>OX346262.1:23956737-24556737 GCA_947049275.1 Epinotia bilunana
TACGACCTAGTAGCCCGGTGCTCCCTCGGCCTCATTCCCTGGGAGAAGACCAGCGTGGACTCCATCGAGGACTACCGCTGCAACCTGCTCTGGTCCGCGCCCAAGACGCTCATGATCGGCTGGGTCGACACCATCCGCATCTGCGTTATACGCAAGCGGAGTCAGATCGAACTCCAGACGCGCGACGACACTGAATACCTTGTCGATCCCATCTACACTTTCCAAACAGACTACTTTATAAGTGGGCTAGGTCCTCTGGAAAACCAGTTGGTGCTACTCGGAGTTCCTAAGGAGTGTGACGCCGAAACCATGAAAGCGCAAAGGCCAGTCTTAGCTGTCGCTGATTATCAAGATTGCGATTTCAGCGAGGTGTCCACTGACAGTTTGAATATAAGAGGATATGAAGAGTATTCCTGCAACGATTATTACCTGGACATGCTTATAGAGGAGAATAGGTTCTTCATAGTGTCGCCTAAGGATATAGTTGTAGCTAGCCCATATGATATTGATGATAGAGTCAAATGGCTAACGGAGCATGGGAGATACGAGAAAGCCATTAGTGTCTTAGAAGAAGTCGGAGGAAAGACGACGAAAAACTCCGTCATGACAGTCGGCGTGCAGTACTTAGATCACTTAATGTCTAAGCACTTGTACAGCGAAGCAGCCATTTTGTGCGCTCGGATATGCAAAAGTGACAAAGCCATGTGGGAGAAAGAGATCTTGAAATTCGATAAAGTAAAACAGCTTAGGTCCATCAGCGCCTACGTGCCCAAAACTCCCGAAAAAGCTCTAAGCTCTCACCTCTACGAGGCGATCATTTGCGAATACCTTAAAGTAGATCCTCCAGAGTTCCTCAAAATCGTCCAGGAGTGGAACCCTGGGCTGTACAGGACAGGAGTCATCATTAAGGCACTTTTAGAACACGTCCTAACCACGGAAGTAGATAAGAATGTTTACTTGGAAGCCCTAGCTTTGCTCTACTGCCACCAAAAGAAATACGACAAAGCTTTAAACACATACTTAACAGTCGGTCATCAAGACGTCTTCACCTTAATCACGACGTACAAAATGTACAGCGTCATTCACAATAAGATATTAGAACTAATGACTCTCGACTGTGATAAAACTCTCTCGATCCTCGTCGGCTCACGGGACAAAATACCCGTGGAAGTTGTCAAGAAACAACTTGAAAATCACGACACGTATCTCTTTAAGTACTTAGACGCGTACAGCAAAGTTGAACAAAACGGAAAATACCACGGGGAGTTAGTAAAACTATATGCAAAGTATGACAGTGCTAAGCTACTTCCTTTCCTAAAGAGTAGTGACAACTATCCTATAGAGAAAGCGCTAGACGTCTGCCAACACAATAATTTCTACCCCGAAATGGTGTTCCTGCTTGGTCGCATCGGCAGAACGCAGGAAGCGCTGCAGATTATCATAGAAAAGCTAAACGACATCAACCAAGCCATCACCTTCTGCCAAGAGCACAACGACACAGAACTCTGGACAGACTTGATCAAGCAAACCATCGACAAACCAGAATACGTATCGCTTCTACTAAAACGGATAGGAAACTACTTGGACCCTCGAATGCTCATCGAGAACATCCAACCAGGCTGCGAGATCAAAGACCTGAAGGATTCCCTGGCTAAGATGATGTGCGACTATCACTTACAACTTTCTGTTCAAGAGGCGTGCAAGCCCATAACGTTGAAAAACTACTTTGAACTACATGAGAAGTTGATCCTAGGGCAGCAGCGAGGGATTTCGGTCACGGATGACTTTGTCTGCAGTAGCTGCTTAGGTCGGATTATAACTAGGGACTTGTCGAAGGCGTCCGACTTGATAGTGTTTAACTGCAGGCATTCGTTTCACATAGAGTGTCTGCGGCAGGTCACGCCGACGCTAGATCATTGCGCGGTGTGCAACGCGAGCGCCGACACGAACAGAATCGGTGACCCTGGTGGCTCCAATTAGAAGTACTTAAGTGTAATAGGGGTATTATACCTGCCCTAATTTTAAGAAGAAGAAGAAGTACGTTCTTGTTTAGTTCTTCTTCTATTTTATTTACTAAGTTTACGAGGACACCACAAGACAAATTGTTCCCACAGAACTACAGGTTTCGATTCGTTTCTCACTTCAACATGGCTATAATGCGGCGGCGCGCGAGCTCTCTCGATTTTTCTCGCACTATGCGTCTCTTTCTTATTAGAACACAGCACAAGAGATATAGTGCGAGAAAAATCGAGAGTATGTCGCGGCCGTCGCATGATAGACGTGCTGGAGATTCCCATTTGTAAATATAAATTCTGTGATATGAGAATCTTTAGAAAATTATATTAGAAATGGGAATTTGTTTGTAGGTTTGGAGGTGTATACATGGGAAATGTTGAATAATATGTCGAATTAAGCTCTCTCAATTCCCACTTAATTTAGGAAGGTGTAATACCCTTACTGAACTTTAAGTTTGCTGACTCAGGAGATAATAAGCATTAGGTAACTCTTTCACCGCGCATACGTATGCTGCGCCGAAGTGGGCCAAATATCGCATGCTGCGATTTACGCGTCATGCGCGGTGACAGGGTTAACTGTAAGTGTCAAGTTCATGGGTTAAGAAAGCTAAACCTACTAAATAATTATACATTGGCGATTAGTAAGTCGAATGAGCTCAACACACAGCTAGATAGACTTGTGCATATTCAAAATGTATCCATATTTTTCCATGTAAAATTAGATTTAATTATATTTTTGGTAGTATTAAAAACTCGCTGCATGCGAAGTTAAAAAATTAATTCGGCGTCGTGTTCCCACATGATTTTGCTTCGCGTGCGGCAGGTTTTGAGTACTTCTATTATAGCAGTCAATAACACATCAAATACCATCAATAATATCTAAGTGACTCTCACAGACTGGCGCGACCTGTCAACTTTATTATTGACTGCCACCGCAGGCCGCGCCAGTGTGATTCAGGCCTAAAGCCTCTCACGGATGGACGTGGCCTGTGGTGGCGGTTAATAGTAAATTTGATGGTTAATGTCAAGTTTACTATTGACCGCCACCGCAGGCCGCGTCAGTGTCATTCAGGCCTTAGGCTAGCACATGAAGGCTGAATTTCGCAACCGAATCCCGCTGGGCTGACTCCAGCCGCAGCTGCCCTATACAAAATGCCCTACCATGGACAGGCCGATAAATTCCGTCGCGGAATTTGAGTTTAGTGGATACCTAATGGGGCTTCTTACAGGCTTGACTTTTCCGGAAAAGTGTGGCCGGCAACTATGGGCGTCTTGCTCTTACTTCCATAATATATAGAACAAGACGCCCATGGTTGCCGGCCACACATTTTCGGAAAAGTATAGCCCGTCTAGAAGCCCCTTAAAAGATGTTATAAGTTAATTAATTTAAAGCTAAATAAAACCAACTATGTGTCGGTGCTTTTGTAATAAAGTGGCTTGTATTATTTTCTTAATGCCAATTAAACTTGTATCATACATAAGGTTTTGTTTGATTTATAGTCTCGCCTAGGTCTCGCCACTATCCGTGTTACTGCCGTTGATACTGCAGCTGATTAGCTGTAACTCGGATACAGCTACTCTACACTAGCACCTGATGCCTTAGCACGATAGGATTTACGTGACGTTTCAGTACGTTTTTTCCGTAAAACGTGACGATAAAACCTATCGTGCTATGGCTTCTGGAACAATTCAATATTCGCTTTGCTTCCACTGCTTCCAGGGCAAAAAAGAGCATAATATTCTTTCAGCTACTCTGCTACTGAGACTAACTATATTTTGAGAATTGTCTAACAGTGAATTTTGAAAAGATGTAGTCAAGTTCATTAATTTTTATAGAAATTTAGCATTTCTCGAAAAAAAGAAATGCTTTTACAGAATAAAGTTGTGGTCACATTCCAATCCATTTCCAATCAAATAGTTACGCTATTATATACTGGCAACTTCGCATTTTGGCATGATTTTGACAGAAGCGTTACATTATGACCAAAATCTTGATGCAAATTATGATTTACATAAGTTTTTATCTAAGAAGAATGGTTTGTTGTTCACAAATTATTATTTTTTATTCAATTTTGGCCTATTTTTTAAATTATTTGGTTTATAATAATAGCTAAAACAAAAATAAACCTATATTTATTGTCGACTTGGCTGAATGACTTCAGAACATTGTCCCAGACCAAAAGGGGGATGAATTAAAAACGTCAACTATCCTCGCTCACGTCACGTTAGTTTAGTTTTCAATATAAGCTTGATACTACGCTAAAACAAGTTTTTTTACTCTCATAGGGTTATCACGAAATTTTAAATGATTGTAAGATAAGATAAGTGCGTGTCGTGACTGTGTGCTGTATGAAAATGACAGACATGCCTCCTTATCTCGCTGTAAAAGATGAGGAGGAGGACAGTGCTCAAGGTGATAGCGAAAGTGGTTCGGAAATTGACGACTGGGATTTGCCTCTCAGCTACGATAAACCTAGGCATTTGGAGCCTATAAAAGGGGCTGAACGTGCGGACCACTCATGGAGAGTGAAAGAAAAGGTAAGGAGCTAAGTATTGTTGCATAGTCGCGTAATACTGAACTGCGTATCTGGTCGCACATGACAACAAACACACATGGGCTCGCGGATGATCGCGAATTTGCGCAAAAATATATATAAACTTTAAGCTACTGATCTATTCTCACAAAACTAGGTGTTTTGTAGTTGAATAATGATTTGAATAGATACGAATAAGATCGTTTAATGGTTATTTTCGATTAATACATTTCGGTAATTGAGTACAAATTGCATGTGTTTTGAGTCACTGCATTAAGTGGATGCATCAATTAGCTTTGTGATGGGTGATTCAGAAATAGCCCCCAATTTGGTAGCTACCATTGAACAGATCTATCAGGGTCAGCGTGACATATTATCTGCACAAGTGTTACGACATGAGTATTTGTAATCTGTTTTATTATTGTAAACACAATTGTTGAAAATTATGAAATAGATTTATATTTTTGTAAAGCATAGGGCATGACTCGAAATCGAATAATTATTAGAATGTTGATTAAATATGTTGAAACATTATTAGCCTGGCCTGTGACCCTAGTGGGTAGTGACGCAGCCGATGAAGCTGAAAGTCATGGGTTTGAATCCCCGTAAGGGTAAATATTTATGTGATGAGTGTGAATATTTGTTTCTGAGTCTTGGATGTTTTCTAGTTATTTAAGTTTAATCTATTAAATATATTGTTGCCTAGTACCTTTTACACAAGACTTATTGAGCTTACTATGAGACTAGTTCGATTTCTTTTATTTTAGTATTTAGTTTATTATTTTATTTATAGCCTTTGTTTGTTACATCCAAATGTATTTCTTATTTATTTATTCGTTTTCCTTATTAGCTGTGTCCACACCGGACGAACGGCTCGCCCAAACACCGTTCGCCTAAACGTGCTTGCCCGGTGTGGATGTGATTTGGGCGAGTCTACGAATGCTTGCCTGAGCCGCGAGTGGCTCAGCCTATGTGGACGGTGGTTTTGTTCGGCCGAACGACAGAAGGCGAGGGCGATTTTTGCCCTAAGTATTTTATTTAAGCAGAGGGTACTATATTATATCCATGTAGCTTTGTAGGACAGTTGTAAATATCAGTAGTTATCCAAGTTTGAACAAAGTAAAAAAAAAATGTACCCAAAGTTGCAAAAATATATATACAACAACCTTATTTCCGTAGTAAGAAGGTCTGTATCTTGGTATACATATTTCTGTAAGTTTGTGGTGCACCTGTACATATTGGTGACCTTGACTGTACCTACTTTATGTAGCGGCGGAAAAAAGCGAATGGAAGCGATTATAAATATGAGTTGTGACATATGAGACTTGGCTAAATCGATTTTTCGGCCGCGAAAACCTCTGTATTGCAGATTTTATCGAAATCGTTAGAGCTTTTTCCGAGACCGTGATTACAAGTATTTACCTATTGCTCGTTTGAAAGTAAGTAAAATAGTAGGTTATACGATGTAGGTAAATTGGCTTCAGGAAAAAAAGTTAATGTAGGTAAGGCGGGCTATAGGCGGGTCGTTGGTTTCTTTCCCACCATCGTAGTAAAAATATTTTGCATATAATTTACGACGACAGCTGTGCGCACGTGCGGCTTCATCGCGATCGTGAGCTCAACTATCGGTAGATGGCTCGGGCGAGCCGCGCGCCTTTGCCCGAACGCCCGTCCACACCGACCGAGCGCTTGCGGCCGAGCCTTTTGACGATTCGCCCGAGCCTTCAGACGGCTCGCCCGAACCGTTCGGGCGAGCGTTTTTGAAGGCTCGGGTGAGCCGTTCGTCCGGTGTGGACACGGCTATTTATTTTTGGCGTCCGCTTGCCAGTCGGCAAAGGCCTCCTCCAGCCTTCTCCATTCGTGCCTGCCTCTGGCAACCCTGTCCAAGTGACACCAGCATCAGGCCTAACATGGTTGTCCCGCCTTTTGAACTGTCTGCCTCTCTTTCTTTTGCAGCCTCTTTGGTACCACTGGGTTACCCTTTTACTCCACTTGTTCATGCCTCAAATATTATCTGGTAACAATATACATATATATTTAATATTTGATTAAGCTAAAAGGGTTTGACTTAACAACATGCAGCTACACCGGAGTCAGCCCACGTCTGGTGACAACATCAAATGTGTACTCATAAAAAATTAGTTTACGTTACTTAATTAAACCTCTATAGCCGTGTCTACACCGGCCGAACGGTTCGCCCGAACGGCTCGCCCGAGCCATCAAAAACGCTTGCCCGAACGGTTCGGGCGAGCCGTCAGAAAGCTCGGGCGAGCCGTCAAAAGGGTCGGCCGCAAGCGCTCGGTCGGTGTGGACGGGCGTTCGGGCAAACGCGCGCGGCTCGCCCGAGCCAGACCGGCTCGGGCGAATTTACCTAACGATAGTTGAGCTCACGATCACTATGAAGCCGCACGTGCGCACAGCTGTCGCTGCGACAACGTTGATTTTGCTTTTGCTTCTTCGAAATCGGAAGAAATGTATTAAAAAAAAAGCCGCAAAATGTGGATGCGCAAAATTTTTGAAAATCGAAAAGAGGCCGGGAATAAATTATTCGAGCAATTATGTTATGATCAGAGCGAAGACGCATTCATTCGACTGAATCGCATTCAATTTGAAGAGGTTTTGACCTTATTACCTTACCTACTTACCTGAACCAGTGATTCGACACTTCTTAATCTTCGCCTTTTCACGTCTATATGAGGCTAATAATGACTCAATTTTTTTTTAAATCTGAGACTGGGCGTTGCATTTCGCTACTAATTTCGCGCCAGGCGTCCTCTCTTTGCCCTCTGTTTGCGTAACTTGGACTCCGGGCATCCCATAGTGCCCTATTATCTCCGTATAATCTAATTAATTTAAGACACAAGTCATTATCCATTGCGACAACTCGCCAAGCCTAAATACAAGCGAAACACAACCGTCCTCGGTGCGCGCAGCACATGTCATGTGTCAAGTCAAAGTCAAACAAAACAACAATCGTGGTTCGCCGAATCCCGCGGCGCGCCTCAAAGGCAGCAGGCGGCGGTGCGGTGTTGTCAAAGCTTTTAAACGACACCGCTACTATTTTTGCGTCAAACAAATTTGCACCAAGCTGCCTTAGTAAGAGATGCCATAATCGTCGGAACATAAATTTATTGCACCTGCCGCGGGCTACCGCGAAACGAAAACTCTCAATAGATTCTCGTGAAATTTTGTGAGTGAGTTCGATATTTATAATTGACTTGTGTCTCCCTCTCGGTTTCTCAGAGGGAAGACACAACAACGATCAAAAGGTGATAAATCAAAAATACCGACCCATTGAAATTCCTACTAGGTAGGTACTACTACTACTACTACTACACAATCTACTAATCCTTCCAGCTGACAAACAAACCCATGCGTGTCGAACTCAGTTACGCAATTCGCAAATCCGCCTCAACTCGCCTCACTACCAAGTTACCAACCGCCAGTAGGTATAACTTGATCCCTAATTTCCCAATATCAATATGTAATGTAGGTATCCAGGGGTCAAGCTAGTTTTGACCTTTTCCAACGCAGCGACTTCGAATGAACTTTAATAAGTTACCTTGATAAAAAAAAGACCGGGTTGCACTCCGGGAGTGCCGACAGAAGTGAAAACTTGATATTTTTTAATTTTGCAAAAAAAATCCCTTCCCCCTCTCTCCCCCTGCGTGCCAATATATCTAATAACAACCTTATTAGTAGTACGCTATAGTTCAACCTAACTCAGCAAAATTGATGAAGGAGAGGAAGAAATAAAATACCAATTTGTTTTTGCCATTGCCAAATATTTTAGCTTTATCTCTTTAGGAGTAACGTCCAAATTCGAACTATTCGAATTTGCTCAATAGCAAAACGGTAAAGACCGCGTGGACGAAATTACTTTATTTGCAGAATATGCAATTGCAAAAAGTGTTTAACGGCTTTATACTGTTACGAATAGCGTTCAGTTTTGAATGAAGTCGAATCGGCTAACAGCAAAATATAAAAGTATGATAAAACAAAATGGAATTTGCGTTTACGAAAAATGTTTTACGACCTTATAGTGTTAGCAATAAAGTACAAATTAGAATAATAATACGTAGGGCAAAAATCGCCCTCGCCTTCTGTCGTTCGGCCGAACAAAACCACCGTCCACATAGGCTGAGCCGCTCGCGGCTCGGGCAAACCGTTCGGGCAAGCATTCGGGGGCTCGCCCGAACGGCTCGGGCGAGCCATCATTTGCCCGAATCACGTCCACACCGGGCGAGCACGTTTGGGCGAACGGTGTTCGGGCGAGCCGCTCGGCCGGTGTAGACACGGCTTTTGACGAATAATCAGAGGCTGTCATTTACAGTACATTATATCGAAAACTAGCTTCTGCCCACGTGCTCTGCGTGAACTCAGGATAAAAACTATCCTACATTTCAATCCAGGCTATTAATTATCTTTGTGCAAAACCTCATCCAAGTCGGTTGAGCCGTTTAAGCGTGATTGAGTAACAAATATGTAAACATCCTAACATCCGAACTTTCGCATTTATATTATTAGTAGGATCTTGTGTGCTGGGTTTCATGAAGATGTAAGTTATAATTTTACAAGTGTAGACAGGCCACACTGTGGCCTTGACCAATAACAACTGGCCATTTGACCTGTGTACATTCATAATATCTAACATAATAAACAACAGATTTTTATATATAATTATAAATAATATACTATTTGACGACCTCTGTAGCCTAGCAGTGGCGGCGCGTGGCAATCTTCGAAGGGCTATGGACTCTTTCCGAGTTTATGTATACATTTTAGTTGTCACTACTTTATTGTAGGCAAGTTGGTGGGAACCGGCTAGTGTGGTGGTGACCCTGCCTATGAAACTGAAGGACCTTTATTTGTGTGATGAGCACGAATATTTGTTTTCTATGTCATGGATATCTTCTATGTATTTAAGTATTTATTTATAAGTATGTATATCGTCGTCTAGTTCCCTATACTTGCTTTGCTTAGTTTGGGACTTGGTTGATTTGTGTAAGATTATCCCCAAATACATATTATTTATTTTTATAGTAACGAAATAAATAAATGTCACAATTCACCCCCTTCCTGCGAACCTCAGGGCTGTTGAGTTTGCACTGAACTTTTGTTCCAGTACAAGACACACTGCGTGGCGCTGGTGCTGTGCCTCAACGTGGGCGTGGACCCGCCGGACGTGGTCAAGACGCAGCCCTGCGCCCGCCTCGAGTGCTGGATCGGTAAGCAATATAATAGAACAATCATTCCGCCGTCCCCGCCTTTTGCCTTAAATAAGATGATTTTTAGTTCGCCATCATCACATAGGTCGCCTAGTGTCTGCAATACAGCCACATCTCAAGAATAAAATACATTTGAGATGTGGCTCTATTGCACAGTGCAATACGGTCACATCTCGAAAGTAAAATACATTTGAGATGTGGCCGTATTGCAGACACTAGGCGAGGTGGTCTGTTAATGCGGCCCAGGTACTTGAAACGGCCCACCACTTTAAGTACAGCCCCACCAAGAGACATCGGAGGGACATTTATTCACTACACAAAAGACACACAGAGACAAAGGGAGTACAAATACAATACAATTGACACATAATGTGTGTGTCTTCGCGGCAGTGAATCGGTCGCTGTCTCAGCATTATGCCAAGGTACAGCGCTAATTTTCAGACAACACCGTACGTGACCCACGGAACACAACACAACATACTGCCGATACAAACGTATACACATAATAAATAAATAATTAACTTTTACTCGTAAAATATAAAAGCCCGATCTATTTTTGTCATTGGTATTGATAGCCTCTGACCTCGCATCTCGCAATTTATCGCCCCCGCCGCGGTTTAAAGAGCTTTTTCCTTTCCTGTGGATCTATTATGTAGCAGGAATACCATCGACAACCAGGAGTCTAGAGTGAAGCTCTAGAGTGAGAAAAACAGTCAGATTGAAAACCTTATTTTTTGGGTCTCACATCTATTGAATCTCATCTATTGTAGCGTCAAACAAAATGGCAACCAGAATGTCGCTTTTTAATTGCATTCTCGCATGTCTATACCGCGTCTAGATACATATGTGCTGACCTCCAAACAGCTTTAAAGTGCGTAGTACAACGTATCCATTATTCATTATGCATTTTATGTCGGCGGGCTAAGGTTCAAATTAGTATAGATTTTAGAATTGACCAGTGACTCACGGACAGACGGTTTCGGCCGAGGGGCCTTGACCGCGATTTGCAAAAATTTGGCGACGCATGAGGATAACTGGCCAGCTAGATGGAATTTGGGCGTAAAAAAACGTTAGTGTGGCACTCACTGAGCGGTCGGCACCTTCGTAAAATAAAGCCTCGAGGGCTCTCCCACGGTGAGATGTTAAATGGCAAACAATCGATGATAAAAGATAGAACCAGCGCTTATAGGCTAATGAGGATGGATTCCAATCATCGTCAGTGGATGAGCACAAATATTCAAACGGTAGTTTTACCGACAAATGTTCCAACGAATGTATGTTTCGCAGAATTTTAAGAAGAAATTAGAATGCATAGAAAACCTTTTTTTTTTCAAAATATTTTCAGGATTGTTATAAGTTCTACATGTTACTAACACCAATGATCCAAGTTGGTCGTGAATAAAGAAATTTAATTTAATTTTATAAAACAAACCTCACCTAATCTAATGGGTTCTACATAATGACCTTTTAGCTGTACCTACCTAAAAAGTTAACGGTTTCTGAGTCACAAAAACTCGATAAAATGAAAATTCGGCGCAACAATGCATTCTGTGAAACGTTTGTCGGTGAAATCGTGTCCGTTTACGATAGATCACCACACGTTTAAATAGGTGTCCAAGGGGACACCTATTGTCCCCTTGGACACCTATTTAAACGTGTGGTGATCTATCGTTCGCGTTCTCATACCTTCTGTATATGGCGATGGCGCCGCGCGACGTGCCCCGGAATGTAATGTACGATTCAAACCGACCGGGCCGGGCCGGAGCGCGTCTGAGCGCATTTCACAAGTGGCCTAAGGAATTACATACAGACGGTAAGTTCATATTTGTATGGAAATGCGACCTGCCGCAAGTTCCGGCTCCTCGTGGACGTGGACGGCTCTGCTCGGCTGTCGTCGCGGCTGGCCGGCTCCGGATTTTGCCTACTGCACTGTATTAAGACGCAGTTGGCTACCACCGGGTGCTCGCGCATCCGTAGCCATGCGGCGCCACGCGCCCGGCCGGTACGGCGGGAATCGTACAAAACCGGCTCTAATATAACATTTATTTTAACATGCGATTACGCTTTTAGGGTTTCCCTAACCAAGTACCTCTGGCACCTTTTGATTCCAGGAACACAACCGTTACACTTTTTATGTCATCTAGAATGTGTACACAATTTTAGAGTTTCTCTGACTTTTGGAAGTAATTAGATTTTTTGTCTAAGATATTTCGCTGTTCGGCCCCAGAATACACCAGCCGCGCTGTTCTGTAACCTGTTTTAAGCTCACCTCAACGCTCACCCGCAAATATATCTTGACACCGAATCGCAGTAACTGAGCGCAGGTAGAGTTCTAGTTTCGCTAGGCGTGACAGGTGGGGTGAGGCTCATGAGCGCGTAAAAAATAACAACCCAGATTTTTTAGGTTCAATCGATACTTATTGTTCCATAAATGTAATCATCAGACGACAATAGCCAATGTAGCGAAAGTTTATTTGACTTGGTCAAATTGCAGCCAGGGCAAGATGTAAATGACATTGATTGATTGCAGATCCACTGTCGCAGTCTCCGAACAAGGCGCTCGAGAACATTGGTCATGCGCTGCAGAGCCAATATGAGCGCTGGCAGCCGCGCGCGCGCTACAAGCAGTCCCTGGACCCCACCAGTGACGAGGTAAGGCCTTACTGGCACGCTTCAAAAAGGTACACTTTACCAGGTGATGCAACCTCAGCACTGAATTGGGATAGTTGTATCCCAAAAAACACACTCCCGTTTTTATATTATTAGCTAGCTGTACCCGTGTGGTGTCGGGTTAGAATTTCCAGCCACAGGGTAAAATATAGGAATGGATTATAGGCTAATCCATTCCGAAGATCAACTCTATATCATGCTGGTGAAAGGATATTTAAGATCGGATAAGAAGTTTCGGAGATAAATCTGCGGGATGAAATATAGCGTACCTATGTCCATCCATTCTATACACTACTAAAATCATGTTGGACATCGGATAAGTTGTTCCGGGATTACGATTATGTAAATGGTACATATAAACATATAATCTTACAAAGCTTCAACCTCAGAGAGTATTCCTCGTTATAATCTTAGTATCACATAGTATAGGTATCATACAGTGTAGTGCGTATCTCTACCATTGACGGAAGCCGAATTAGCAACGGAACGCGCCCTTGGCGGTCGTTCACCCCGTGGCGGGGGTGAAGGCCACGGGGGGAATCTGCGGAGCGTGTCTGACGCTCGTGGGTTCAAGGTTGTGTTTAGGGTGGCGGTCTATAGGATGTCGGCTTGGTGAATTATTATGTAAGCATTTCTGTTTGGTAAATATGTTTGAATCAGTAATGGTCACTTCATGTAGCCCCCTTTTTAACCGACTTCAACAAAGGAGGATGTTCTCAATTCGGTTGTATTCTTTTTTTTAAAATTATTATTATATTTTTTTTTCAATGTTTGTTACCTCAGAACTCCGTCATTGATCATCCGATTCGTAATTTTTTTTTGTTTGTTAATATATGCTTCCAGGTGGGTCCCATTTTTTTCAAAAATTCAGTTGGCTGGTGGGATCCATGAGGAATTGAGGGAACTCCTCAATTATATTAGGCACGCGTGTAGTGATTTTGGTATTTTCTATTATAACTCGTGTTGTAAAATACACGAGTTATAATAGATAAAAACTTTTTAACAAAAAAAATAAACCGCCGAAAAAAACTGAAAAGCAAAAAATAATAAACCTTTTTAATTTAGTTTAATAGCTAAGTTCTTAAACTATTGTAAGTATACCTAAGTATATATTTGTGTTATTATTTTGAGTTAATTAACTAACCTTAATAACTAAGTTCTTAAATTAATCAAGGTATACTTAAGTAATTTTGAGTCGGCGCCAAACAATCAATGAACAAAGATTTGATTTGGTGTAACGTGTACTTGTTTGGAGTAATCTTTGTTCATTATCATCATACACTTTTTAAATCCCTTGTGACGCCCAAGGGTCAATATACCGACCTCGCCGTAAATATGTAATTTTGCTCCCATGAGAGACAATCTACTACATATTCTGTGACACCTTTTATAGATAATGAAAATGTGATATTGCAATGATAGCTTAGTAGCCCATCACTAACAAACTTCTAACCCGTTCCCATGGTCGACTCTTACGACACCCACGGGGAGAAGAGAAAGGGGTTGGTGCTATTCTGAGCCATTTGAAACACAAGTCTATGTACGTGGGTTTTTATATAAACACTGGTTGATTTCTTGGTAAATTTATCAATGCCGCCATCTGCAACTAAAGTCGCCGTCAATGGAATTTGCTAACTATGTAAACAAACCGCCATAGTGAAAGATAATTTTGATATGGCGGTTTGTTTACATAGTTAGCAAATTCTATTGACGGCCACTTTAGTTGCGAGAGCTCGGCGACGACTTCAAGCGGTGGCGGGAACGAGACATTTCGCACCCACGAATGGCGCGTCAGTCACCACTGACGTGGTCATATCCTTAGTTTAACCTCGGCGTGTATTGACCTCACACATGTTTTGTCTCAGGTGAAGAAGCTGTGCTGCTCCCTCCGCCGCAACGCGAAGGATGAGCGCGTGCTGTTCCACTACAACGGCCATGGGGTTCCCAAGCCGACCACCCAGGGCGAGATCTGGGTCTTCAACAGGGTCAGTCATAAAAAAATACTAAAATACAAATACCTAATCCATATTCTAGATTCCGTGTCATTTCATTTATTAATTCATTAACAATATAATACATGGCATATGAACATATAAGAGCGGTTAGTGACCGGTCACTTGTGCAGCGATTCAAACGTGTAAACGCTCTAAGAACTTGTGTTCTTGGTATCCGACGACTTCTGATAGTCACCTCGGTGATCCGAGGTGAATTGCATTATATGCTGCCACCCCAGAGCATGGCAGGATGACTTGGGTGGCTTTTCCTTGTCCTCGATGCAGGCTCTGCAGAGAGGGTTGTCTGTAAAATCTAAAGTGAAGATGTGTTTGTTTAGTACGGAATGACCGGTTATGGCTCCAGGTGGTGTGCTGGACTCTTCAACTATGTTAGCTCCTTGACTATCTGGTTGGTTCACCTGCAGTTTCCTGGGTTGTAACTTCACTGCTAATCCCATTAGAGTGTGGTTTCCCTCCGAGTTGGAAGATCTAATAGCAGATTACCAAGACGAGTGCGAATGATGAGATATGAACTCCTTTTTTCGGCAGGCCTACACGCAGTACATCCCGCTGTCGATGTACGACCTGCAGACGTGGATGGGCGCGCCGTCGCTCTACGTGTACGACTGCTCGAACGCGGGTGTCATCGTGGACAACTTCCGGACGTTCGCGGACCAGCACGAGCGGGACTACGAGGTACGGCCCGTGACGTTACACACAGTACACGTTGATGTACGACCTGCAGACGTGGATGGCCGCGCGACTTCCTGAAGACCACACGTTGTCCCTCGGGGAAACTACGTAATAACCGTAATCATAATCACACGACACCGCTGACCCTGCCGGGCTAGGATGGAAGACATGTGAAGATTGAAGTCAAGCTTCCCAGGTATAATGCTGGTCTGGTCGCCCAAGATGGAGCTGGAGCGATGAAGCGATGTTCTGACACATGGGGTTTGACTCATGTCAGATATCAGTAACTCCGTATTTATTAGCATTACTTAATCACTTACGCCCTTATTCATGCCTCTGACACATGCTATTTCTCTTTCTTACGAACACAAACGGATAAAGACAAACTAATTTCAACGGCATTGTTTAACGTTTATGAAACGAATATGTAGTCTAACAGATATTGAGCCATGTCCGTCCATTTCCCAGATGCAAGTGAACAGCAAAGGCACCGGCAGCGGCAGCGGCAGCGGCAGCGGCACCCCGCCGCCGCTGGTCTCGTACAAGAACTGCATCCAGCTGGGCGCGTGCGCGGCCGGCCAGGCGCTGCCCATGAGCCCCGAGCTGCCCGCGGACCTGTTCACGGCCTGCCTCACCACGCCCGTCAAGATGGCCATGAAGTGGTTCGTGCTGCGGCACACGCGCGCCGCCAGCGTGCACCAGCACCGGCACCATAATGTGCACGATCTTATTGACAAGTGAGTCGTCAACGTTACCACAGGCAGAATCATTTATTAATAAACCGCGTTCACAGTATCATATTTGATTCGCATCTCAATTTGCATGCTCATACGAGTATGAGTAACCTAGCTGCCGACTGCTATCGGAGATTGGGATTTGTTATCCGCAACGCACGCGACTTTGACAACGCGTTTGTCGTCAAGATTATCTTTACCGCTTTAGTTAGGAGTAAAATGGAAGCAGCGTCTATGGTGTGTATCCCCACGCCTTGCTTCTGCAGAAAATCCAAAAGACGTTCCTGAGATTTTTATTTAAAAAAATCTTTGGGTACTATCCTTTCCTTTACCCGACAAAATATTTGCTCGGAACTCTGGGTTTTAACTCCCTGAAAGTGAGGCGTAATTATGCACTCATGACCGGGGCGTGCAGAATATTACGTGGGGATTCAGACTGCCCTCAGCTGGTCTCGCAGCTGTTGCACCTCCGCGTCCCTTCTCTGTCTCAGACAAAGTTTAATTTTAGACCTCGTCATTGCGACTTACTTGCAGCACCTAAAGCGCGCATTGTGGCATACAGGCAATCACCACGGGTTCGCGCTTTGCACTACATCAACGCACTTCTCAAGTCGGCTCCTGACTGCGATGTTTTGCAAGTAGTTGGAGGCTAATTTGTGAGAAATGCAAAAACCTTTGTGAGGCAATGGATGATGACCATCTGTCCTCAGTTAGTTAAGAAGATTGTTTTTATGTGTACATTCTGTCTTTAATTTCGCAGTGCATTAATACCTACTGTAATGCTGTGTAATTTCCTTTGAATCAATAAATAAATAAATAATACAACTTACGTAGAGGAGAGAGCTGGAGGTCCTCTGTGTGATAAAACAGCTACAAAATTAAAAGTATTCCGAAAGCCTTCTCAAGGATATTGATGATGAACGATATCGCGCTGCCTGCGTCTAACAGTACCGGTTATCTTGATTAAGCTCAGTCTGGAAACTATCTAAGCTCTATTGACTTTGTGTGTGTATCCTGCTTGTCTCATTATTTATTGTCCACAGGGATACTCGAACCATCACTCAATTACCATTTGAGTCGAAGGCGAATTGCACCAACTCATCATCATTACAGACCAATCATCTTTCAATATGGCATTGGCAGCTGTCATCCCTTAGAAACTTGTCAAACATTCCATACGTTTAGATTTGAACGAGCACCGCTTAAGATTTCAGACGGTTCGGTGACCCTCCCTGAAGCTGAGAGAGTTGGACACTTTTTTGTCCGTGTCACTAACATAATGCTTGTTTCAGAATCCCCGGCCAGGTGACGGACCGGCGGACGATGCTCGGCGAGCTGAACTGGATCTTCACGGCCATCACCGACACCATCGCGTGGAACTCGCTGCCCCCGGAGCTGTTCCAGCAGCTGTTCCGCGCCGACCTGCTGACGGCCAGTCTGTGCCGCAACTTCCTGCTGGCCGACCGTATCATGCGGTAAGTCACCACTGTAGCTTCCTTTTCTTTGACAGCATCGTGAAGTGAATGTGTCCTGATCTCTAGCAATAAGGGCGCTCTTTTGTAATAGGGCCTCCTTTCTGCATACCTGAACTGGGGAAGTTTAGAGGAGTATATTATACAACGGAGTTTGCCGCATCTCATGGCTAAATCTCCTGTATTCCCAAAAATCCTTTCCCTGTCATAATGCTTGCACAACTTGCTGCCAAGTCGCGTCGTGTCGCGATGCAATGATTTGTTTAACTCGCACTGTGCTCATAAGAAAGAGGAGGTTAGTTATCGTCTCGGTTTGTCGCGTCGCGTCTTCAGTTGTGTTAGCCTTGTTGAGTATAGGGAACATAGTCCCCATTATTGACATTATAACTTGTTCCAGGTCATACAACTGCACCCCGGTGTCCTCGCCGCCGCTGCCGTCGCTAGCCTCGCACGCGCTGTGGGCCGCGTGGGACCAGACCCTGGACCTCGCGCTCGCGCAGCTGCCCGCCATGCTGGGCCCGACGCCGCGCGTCTACCACCACTCGCCGTTCTTCCGCGACCAGCTCACCGCCTTCCAAGTGTGGCTGGACCTGGGCAAGTGTAAGTCATGCTCCTATCGTGCTCCCGGCTGTGATAAAACGGTATCACATGGGGCTGGAGGCCAGTGTTCCCCGGAGAGGGCGCGGGCGCGGGCGCGGGCGCGGGTACTATTTTCACCTCACTATTAATTATTATTCTATTATAGTCTCTCTCTGCTATCCTTTGAGAACTGTACAACAAATACAAAAAGTTATTATTGTTTAGCTCTCATCGTCCGTTGATGCTATAATCGATAGTTCGCTCACCTGGGATAGCGATATCGATGAACTAAGCTCTAAGCTCGGGCGAACGTGCTGTGCACTGGGCAGCCTGGCCAACGCCGCGACGCGCAGCGTGGTGCGGTCCTGTTATTTCGCGACTGTACACAACCTACTCACGAACGGGACAGAGATGTGGGCCCGCGCGGCCGATTCTCAGCGCGCATTCGTAATGCAAAAGCGAGCACGCGCAATGGTAGGTGCGCCCAGTGACACTTCATGCAGGAGACTTCGGAATCTTGACACTTCCGAGCGAGCTCGTGTGTCAGCTGACCGTATTCACTCACACTCACACGAATATGCATATTTTCCAACGACAGGGTATAAATGAAATCCATGCCCTTCACCTTATCACTCCTAAGCACAAACTGGCAAAGTCTGCAAGATCAGCCTACATAGTCTATCCATCTATAATGGACTGCTTGCAACGGTCAGAATGCAACTTCCACGGCCGCATTCAAGCAGAAGCTACGCAAGTGGTTACTAGATTTAACTTGAGGAGTTTCTTAAACTACCGTGCACACAACTAATGACCTAATGAATTATGATTGTTATTAAAGACTGTACACGATAAAATTCGGCCATGTATGTTATGGTAAATCTTTTGAATCTTGTAAATCTTTGGAGTAGCTCTTCATTAAAATAGTTTTGTGGTTATCAAAGTACATAATAAACATCTAAACATTATATAAAGTTAGGTCATCTATGACTTAGAGAGGCTTATCAGGCTTTTCCTGGTATTTACTTTCTCGTGTTTTGAATTTTGTAAGCTTAAATATACCTCATTACATTTTATTTTTACAATAGTTAACATTTTTACAATTACATTTAGATCAAGATAGATCTGAGGTGTTTTAACTTTGGTCAATTTGGCTTTTTGACAAATTATTGCCTCCCATACAAAAACAACTTTCAGTGCTTGGACTAGAAAGCCTCTCCAACTACCTAAGATGAAAATAGTTTCAAAACGTACTTTTTTGGTAAGATAACATTCTAATGAGCATATTAATGATTATGAAAATATAATGACCTTTGTGGCATTGTAGTAGGAAGTGAGTACAGATTATCAAAAAACGATGCTCAAACATTTAAAGGTATAGTGGAGTATTTTCGACGAAAACTCACAGAAGCTAATACATTGTAATTTGAATTTATTTGAATTATATTTGCCAGTAGTTACAGATTATTAAAATAAAATAAGTGCTTGAATATGTGCATTCGGTGAAAATGTATACCATATCATGCATGGCCGGATTTTATCGTGTACAGTCTTTACTGTTTAGATTAATCTGTCGAGTTGTGTTGTAAGTGTGGTGTTATCAAGTAATGCACTGTCCCCTCGCTGCTGCTGCTGCTGGTGCTGGTGCTGGCGGGGCAGGCACGGCGCTGGCGGGCGGGCAGTGGGCGCGGCCGCCGCCCGACCAGCTGCCCATGGTGCTGCAGGTGCTGCTGAGCACGCTGCACCGCGTGCGCGCGCTGCAGACGCTGTGCCGCTTCCTGGCGCTGGGCGCCGAGGCCGTGCGCGCCGTGCTGCACGTCGGCATCTTCCCCTACATGCTCAAGCTGCTGCAGGCCTCCGCGCACGACCTCCGGGCCTCCATGGTCTACATCTGGGCCAAGATCATCGCCGTCGATCCGGTCAGTTGCACAAGTGCGACATGTGCATGTGCACGTGCACGTGCATGTGCGGTCTTATTTATTTATTTAGCGTATGCCAAGTCAGTGTATTTACAACCGAAAAGACAGGGCTCCGCGTGTCTATGGTGCGTATCTGGGCGAAGATCATAGCTATAGATTCAGTGAAGTCCCGCATCTATACACAGACCTGAACTCCGTTGTAACCCAGTTCTACGCGACACGTGCGCGGTGATGTACCGCCGATCACGCTGAACCTTGCTTAAGCTTATTGTAGCGACACGAATATCTGTGAGACTTACGGCGGACATTTCTAAGAGTATTTGTATCTTATAATTTGTACATATTTGTCGACGTCCAAGCTGCAGGCTTTGATTTATGATCTACGTGTAGTTCGGTTACTGGTAGAACTACGAACAACTACTAGAAAACGTATCAGTCAAGTTTATTAATTTCATTTTGTTTCAGACCTGCCAAGTGGACTTGGTAAACGCGAAAGGCCACAAATACTTCCTGTCAATTCTGGCCGACTCTTCAGTCGACGTGAGTACTTCATATTTCCTAAATCTCCTGTCATTATACTACTAAAATTACGGTCGATAGACTTGGTGGCCCATGAGGGGGCACCTCATGCGCCACCATGTTTATCTTAAGTGTATAAAAAGTTCCCAATAACTAAAGAGTGATAATTATGCAGAGTGAACACCGGACGTTGGCAGCGTACGTGCTTGCTGGCATCGTGGATAACTACCCCGCTGGTCAAGAAGCAGCACAGCAGGTAAAGCATTCTTATTATAATAATTATTCTATTAATTCAGGCTACAGCCCTCTTTTATGTGTTTAGCACTTTTGGACCTCAGCGTCATTCAAATAGAGTTGACATGTGTCAAACCTTCATTTTCCTCGACCGTTCCTCGAAAATAATGAAACCTCACCCTTTCACTGCAGCTGATGTGAGTGGCTACTTTTAGTTCAATACAATTTTAACCTCTAGTCACAAATTGGCAATTAAGATTACATCAACTATTATTGAAAATATAGTTGAGATTAGATATAGAATGTAACGAAACAAAACAAATGCAACTCGGTTATAAATTCCATTGAAAAGGAGAATGCCTTAAGGTGGCTATTTCAGCAGCTTATTAATTCAGCATTATTCCTTACCACCAGGGATCCATGATCTCCATCTGCCTAGAACAACTATCAGACCCATCCTGGCTGCTGCGGCAATGGGCCTGCATATGCCTAGGTCGTCTGTGGCGCGGTTGTGACGCGGCGCGCTGGGCTGGAGTACGAGACCTGGCGCATGAGAAACTGTATCCGCTTCTGAGGGAGACAAATCCCGAGGTAATTTATAGTAGACCTTATGTCCTTGTAATAAGGCTCAGAGCAGCTATCTTACTTAATGGACGTCATAGTGGAGATTAAAAGTAAGCGTTATGCCCCCTCATGGGCCAACATTTCATAAAACAGTGCCATGCCATGCTGTCGTCGTTGCTTGGGTGACATCTGCCTAGATAATTTTAGATGCATCCGCCGGAGTAAGAGACATAGCGCATGAGAAACTGCGTCCCCTGATATGGAAGCAGCATCTTGAGGCACCTTATATTATTGTTATATCGTAATACAATTGAAAGCCTGCAACACGGCTCCCCATCCTGAAGTAGACCTTGTAACCTTGTAATAAGGTTCAGTGCAGCTGTCGCCCTGCAACCGCGTCAATGCCCCCTCATGGTCCACCATTTATCTTACGGACGTATATGACTATCGTTGCCTACTTAATTAATTGTGAATTCCGCTGTCCCGTGTGCCACTGAGTTAACCTGTTGTCCGCCCCAGGTGCGCGCGGCGTGCGCGTTCGCGCTGGGCACGTTCGTGGCCGCGGGCGGCTGCTGGCCGCGCACCGAGCACGCCAACGCGCTCGACCAGCAAGTCGGCGCCGAGCTTGCTCGCGCGCTGCCCAGCGACGCCTCGCCGCTCGTGCGCGCCGAGACACTACACGGTGAGTGGTTGGGTTCATGCGCCCTCGCGCTGGGCACGTTCGTGGCCGCGGGCGGCTGCTGGCCGCGCACCGAGCACGCCAACGCGCTCGACCAGCAAGTCGGCGCCGAGCTTGCTCGCGCGCTGCCCAGCGACGCCTCGCCGCTCGTGCGCGCCGAGACACTACACGGTGAGTGGTTGGGTTCATGCGCCCTCGCGCTGGGCACGTTCGTGGCCGCGGGCGGCTGCTGGCCGCGCACCGAGCACGCCAACGCGCTCGACCAGCAAGTCGGCGCCGAGCTTGCTCGCGCGCTGCCCAGCGACGCCTCGCCGCTCGTGCGCGCCGAGACACTACACGGTGAGTGGTTGGGTTCATGCGCCCTCGCGCTGGGCACGTTCGTGGCCGCGGGCGGCTGCTGGCCGCGCACCGAGCACGCCAACGCGCTCGACCAGCAAGTCGGCGCCGAGCTTGCTCGCGCGCTGCCCAGCGACGCCTCGCCGCTCGTGCGCGCCGAGACACTACACGGTGAGTGGTTGGGTTCATGCGCCCTCGCGCTGGGCACGTTCGTGGCCGCGGGCGGCTGCTGGCCGCGCACCGAGCACGCCAACGCGCTCGACCAGCAAGTCGGCGCCGAGCTTGCTCGCGCGCTGCCCAGCGACGCCTCGCCGCTCGTGCGCGCCGAGACACTACACGGTGAGTGGTTGGGTTCATGCGCCCTCGCGCTGGGCACGTTCGTGGCCGCGGGCGGCTGCTGGCCGCGCACCGAGCACGCCAACGCGCTCGACCAGCAAGTCGGCGCCGAGCTTGCTCGCGCGCTGCCCAGCGACGCCTCGCCGCTCGTGCGCGCCGAGACACTACACGGTGAGTGGTTGGGTTCATGCGCCCTCGCGCTGGGCACGTTCGTGGCCGCGGGCGGCTGCTGGCCGCGCACCGAGCACGCCAACGCGCTCGACCAGCAAGTCGGCGCCGAGCTTGCTCGCGCGCTGCCCAGCGACGCCTCGCCGCTCGTGCGCGCCGAGACACTACACGGTGAGTGGTTGGGTTCATGCGCCCTCGCGCTGGGCACGTTCGTGGCCGCGGGCGGCTGCTGGCCGCGCACCGAGCACGCCAACGCGCTCGACCAGCAAGTCGGCGCCGAGCTTGCTCGCGCGCTGCCCAGCGACGCCTCGCCGCTCGTGCGCGCCGAGACACTACACGGTGAGTGGTTGGGTTCATGCGCCCTCGCGCTGGGCACGTTCGTGGCCGCGGGCGGCTGCTGGCCGCGCACCGAGCACGCCAACGCGCTCGACCAGCAAGTCGGCGCCGAGCTTGCTCGCGCGCTGCCCAGCGACGCCTCGCCGCTCGTGCGCGCCGAGACACTACACGGTGAGTGGTTGGGTTCATGCGCCCTCGCGCTGGGCACGTTCGTGGCCGCGGGCGGCTGCTGGCCGCGCACCGAGCACGCCAACGCGCTCGACCAGCAAGTCGGCGCCGAGCTTGCTCGCGCGCTGCCCAGCGACGCCTCGCCGCTCGTGCGCGCCGAGACACTACACGGTGAGTGGTTGGGTTCATGCGCCCTCGCGCTGGGCACGTTCGTGGCCGCGGGCGGCTGCTGGCCGCGCACCGAGCACGCCAACGCGCTCGACCAGCAAGTCGGCGCCGAGCTTGCTCGCGCGCTGCCCAGCGACGCCTCGCCGCTCGTGCGCGCCGAGACACTACACGGTGAGTGGTTGGGTTCATGCGCCCTCGCGCTGGGCACGTTCGTGGCCGCGGGCGGCTGCTGGCCGCGCACCGAGCACGCCAACGCGCTCGACCAGCAAGTCGGCGCCGAGCTTGCTCGCGCGCTGCCCAGCGACGCCTCGCCGCTCGTGCGCGCCGAGACACTACACGGTGAGTGGTTGGGTTCATGCGCCCTCGCGCTGGGCACGTTCGTGGCCGCGGGCGGCTGCTGGCCGCGCACCGAGCACGCCAACGCGCTCGACCAGCAAGTCGGCGCCGAGCTTGCTCGCGCGCTGCCCAGCGACGCCTCGCCGCTCGTGCGCGCCGAGACACTACACGGTGAGTGGTTGGGTTCATGCGCCCTCGCGCTGGGCACGTTCGTGGCCGCGGGCGGCTGCTGGCCGCGCACCGAGCACGCCAACGCGCTCGACCAGCAAGTCGGCGCCGAGCTTGCTCGCGCGCTGCCCAGCGACGCCTCGCCGCTCGTGCGCGCCGAGACACTACACGGTGAGTGGTTGGGTTCATGCGCCCTCGCGCTGGGCACGTTCGTGGCCGCGGGCGGCTGCTGGCCGCGCACCGAGCACGCCAACGCGCTCGACCAGCAAGTCGGCGCCGAGCTTGCTCGCGCGCTGCCCAGCGACGCCTCGCCGCTCGTGCGCGCCGAGACACTACACGGTGAGTGGTTGGGTTCATGCGCCCTCGCGCTGGGCACGTTCGTGGCCGCGGGCGGCTGCTGGCCGCGCACCGAGCACGCCAACGCGCTCGACCAGCAAGTCGGCGCCGAGCTTGCTCGCGCGCTGCCCAGCGACGCCTCGCCGCTCGTGCGCGCCGAGACACTACACGGTGAGTGGTTGGGTTCATGCGCCCTCGCGCTGGGCACGTTCGTGGCCGCGGGCGGCTGCTGGCCGCGCACCGAGCACGCCAACGCGCTCGACCAGCAAGTCGGCGCCGAGCTTGCTCGCGCGCTGCCCAGCGACGCCTCGCCGCTCGTGCGCGCCGAGACACTACACGGTGAGTGGTTGGGTTCATGCGCCCTCGCGCTGGGCACGTTCGTGGCCGCGGGCGGCTGCTGGCCGCGCACCGAGCACGCCAACGCGCTCGACCAGCAAGTCGGCGCCGAGCTTGCTCGCGCGCTGCCCAGCGACGCCTCGCCGCTCGTGCGCGCCGAGACACTACACGGTGAGTGGTTGGGTTCATGCGCCCTCGCGCTGGGCACGTTCGTGGCCGCGGGCGGCTGCTGGCCGCGCACCGAGCACGCCAACGCGCTCGACCAGCAAGTCGGCGCCGAGCTTGCTCGCGCGCTGCCCAGCGACGCCTCGCCGCTCGTGCGCGCCGAGACACTACACGGTGAGTGGTTGGGTTCATGCGCCCTCGCGCTGGGCACGTTCGTGGCCGCGGGCGGCTGCTGGCCGCGCACCGAGCACGCCAACGCGCTCGACCAGCAAGTCGGCGCCGAGCTTGCTCGCGCGCTGCCCAGCGACGCCTCGCCGCTCGTGCGCGCCGAGACACTACACGGTGAGTGGTTGGGTTCATGCGCCCTCGCGCTGGGCACGTTCGTGGCCGCGGGCGGCTGCTGGCCGCGCACCGAGCACGCCAACGCGCTCGACCAGCAAGTCGGCGCCGAGCTTGCTCGCGCGCTGCCCAGCGACGCCTCGCCGCTCGTGCGCGCCGAGACACTACACGGTGAGTGGTTGGGTTCATGCGCCCTCGCGCTGGGCACGTTCGTGGCCGCGGGCGGCTGCTGGCCGCGCACCGAGCACGCCAACGCGCTCGACCAGCAAGTCGGCGCCGAGCTTGCTCGCGCGCTGCCCAGCGACGCCTCGCCGCTCGTGCGCGCCGAGACACTACACGGTGAGTGGTTGGGTTCATGCGCCCTCGCGCTGGGCACGTTCGTGGCCGCGGGCGGCTGCTGGCCGCGCACCGAGCACGCCAACGCGCTCGACCAGCAAGTCGGCGCCGAGCTTGCTCGCGCGCTGCCCAGCGACGCCTCGCCGCTCGTGCGCGCCGAGACACTACACGGTGAGTGGTTGGGTTCATGCGCCCTCGCGCTGGGCACGTTCGTGGCCGCGGGCGGCTGCTGGCCGCGCACCGAGCACGCCAACGCGCTCGACCAGCAAGTCGGCGCCGAGCTTGCTCGCGCGCTGCCCAGCGACGCCTCGCCGCTCGTGCGCGCCGAGACACTACACGGTGAGTGGTTGGGTTCATGCGCCCTCGCGCTGGGCACGTTCGTGGCCGCGGGCGGCTGCTGGCCGCGCACCGAGCACGCCAACGCGCTCGACCAGCAAGTCGGCGCCGAGCTTGCTCGCGCGCTGCCCAGCGACGCCTCGCCGCTCGTGCGCGCCGAGACACTACACGGTGAGTGGTTGGGTTCATGCGCCCTCGCGCTGGGCACGTTCGTGGCCGCGGGCGGCTGCTGGCCGCGCACCGAGCACGCCAACGCGCTCGACCAGCAAGTCGGCGCCGAGCTTGCTCGCGCGCTGCCCAGCGACGCCTCGCCGCTCGTGCGCGCCGAGACACTACACGGTGAGTGGTTGGGTTCATGCGCCCTCGCGCTGGGCACGTTCGTGGCCGCGGGCGGCTGCTGGCCGCGCACCGAGCACGCCAACGCGCTCGACCAGCAAGTCGGCGCCGAGCTTGCTCGCGCGCTGCCCAGCGACGCCTCGCCGCTCGTGCGCGCCGAGACACTACACGGTGAGTGGTTGGGTTCATGCGCCCTCGCGCTGGGCACGTTCGTGGCCGCGGGCGGCTGCTGGCCGCGCACCGAGCACGCCAACGCGCTCGACCAGCAAGTCGGCGCCGAGCTTGCTCGCGCGCTGCCCAGCGACGCCTCGCCGCTCGTGCGCGCCGAGACACTACACGGTGAGTGGTTGGGTTCATGCGCCCTCGCGCTGGGCACGTTCGTGGCCGCGGGCGGCTGCTGGCCGCGCACCGAGCACGCCAACGCGCTCGACCAGCAAGTCGGCGCCGAGCTTGCTCGCGCGCTGCCCAGCGACGCCTCGCCGCTCGTGCGCGCCGAGACACTACACGGTGAGTGGTTGGGTTCATGCGCCCTCGCGCTGGGCACGTTCGTGGCCGCGGGCGGCTGCTGGCCGCGCACCGAGCACGCCAACGCGCTCGACCAGCAAGTCGGCGCCGAGCTTGCTCGCGCGCTGCCCAGCGACGCCTCGCCGCTCGTGCGCGCCGAGACACTACACGGTGAGTGGTTGGGTTCATGCGCCCTCGCGCTGGGCACGTTCGTGGCCGCGGGCGGCTGCTGGCCGCGCACCGAGCACGCCAACGCGCTCGACCAGCAAGTCGGCGCCGAGCTTGCTCGCGCGCTGCCCAGCGACGCCTCGCCGCTCGTGCGCGCCGAGACACTACACGGTGAGTGGTTGGGTTCATGCGCCCTCGCGCTGGGCACGTTCGTGGCCGCGGGCGGCTGCTGGCCGCGCACCGAGCACGCCAACGCGCTCGACCAGCAAGTCGGCGCCGAGCTTGCTCGCGCGCTGCCCAGCGACGCCTCGCCGCTCGTGCGCGCCGAGACACTACACGGTGAGTGGTTGGGTTCATGCGCCCTCGCGCTGGGCACGTTCGTGGCCGCGGGCGGCTGCTGGCCGCGCACCGAGCACGCCAACGCGCTCGACCAGCAAGTCGGCGCCGAGCTTGCTCGCGCGCTGCCCAGCGACGCCTCGCCGCTCGTGCGCGCCGAGACACTACACGGTGAGTGGTTGGGTTCATGCGCCCTCGCGCTGGGCACGTTCGTGGCCGCGGGCGGCTGCTGGCCGCGCACCGAGCACGCCAACGCGCTCGACCAGCAAGTCGGCGCCGAGCTTGCTCGCGCGCTGCCCAGCGACGCCTCGC
Organism: Epinotia bilunana; assembly: GCA_947049275.1. Classification (NCBI taxonomy): domain Eukaryota; kingdom Metazoa; phylum Arthropoda; class Insecta; order Lepidoptera; family Tortricidae; genus Epinotia; species Epinotia bilunana. The sequence continues at coordinate 23,984,089 of OX346262.1, forward strand.
CGCTCGTGCGCGCCGAGACACTACACGGTGAGTGGTTGGGTTCATGCGCCCTCGCGCTGGGCACGTTCGTGGCCGCGGGCGGCTGCTGGCCGCGCACCGAGCACGCCAACGCGCTCGACCAGCAAGTCGGCGCCGAGCTTGCTCGCGCGCTGCCCAGCGACGCCTCGCCGCTCGTGCGCGCCGAGACACTACACGGTGAGTGGTTGGGTTCATGCGCCCTCGCGCTGGGCACGTTCGTGGCCGCGGGCGGCTGCTGGCCGCGCACCGAGCACGCCAACGCGCTCGACCAGCAAGTCGGCGCCGAGCTTGCTCGCGCGCTGCCCAGCGACGCCTCGCCGCTCGTGCGCGCCGAGACACTACACGGTGAGTGGTTGGGTTCATGCGCCCTCGCGCTGGGCACGTTCGTGGCCGCGGGCGGCTGCTGGCCGCGCACCGAGCACGCCAACGCGCTCGACCAGCAAGTCGGCGCCGAGCTTGCTCGCGCGCTGCCCAGCGACGCCTCGCCGCTCGTGCGCGCCGAGACACTACACGGTGAGTGGTTGGGTTCATGCGCCCTCGCGCTGGGCACGTTCGTGGCCGCGGGCGGCTGCTGGCCGCGCACCGAGCACGCCAACGCGCTCGACCAGCAAGTCGGCGCCGAGCTTGCTCGCGCGCTGCCCAGCGACGCCTCGCCGCTCGTGCGCGCCGAGACACTACACGGTGAGTGGTTGGGTTCATGCGCCCTCGCGCTGGGCACGTTCGTGGCCGCGGGCGGCTGCTGGCCGCGCACCGAGCACGCCAACGCGCTCGACCAGCAAGTCGGCGCCGAGCTTGCTCGCGCGCTGCCCAGCGACGCCTCGCCGCTCGTGCGCGCCGAGACACTACACGGTGAGTGGTTGGGTTCATGCGCCCTCGCGCTGGGCACGTTCGTGGCCGCGGGCGGCTGCTGGCCGCGCACCGAGCACGCCAACGCGCTCGACCAGCAAGTCGGCGCCGAGCTTGCTCGCGCGCTGCCCAGCGACGCCTCGCCGCTCGTGCGCGCCGAGACACTACACGGTGAGTGGTTGGGTTCATGCGCCCTCGCGCTGGGCACGTTCGTGGCCGCGGGCGGCTGCTGGCCGCGCACCGAGCACGCCAACGCGCTCGACCAGCAAGTCGGCGCCGAGCTTGCTCGCGCGCTGCCCAGCGACGCCTCGCCGCTCGTGCGCGCCGAGACACTACACGGTGAGTGGTTGGGTTCATGCGCCCTCGCGCTGGGCACGTTCGTGGCCGCGGGCGGCTGCTGGCCGCGCACCGAGCACGCCAACGCGCTCGACCAGCAAGTCGGCGCCGAGCTTGCTCGCGCGCTGCCCAGCGACGCCTCGCCGCTCGTGCGCGCCGAGACACTACACGGTGAGTGGTTGGGTTCATGCGCCCTCGCGCTGGGCACGTTCGTGGCCGCGGGCGGCTGCTGGCCGCGCACCGAGCACGCCAACGCGCTCGACCAGCAAGTCGGCGCCGAGCTTGCTCGCGCGCTGCCCAGCGACGCCTCGCCGCTCGTGCGCGCCGAGACACTACACGGTGAGTGGTTGGGTTCATGCGCCCTCGCGCTGGGCACGTTCGTGGCCGCGGGCGGCTGCTGGCCGCGCACCGAGCACGCCAACGCGCTCGACCAGCAAGTCGGCGCCGAGCTTGCTCGCGCGCTGCCCAGCGACGCCTCGCCGCTCGTGCGCGCCGAGACACTACACGGTGAGTGGTTGGGTTCATGCGCCCTCGCGCTGGGCACGTTCGTGGCCGCGGGCGGCTGCTGGCCGCGCACCGAGCACGCCAACGCGCTCGACCAGCAAGTCGGCGCCGAGCTTGCTCGCGCGCTGCCCAGCGACGCCTCGCCGCTCGTGCGCGCCGAGACACTACACGGTGAGTGGTTGGGTTCATGCGCCCTCGCGCTGGGCACGTTCGTGGCCGCGGGCGGCTGCTGGCCGCGCACCGAGCACGCCAACGCGCTCGACCAGCAAGTCGGCGCCGAGCTTGCTCGCGCGCTGCCCAGCGACGCCTCGCCGCTCGTGCGCGCCGAGACACTACACGGTGAGTGGTTGGGTTCATGCGCCCTCGCGCTGGGCACGTTCGTGGCCGCGGGCGGCTGCTGGCCGCGCACCGAGCACGCCAACGCGCTCGACCAGCAAGTCGGCGCCGAGCTTGCTCGCGCGCTGCCCAGCGACGCCTCGCCGCTCGTGCGCGCCGAGACACTACACGGTGAGTGGTTGGGTTCATGCGCCCTCGCGCTGGGCACGTTCGTGGGCGGCCGCGCACCGAGCACGCCAACGCGCTCGACCAGCAAGTCGGCGCCGAGCTTGCTCGCGCGCTGCCCAGCGACGCCTCGCCGCTCGTGCGCGCCGAGACACTACACGGTGAGTGGTTGGGTTCATGCGCCCTCGCGCTGGGCACGTTCGTGGCCGCGGGCGGCTGCTGGCCGCGCACCGAGCACGCCAACGCGCTCGACCAGCAAGTCGGCGCCGAGCTTGCTCGCGCGCTGCCCAGCGACGCCTCGCCGCTCGTGCGCGCCGAGACACTACACGGTGAGTGGTTGGGTTCATGCGCCCTCGCGCTGGGCACGTTCGTGGCCGCGGGCGGCTGCTGGCCGCGCACCGAGCACGCCAACGCGCTCGACCAGCAAGTCGGCGCCGAGCTTGCTCGCGCGCTGCCCAGCGACGCCTCGCCGCTCGTGCGCGCCGAGACACTACACGGTGAGTGGTTGGGTTCATGCGCCCTCGCGCTGGGCACGTTCGTGGCCGCGGGCGGCTGCTGGCCGCGCACCGAGCACGCCAACGCGCTCGACCAGCAAGTCGGCGCCGAGCTTGCTCGCGCGCTGCCCAGCGACGCCTCGCCGCTCGTGCGCGCCGAGACACTACACGGTGAGTGGTTGGGTTCATGCGCCCTCGCGCTGGGCACGTTCGTGGCCGCGGGCGGCTGCTGGCCGCGCACCGAGCACGCCAACGCGCTCGACCAGCAAGTCGGCGCCGAGCTTGCTCGCGCGCTGCCCAGCGACGCCTCGCCGCTCGTGCGCGCCGAGACACTACACGGTGAGTGGTTGGGTTCATGCGCCCTCGCGCTGGGCACGTTCGTGGCCGCGGGCGGCTGCTGGCCGCGCACCGAGCACGCCAACGCGCTCGACCAGCAAGTCGGCGCCGAGCTTGCTCGCGCGCTGCCCAGCGACGCCTCGCCGCTCGTGCGCGCCGAGACACTACACGGTGAGTGGTTGGGTTCATGCGCCCTCGCGCTGGGCACGTTCGTGGCCGCGGGCGGCTGCTGGCCGCGCACCGAGCACGCCAACGCGCTCGACCAGCAAGTCGGCGCCGAGCTTGCTCGCGCGCTGCCCAGCGACGCCTCGCCGCTCGTGCGCGCCGAGACACTACACGGTGAGTGGTTGGGTTCATGCGCCCTCGCGCTGGGCACGTTCGTGGCCGCGGGCGGCTGCTGGCCGCGCACCGAGCACGCCAACGCGCTCGACCAGCAAGTCGGCGCCGAGCTTGCTCGCGCGCTGCCCAGCGACGCCTCGCCGCTCGTGCGCGCCGAGACACTACACGGTGAGTGGTTGGGTTCATGCACCCTCGCGCTGGGCACGTTCGTGGCCGCGGGCGGCTGCTGGCCGCGCACCGAGCACGCCAACGCGCTCGACCAGCAAGTCGGCGCCGAGCTTGCTCGCGCGCTGCCCAGCGACGCCTCGCCGCTCGTGCGCGCCGAGACACTACACGGTGAGTGGTTGGGTTCATGCGCCCTCGCGCTGGGCACGTTCGTGGCCGCGGGCGGCTGCTGGCCGCGCACCGAGCACGCCAACGCGCTCGACCAGCAAGTCGGCGCCGAGCTTGCTCGCGCGCTGCCCAGCGACGCCTCGCCGCTCGTGCGCGCCGAGACACTACACGGTGAGTGGTTGGGTTCATGCGCCCTCGCGCTGGGCACGTTCGTGGCCGCGGGCGGCTGCTGGCCGCGCACCGAGCACGCCAACGCGCTCGACCAGCAAGTCGGCGCCGAGCTTGCTCGCGCGCTGCCCAGCGACGCCTCGCCGCTCGTGCGCGCCGAGACACTACACGGTGAGTGGTTGGGTTCATGCGCCCTCGCGCTGGGCACGTTCGTGGCCGCGGGCGGCTGCTGGCCGCGCACCGAGCACGCCAACGCGCTCGACCAGCAAGTCGGCGCCGAGCTTGCTCGCGCGCTGCCCAGCGACGCCTCGCCGCTCGTGCGCGCCGAGACACTACACGGTGAGTGGTTGGGTTCATGCGCCCTCGCGCTGGGCACGTTCGTGGCCGCGGGCGGCTGCTGGCCGCGCACCGAGCACGCCAACGCGCTCGACCAGCAAGTCGGCGCCGAGCTTGCTCGCGCGCTGCCCAGCGACGCCTCGCCGCTCGTGCGCGCCGAGACACTACACGGTGAGTGGTTGGGTTCATGCGCCCTCGCGCTGGGCACGTTCGTGGCCGCGGGCGGCTGCTGGCCGCGCACCGAGCACGCCAACGCGCTCGACCAGCAAGTCGGCGCCGAGCTTGCTCGCGCGCTGCCCAGCGACGCCTCGCCGCTCGTGCGCGCCGAGACACTACACGGTGAGTGGTTGGGTTCATGCGCCCTCGCGCTGGGCACGTTCGTGGCCGCGGGCGGCTGCTGGCCGCGCACCGAGCACGCCAACGCGCTCGACCAGCAAGTCGGCGCCGAGCTTGCTCGCGCGCTGCCCAGCGACGCCTCGCCGCTCGTGCGCGCCGAGACACTACACGGTGAGTGGTTGGGTTCATGCGCCCTCGCGCTGGGCACGTTCGTGGCCGCGGGCGGCTGCTGGCCGCGCACCGAGCACGCCAACGCGCTCGACCAGCAAGTCGGCGCCGAGCTTGCTCGCGCGCTGCCCAGCGACGCCTCGCCGCTCGTGCGCGCCGAGACACTACACGGTGAGTGGTTGGGTTCATGCGCCCTCGCGCTGGACACGTTCGTGGCCGCGGGCGGCTGCTGGCCGCGCACCGAGCACGCCAACGCGCTCGACCAGCAAGTCGGCGCCGAGCTTGCTCGCGCGCTGCCCAGCGACGCCTCGCCGCTCGTGCGCGCCGAGACACTACACGGTGAGTGGTTGGGTTCATGCGCCCTCGCGCTGGGCACGTTCGTGGCCGCGGGCGGCTGCTGGCCGCGCACCGAGCACGCCAACGCGCTCGACCAGCAAGTCGGCGCCGAGCTTGCTCGCGCGCTGCCCAGCGACGCCTCGCCGCTCGTGCGCGCCGAGACACTACACGGTGAGTGGTTGGGTTCATGCGCCCTCGCGCTGGGCACGTTCGTGGCCGCGGGCGGCTGCTGGCCGCGCACCGAGCACGCCAACGCGCTCGACCAGCAAGTCGGCGCCGAGCTTGCTCGCGCGCTGCCCAGCGACGCCTCGCCGCTCGTGAGTCTCACTACAGTCCGGTGTGTTTGCGCGACTGATAACAAGACGCGACACGAGAATATCTAATTAGCGAATATATTTGTAATAAAAGTGCGAGAGAGATGGGTGTCGGTGAGTCAGGTGACTCGCGACTTGCCTGTTGTGCTTGCCCTCTATACTTATATGAAACTCGCTCTTTTGATAGCTTTTGTAGTTCTATATTTTGTCTTGTATTTCTGTGTAACGACGATACTTAGTAGGAGATACAATACCATTTTCTTTGTTAAAATAAGGAACTGATTTTTGAATGAATCATATATTGCGTTCTTAACAGGGTTTCGCAAAAGCGACTGAATCGATTGCTACGTTTATGAACACTTATGGCTGCTATAATTACACATTATGCCATTCTCCAGCGCTGCAATGGCTGGTGCTGATCTTCGAGCAACACTTCATCGCGGTCTACATACAGGAGAGGATGCGGAAAAGTGACAGGTCAGATTTTACGAGCATGCATCTATATCTAAAGTGAAGTTCGCGCTAGAGCAATGTTCCAACGAAAATATTATGATTTATAGCTTTTTGCCAATTAAATCATTAGTGGTAGCGGTCGATTTTTTGAGGAATTACCTGTAATTGTGTTTAGGGCTTCCTCGGGCGGTTGCGGGCCGGTGGACCGCGGGCAGGACGCGCTGGTGGCGGGCGGGCGCGGCCTGGAGCCCGCCGTGCGCAAGCCGCAGGCGCAGGCGCTGCCCACCATCGGTGAGTACCAGTGTTGGCCAATAAGTTATTGCATTACAAATTACAATTACAAAATGTAATTTCAATTATTGCATTACAAATTACAAAATGTAATGTAATCGCATTACTGATTATATTTTGTAATTTTAATTTGTAATGCATTATTACTTCGTAAAATTACAAATTACTTTTATTTTTAAAACATTTTTCATTATTAACCTTGGGTTGGGATAGGAAAGGGGCTAGCTTTTGGACTTAAAAAACTTTGTTATTTTTTCTTTTCTTTTCCTATCGTAAAAAATGCGTAAAAATAAGCATGTTTTATTCTTTAAACTTTTTCTCTCAGATCGATATTTACCGAGATATTTGGGTTCAAAGGTGTCATTTAAACGGTTCTGGGACTTAAAAAAATTCGGTACCGACTCGGATTTTTTGACTTCACTTGGAATCATTCCAAATAGGTGTAATAATAATATCAGAGAACGGAAAAAAAGTAGGTTTTTCCAGAAAAAGATGCTTATTTTGACGTGTTCTGTACGTAACAGTAATTCAAAATAGGTGTTATAATGACAGTAATGACACCACTGGCATAAAAATTACCAAGTGCTGATGTTAGGGCAGATAAGGATGATTTTGGTTTGCTGGGATTTTGGAATTAAATAAACGTGTGCTCTGTATGCTCCTTTATTCTTAACTAACTTTCAAATAGCTGTGGACTGTATATCTAGGTATGCACTTGCATGCATCGCAACTATGCGTAAATATCTATACTAATTTGGACATTCCGCCCACCAAGAACATAGTTCTTAAATTACACTGCAAAATATAGAAAACACTAGTAATATAAACATAACAATATACTTAACTAAGCACGAAGTAAGTTATGAAAAACATCAATTATTTTTAGCAATAACACAAAGTTTACTAACTGGACGCTTGAACAATCCTGATTTACATTTAACAGTAACAACTCTAGTAATATTATCAGGTCCAGTATGTTTTTCTACAATTTTGCCTAAAATCCATTTAGCAGGAGGAATGTTGTCCTCTTTCAAAATAACAACGTCATCAATTTCGAGTTCAGTAGTACAATTAGAAGGCCATTTATATAGGTACCTCTGATTAAGATTTACTAAATATTCTTTGTACCACCGTTTCCAAAAATCTGTTACAATTTTTTGCGTTAAGCGCCATCTGTCTAAGCCAATAACATTAGTGTCACATTCATCTGCTATATTTAACAACGGCTCGCCCACCAGAAAGTGGCCTGGTGTTAAGGGGAGAGGGTCGTTTGGATCATCGCTAAGTAAAGTTAAAGGCCGCGAATTCAAACACGCTTCCACTTGCGCCAGGACTGTCGCCATCTCCTCGTAAGTAAGAGTACTATTCCCTACAACCTTACGTAAATGTCCTTTTGTACTACGGACTCCTGCTTCCCACAGACCGCCGAAATTGGGAGCGTGGGGAGGGATAAAGTGCCATGTTGTACGTTCTAACGTAAGCATGGCTGCGATTTCATCCGGTAGTGATGATTTGGCACGATTAAACATTTCTCTCATCTCTCTATCAGCACCAACGAAGTTTGTGCCATTGTCACTAAATAAATCTTGACAATGACCTCTCCGTGCTGTAAAACGCCTGAAAGCTGCAATGAAACCCTTGGCAGTTAAATCTGTAACAGCTTCGAGGTGTATTGCCCGGGTGACCATACACACAAACAGACATATATAACATTTATAAGATTTAGCTCCTCTGCCAGGTGAAAATCTTATATTTACAGGACCACAGAAATCTACACCTGTAGATTTAAATGGCTTACTTGGTTTAAGTCTCGCTTCAGGAAGAAGTCCCATTAAAGGCGTAGACTTCTTTTTCGAATATCTCAAACACGTTACACATTCTCGATAGATTTTCTTAGTGCGATCTTTAGCTTGCAGTATCCAATACTTTGTTCTCAAAAAGTTCAACATTAATTGAGGACCGCCATGCAAAGTATGATGATGAGCATCAAGAATTAAAAGATTGGTAAAATTATGTTTACCAGGCATAATCACCGGATGTCTCGTGTCATAATTCGCGTCCGAGTGTGCAATTCGTCCACTCACTCTTAATGTCCCTTTTTCGTCCAAAAAAGGACACAGAGTGCGAAGATTACTCTTTTTTGCTACCAATCCTCGACTCTTTAACTGTTTTATCTCAGTAGCAAACTCGGTCTCTTGAATTTTGTTAATGCATGTAGTTAAAGTATTATTCATTTCTTCTAAAGTTACAAATTTTGGCATGGTTACTCTCTCACTTTTTTGCAATTTTAAGTTTAACACTCTTCTACAATATGAAATTACCTTTAACAATCTCGATAATGAAGAAAATCTCGACCAAATGGAGGGTTCTTCGTCAATTATAGATGAAACAGTTAAAGATGCGAGTCTTTCCTCCTCATGTGTATCCTCCACGTTTGTGAGGGTCATCTCTAATTCAGGCTCTGTCAGCCACTGAGGGCCATTCCACCACAATGGATGATGGAGTAATAGTTGTACTGATAATCCGCGAGACGCACAGTCCGCAGGATTAGAGTCTGTAGGTACATGACTCCATTGCTCAACATCTAAAATGTTTAGTATCGTGGACACTCGGTTACTTACAAAAGTAGTCCAACGAGCTGAGCCTCCTCTAAGCCAAGCCAGTACAATGGTGGAGTCAGTCCAGCCATATAACTTCTCTTTAGGTATCTCCATCACTTGTGCTACTTCGGATATAAGTTTAGCTCCTAAGGCGGCGCCACATAACTCTAACCTTGGAATTGATAGTTCCTTTTCTGCAGGGGTAACCTTAGTTTTCGCTGTCACCAAATGAACATTAACATTATTTAGCTCGTCTGTTACTCGAACGTAGACCGCGGCTGCAAAGGCTGATCTTGAAGCGTCTGAAAAGACATGTAGCTCGATACTCGATCTCGGTGTTGCATTTAACCATCTCGGTAACTCTAGATGCTTTAGATCAGCTAGCTCCTCTCTAAAGGTCAACCATTCACATAATAACTCCTCCTTCAAAGAATCGTCCCACTCAAGACCAGACTTCCATAATTTCTGGATAAAGATTTTGGCCACGACTACAACTGGAGCGATCCAACCTAATGGATCATACAGTCTCGCCACATCAGAAAGTACTCGTCTCTTTGTGATTGGCTCTTTAGGTTCAGTGAGGTTTATCGTATACTCAAATTTATCAGTCTCTCTGTTCCAACTCACACCAAGAACCTTAATAGCCTTATTCAATTTTAAATGTACTAACTGATGATCAATATCATTGTTTCCTGCAATCCTCTGAAGTAGAGTTTTAGAATTACAGTTCCATTTTTGAAGTTCAAATCCACCAGATCTCATCAGCTCGTTCATTTCTTCGAATATTTTTAATGCCTCAATTTCAGTTTCAGCTCCAGTAATTAAGTCATCCATATAGAAATCTTGTTTTGTTATTTTCGCAGCTATAGGATACTTTGCTTCTTCCAACTCTGCAAGTCTTTGTAACGACTTAACTGCCAAATACGGAGCACAAGCTGTACCAAACGTCAGTCTCAATAGCTTATAATGTTGTACAGGCTCCGATCCATCTGACTTAAATCGCCACACGATTCTCTGAAACTCTGTATCATCATCAGCCACACGAACCATACGATACATTTTAACGATGTCCGCAACAAGACACACCTTATGTCTTCTCCATCTCATTAAAATGTGTCTCAAATCTTGTTGTAACTTTGGACCAACAAGGAGGTCATCATTCAAGGACACGTTATTGTCTCCTTTGCTGGAAGCATTAAAAACAATTCTGACCTTCGTCGTCTCTTTGTCTTCGCGCACTACCGCATGAAAAGGAAGGTAAACTGCTTTCTTATTCTCTAACTCATTTGGCGTTACTGGTCTCATGTGATTCAAGCTCAAGTACTCTGTCATAACCTTGTTATATTCTTCTCTAAGTTTCGGCTCTCTCAGTAACTTTCTCTCTAATACCTCTAATCTCCTCATAGCAATTTCCTTAGAATGTCCATACTGACATTTAGGGTCCTCTGTTGTGAAAGGTAGTCTTACTACTAGTCTTCCATGCTCATCTCTCACGGTAGTGGCGTCAAAGAAATCCTCACATTGCTTTTCACTTTCAGTCATCTCCTTTTGAATCAAATTAGGCTCATTCTCCATCTCCCAAAACTTTCTCAATAAATCATCTTCCTGAATATTCACATGCATACTGGTCAACTTAGCCTTTACCTCAGTCTCAGATTCTCTCATAGCTCGTCCGGACAAAATCCATCCAAAGATAGTATTCTGCGCCATTAAGCTTCCTTCCGACTGCTTGATCATCCCCTCTAATAGTATTTCGCCATACACGTCAGCACCTAAAAGGATATCAATTTTACCTGGTGTTGTATATGTTGGATCCGCTAAAGGTAAGTTTCCAATATCTGACCACTCAGGAATGCTAAGCTGGGTAGCTGGAAGCAAAGATGTTAAAGAATGTAGCACGTAAGCACATACATGAACAGAACTCGCAGGATTATGGCGTGATTCTATGCGCAGTGAAACCGTGTGTTTGATCCTCATACGACCGTCTCCTAACCCTGACACAAACCCACTTACTGGTTTGCGTGTAAGTCCAAGTAATTGTACAGTAGCCTCAGTAATAAAAGAAGCCATGCTACCCTGATCAAGTAAAGCTCTAATAGTTTGTTTACAACCAGTGGAATTAAATACCTTAACTCTAGCCGTCGCAAGAAGTACACTGTTAGGTTGAAGCGTACCTCTCGAAAATGCAGCTGTAATATGTGTGTCACCTCGTGATGTGCTCGGTCTCTCGTGTAGGGGTGCACTCGGTGACGACGACAACAACTCACTCGTAGCTCGCACCTCCTGGTTGATCTCCTTCATTTCTCGTTCAAAATGTAGTAGGGTGTGGTGTCTCCTCCCGCATTTTCTACAACTCGACGACTGCCGGCACTTTATTGCCGAATGAGTCGGCATCAAGCAATTGAAACACAGCCTATTGTTTTGCACATAATCTTGCCGTTCCTTGGGCGTCATGTGCCCAAATTGATTGCAGTGGTAAATATGATGGTTCTCATGGCACATAGTACACTCGACGTCATTTGTCTTAGGTTTATTCTCGATCGCCGTATGAAAAGTTTTAGCTTTCACCACAGGCTTAGCTGGTTGCGATGGACGGGATGTGTTGGTGTCAATCATCTCTAATGACCTGAATCTGTGCTCTAAATATTCTCGTAATTGCTCCCAGGTAGGTAAATCATCGCCGAGCATATTCAAATGCTGCTCCCATTGTTTCATAGATTCAGTATCCAACTTTGATACCACCAAAAACACGATAATTGCATTCCAAGAGCTCGTGCTTATGCCCATGTTTTGCAACGACTTCAAACATGTTGACGTGGTGTCCAATAAATGCCTCACCGCGCTAGCAGACTCATTGTTTATTTTCTTGGTCGAAAATAAATTCCTCAAAACAGCATTACAGTTATATCGCTTGTTATCGTAACGTCGAACTAATTGTTTCCAAGCCTCCTCATAATTTGCCTCAGTAGTCGAAAAGTTGCTAAGTAAACTCTGCGCTTCTCCCGTTAAACTGCTCTTTAAATAATGCAATTTTTGAACCGCCGTGATATTCTTATTTTTATGAATTAACGAAGTAAACATATCATAAAACATTTGCCAATCTTCATATTTTCCGCCAAATGTAGGTAAATTTATTCGAGGCAACTGTACGTCGGAAGTACCATCATTTGTAACAACAGTCGCTCGACCGGGCGGCAATGCTTGCGTGGTTGGTTGCAAAAACGGTTCCAAAGTTTCTCGTAAAAAGGTCTTGTATTGAACATAACATTCCTCAAACTCATCGTGCCTCTTTAGAATAAAATATGTCTCCGTTCTGTCCTTTGATGCTTTGGAAATAACTTCTTTATGTCCGTTTTCAAAGTCTCTAAATTGTTTCTCAAGTACTTCTAGTCTCGTTTCTAAATAAGGTCGCTTAATCCGTTCTCTAGGCGATTTCCTAAAGTTCTTCTCAGAATTTTTCAAATTGCTTAACAACTCCTCTTGATAGGTAATTAGTTCCTCTAACGTCGACATAATGACTCACTCGATAATCTAAGTCCCAACAAACAGTATACGTGTACAAAGATAATTTAACACTGGGATGAAATGTCTCGTAAACTCGCTTAGTATTGCTCAGTTCGTTATAATAACTCACTCACAGTATATCACACAATAAAAGTTAGTGAAAAAGTCTCATAAATCACTTATAAACACTGATAGTTTTGAATGTCCAAACTCGAAGTTATTACGCGTAATTATAATTGCACTTAAAACTTGCAGTTAGCGCTCGCCCGACTCATCCTTATCTATTTCGCCGTTAGCCGCTATTGTTCTCACCGGCCGGCCGGCGGTCTCCAGGTGCGAAGTAATCCGGTTCGTTATGGACCATATGTTAGGGCAGATAAGGATGATTTTGGTTTGCTGGGATTTTGGAATTAAATAAACGTGTGCTCTGTATGCTCCTTTATTCTTAACTAACTTTCAAATAGCTGTGGACTGTATATCTAGGTATGCACTTGCATGCATCGCAACTATGCGTAAATATCTATACTAATTTGGACAGCTGAAGTTAGAAAACTTTGGAACGCTATACTTCGTTCATTTTTTAAATTTAGAGAAAAGTTTAAAATATTCTTATTTTGATGTTCTATACGTACCAATCGTTTTAAATAGGTATTATAATGACACCACTGGCAAAAAAATGACTAAATGCTGAAATGTCCCTGCACGCGATTACGAATGTAATGCCGTAATGTATTACATTTGTAATCGCATTTCATGTAATGCAATTACGTGTAATGCATTACTCGTAATTTCAATGTAATGCGATAACGGATGTAATTCATTACTCGTAATTGCATTACATGCAATTTAATTTGTAATACGATTACAAATGTAATGCATTACGCCCAACACTGGTGAGTACTGGATCGAGCCATTGCGGCCCGACTAATAAGTACTTACTTACTCCAGGCATGGAGACTCACCCTGCACATCCGTCAAAACATACTTAACCACCTCACACCTACTAGGAATAACTATCGACCGAGCTGCTCCTAAACCTAATTTTAACAATAATCTATCGCCCGTACTATGCTTCAAACTTAAATTGCCTTCCTCATAATTAATATTACACTTATATTTTAAAAGGAAATCTTCTCCTAAAATACCATCACTCATACACGTAAGACCATTAAACACGTAAAACTTGTGGTAAAACCTATAACCTTCCATACATAATCCTAGCTCGACATAGCCCATCGACTCCAAATTTCCACATACTCCTCGTATTTTTAACCTATCCGGCACTATTCGCAAATCTAACCCCTTAATCCAGTTATATTTTATAATCGACACATTAGCTCCAGTATCAACCAATAACGATAATCTCCTATCTAAACAACCTACAACTACGTGATTACTAATATTGTAAGTTAAGATATGTAGAATTTTTTCGTGTCTGAAAGAGATTATGTAGATAATCTCTTTCAGACACGAAAAAATTCTAACTCGCTACGCTGATTATCTGAGTCACGCTCTGCAGCCGCTGACTCGACAACATTAACATTACGTGTACGCTGTCCGTTTGACCTAGCGAACTTGTTTGATTTCTGCTTGCTATAAAAATTCTGACCATGACCTTGCTGACTCGCATTGCGATTATAGCTTGAGTGTGCAGAATTATATTTACTACTGCTATTTTTAGCCTGAGACTGCCGTTTACTATAATACTGTTTATTGTTATTAAAAAACCCATTATTTTGTCCGAAAGGTCGTTTTGAAAATTGAAAACAATTTGCCGCTGGCTTGTGAATAACCTCTGATTCATCTATAGCGACAGTTATTGCTTCCCGAATGGACTCAATGGCACGTGATGCTATAATAGTACTAAGCCTCTCGCTATTTAAACCTTCCGCGAAACGCCTAATTGCAGTTTTCTCATTAATTGGTCTCAAAATATCATGTGCTGCCGAATCCCCGTCGGCCTGAGCCAGAGTAAGGTCAGTAAACAGCTGCTCTATCTCGTTTCCAAAATCTTCGATATTCCTATTCCCTTGCCTACACCTCTGAAGCTGCGAAAGAATAGCTGTATACGATTTTTTTGGCAATAAATACTTCCTAATGTCAGAAATTAAACCCGATACGGTCGCGTATTCATTTTTAAGTCTTAACTTGGCTTTACTTGATAACCTTGTCTTAATAACAAAATTTACCAAAACGCCTTGCTCTTTATCCTTTAGTGTGCTACTATAAAACTGTAATCCGTCAATTAATTGATTTATTTGCCTTTCCTCCACGTCTACTACTGGCAAAAGAGAAAGAGCTGTCTTTAAATCAAAATCGGCCATTTTCGACTCTGGATCTGAACCTCCTAACTCCTGAATTTCCGAGTATAAATGCTCAAACTGTTCGACGGTTTTCAATACAATCTCGAGATCCACAGCTTCAACATCTTTTTTACATATATCCTCTACTAATAAATCAAAACTACGCTTAATCCCTTGTGCTAGCAACAACTTATTCCTACCCTGTTCAGTAGCTCGTTTGTCCTTACTTAATTTAACTATACTATCCCTTACAGCTCGTAAATTTCCTAATACATCTAGAAGGCTAGCCATAAAAATGATTCAACTTAACACTCAAAGTAAACAACATAACAACAAACAAATATTAAAAAAACATTGACATATTTACACAGTCCACTCCTCGAATCGCTCGTCGTGCCGCTTGTCGCTCCCAGCCGCTGTATAAGTGTCCTTTGACTTGCTCGTAGACCCGGGACAACGCGTAGACCGTCAGGTAGCCCAAAACAGCTATGAGCAGGACCTCCGATAGCTCCAAACTCGCCGAAGCCAACGACGCGGTGTTGTTGTTTGGCGCAGTCACGATGACGTTATCCTTTGATTGCTGGCCGCCCATTTCTTTGATCGAAATTCAGTGACACGAATATAGTTAAGCAAAGTCACCTCGCAGATGATATTCTTCTTAGCTCGAGCGCCACGTAGTAGACTCGTCCTCTAAATCTTCCTGCAGTAACTTGTCTTCACTTGTCACGGTCGCCATCTAATATGCGTAGCGTCGGGGGTGTAGGTAGGTACGGAAACTCGGTGATACTTTACATCGTTTATATATATGGTTTTAACCAACAACTCTCTATACTCTAGACTACCGTCTAACCTCAGCTATATCTTAATTCTATCTCTAGTGTTACAAATCTTAAGTATATATATAATTAATCTACGTGATCAACAGAGGAAATCCCTTATCGGATAGATAGGCACTTTATCTGGTTTTAACACGTCTATCTACATACGTGTAGATGAGACTGTTTGCCTATCACAAAGCGTTCCGAACACTTTGGAGCTCTGGCATTACACTCGTTCATCTTGTTCTTCTCTCTTTCTTATCTTAAAGAAATTATCTTTAAGAGAGGGGCGGGGCATGCCTTGCTGCTCACCTTCGGGCCTTTGGCCCTAACTTAAGAATAGACAAGTGTCCGTGAGGGCGAGCCTTACACTGACTGTCCTGACACTTAGGAGTAGTAAAGTGTCCGCGTGGGCTCGCGTCGAGAACGCGCTCTGAAAGGACGCTTTGGCGCTACGCGGAGCTCGGCCTTACGCTGACTGTCCTAACACTTAGGTATAGTTTATTTATTTATTTATTTATTAGGTACACTGTACAGACATCATACATTATGAGATACAATGGTTCTTTATGAATAGCTTATAGACTAGCATGACATCCAAGGCAAGTGCACACAGCACGACCAGCAAGTTAGCGCATATGCAAGCAACAGCGGCGGATCTGCCTTGAATATTAATATATATACATTTAACCAGTAAGTAAGTATAAATCACAAAAAAATATCTAAAAGTGCAGAATGTTAAAAACGTCTAAAACGAACTTAACTTATCTTAACTTGTCTACTCTAAAACAAGAGATAAGGTTATAACTTAGTACTATTCAGGGTGAGTAGAGAAGAGGACGTCCGTTAAGGTCTTTTTTTATATATAGTCAATTATTTCTAGTAATAGTACATTACTGCAGAGGCCGTGAAGTAAGGGATTGCTGGACGAGATTGGGGTATCCGGCCTCGTCTACGACTCGGCCGTCTACCCCAATCTCGTCCAGCAATCCCTGTTCCGGCCGAGGATTGTATAGTGCTTTTCTCAAACGATGTGAGGAAATATAAAAATAAAAATAATTACAATCGGAACGAATGATCAGAAAACAATTGTGTAATTTGCCGCCTTTTTAATTTTTTATACATGCCGTTTGAAGAAGCCGTTCGAGCACCAAGTTTAACCGCACATAAAGTGTAGCACCTACCATAGATTTTGTTTTTTTTATGTCGCAAGTATGCTTACAGTTTAGTGGTGTAATGTAATTTTTCCTTTGTCGGTTTAATTATAGTAAGCATGTGATGTGCGGGTTTAGCCACACACACATATCCCTCAGCCTGAGGGGCTATCGAGGGTTTCCTAGTTAACTCAGGCGGTCAAGGAGGCCTAGCAGGAGCAGGGGTGAATAATAACAGCGGTCGGGTTAATGGTTAACACTGGGTCTTGATGCCCTTTTATTAAATACAAATAATCCCTACACGGTCCTACACGGTCACTATCGTTCGCGGTACGGGGCACGGTTTGCCGAACTGGTACGATTCGGGTTAGTAAAGACGGGAACGGCGGGATCGTGGTACAACGGCAGTGCACTCGGGGTCTCCAAGCGGCCAGGAGTATCGCGGGACGGGTTCGTTCTCCCGGCAGTGCACTCGGGGTCTCCAAGCGGCCAGGGATAACGCGGATCCTAACCAACTCACTCCTCCGGCAATACGCCCGGGAACCAGGCGGCCTGAGAGGGGCGAGGGGAGCGGAAGACTTCGGCGGTGCTCGGTGGCCAAGCAGCCAGAAGTCGGGAAGCCACGGCAGTGCACTCGGGGTCTCCAAGCGGCCAGAGGCGGGAAGGTAGGGAGGGCGAGGGGAGAGAGTTGGGCACACGGCAAGCCGCTAGCCAAACTCCTGCGGTCTGACGGGCGCGCGACGCTTATATACTGGCTGGCGGGTGGCGGTGCGGTGGGGCGCGGTGCCGTGCGCTGCTCTGCCCCGCTCGTCTGTCCCCCGCGTCGGCGCCGCTCTGTCGCGGCGGCGGCTGTGGCGTTTTCCATGACGTCACACTTCCTCCCCCGTTTTGGAGATTTTTACCTGGGGAAAAATCACCGTTAGTCCTGTGGTAACTGGATATGTTCCCTTCCGGTAGTTACAATAATAAAAATGGGACAGTATTCCTAATCACAAAAATATAAATATAAATTAAGAAACAAAAACAATATTTCCGTCCTTATGACCTAGACGGTGCGGTTCAATTCCGCGTGGCCATTGTGTAACGTGAGTCGGTCGCGTGGTGTTTCATTTATTGTTTACGTTCATCTTGGTTTGATCGGTTAATCTATTATGCGCCTTATCTGCGCGCACGCACGGCGTGTTCCCGCTTGTGCCGCCGTCTGCGCACTCGACTCGTCTTATATATTTCAACGGCCGCTCGCTGTTGTTATGCGCGTGTCGGTCGGGTTTTGCGCTTATCTATTTCTCGGGTTTTAATTTTGGATCGGATGCGCTTATTTGGTGCGTGTTTATTTTTTACTTTTTTCTTTTTCGGTTGATTATAATAATAACCATTCTGTTTCCAACGTAATTCGTCTATTTGCGGGAGCGGGTATGCGTCTTCCTCTGACGCCTCGGTTATTTTTGTGTGATTGATGCAAATCCGGTACTGACCTTTGTCTTTCCTGGCGAGAACGACTGGCGAGCTATATGTGCCATTTGACTTCTCAATCACCCTTTGCTCCGGCAAGTCTTTCTCACGGACGTTTATTATTTCTCGTTGTTTCGGGTTGCTGGGATAACGTCTCTGTTTTATCGACTTACTATGCTGTAATTTAATTTTGTGCTCGATCCACGTATTCCGTTTTGGGCTTTGCTCGCAAAGCTGAAATTGCCGTTTCAGCATTGCTTGGGGTATCTTATTATTCCTGGCACACTTCTCGGGTGATAACGCCTGTTCGGCCGGTGGTTGTTTGCTCTGGACGTCTCTCGGATTGTCTGGAGTCCTCTCGCTGACTTTCTCCTTCCCTATCTCCTCGGGTAACGGTAGCACGTCCTGTTCGTGGACATTTTGATTGGTTGTAAGTGTTTCGGTGTCCCCTGCCCATGTTATGGCCATTCCGGCCCTTCTGAGTACATCCATGCCGATTATTGTTTCCGCCGCGGTTGGAAGAACCCTCACCCAGTGTTTTATTGTGGCGCCTTTGATGTGCATGTCAACCAGTATGGTTGTGTTGACGGTTGTTGGGGTGCCGTCCGCCAGCACGACGCCCCTCTGGATTTGTTTTTCTATTACCCCCTGGGCTTTGCACGTTTCATACACGTCTTTGTTGACATAGGTGTTTGTTGAGCCTGTGTCTATCAAGCAGACCCATTCCTTTCCAGATATCGTGACGTTCTCGTATCGTCGGTTGTCTTCCCGACCGTGATCTCCGGCGGCTCCCAGGAACTCTCTCTTCCCGGTCTCGTCTCTGCCTATCGCACGTTCTCGGGGTTGACACTCATTCCTGTCCCTCTCTTCGTGTCTCGGTACTTGCGGCTGTCCCCAATATCCTGGCGGTCTACCATGCTGCTGTGTCGGATATGTGCCCGTTGTCTGTGGGATATATCCTCGGTCTGGGGCTATCTTGTCATCTGACGGGGCGATAATCCCCTCGTACTCGGCGGCTAATCTTAGTAACCCGTTTATGTCCATATAGTCGTTTTTCTTTATGTACAATTTGTATTCTCTTTGCATATTTTCGTGAATTCGGTGGAGTTTTTCAGTCTCGGTCAGGTTCCCATGTCTACGCATGAGCGTTTGCAGGTCGTTTAAATAATCTACGAAGCTCTCTCCGCAGTCTTGCTTTCTAGCTATGATTCTAACTATGAGGTCGTCCTCGTAGTTATACGGAAAATAATAAAGTTTGAAGAGCTGCATAAACTCATCCCACGACTTCCAGGATTTGGCATTGTTCCTGTACCACAACAAGGCTTTCCCTTGCAGGATACGGGGTAGTGCGGGCAGAACGTCTTCCTCGTCTACGCCGCTGGCTGCGATCAGTTCCTCCAGCCTTTCGACGAACTCTACGGGGTTATCCGTCGTCCTGTAGGATAGGTTCCACTCTCGGATCGCCTTATTGAGCCTGTCCGTCTTACCTCTATCCTGGTCGTCTTCCATGGCTCTGGATGTGGGTTTCTCTGGTGTCTTGAATACCTCGGCGGTTTTGACGGATTCTACGAGCAGTTTACGGATCTGGTCCACCGTTAGGCCCTCTGTACTTATGCCTCTGCTCTCTGCTTCCTTCGTGAGGTCTGGCTTGTGCAGCTGGTATATCCAGGCCGTCTGCATCTGTCGGTAGGGACCTATCGGTTTCTGGTGCGACGCGGGATTGTTTAACGGGCGGGCGGGAAGCGTCGCGTAATCTACACGTCGGTAACGGTAATTCGGAGTTTAAATCGTAAAAGTAAAAAAAGATTAGATTTTCCCTGTCTCCTGTCTCCTAATGAACTACGAGACTCCTGTATGAGTTATTACGTTGGGCGCCAAATGTGAT
Organism: Epinotia bilunana; assembly: GCA_947049275.1. NCBI lineage: Eukaryota > Metazoa > Arthropoda > Insecta > Lepidoptera > Tortricidae > Epinotia > Epinotia bilunana. The sequence goes on from OX346262.1 coordinate 24,003,914, forward strand.
GTGCGGGTTTAGCCACACACACATATCCCTCAGCCTGAGGGGCTATCGAGGGTTTCCTAGTTAACTCAGGCGGTCAAGGAGGCCTAGCAGGAGCAGGGGTGAATAATAACAGCGGTCGGGTTAATGGTTAACACTGGGTCTTGATGCCCTTTTATTAAATACAAATAATCCCTACACGGTCCTACACGGTCACTATCGTTCGCGGTACGGGGCACGGTTTGCCGAACTGGTACGATTCGGGTTGGTAAAGACGGGAACGGCGGGATCGTGGTACAACGGCAGTGCACTCGGGGTCTCCAAGCGGCCAGGAGTATCGCGGGACGGGTTCGTTCTCCCGGCAGTGCACTCGGGGTCTCCAAGCGGCCAGGGATAACGCGGATCCTAACCAACTCACTCCTCCGGCAATACGCCCGGGAACCAGGCGGCCTGAGAGGGGCGAGGGGAGCGGAAGACTTCGGCGGTGCTCGGTGGCCAAGCAGCCAGAAGTCGGGAAGCCACGGCAGTGCACTCGGGGTCTCCAAGCGGCCAGAGGCGGGAAGGTAGGGAGGGCGAGGGGAGAGAGTTGGGCACACGGCAAGCCGCTAGCCAAACTCCTGCGGTCTGACGGGCGCGCGACGCTTATATACTGGCTGGCGGGTGGCGGTGCGGTGGGGCGCGGTGCCGTGCGCTGCTCTGCCCCGCTCGTCTGTCCCCCGCGTCGGCGCCGCTCTGTCGCGGCGGCGGCTGTGGCGTTTTCCATGACGTCACAAGCAAATTTAAAAAGTTAGAGTAGCGGACAATAATGGTTTTACTTAGGGTTTTCATACATTACTTCTTGGCGTAAGGCCAAGAAGAAATGTAGGGAGCCATAAACAAGAAACTTCATGTCTTCATTTCGTGATATTAACGCATACATTTCCGAGCATGTTTGAGAAAATTGTATTTTATTAAAGAGTCATTACTGTATGGTTGTTTGCCACCAGGTTTCGGCTCGGTGTACATGAAGCTGTGGAACACGCTGATCTCCATGTCGAAGGAGCCGCACCCGCAGGTCGCGCAGATGGCCAGCGATATCATCAACTACATCTCCAACCAGGTACGAGCAGCTACAGTTCATTGCAAACCTTATTCCGTTGCAGTAAGGTTATTCAAATATGTCTTCGTGTACGCCCGCAAGTCCCGGAGTGTTTCCCTTCCACACACTTCAAATCTAGTCGTGTTTCCGCGACGCGCGGTGGAAAAACCTTATTCACTACACCTGAGTCCGTGAATGCGAGCGATCGGTATTCTAAATTATACTGATCAAGGAAAGGCAATTGAAGAGATTGGTCTTTAGTACTAAGAGTCCGCAGTAAGCTCGATTCTCCATACAAACGTAGTTACGCTCTTAGTTTAAAACTACGCGTTGGATTGTAACGAAACTTTGCATATACAATGACATGACGTATAACTATGTCTGTAATTAATTTATGTAGCTTCAGATAACACAGTAAAAAAATACAGCGAATTTAAGTTTGTAATACAAAACTTGTTTTTGCTGTATTTCGATTGTTTTATAAACTGGAACAATATAAACTAATTACAGACATAGATATACATAACTCATGTCTTTGTATATTCAAAGTTTCGTCACAATCCAAGGCGTGGTTTTAAAATGAGAGTGTAACTACGTTTGTATGGGAAGGTGAAATTCGGCCGAGCTTACTGCGGACTCTTAAGACGTTCTGTTGTTTTACCTCCTTATTTCTGTATCTGTTTATTATTTTGTTGATATAAAAAAAAATAGGGGCAATCTTACACAAATCGACTTAATCCCAAACTATGCGAAGCTTGTGCTATGGGTACTAGACGTCGAAAAACATACTTATGTATATAAATAAATACTTAAATACATAGAAAACATCCATGACTCAGGAACAAATATTTGTGCTAATCACACAAGTAAATGCTTTTACCGGGATTCGAACCCAGGACCTCTTGCTTTGTAGGCAACTAGGCTAAAGCGGTCGTCTGTAATATGTGTGGTGTAACGCCCCCCGCGGCCCGCAGCTGGACAACGTGTCGCGCGACATCGAGACGCGCGGGCTGGGCGGCGGCAGCGGGAGCGGCAGCGGGAGCGGCAGCACGGGCGGAGCGGGCGCGGGCGCGGGCGCGGGCGCGGCGCCGCACGGCTCGGGCGGCTCGTCGTCGCTGCCGCCGTCGCCCAACCTGCGCGCGGCGCACGCGCAGCTCAGCCCGCGCGACCACCGCACGCTGCCGCACCACCACTGTGAGTACGGCAACGTTGCGTTGCTTACTCCGCCGCATGCCACACCAACTCTAACTGCAACTGTAACTGTAACTAGTGCGGTCGCCCAAACACTGCACTTCACCGCCGCACCACCACTTGCCAGCTGCGATCGCTTCATGTTAAAAGGCGTGTAGTCAACGTTATGTAAGGCCTGGCTGAGTGGACGCTCGGAGCGGAGCGTTCGGCGGGCGTGTAGCGGGGCGGGCGAGCGTCCAGCGAGTGGCCTCAGTGCACGCTCACCGCTCGTATGAATCGGTCGCATTCACCGTGGCATCGACGTCAGATGACATTCTTGATTTCTTTGTAAAAAAAAGTATTACTAATATAATGGTTTAAAAGTATACTTAAATTTACCTTCCATATTTTATTATTATTATTGTGTTATTGTGGGCCTTTATATGCCGCTTCGACCAGCAGGTGATCTATTGTGGCAGCCCTTTGTTTATATTTCACCGTTGAGACCCGTTGCCTCTAGGAAGGTCCAGATTCTTTGGGCGGTGATATGTTGTACCTCTTCTGGGTGCCGCCCTAGGTAGATACTTCTTTTGTGCATGAGTGATCCGCAGGTGCAGAGAATATGCATTGCTGTTTCCTCCGTCTCCTGGCAGAACCTGCAAGTTGCGTCCTGTTTCATACCCTGTTGAAACAGGTGCTTGTTTAATTTGCAATGTCCTGTCAGAATTCTCGTTACTGCGCAGGTTTTGTGCCTTCTGAGTTGCAGCAGTTTGTTATTGTATCCTTTGATCAAGGCTTTAGCATGTTTTTGTCCTTTGGCGAACTTCCACAGCTTTATTGCCTCTGATTTTTCTGTGTTGTGTAGCAGAGAATATGCATTCCGTTTTGTGATACCGACCAGGGTTGTGTCCGCGCCCTTCCTTGCAAGTTCATCTGCTTTTTCATTCCCAACTATGACGGAATGTCCTGGTACCCATCTAAGTATGACTTTGTTGGTATTGGCCAGGGTGTTTAAATTGTTTTTTACAGTTCTGGACTAGTTTAGAGTAGGACTCTAGGGATTCCAGTGCCAGCAGAGCAGCTTGGCTGTCTGAGTTGATGTAGATGTATTGGTTTCTTAGGTTTCTCTCAAGATTGATCTCCACGCATTTATTTATTGCGAACAGTTCAGCCTGGTAGATTGAGGCCTCTTTCCCCATGCTGACGCTAGCTTTGAGCTTTGGCCTCTCACCGTAGATACCACATCCAACATCATCACCCTTTTTAGATCCATCAGTGTACCACACGTGGCTTCCCTCCTTAAAGTCCATTTGGTCGTTTAGCCATTTGTCTCTCGGAGGTATTTCCGCTGTGTACAGTTTGGTGAATTTGCATTCCACGTAAGTGTCGTCAGTGGGCATGCTTAGTTTTTTGTTATCAAAGACAAGGGCCTCTTGTTTGATAAGCACTTGAGAGCGCCATTTTGGCCTTGTTAGTGTGCATATCCTATAGATGCACTGCTTCGCCTCCTTTTGCACATGCAGGTGGAGTGGCGTTAGATCGAGCAGTGCATCCAAGGCTGCCCCCGATGGTGAGCATAAAGCTCCTATTGCTGTTAAGCAAGCTGTACGCTGTAGACTGCTTAACTTTGTGATGGCTGTCTTTTGGTTGGCTTTGTTACATCAGACTGCAGAGGCGTATGTGATTACAGGCCTCACTACCGCTGTGTAAAGCCACAAAGCAATTTTGGGTCTTATGTCTTATATCTTGCTCCTGCCATTCGACAGCAAGTCCACATGGCCATTTTTGCTTTGTGTATTATGCTATTCAAATGAGCGTTCCAAGTTAAGCTTTGGTCAAAGGTAACCCCTAGGTACTTGACCTCATTTGAGTATGTTATTTCCTGTCCATTCAGTTTTAGTTTGGCGAGCTTGTCTAGTTTCCTTTTTTTGTAAAGGGCACTAGTACTGTTTTGCTCGCATTGATGGACAGGTCATTCTCTTTGCACCATTTATTTATGGTGTTAAGCGCTCCTTGCATTAAGTTCGAGATTGTGTGGAGGCACGGACCTTTGATTATGACTACAAGGTCGTCGGCATATCCTTGTGTGTCATAGTCTAGGCCCTTCATAGTTGCTAGGAGTTGGTCCACTGCTAGGGTCCATAGTAGTGGGGATAGTACGCCTCCTTGTGGACATCCTCTTGTGGTGTAGAATGTATGCTCAATTGCATTGAGGGTCAGAGTGACTATTCTATTTGAAAGCATGCTCTGGATCCATCTGATGGTGCTTTCGTCCACGCCCTTTGATGCCAATCCCTTGAGGATAGTTTCTGTGGGTGTGTTGTCGAAGGCACCCTCGATGTCAAGGAAAGCACATAGAGCTGTTTGCTTGTCCTCTAGGGTTTTTTGCACTTTGTCGACCAGATCAAGTAGTGCAGTTTCCGTAGATTTCCCCTTTTGGTAAGCATGTTGGCTCAGACTCAGTGGTCTGGCTACCAGATATTTCGCTCTAATGTGCTGATCAATGACTCTTTCCATCGTTTTAAGTAAGAACGATGATAGACTAATTGGTCTGAAGGATTTAGGTTGTGAGTAGTCCTTTTTCCCTGCTTTTGGTATGAAGCGTACCTTGACTCTAGTCCATTGTTCTGGTATGGTCCTCCAAGCAAAGCTAGCTCGGAATATTCTTACCAGGTGTGGAGTGATTAGGTTTTGTCCTTGCTGTATGAATGCAGGAAAGATACCGTCTTCTCCCGCCGATTTAAATGGTTTAAATTTTTTCAGTGCCCATATAACTTGGTTTGGTCTGAAGATATTTGCAGCCAAATTCCAGTCGTTGTTGTGTGCCCTCCGGGCTTGTGTGCTCCTTTGGGTGCATAACTGAATATCACTGGTGGGGTACGAACCTGGGAAGTGGATGGTTCTAAGCAAGTCCATTGTTTCCACCTCCGTGGTCGTAAAGCTGCCATTAGGCTTTTTAAGTAGGCCTAGGTAATTGGTTGATGTCTTGGAGAGGATTTTGTGAATTCTCGCTCCTTTATGTGTTTGGGCGATCTCTTCACAGAACCTCCGCCAAGACCTCCTTTTGGCTTTTCTGATCTGTTTGATTATATTCAGTCAATGCTCTACCATACCTTTCCCACTCGTTTGGTCTGGTTGAGTGATTGAATATGTGACGGGTGGACACACGGAGCTTTTCCAGCCTTTTGTTCCACCATGTCGTTGTGTAATGTGTGATTGATTCTCGCAATGGGCAGCTCAGTTCGTAGGCCTTATAGATACCTTTGGAGAGTTGGTTTACTGCTATATTGAGGGAATCTGGATTTTTGTCATATTTTGGGATATCCTTTAGATGGTCCTCCAGGTGAGCCTTGTAGGCTTCCCAGGAAGTTTCTTTTGGATTTCTTCGTGTTTGTGGTTCCATATCTAACAGGCCCTTTATACTAAATATAATAAGTTTGTGGTCCGACATTGAATTCTCGCAACTAACGTGCCAGTTACTTAGGCAGTTTGCTGCCTTTTCAGTTGAAAAAGTTATGTCTAGTACTTCTTGTCTTGCCCTGGTCACGAAGGTTGGCGTGTTGCCCCTATTTAACAGGTGAAGACAGTTGGTAAAAATAAATTCTGAGAGTAACTCACCCCTTTTGTTGATGCCGGTGCTCCCCCAGATGGTGTGATGAGCGTTTGCGTCGCAGCCCACAATCAGTTCTGCCTTTTGTGCTTCAGCGTACTCTACAACTTTAGCCAGTTCTTCTGTGGGGTCATGTTTCTCTCCGGGCAGGTAGGCGGAACAAATCAACACCTTTTGTGAGCCCTTTCCTTTGAGATCAACATACGCAGCAATAAGATCATCGCTACATAGTTCTGTAACAGGCAAGAAATTCATATTTTTGTTAAACACGATGCAGGCCCTTGGTTTGGATCCTTTTTCGTGTATTAATACCTTACCTGCTTTGTTAAGTCCTATTCCCATGGTTTTGGTGTTGATCCATGGTTCTTGTATAAGGGCGATGTTTAGGCCATTTTCGCCGATAAGTTTCTCTACGACCGCTGTGGCCGCGATGGCGTGGTGTAGGTTGGCCTGCAGAAACGTCACCCCCCCGTGTGCTGCGTCTTTATTGGCCCCGGTGCTGGGCGTGGGCCTGCCCTTGCCGGCCCCCTCTTCCTCTACCCCTGGAGCGGTTGGAGCCCCTATTGCCTATTACTACTATTAGCCGAAACTGGACCTTACGGAAGCCTAGGCTTGCCTTTAGGTCCATCTTTCGGAGAAAATAATAATACCTTTCATATCCAGGTCTGTTGTTAATTCTCTCCATGTTTTATTTTTATACAGTCTATTTTTGTATAAATTGTGGGACGATAGCCAAAGTGCTGGTTTATTTTGTATTTCAATAATTATTTGTTCGCACGACATGACTGCACGCTCTTATCGCCGCTGCAAAACACAAACAGGTTTGAATCTGTCCGCGACGCCCCGCTCGACGCCGCATTGGCCGCAGACTTGCCCGCTCGGCATCCGCTTTGTGCAGCGTCTACTCAGGCTCAGCTCAGGACCCCAGTATGAGTTCCATGTGTTTGACATGCACGCCGCTGCGCACGCCCCGCTCCCCCGCACGCCCGCACGCCCGACTTGGGCGTCCACTCAGGCCTCACTTTAGTTCGCCGAAGTAGTGGTTAGTTCGAAATAGCATGGAAACAACTGTCACCATTCAAAGTTATACATTCTAATGTTGTCTTCGTTTTCCGCGATTATTCCTCATTACAATAAAAATAGTTAAATGGATTGTCTCATGTTATGTACCACATAATAAAATTGATAAAATCAGTTTCCACCATTTTTTTAAATTAAGTTTTGGACACAAACGGTTGTAAGGATTATATTAGCTTATAAGATATACGATTTACATTATTTTTAAAAATTTAAATAAAATGGCTAAATGTACCTAAAATGGTAATCCGCGTACACAAGCAGTTGGAAAAGTACAGTGCGGCAACCGCATCAGTAATTGGGCCTATGTCAAAGTCAACAATATGCGACGAAGAGAGAAAAGTAAAATGTTAAATAATCAAATAGATGCACCTGTTAGTTTTATCGCGTAATAATTCTATATCACTCCTGAAAGTCCATTATATTTTCTTGATTCGTTTCGGAGATTGCCGTTTAAAGACAAACTTTGCCTCTTTTAAAATACTAATATAGATCAAATGTCACCACGAATATTTTTGACTTGACTATGCATGTTTATTGATACGTTAGAAGATTCGGGTGAAACTTTGAATAAACATGGGTTTTAACTTATACATGCAAGATGTCTCTTTCTAATAAAAGGAGCCTTCCGCTTGTATTACAAGCTGGTATAATTGACCCTGTAGCGCCAGCTAGCTCGGGTTCGTGCGACGGGGCTATGTATTTAAGTGAAACACTCGCGTAAAGTTTGTTATAGTGTTTATTGCCAAGTAAGGGGCACGGTCTATAACAAACAAATGAATAATCACCACAATAAACGTATTATCGTTGGGAATATCAGACAATAGTAATAATGGAGTTAATCACTATAGCGCGTCGGATGCGGACTGCGCGGGAGCGGCGGGAGCGACGGGAACGTATCTCCCAGGCCTCGCTCACGCGCAGTGCGTGCTGATTGTCTGCCGCTATTGGCTGTTGCGGTGCAGCGCGAGATTCGTCCAATCCGCGGGCCTCACTAGTGATGGCCGGCGTTTGAGGAGGCCGCGTTATAACCCTATAAATGCCCATTTCACGTAGCTACATGTCGCATTTGACAAGTCTATACAGGAGATGGAGAATGCAACGACAGAAGAGCAGGCCCTCTAAACATTGATGATGAGGAACGCAAGTCAAATGGCCAGTCACCATTAATCAAGCTCACTGTTGCCAATTCAGATTTGTAAATGGGGTATTTGACAACAGTGAAAAATATTTTTTTCCTTCATTAATAACAACAGATAAACATTAAGGAAATACTGGGAAAATATCAATCTTTCATTTGTTTGCTATTGTAAGATTTTTAAATTAATAAAAACTAACAATAAGGACGGTGTCTGATTGTGACGTCACAAGAAAGTAATCCCTACAAATTCCATACTAAAGGGGCGTTTTTGACGTTTCATAAAAATCAGTTGATTTGACTTCTGGTAAGGGGTATATTCTGTCCCTTTTCCGCAAGACGGACTTTCATATGAAACGATTGTCATTTACTATGACGCTCGCAGAGCGTGACGTCACGATCTGCGAGCGCATTCTCTCTGTAGCTTAGTAATTATTTGACATATCTGAATGGGATTTTCGTCACTAGGCATATTTTTTTGCCTTCTTTCGCTTGGATTAATAATACATTTTGAGTCTACATCCGTATTATACAAGTCTAAATGGGCTACACTTGCTTGACCCCCAAATAGTGCCAAAGTGGCCGGTCCTGCGCTACCCGCACCCATCGAGCTCTTTTGAAGAGGCCTACGTCCGGCAGTCGACGTCTCTCGGCTAATATGATGAAGACTTGACCAATAACTGGCCATTTCACTTGTTAAATTATAACTTGTAGCGTCCTGAAGCGGGCACGGGAATTCAATCCTATGTCAATTTCATAATGTCTTGAACAGGCAAACCTTTTCTCACTGTCTGTATGTGTGTGCGTGTGCGTGTGTGTGTGCTAATGTGTGATTAACAATAGGGAACCGCCGGGGCCGCGGCGGACTGCCCAGCACCATCTCCGAGGACTCGATGGCGAGCCGCGAGCGGGACTCCTTGTCCTCTAATTCTAGTGAGTACAGTTCACATCATTTATAACGGGATATTTGTACAGTCAACACTGTATAATTGGCTGCGTAACTCTTTTGTAGTGTAAAGTAATATTTCACGCTGTTGGCTCACCATGAATGTATAAATAAAAAAATATAGTTAGTAGCAGCCAAAATAGCCACATATTTCGGTACACGTTTCTATTACTGTAAGAATAAGGCTGCTACTAACTATTCGATGCTGACTGTACCTTACTGTCTGAACAACAAAATGTAGTTCATAATAGCAGTTGAGTTTTCGTTAATTTCCAATTTTATTTTATTTTTTTAGTCTGAAGCCAAAGAATAATGTATTTTTGTAAAAATCTGGTTTCGTCATCATCTATCACTTGAATCCTCCGATATGCTCTGGATTTAAATTATCGCCCTCTTTTGTAGATAATTTGTCTTACTTGTAAGTAAATTATTTCCTGTGCAAAACTGGCTTGACCACAAATTATTAGAAATTATTTTCTGGGGAAAGATACATAATTTTAGGAAACGCAATTTATGTTTTGTAAAAGTAAATGTAACTTAACATGGCGTTTTTCTTTTCTATGAGAGACGGTAAAGGTCAATATCCACCGGATATGTGCGAAGCTCGTTATATATATTTGACATCTAGTAGTCAAGCATGTACGGGGCTATTTCCGGTTACGTTTGCCTAGCTGAGCGGCCAGTAACAGGTAGATGTAGGTATAACTCCCTATGTGGCCTTAAGGGCCGACAAAGAAAATATGTGAGGTGTTCAATTTCTGGTGGATTCTCACTCTAATAGCGTGGCACGATCTTTAGATGTAGGCCTTAGGGTGTAAATAATACAGACGTGAGTCGGGATATGAATGCACATTTATTTAGGTAAAAACAGGGCTTTATATACAGTTTGTGTATCGTAGTGTGCATGACACTTACGTAGCTTTAACGATCCTAGATTCTTATCGTTAATGCACTTAAATGGTGTTGTGTCTACACGAGCGTAAACCAGATGCTAGGGTATTATATTTCAAGACTAGAGAATATTACACAAGATTATTAGATATTGCTTCATACACCACAATTTATTTCCCGGATGCGTAATCTTGATGTATTCACAGGTCAACAATCAAAGAAGCCATTAGTGTCCACCCAGTTCGTGGAGTGGGCGCACGCGCTGTTCGCCCGGACGGACGCGGAGGCGGGCGCGGGCGCGGAGCGCGACGCGGAGTCGCGCGCGCACCACGCGCGCGTGTGGCGCTACCAGCGCAACCGCAGGCTCAGGAACGAGGCCAAAGGTCAGACACACTTCTGTTCGTTGTGATGGACATTTCATTAGGGCGAGGCTACACTTAAACTCGGCTCTCGTGCACCTAGCACCCCATACGATCGCGGTGGACAGCAACGCTCGTCGTCGTACGACTGGCACCGGCATTGTGCTACGACGATCATCATCCTCCTAGCGTTATTCCCGGTTGTGCCCTAATGGAGCCCGCGGTCCGCTTTCACACCTAATCCGAAGATTTGGCATAAGCACTAGTTTTACAACCGAAGTAATTACAGGCTGCGCAATTCGTAATCGTAATTCATAAATAATGATCCGTTTGATAAGTCTATTCTCAGCGATAACATGAAGTTAACTTGTCACAGCGATGGTGGGCGCGAAAGTGCCGCGACTGGAGACGCAGGCGTTCCACTCGCGCTGCCAGCTGCCGCCCGCCGTCATACTCTTCCACCCGTACGAGCAACACATCGCGCTCGCCTTCAAGGACAACTTCGGGTCAGTATATCGCTTGCACACGCTAATACATATAGAAATGACAAAAGATATATATACGGCCTAAGCCGTGTCACGAAATGGACCCGGCTCAGCATGATGCTGGCTTTACCTGCCAGCGCTGGTCTTCCGCCGAGTCCAGTTGGTGAAGGAACGGACTGCAACACAACAAGAGATACACAAATAAACAAGTAATGCGAGAGACTGACAATATCAGGGGAAAAGCAATATATAAACATTAAAAGAGGAACGACAATGTAAGTGAGTGATCTGTTAGTTTAAAAAAAACAATAAATTATAGGTAGAACAGGCATGGTAAAGTGGGAAACGCGCCCGCGCCGAGATCGCGTAACTTACAGCACTTCTTCTTTCACTTCTTCTCTGGGTGGTGTACTAAGAGAAAGGGGGCCTAATTCTTTGTAAAGGGACATTGGAACCTCGATATGGTGTCTAAGTGCTAAAGGTGGTCCGGGTGCAAATGTCCGTGAGACAGGATATCCTCTCGTTTATGAATACAGTTTGAAATACTATTGTGTGCCTAGTAACATAGCGGTTAGGGGTGTAGACACTAAATAAAATAATCAATAATGTTGTATTTTCTCGAAAAAGGATTAAAAATGTAGTCAAATGGAGAAAAAGCAACGCAAAAGGTTACATTTCCCTTTTCCGCAAAACGCACCTTTATATGAAACGATTGTAATTTTCTATAACGCTCGCCGATTGTGACGTCACTAACTGCGAGCGTTTCCTCTCTAACAAGCAATATTCAAACGGTTTTAGCTTCGTAATTCTTTGAGCTATCTGAATGCGATTTTCATCACGAGGCATATTTTCTTGCCTTCTTTCTTTTAGTAATAATTAATTTGAAGTGTACACCCGTGAGATATGGGCCGTAGGGTGTAAATAATACAGATTTAGAGTCCAAATTCGGAAAGGATGAAAATTTTAAAGCTAGATATATAGAGGTCATAAAGGAATATGCAGAATTAGGCCATATGATGCTGGTCCCACAGCCCGATGCAAAACGGGATGAAGCTCAGTACTTGCCACATCATGCGGTCATCAGAGAGGATAAATCCACATCCAAGGTCAGAGTCGTATTTGATGCATCATGTAAAGATGACACAGGAATATCCTTAAACGATGCCTTGATGGTTGGACCTACTCTACAACCTGATCTCAGACACCTTATAATGCGTTGGAGAAAGTATCCGGTGTGCTTGACTGGAGATATCATCAAAATGTACCGCATGGTAAGAGTCACAGCGGAAGATTCTGATTACCAGCGCATCGTATGGAGAGAAGATCCTGAAAAAGAAATAAAAGATTATAAATTATTAACAGTAACGTTCGGTACAGCCTCGGCTCCTTACCTGGCGGTCAAGGCACTTAATCAAGTGGCAAGGGATCATGAAGAGGAATATCCATTGGCAGCAAGCAGAGTGGAGAAAGAATTTTATATGGATAACCTGATGTCTGGTGCTCAAACCCTGGAAGAAGGAATAAAACTATACATGGAAATGGATGCTTTACTAAAAAGGGAGGTTTTGTACTTCAGAAATGGTCAAGCAACAATCTTGAACTTCTACAAACCATTAATAAGAATGGAAAGGATAAGGAAAAAGGAAAGGAAGAGGACAAAAGCTTGCAAATAAAAGATGATAATATAATTAAAATTCTGGGACTTACCTGGAACCGGAAAAGTGATGAGTTTCAGTACGCCGTGAAGCTGCCGCCGCTATCTGGACCTATCACAAAAAGATCAATTATCTCAGAGGCGGGATATGAATAGACATTTATTTAGGTGAGACAGGGCTTTTTATACAGTTTCTGTATCGCTTGTGAGTGAGCACTTACATAGCTTTACGATTATAGATTGTTATCGTTAATGCACTTAAATGGTGTGTGTCTACACGAGCGTAAACCATTTGCTAGGGTATTGTATTTCAAGGCTAGAGAATATTAGACAAGATTATTAGATGTTGCGCCATACACCACAGCCGTATTGTGGTCGCTAAAGTATTAGTGTGTGCGTGCAGGATCTGGGACTGGGGCACAGCGGCGAAGCTGTGCGTGGGCGCGTGGCGCAAGGCCTGGGGGCGGGTGACCGCGCTCGCCTACCTCAACGCGCACGAGCGGGCGCTGCTGGCCGTCGCGAGCCACCAGGGACACGTCGCCATTTACAGGTCAGCCACTTATACATGCAAGGAGAACCAACCGCGTCATATATTTCTATACACTGTCATGCAATTACAATAGTATTTTATGCAATCGTTATATAATGTATGCTTTTTCAGTCGAGTACCACGTTTAGGCCACGAAGCTACGCTAATTAAGGTACGAGACTTAAAAAGCTAATTATATAACTATTGTATACAATACTTTTTCTACGAGTCAACTGAACTAATTAAACAAACTTGGTATCTAGTGAAAACGAAGTGCAACCAACGGCTTTTTCTTTTTTGTGCGTTGATGTCTATTTCCTTTCGACTTTCTCATGACGGCGTCCTATTGGTCAAACACATTATAGTTCAGTAAAGGCGCCACGTGATTGGTCAATTTCATTTTAATTGTCTTAACAGTTATGAAATGTTGAGTTGCGAGCTCCATAGTAAAATAATTTTGGTGTACGAAGTCTTAATTCAAACATTAAGGTCGACGAATATAAAATAATATTTAATGCAATCGTTATATAATGTATATGCTTTTTCAGTCGAGTACCACGTTTAGGCCACGAAGCTACGCTAATTAAGATACGAGACTTAAAAGCTAATTATATAACTATTGTATACAATACTTTTTCTACGAGTCAACTGAATTAATTAAACAAACTTGGTATCTATTGAAAACGAAGTGCAACCAAGAGCTTTTTCTTTTTTGTGCGTTGATGTCTATTTACCTTTTGACTTTCTCATGACGGCGTCGTATTGGTCAAATACATTATAGTTCAATAAAGGCGCCACGTGATTGGTCCATTTCATTTTAGTTGTCTCTACAGTTATGAAATGTTGAGTTGGGAGCTCCATAGTAAAAAGTATGTGATTTAAGTTTGGTGTATTGCTATTCATATATGGTGTGTCTGTTTGATTATTTATGTGTATGTTTAGTCCCCAGGGCAAAAATTTTAGGTGCACTCCACAGATCCGTAAATACAAATCTCCCCCCCTTGACATTGGCAAAGTGCCTAAGTAGCAAAAAGCCACAAGCGATGGAAAAAAAAAGTTTGGTGTACGAAGTCTTAATTCAAGCATTAAGGTCGACGAGTACAAAAAGTCAATTACAGGTTCTGATTTAGTTGCTAAAACATTAGCTGCTGTATGGTGCATATAAATAAGCATGCCAAATATATATTTTAACTTAGTATCATTAATGTAATCTAATACTAATCCTATTTTTAAGTACTTACTAACAAACATGATCCCAGTTAATTGATAATAAATGTATTATTATTATTAAAACCTGGTACAAAATATTTGGTCAAAAGGCCATGCTAATATTTAAGAATGCCACGGGTCACACCTTGACCTATATTTGTCTTCTATAAAATATTGCCATACACCATGTAATTATCAGGTCTTTACTTTATGAGGTTCAGAAGTATTGATGATGAATCTGGGAATTATGACATCCAGTTCCGACTTGGAAAAGTATTTTACTGTTTGTAGAGTTCCGTAGTCCACAAGGAACCTTTATAGTTTCGCCATCTCCTTCTGTCCGTCCGCAACTTAGTGAAGTAGGCCTTACTACTAGAAAACTGTGATTTGGCATAGGTCAGCATTGATTTGACAAAGCAATAAAGCCGACAAAGTGGTAAAATTAAATGTTGTTTTTTTTTGCCGGCGCGCGCGAGTTGATGTAAGAAAGACAAACTGGCAACTACGGATCTGCACTACGCGTGGGCTGACACACACTTGGCCGAGTTTCTGTTTTTTTATTTTAGACGAGAATGGGCTTCTTATGGGATGTGGAAGGAGCCGACACACCTGAATGAGTGTAACTATACAACATGTGTCCGTGTGTGTAGGCCCACGGGCAGCAGCATGGAGCCGGCGCTGGTGTCGGCGTGGCGCGCGCTGGACGTGCGGCCCGCCGCCGACTACCGCCCGCCGCCCGCGCAGCCGCTCTACAGTGAGTACCCTCGCCGCCCTTATTGCACACAACATAGAGGCGCTGTTCCCGCACCAACGTATTTCAGGACTCACGCGGTACCAGTACTCATAAATAGCTACTGGATCCCTTGCTGCTCCGCGAAAATTAGTGGAGTAAGAACGTCTGCTGACGAGTTCTTTCATAGGTGATTTACAGCATCGGCGCACAGCGGGCGTTTAGTGGCCGAGTCCGAGCCACAAGCTGCGGGAGTGGCCGGCGCTCGCTACTTGTGGCCGAGTCTAGTAGTGGCCACTAGTGGCTGTAATGTGTGGGCGCAATAAGTTACAAGAATCATAAAGATGCTATTCCCATACCACGTTTTTTAGATTGGTACAAATAGTCAGGAAAAGCTACTGGATCTGTCGCTGCTTCGCGCCTTTATTCCTTTAAAATTCCCAAACAGGTATGACGGTACTTCAAGAATGTCGGTAGAAAAATTAAAGAGGATTCATACATACACTTTTATATCTGTTCTGTGTGCTCATCAATTGTATGTTTACACTTCGCCGTGCAAATCCACGCATGCCTCATATGTTCCATTAACCAAATGTTAATGCATTTTCATCACATAAAATAACCTCCAATAATGGAGCACATGCTGTAATTATAAAAAAAGTCATGTGCTACTGAAAACGCTCGAATCATATATGATCGTTCAGTTCATTGTCATTTCCATGTACACATGCACCTTATTACAAAGCGTTACGAGCCAAACGTTTAAACACATCTTTGGCGTCGACTGTGCTTGTATAAAAGCTAAATAAAGTAACCCAAGGCAGTGTTATTGTACAAAAATAAACCTGCGGAATTTTCTTTAAAAAAAAAGGAGTTAAAAAGAGGTTTCTGCTTGTATTCAAAGTCACAAGCCTTTGAGAAACGGCTCTCGGTATTGCAGTACCTACTGTGCTTTTCATATTCATCTTTGTTACAAATACATGTTTGTGAGGATTTGGTTTTCATCGAATGATTCTTGGGTAACTTTGTCGCTTGTCATGCACGTGTGGGTGCGGGGCTGACGTGTGCGTGTGCGTGTGCGCAGGTCTGGCGCAGCTGGTGTCCGAGCAGTTCCTGTCGGCCGAGGAGCGCGCCGCGCCGCCGGCGCAGGACCGTGAGTGCTTCATTACCATCCACACAGTACATATATAGCTGGAAGCGGTCGAACTAATCGTCGCTACAATACATATACTCAAGCATGGGATCCCCCCATTTTACCGACAAACGTATCACCGAATGCTTTATTTCATCGAACTTGTTTTTCTCAGAAACCGTTACTTTTTAGGTAAAGCTGAAAGGTAATTGTGTAGAACCCATTAGGTCAGGTTAGGTTTGTTTTATAACAATCCTGAAATGTTTACTGTTTCTGAAAAAAAGATTTCGATGAAATAAAAATTCGACGAAACATTCATTCGAGGGAGTTTATCGGTAAAAGAAGGGTAAACCACTTAAGCGTAGTTCGGCGTAATCAGCCGTACATTCCAAGTGCGTTGCGTGTGCCGCGTAGAACTGAGTTTCAAACATTTATGGAGCTCAGGTTCAGACTAGCTGAGATAGCTTCAAGTTATATATCTACTGTGCCATCGACGACACGGTTCATTCGCCATTCTTGCTTTTTATTGCACTGGCATGAGGTCTTGTGCTCAGTCTGTAACTTAAACAGTCATTATCCTACATTTACTAAGTTATCATTAGGCTTGGTACTTTGGTGGTATACCTTTTGGAATCCCACTTTATTTTTAGACTTTCATCAGCCTGTAATCGCCCACTGCTGAGCGTAAGCCTCACTTCGAGTACGCCTCTTATCGCGGTCCCGTGCTAGTCTCATCCAGAAATGACCCGCGGTCTTGTTTACGTCGTCAACCCATCGTGCTGGTGGACGACCGACGCTTCTTTTTCCTGTAAGTGGCCACCAATCCGTTGACGCTTTGGTCCGCCTACCGTCACGCTGCCTGGCAATATGTCCTGCCCAACTCTATTTGAGTTCGGTTATGACTTCTCCGACGTCACGCACCTAGTGCGACGTCGGATCTCAGTATTCCTCACTCGGTCTTATTAACCCGCCGAGCATGGCGCGCTCCAGGGCTCACTGTGCTACCCGTACTTTAAGCACAGCCTCCTTTGTGAGCGTCCATGTCTCAGCACCATACGCTCCATGGATTCTAGAACCACGGCACGCTACCAAAATACCCAAGCCTAGTTATCAAAGTTACAACACGCTTAATTTGATTAACCTGCATCGCATAATCATTATTTTTCAGCCGTATTTCACTCCCTTATATATTTGGTGGATTAATAAAAATGCTACTTATTATAATTTCTTGGGGTGGGTTGCGCCATACCGTCTGTGTAAGCGGTGTTCGTTAAAATGTGAATGTATGGAAAGTTTGACTACTTACTTTCTATGGAACGACAGCTGCCGGCGCCATGTTTAACGTTCAAATTAATTAAGTATCAAATTATAGGCTATTAATAAACATGTCTCACAGTGTTTTGCCACAAGGCATACAAAATTCACCAAATGTACGACTTCAGTACGATCAAAATTATACATTAAAATTAAAATAGAAATGTCAAATACCTAATAACTAAATAATATTAATTGTAATAAGTGGTAATTTCAAATTGTATATGTTAAAAACTAGCAAAAGTCGTGATTATTTGGTAAATAAGTAAAAACAGTATTAAAAATAAAGCATATTCCTATGTCTAAGTATTATCATGCATGCCATGTCGACTAAATACTCTTTTATCGAATAGTACGCTGTTTGACTAAGCCCCCGTTCCCACTATTTATTTTATTTATTTGACAAAAAGTATAAGACTACGTCGTCTGTCGGGACGATTTTTATCGTGTGTCGTCGCCTCATACAAATTGGTGTCCGACAAGTGTGAACAGCTTCATTTAAAATGTTCTGCCACTACGACACACGATAAAAAATCGTCCCGACAGACGACATAGTGGGAAGGAACTGTATAGCTCTTTTTTAAATTTAATTACGTCATCTATATGTAGTATGGCTTTGGGCAAATTATTAAAAATAATGGGTGCCATACCAAATGCACTTTTTCCGAGTAAGGTGGTTTTCATCGGTCTGGTGTCTATTTTACCTCGTTGACGTGCACTATTAAAACTACGGAATTGGTTATCATTTGTTTTTACATATAAAGTTACTTCATAAATATTCATCGTGTTTTTTTTTTTGTATAATTTATCTTCAATATTATAGAGCATATATAAATTGATATACATTTTTTTTTACTTTTCGGAACAATGTATTTTATGGTCATTTTTTTTGGGGCGTAATTACCTACTTAAGTGATGGATGATGGTACATCCGTTCTACAACCACGGGACTACTGAGCGAACTTCATTCCACTCACGCTTAAACACAATTGTTATCGATAACAAATTCGAACGGCCGGGGACTAGAATGTTTACACATTGCAAAGCGTGAGTTCTATATACCTATTTTTCTCATCGCAGACGCAAGTATATCGCGCCAATGTTTCTATCACCAAATTTATTGAGACTACGATGTTGATTGGTAGATTTGGACACCTGGCCCCTATTTCACCAACTTGACAATTGTCACCTGACAACGACAATTCTCGATACATTGCTGGATCCACAAGTACCCTAGCGACCACCTTAACTTCTAGAACAAGCATGTATGGCGAATTGTCAGTATCAGGTGACAATTGTCAAGTTGGTGAAATAGGGGCCTTGACTTCTCTCTACACTGCCTCCAGCTCTTGATATAATGCTATCTAAAAAAACTCTCATTGTTGAAAAAAAAAGACAAACTTTGGACACATACGCACATACACATTTGCCACGAAATTGCCACAACTCAGCGTAATGCTGGCAGGGCCAGCGCTGGTCTCCCGTTGTGGCCATTTGGTGAGATACGGAACAATGACGCCACGATCACACAACGACAAATTGCAAAATACAAAAACATAAAAAATAACGAAGAACACAAACTCATTAAAAACAAAAATCATCATATAAAAACATAAAAAGACACCTATACATTACAATAAAATGTAGTAGCCACTTCATCTTTAAAAAGAAAAAGAAAAAGGTACTAAAACTATGACTTATCTATGGGAAATTTGACATTCGATTTGACATTACACAACTATAACTAACTAACGCGTGTTGATGCAAAACATTATCTGTGAAAACAAGTAAACAAGTTGACCATTAAAACTAAAACTATATTATGAGACTTACTGCTAAAGCAGATACTAAATATGATATTCGAAAAA
Source organism: Epinotia bilunana (assembly GCA_947049275.1). NCBI lineage: Eukaryota > Metazoa > Arthropoda > Insecta > Lepidoptera > Tortricidae > Epinotia > Epinotia bilunana. The sequence continues at coordinate 24,023,080 of OX346262.1, forward strand.
TAAAAACAAAGAACAATAACAGCTAACTACAAAACCTCAGGCCACGGAATGCTGGCGGGACATACAAAGCAGGCATATATTTTAACCCAGATTAAAAACAGCTTGTGTCGTGATAAAGGTTTTCCTGATTTTTTGGTGGTCCTGCAAGTGTTTCCTAACCTGGGCTTAAAAGTTTTGCTGCGTAACTGTGCCTCTACCTAATTTATGTTTAACGTCTGCCACGGGTGTCGCAGAACCGGTCGTTGTGGCTCTTTCTGGCCTTTGGGCGAGTTCTATGTCCAGCAGTGGACCTCGGCTGAGCTGATGTTGATCTTTGGTGTAATTGTACCGTTGTCTTAGTTGATTTGACGTTGCAGACAGCCTAGGCTCGACGGGCGTCCCGGGCGCGCCGGCCTACAGCCCGCCGCCGCCGCCCGTGCTGCTCCGCTGGTGCGCGCGGCGCCGCTCGCTCGCGCTCGCCGGCCTCGCCTCCTCCGTGCGGCTCTGGGACGCCTCCACCGAGCTGCAGGAGGCTGACATCTCCACCGGTAACTATACCAGAAGTACCCTTACTTGGGGCCTACTAAGTGATGATCAAGTTTACCTTTACGACCCAAACTGACCCTAAAACAGAGTTTCACGTTCCTGGGCGAGGCATATTTAAGTTTCGGGTTCATGTGCTACCTTTCGGGCTAATCAATGCACCTGCGACTCTTTCAGCTTTGGCAAAGGTGCCTCGCTCACTTAAAAAAATAACAATTTACGATGGCTCGTAAGTTTGGATCCGTTGTGTTGACATCAAGAAACATCGCAGCAGACAGCGATTTTTGCAGTTTATTTCTAAATTAACCACGCTCTGCTACCATTTGTTTAGATTAGGCCTCTGCCGAACCCTAAATGATTCGTGCCCGCGGACTATGAACTTAAAACTACGACTCACTCGATTCGACATCTTTGTTATTCTCTTCTATTCTGTCTTCGGCGTAGCCTCTGGCACCGAACTCGTGCTGTAACAATAGGATTATCCTCTCTCCGCGATAGTCCCCAGACCCGAAGCCCAGCACAAAAAACGACGTCATAGTCTGACACATGGCTAGACGTGGCTCCCAACTTACAACTTGCGCGTAAAACCCATAACAAAATCTCTTGAAAATGAGGATTACTTAAGCTTTAATTATATTCAATTAGATTCAACAAATCATCCACTCGTCGAAATAAGAACCAAAAAAAACTTGGCAACACCTTGTGTTGGTGTTGCCACGTTAAAATGTTAAACTGATAGCTGTGGCCGTCCACACGATGGGGGGCGGTCGGATCCGAACACATGCAGACCTCCCGAGGATAAGCTGTGTTGAGAGTAGGGGACCTCCCCTACTCTCATCACAGCTTATCCTCGGGAGCTCTGACGACCTTAAAAATATCTCTTTGCATAGTGACTGTAATGCTCTTGCTAGTATTTTTGTAACGGCAACCCTGTTGCAGAGTGCGATAGCGCAGTGACGTCCCTCTGGCGGGAGTCTGCGGAGGCGTGGTCGCTGGTGGCGGGCTTCGCGGACGGCTCGGTGCGCGCCTGGGACACGCGCGCGGCGGGCGCGCAGCTCACCGTGCAGCACCACCGCGCGCCCGTGCTGTGCGCCGTGCCCCGGGCCAGCCAGTACAAGCTGGTCACGGGCTGGTCAGTACCTCTACCTCGTCATACCACGAACTAAGCTCACAGTCTGCGGAGGCGTGGTCGCTGGTGGCGGGCTTCGCGGACGGCTCGGTGCGCGCCTGGGACACGCGCGCGGCGGGCGCGCAGCTCACCGTGCAGCACCACCGCGCGCCCGTGCTGTGCGCCGTGCCCCGGGCCAGCCAGTACAAGCTGGTCACGGGCTGGTCAGTACCTCTACCTCGTCATACCACGAACTAAGCTCACAGTCGGCGGAGGCGTGGTCGCTGGTGGCGGGCTTCGCGGACGGCTCGGTGCGCGCCTGGGACACGCGCGCGGCGGTGTTCATTATTATGCGAATTGCTTGGCTCAAATTCCGTTATTTTTTTTGTATGAGGTCTCAGTTGTAGTAGTTTTCTAAAAGTCGAAATGTTGTAGCGGTGTCCAAATAATTAAACGAATAATAATTAAACCTTATTCATAATAATTTTAAATAGCAAAAACACCAACCTTATGATCACCGTATTCGGCAAGACTTGGTTTGTAGCTTAAAGTGACAGTTGAACGTAGCAATTAGTGTGACCATGAGAATCAGTAAATTAAAAAAAAAAAACAAATTAACAAACAACGGTAATATGTTTTTGCCTGTTGTCACGTCTACATGTTTAAACTAAAGTTAAGCAGTAATAGTGCTAGCGGTACACCCCGTAATTCAGTAATATGCGGCAAATGGTGTTAAAGTTTTGAAAATCAGATTGATCTTTAGGCCAAACGAATCAATTTTACCCGTAGCCCGAAAAAAAAAGAAAAAAGAGAGGAGTTACGTCAACATCTTTTTTTTTGTATGGAAAAAAGAAATATTTTGTTCTGATACCTATCGTGGGTGGTACCTAATGAAAGGGCTTACTAAGCCGATTCTAAAAATATCACATCATTATATTTCAGCCATTTTTGTTAAATTAAAACAAAATCAATTTTCGAAACATACCAAGTTTGGGCTCCTCCAGACACGATATGGCTTATTTTTTTTAATACAATATACCACAAATGATACGTAATGTATCACATATCTGTATCTCATATTTAACCTCAAAAAAGCGATTTATATGATTGAAAATGAATATAAATATGATTGAAAACTTCTCTCGCATTAGTATTTATCATCCTCAGTGTCTAAAATTTAACCTTTTATACATATTTCAACTAATTGTGATATTATCACAGTTTGTAATTTTTAAAAATTATAAAAAAATACTAAATGAAGTTATTTTCAAAATCGCTTTTTGAAGTTAAATATGAGATACAGATATGTGATACATTACGTATCATTTGTGGTATATTGTATTTAAAAAAAATAAGCCATATTCGCGTCTGGAGGAGCCCAGACTTGGTATGTTTCGAAAATTGTTATTGTTTTAATTTAACAAAAATGGCTGAAATTTAATGATTTGATATATTTTTAGAATCGGCTTAGTAAGCGCTTTCATTCGGTACCACACACGATAGGGTTCAAAACAAAATATTTCTTTTTTCCATACAAAAAAAGATGTTGACGTAACTCCTCTCCTTTTTCGTTTTTTTTTCGGGCTACGGGTCAAATTGATTCGTTTGGCCTAAAGATCAATCGTACCGATTTTCAAAACTTGAACACCATTTGCCGCATATGTTGGTGTACCACTAGCACTATAAGAAATACATATTTCTGTTCACGACTTAAGATTCACCCTGTATATGTACTTTACCAATCCCATTCTAAAGGGCCATTTAAATGGTGCAACAAGTCGCATGCGAGTTTTATTACATTGCAGGGTTTGATCGAGTTCATCCTATTTCGGTACCCCGCAGCCCCGCAATGTAATGAAGAACAAAAAAAGGTTGCACAATTTAAATGGCCCTTTGCTATGGATTTGGCAAATTTTGCATTGAGGATCGGTTTCCAAAAGCACATTTAAAGAAGACCGCCATTTAGATGTGTCGGTATACAGTTCCGATAGCATGAACATGCCATTCCTCGCACTCGCAGCATGACGGGCGAGGTCCGCATCTACGACACGCGCAAGCTGGCCGCGCTGGAGAGCCTGCGCGCGCCCGGCCCGCTGGCCGCCGTGGACGTGCACCCGCTGCTGGACCTCATCGCCTGGTGAGACACTGCCTCACACCTGACCATAAACTACACATATTATCACGTGCTAATGGTATTCCCCCTTATTCATTAAACTTAAAATGCCTCTGCTAAATAAAACGTTCTTGTGTTGCGTTCCGTGGGTCACGTACGGTTCCGTCTGAAAATCAGCGCTATAGGTGTCTGTCTGACACCTCGGCATAATGCTGAGACAGCGACCGATTCACTGCCGCGAAGACACACACATTGTGTGTCAATAGTATTGTATATTCTACTCCCTCTGTCTCTGTGTGTCTTTTGTGTAGTGAATAAATGTCTTCTTTCTTTCTTACGAAAACAAATGTCGGTGACAGATAAAGACAAACAATTTTTAACGTCATTTTAATTAGAATTGCCTTGTAGAACATTTATCAGTACGGCCGCAATTAGTATTAAATTTTAAAAACAATCCATCTAAATGTCCTAATGACGTTGAAACCGATGTCTGTAATAAATAAAGGATAACTAAATAAAGTAGCAATGACCACCCGCTACGCATGCCCAAATTCCGGCCAGAGGGAAAAAATTGTGTACTTTCCACGGACGGTAATGAATAAAATCTCGGGTCACATTTATGTTCTTGCTCGGGCATCAATACCCCTGACCTAAGACATTCTTTGTGTTACCGTCCTAGGTGATTATTGTAGTATATTAATGACTTTAATTTGCCACCCTTGATTCGAATTTCTTTCTAAACAATCTACAAGCTCTCACATTCTTTGATGTCTTAATTCATAAAAATATCAAGTAACTACATTTCGGGCGCCAGTTGTAAACGATTTGTTTTGAAAATTAAATGAATTAAAAAAGTACCTGTCAAGGACTGTCCAACACGAATTATTAACACGCATTGCATACTGAAAACTCATTAGAGATCTGGATTATCTCAGTCGAGATCTCAACCGCGGTCTCATTAAATGAAACAAATTATTTCTCAAAAAATAGTACGGTACTGCAGAGGCCGTGAAGTGTCCCCAATCTCGTCCAGCAATCCCTGTTCCGGCCGAGGATTGTATAGTGCTTTTCTCAAACGATGTGAGGAAATATAAAAATAAAAATAATTACAATCGGAACGAAAGATCAGAAAACAATTGTGTAATTTGCCGCCTTTTTAATTTTTTATACATGCCATTTGAAGAAGCCGTTCGAGCACCAAGTTTAACCGCACATAAAGTGTAGCACCTACCATAGACTTTGTTTTTTTTATGTCGCAAGTATGCTTACAGTCTAGTGGTGGTTGGCAGAATGTAATTTTTCCTTTGTCAGTTTAATATTAGTAAGCAAATTCAAAAAGTTAGAGTAGCGGACAATAATGGTTTTACTTAGGGTTTTCATACATTACTTCTTGGCGTAAGGCCAAGAAGAAATGTAGGGAGCCATAAAGAAGAAACTTCATGTCTTCATTTCGTGATATTAACGCATACATTTCCGAGCATGTTTGAGAAAATAACATTTTTATGAAAACAGGTGGAGAGTAAAAATGTGCAATGGTCTCTCAAACATGATGGTATACTCGTGTAATGTTACAGCGGTTCCGTGAACCAGTCGATAAGCCTGTACGACTTGAGCGGCGGCGCGCTCAACACGATCAGGTCGCACGAGGGCTTCATGGGCCTGGGCGCGCGCATCGGGCCCGTGTGCTGTCTCGCCTTCCATCCGCTCAGGTCAGTGGCCGCGGCCCGGCGTCGCGCGGGGGGGGGGGGGGGGGGGGAACAAACATACTCAAACAGGTAGCCTCCTAAAGCCCATGACCCTATTGAAGACTTATCTTCCTATTCATAAAACTTGAAATGCTTCCCGATTCTTGGACATTTTTTTTTAAGGTTCCATGGCAAATGGCAAAAAACGGAACCCTTATGGATTCGTCATGTCTGTCTGTCTGTCTGTCCGTCAGTATGTTACAGCCACTTTTTTCCGAAACTACAAGAACTATACTGTTGAAACTTGGTAAGTAGATGTATTAAGATTTTCACACAATCATAGAAAAAACATTTTTCGTGAGAGACACCAAAGTGGTAAAATGTGAGAATGATAAAACTAAAAAAAAATATATGATGTACATTACCATGCAAACTTCTACCGAAAATTGGTTTGAGCGAGATCTAGTAAGTAGCTTTTTTTAATACGCGGCTTTTTATGGGCGGGTCCGACTCGCACTTGGCCGCTTTTTTATGTCAGACATCGTCTCAATGAGCTGAGGATCGTGAAAGCATGTCCTATACTTGATGACCAGACTTCTCCGTAGGCTCCCATATTTTTTTTTATGTTATTAAGTATTTATGTCTATTGAACATTGAGGTGGACTGATGACCTGGTGAAGGTCGCGGGAGTCCGCTGGATGCGGGTAGCTGGATGGCGCAGGACCGGTCTCTTTGGCACTCTTTGGGGGAGGCATATGTCCAGCAGTGGACGTCTTTCGGCTGATGTGATGATGATGTCTACTAAATATATTATCACCTAGTACCCATAATACAAGCCGTATTGAGCTTACTATGGGGCCAGGTCGACTCGTGTAAGGTTGTCCCCTAATATTCATGTATGTATGTCCAGGTGCGCGCTGGGCGTGGGCTCGAAGGATTCGATGGTGTCGGTGTACGTGGGCGCGGGCGCCGAGCGACGGTGACACACAGGTATACATGCTCTATTTATTTACTAGCTGGCCGTGCTGGCTTCGCCCGAGTATTGGAAGGGAAGCAAACAAACCTGCGGGATAAAATATAGCCTATAACCATCGAGAAAGTCCATTCTACACGCACGTGAAATAATTTTAGTAAGCAATTCCAGAAACCATTACATAAAAACTTACAAAGCAGTAATCTGACCACCTGTTTTGTTTAATTTTTGTTTAAACTGCATGCATGACACTACCTTCAAATATTTGTACACCATGTCATGGTAAAACAAGATTGGCTATATAATTTATGTAACATCACTTTGAACTCTTGTTTACACGAATAAAATTTCTGATTTCTCAGACAGTCAGATTCTCCTCTTTACAGTATTAGTATAGATTTTAACATTATTATTGGCATTAGCGTTGGCCGACTGGAGCGACGAGCTCGATACAAATGTAAAAAAATATCGCGTCAAAAAAATAGTTTATCTGGAAAATGTGACGTACTAGCGCTCAATAATCCCCCTCTTGCGGGAAAGTCCATCGTTCCGTTCCACGCAGTATAGTACAGTCGGCAGCAGAAGTAGCTCCGCAAAATAACACGCTCAAAATGATCTAGACAGTCCTTATCCTCTTGATATTAGAGTCGTGTGTAGTCATTTTGAGCACTTGACTCACTTAGCTATTACTACTAGGACCTATGCCTTAAGGCATTCTCTACCAGTCAAAGTTTCATCTTAGGAAGTGTGCACGGGCACACCGGCCATCAAATGCCAGGTGGACTGTAAAGCTCACAGCTAATAGTATTATAAATAATGGCTAATCACTATTTGTCTTTTGCAACGCGACACCTATTTTCCAGGACATAACCAATTTTATTTTAACTAAAACTACCGAGGTTCCGTTAAAAACTATTTCTTAGCAGCGGCAATAGCTGTCCCTTACCCGTGAGTACCAGGAAAGTGTGAAAGAAAGCCACAATTGCCGCCTCGAATAACTTATGTATACTTGACTTTATTCCAGTCGGCCGAATTGCATGAAAGTTGTCCATTCAAAAAGCAACTCTACCGTCCAACGCAAAGATTCCAATTACAATTTTATAAAAATTCGGCCACGTTAAATAATCTCTACACAGACTTACGCTTCACAAGTTACTTTACGTTATATATGGCTATAAAGTAGTGATGACCGCACGCGTGCGGGAAATCCCACTTCCTGGCGTAAAAGACGTAAAATTTTGTACTCGCCACGGGGATAAAGAAAGCCTCCGAACGCATATTTATTACGTCACGCCTGACTATAAAGTGGCAATGACCGCCCCTACGCATTCGAGAAAACCTACATTCTTGGCAAGGGGAGAAAATTGTGTACGTACTTCCCACGAACGATATAAAAGGAAGTCTCGGGTCGCATATTTATCGTCCTTGCTCGGGCGATCTGAGACATTCTTTTGTTTTAGCGCCCTAGGTGAGTAATGTAAATGTACCCTGCTAGTCCTTGAATGTATTGTTAAACAAGGTTGTTATCGCAGGAAGGCGCGCCACCTGGGACGCAATGCAACGGCCGCGCCCGGCGACCGCCGTGCAGGCGGCCCGACTGCGAATCTTTTACATTTAATGTAGGATTGCGTTCAAAATGTCTTAACTAGAACCACGTCCACAAGTCTGGGAGCGTATGTACTCATTAAAATAATAATGTCCTGTGCAGTCGTTGGGCGGTCGAACCCCTAACTAAAGCGGGAACTTTAGTTTTAGTTGTTTAGCGTCCTTCGCTACGCTTTGGTTTCAATAATGCGTCCTTCAACTGCTATTTACTATAAATCAATTCCTATACTACAGGCACGATTGCTTTCGGTTGATCCGTTTGGGAGCTACGATGCCACAGATACACATGTCAATCTCAGAACCCGCTCTTTTTCGTTAGGGGTTTTACCCCTTCGACTATTAGACAGCTCTATCATTAAATTTAATTGTAATCGGTCGCCATACAATCGTTTTTATTTCATCTACGACGGCAAATATTTACACTTAAGGCTTAAAAGACATTCGCGACCGTTTTATGAGAGGACAAGTTTTAGTGATAATAAGACCCAACTTGTGGACGGAGTCGTAGTTATTATATTACGAATGTCTGGTGCTACGTTATACACGATAACCGACCTGTGCGCGATACGCTGTCATCGGAACACGGTGCTAATGCTAATTTACCTAGAGTCCATGCCCTACGGAAGATTCTGACTCCGGGTGCGACATGCGCGGTGCCTGTGCAAGTCTAAACTAGCGACACTTGAGATGCTTGACCAAAAAAGACTGGCCATTTCACCAGTGTTGCCTGCTTAGGGCTGTAAAATAGTAAGCCTTCGTGAACCGGGTCACTGGTCAAAGTGCCTGAAGCCCTTCGGCCGCATACGAAAACGCAAGTTCGTAACCAGGTACGATTGAAGATTTTTTATTTTTGCACGAAACTTAGTTGCGATCGAAGAATTCTTCTTCCTTGTTGAAAACCTGTTACGATCGCACAATACTAGGCAGGTCAGGTTCGTTAGGTAGCTTCAGGTGCCCGAGGGGCAAACACCAGAAACAGGAGCTATCGTCGGGGGCTCCGTCGAAACTGTCCAAATACGAAAGAAAATGTTGTAAAGTCAAGGGCACCAATATGTATTCACTCAAAGTTGCATAAATATGTATACTACAACCTTATTGTTGCGGAAATAAGGTCTGTGTACATATTTTAAAGACTGTGGTGTATTCATATTGGTGCCCTTGACTGTAACTAGTTTCGTAGCATGAAAAAATATTGTTCACACGTAACTGGTTACATCGCGTTGGTCTCGGTGGCGACCGAAGGGGCCTGACGGTAAGGATAGCAAATTATGTTGTTGAATGAATATATTCATTTATTGGTTTAAGTTATTGCATAATTCAATATGAATAAATCGACAAATATTATCAAGAATTTGAAGACAAAAACGGTATTGGTAATGGTAATGGTACGTTATAGATGAAATCATTGTTAAGTTTTTTATTGCGTTGTTTGGGTAAATTAGCACAACCCCCGATGACTGGCAATGAGGTATGCTTAGCTCTATATAGTCAAGCTAGCATCGCCGACATACATGCGTCCCTCTCACACGAGTCTGCTAAAAAGAGATGGATGGCTTGTCCCGGCGGCCCCGAGTGCTAGCTCCGCTGATTTAAAAGTAGTTAAGCGAAAATATTCAATATTTATAAAAATGTCATTAAAATTACAACTTTATGTTATAACAGTTATAAGCAATAATGTTCCGATTTTGAAATTTTGCTTGTGCCCCGTAAGGTGCACAATGCAATGCCACAACTTTTACTCAGGACGTAATTGAGTATTCCAAGGTGTTCATTACCGGCTAGCCAAACATATTCTCAAACCGAAATGCCTTAATGTAACATATTTATATATCAGCACTAGGCTAAGGCACCCAGGACAAACAGATGACTTAAGGTTTTGTTAGCTTCTAAATACAGAGAGAATAGTCATTATAAAAACTCGCAATTAACTAGATGGCGTTGTATAAGCGGAGTCACAGTACCATTTCAGTTCTACGTGTTTTGAATGGTACAGTCAAGCGTAATAGTATGGGTGCATAAAACTTACTCATAAATATGTCCCATCGCTCTTAGGGAGCAGGGCTACGCAACCTTTTTTGTGGCTAAAAGTAAAATTATTAAATTCGAAGTTTTCACGTTCAAATTGTTATAAAACCCAGCGACAAACTGTATGTGTTGATGCATGCGTGACTCATGTTCTGACTACTTCTATATATCAAGTCTGATAGTTTTTACTGGTCTTTGAAAGTTTTGATGTATTACAAATTAGTTATATAAATAAGATTGGATCGGATACGTAGATGAACTAGAAAATGTCGTGACTATACTCCAACTTGAGCCAGCTCCCGTGTCTAGAGAGCAGTAGAGCTTGTTCAATCCATACGATTAAAACCACTATGCTTGAATATAACTATATAACTGGGCGTCTATATAAAAAGCTTCTTTTTCTCAGATTAGTCTGCGCTTTTCCAATTGAGAGTCAAGGGCATACTATTGATTTTAAGATATAAATAGTGCCCCAGTTTTTATTTACGATTGTAATAAATTACTACACACTACGGAAGCCTCGAAAACTATAAACAACATTTTAAAGCCTATTATTAGTCTCTTGATCAGGAATTTTGCATTTCCTAATTCTGAATTAAAAATCTAAAGGTACTTACACTTTTCTATAAAATGCTCATTAACCCTTTCGACGCCAAGAACTATAGTCTTCAACCTACATGTTTTCATGTAAGTAATCACTATCTTGCAGCACCTAGCGTGTGTAACAGTTTTCTATGTGACAAATAGCTGTAAAAGGGTTAAGCCTAAATGCTAGCAAGTTTTAGAGGGTCCTCTCCCCACAAGCAGTTGCTAGAATAGAATCTACTCGCACACTAGTACCAACCAATATGACAGGTTATTCCTGCTTGTCTGCACCCTTTTGATTACAGGTGGGTATTTTTTCTTTTAGCAGGGTAGGTTAGCACAAGACGGCGCGCGAGATAGACTGTCCGTCTCTTTCTAAGTGTTCTAATTAAAAAGAGACTGATAGTCTATCTCGCCGCGAGACAGATCGCGTGCCGTCTTGGGATAACCGTGCTTTCGCGACTGGCACTCGCTGGCCGCGAGGCTGTCCACAGTGTGGACACTGGACTAGTAGCCCAAGGTCATATTCTGAACAAAAGGTTGTGAACAAGTGGGAATACCCTCATGACTAATATAAGTTTTGTATAAAGCCAAGCAAATTCTGTTTCATATGAATTTTGTGATTAGTGATTTACTGAAAGTTCCTAAGGCTTAATAATTACTAGATGCCATTTTTACTCTAAGTTTTTGTTCACTATGTAAGCAGCTAACGGATAATGTGTTCTTATTTATAATTTAGTTATACATTGTACTGATGTGTGGAAGCAAAATAATTAATTGTATAACAAATTATGTGCTTATGTCAAAATACCACGTTTTAAATTCTCCACATACAAAAATCGTTTTACTGTGTAATATTTGGTGATTCTTATTGGGAATATAAAATCACAATTCTGGTATTTTAGAATTATGGTATTTTGGGAATGAGCGGAATTATGTGCATGTGTAATTTTCAAAGAATTATTTTTTAAATGTATTTTTTAAGTTTGTACAGAATACTGGCCGCTAGGTTTAAGAGATAAGATGAGCATTTAATGATATTGATAAATTTATGATTAGCTACATGAAGAGGGCAGAGTTATAATAGAGTGCTAGTGAAAAAAATATTGTACCTAATAATAGCTCCTAGTTAATGATACTGATGTTTGACAGTAGCTTGGTATACACGGGGCGAGCATATGCCGCGTGAGGCGGCTCAGTGAGAATGTGCCTTGATATGATCAATGCCATCTAGTGAAACTGCTATTTTCATGGGAGATATTATTTGACATCAGGACTTTACTATAACTACTCTCTGGCTACATTCAGTTGATTGAACAAAATGTAGAACATTTTAACATCTCAGAATAAATGAAATTTGTGGCCATACATCATATATTAATTGAGTAGACTAGGGACGGGCACCTGCGGACAAAGTGAAACAGCCGGTTGTCCAACCATATGTATCGCATTTGTGAAATTGATTTCATTAGTGGCTTTTACAAATTGTGTAATTTAAATACTGTACATTATACAATTTAAAATTGTTGTTGTTGAAATAAAACATGGTACATAAAATGTGTTTTGTTTTATTAGAACCTGCGCCTATATATTTGTTTTTGCCACATGCATTATTTAGATTTTCTTATGAAATATTCCAATAATAACCTTGTTCCCAGATCCCAGCAGTATATATTTTTCAAAGCAATATGCAATAATATATCATTTCAGTATCAGAGTATTATAAAATATATTACTACAATAGAAAGCCTATTTACTTATTGATTTGCGATAGATTCACTCACACCTACATATTGCTCTAAGAGTGAACTTTTTGTGTGGGGGTTGTGGGTCAGTGTATGATGGCATTGATGGCACAGCAACTACTGTTGTTCTTGGCACTGGGTGCAATAACTCATGACAATTTCAGGCATCCTGGTTGTTAAAAAGGTTACAGTCCTTATTTGTGCATGCAGTACCAGTACACCAATTAAAACGCTGGATATTTTACACAAATTTAATGCGAAATAAAGTTTTTGGTTACCATCCTGCTCACAACAATGTCTAACAAATCCTCATTACTCTTACAATCAACTTTATTTAACTTATAAGCACTTTTCAGTTCCTTCAAATTAGTGTACTGTGAGAGATCAGTCACCGGGCACATTTCCCCCTTTATAAGAGGTATGATATTGCTGCTCTCATCCTTGTCTGCCGTGGTGATAAAACAGACGAGTAAATTAGTGTCATTCTCAATGCCGAACTTGCTTAAGCTCTGTGAAATATTCTTGGTAAGAGATAAATTGTATAGAATCTCGGCATACACAGTTCTAGTCACCATAGAGCCGAGTTTAGCCGACACCGCGGCCCTGTTCGCAGCGGCCACCACTTGGAAAGGATCCAGTATTAAGCTTGGCTTGATCACAGCGCAGTTCCACACTCCTTTGATGATGTTACTTCTGATTTCTTCAACATTCTGAACGTTTTTAAAAAGGTATATTTTCAGTGTACTGTTTGTGTCTGGGTCAAGGTCGCAAGTATAGGATTCTGACGGCATCTTTGAATACATCGTAATTGTATAATATCAAAGTATTTTCGCAAAAAAAATTACCTTCTTTAAAAATTGGCTTCCATCTAAGTTAAGATGATTTCGCAAATGTCAAGTTTACTTATAAAGCGACGTTGTTCGGTAGTTCGGTTAGTCGTCGTCAATAATGCAATCCAAAATTACCTAAATAGAAACAAATCGCAACATGAGGATTTGACATTGACAGTGACGTTGACATCTACTACTTTTTTTTACAAGTTAGAGACGGATACTCATTCTTTGAGCCTTTTCAAATTGTTCTCTAAAAAAAAAAACACCGCAGCACGGCTCGATTTTTATCGCACCATCCGTCTCTCTCTTAACACTAAGAACAAGAGGTATGTCGCATGACATGCAGGAGGTTACCATAGACAAACGTCGTTTCGTGCCAAATTGACAGTGGGCCCCTATTTCACCAACTTGACAATTGTCACCTGACAACGACAATTCTCCGTACATTGCTGGTTCCACAAATAACCTAGCAACCACCTTAACTTCTAGAACAAGCAATGTATCAGGTGACAATTGTCAAGTTGGTGAAATAGGGGCCTGGTTATACTAAAACATTAATAGTTCTATACTAATAGCAATTCTTTACTGACTTTGAAATTTATTGTAAATAAATTAAATTAGTTTAATTACTTAATAACATTTATTTATTATACACAGCAACTACATTAGAATGAAATGGCAATACATGTGCTCTATAAGATATCAAAAGTTATTGAATAAAATAATACATTTAAATCTCCTCTATGTTTAAACTGAACCGAGTAAATATTATACTGTATTATTATTATTATATGAAAAACACAAGCCAATTTTCAGAAGAATTGATTTTACCAAATTTAAATATTTAAAATAAAGTACTTGTTGGAGTTATGAAAATTTTATTTACAAAAACTTGAAAGTTTTTTGTGATATAAAGGCTAAAATCTTGATCCAATGAGTATACCTCAAATTTCTATTACATATTCACTTCACAGTAAACACAGTAAAATCACAATCAAATGCTAAGGCACACAGCAAGCTGTTCCTTGGTATCCTCAGGAGAGGACACCTTGTGACCTATGGTCCTGCCGTCACAGTAGATCTCATGGTCGTTGCCTCCTGGATCAGTCTTGTCTCCGAAGAAATGGATCTCGTCAAACCCGCCATCAGCCACATGGTTGAGGCAGTAGGTCTTATCCCAGCCATTTGGATACACATCTATACTAATTTGCCCTCCCATAGCAAATGTTAGTTCATATTCAACAAACTCTCTCTGCAAAAATTGCACAAATATCTCCCTGATTTTGTGCTCAGCATCATAGGCAGCAAACTGATCCCTTTCCTGCTGGCTACAAGACCGGCCGACGGGGCAGAAGTTGATCAATCCGGTCCGGAACTCAACAAAGTTCCCTCTCTTAGCCGGCAATTCTAACCTTGACATGTATCCTAGAGCAAAGTTGATTAGTTTCTGTAACTTTTGTTCACCAACATGGTTCAGAATGCTTTGTTTGCTTTTTAACTCGCCGTTTTTGAAGTACATCAGTCCGTTTTCACAAAACACGTAGTCAAACCGAGACATGTTGTGCTCTCCATTCATTTGCTCCTGAATTTTAGAGTAATCTGAGCCACTGACCAACCCCACACGCGCGTGGGGCTTGACTTTATCTAAAAGGAATGATAATAAATCACCTGAAATGGTTTGTCTCGGCTTCGTAAGTGTTCCGTCCACGTCAAACAAGCACAGCATGTTTTTCCGCCCCGACATCGCGTATTTAGCTTGTATTACGCTCTGGAAGTGGAGCCGGCTGAGTTGTTTTCAAATTTTGGAGGCAAAACAAACCGGTCGATAAGTGGGTCACTGACTGCGGGCGACCGGCGCGGTCCCGTGCGATGCCAACACTACACTTCGCAGTGCTCTCCGACACGTCAGACCAAGCGACGACATGGGCGCCGCGGCCGTCGCTTACGCGTTATTGTTGTGTCTATTGGTCACAGAAACAGTGCTATCAAGTAAACAACGCAATGTTCTTATATTGCTCGGTAAGTTTAATCAGGAATGTGCTAATTTCGCAATATTTACATCAATCTAGTACAGTGTTATCATTTTGACAGTTGGGTTGGGTTCCGTTTCACGTGTCAATGCACATTTACAATGAAATAATAATAAAATTATTTTGTTATACTGAGATAAGAGTATGATAACAGCATAAAATCTATAAATTAAATAATAAATATGTGGTACGCGTAATTATTAATTATAAACTAAGAAAAAAAACGGCATCGTTATCAGTTCAAAAAGTTTGAAAGATAATCATTTTGGTCCTTCGAATAACGGGCCTATCAGGATTGTAATACCTACCTACAGGATGTCTCAAAATGGAATGCTCATTGTTAGGTATCGCACTTAGTATTGTAATGCTAATGAACTTAATAACCGTATAAGTAGGTATACCTAATAGTAACCGCGTTTGCAGCGGACGATGGCGGGTTCGAGCTGGGCGCATATAGCAACAAGATCTGCCAGACGCCCAACATCGACGCGCTGGCGCGTCGCAGCGTCATTTTCAACAATGCTTTTACCTCGGTCAGCAGCTGCTCGCCCAGGTGACACTTTACCTCATCTTCTAGAGTACCTATTTCTTTTTCTACTCTAATATTACACTCCCTCTTATTAGCTTCCCTCTTGACATGCTGTCCTATTGGCTAGCCGTGGAGGAGTCCAGAATCCTAAACCTAACAAAAACGAAACCATACATTAGTATGGGTTACCTATCATAAACTCGAAAATCGTATTACCGAATATTAAAATCCCGAAAACGTTTCCCTTTTTATCAGTTGGCTGAATTTTTGTTTGCCCGAAATTTATTTTCCCATATTATTATTTTCCCAATTCTCAGTTCGTAATTTTATTTCGCTTATGTTTCGAATAGACACTTATTAAGATTCCGAAGGATCATTTGCCAACTAGTTTTAAGTGCCGAAAAGTATTAAGTCCGAAATATTATTATCCCGCTATTATATTAAAAGATCGAAATTGTAGCATGTCGATGCAAATCCTCGATACATTGGTTTGCTATTTTATCAGCGTAGGCGTCAATATTAATTGCTTGACCCTTAGTGTGGGTAAGTGAATACAGACACTTTAACCTAACCTAAACCTAACCTAACCGCCAGCGTGTCGACGTCACCCCGCTTGGCGGGGTGCCTATTTCCGCTCTAAGGGACAGAAGCTAAACCTAACCTAACCTACAAATAATACCATTTTTAGGATCATTTTTTGTTTTTTTACTGCGGGGGGCTTTAAGAATTCGGTTAACCGTTTTCGGACAAGTGAAAATCGGGCAAGTGTTTTTCGAAACTTCGATAGGTTACCATTAGTATGGTTTCGTTTTTGCCGTTCAGTAAAATAAGGATCCCTGGGTTTATGTTCCAGCAAATGCATTTAGTGTCAAGTCAACCGTATTTTAATAAATCGACGACAACTTCCATGAATCACTACCTATCGGTAGCATTAGGGCTTAAATTGTGAACAATGCTAGTAAAAAGGTTTCCTTAAAAACTCGACATTACATTAAATGTCGTCTCCAGCCGCGCGGCGCTGCTAACAGGTGCACCGAGCCACCAGAATGGCATGTACGGGCTGCACCACGGCGTGCACCACTTCAGCTCATTTGACAACGTCTCCAGCCTGCCTGTGCTGCTGAAGGGCCATGGAGTCTACACTGGTGAGTACTGTCCATAGTCGGCCAGCCAAAAGTAATACTTACTGGCACAAGATGAGCCAGAGTCAATGAACCTACGGAAATAATCCTAGTTATTCTATTATTAAAGGAATTGTAGGTAGCCGAGGTAGCCATATCAGCATGCCCTATGCTTATTTGTTCGCGTATTTAGCAGTCAGAGTAACATCATACTGTTAGGCAAAGGTGAGGTTGACGACCTCTGTAGCCTAGTTGGTAGTGACCCTGCCTACGAAGCCGGAGGTCCCGGGTTCGAATCCCGGTAAGGGCATTTATTTGTGTGATGAGCATGAATATTGGTTTCTGAGTCTTGGATGTTTTCCACACATATTTGTATTTAACTATTTATTTATCTATATATTTAAGTATGTATATCGTCGTCTAGTACCCATAGTACAAGCTTTGCTTAGTTTCGGACTAGGTCGATTTGTGTAAGATTGTCCCCAAATATTTATTTATTACTAGGTTCCGCCCGCGACTTCGTCTGCGTGGACTCGGGATAAAAACTATCCTATATTTTAATCCAGGCTATAAACTATCTTCATGCAAAATTTCATTCAAATCGGTTCAGCCGTTTAAGCGTGATTGAGTAACAAGCATCCAAACATCTAAACTTTCGCATTTATAATAATAGTAGGATTTAAAGGTTTAGATAAGTGTCCAACGAAAGGTTTCGTCTCTTAGTCGTCCGGCCTAATAACAACCCATAGCTTTTAATGGCTGTGATTATATTTCCAAGGCTTGGTCCCTCTTTTTAGGTATAATCGGCAAGAAGCACGTTGGGCCGGCGAGCGTGTACAAGTTCGACTTCGAGCAGACGGAGGAGAACAACCCTATCAACTCGGTGGGGCGCAACATCACGCACATGAAGCTGCTGGCTAGGCAGTTCCTGCAGCAGGCCAACCAGGACGACAAGTCAGTGGGAATTTATTCTAACTCGGAACTTATTAAAAAAATCCATCAACTCTAATCACTAGTACTGGAGGTTGTCTCTTTTTTATTACCAAGTAAGGACTTAAATTCATCGGTCGACGGTCTTTCGGACAAGTCAGGTGTGAGAAATTAATGGGTAAAACGATAGTTCTAATCTAAAATCTGTTAAGTACCTATCGTACCTACTGAGTTTAAGGCGTGGCGGCAGTGGAGTTTGCATTTGTTTTATCCCGCTCTCAGCGGAGCCGACACTCAGGCTGCACTTACGCTAATTGGAGGATAGAAGATAGACAGACTTGGCGTTTTATTCTCTTTTCTACCGACATTTGGAGAGGTGGACATATTTGTTAATTCAAGGCTGATCGAATTTCGTGATGATTAAGTTGAGAGTAGATGTATTTCGATAATCAATTGCTTTCCAGACCATTCTTCCTTCTGATCGGCTTCCACGACCCGCACCGCTGCGGGCATAGCGCGCCGGCGTTCGGTGCCTTCTGCGAGCGTTACGGCAGCGGCCAGCCCGGCACCGGCCGCATCCCCGACTGGACGCCCTGGTACTACCAGTGGGACGAGATCCAGCTGCCCTTCCACATACAGGTAGGAAAAATAACCTCGGGACTGAACAGGTTGATGGTTCATGTAG
This sequence comes from Epinotia bilunana, assembly GCA_947049275.1. NCBI lineage: Eukaryota > Metazoa > Arthropoda > Insecta > Lepidoptera > Tortricidae > Epinotia > Epinotia bilunana. The sequence continues at coordinate 24,041,569 of OX346262.1, forward strand.
ATTCAACGATCATCATTCTAGCGTTTTTTCCGGTTGTGCCCTGAAGGAGCCCGGGGTCTGCTTTGACATCTAATCCCAAGATTTGGCAGAGGCACTAATTAATAATCATCATGATCATGTAGATTTAACATCATAACTAATTTCAGGATACGGAGGCGGCTAGAAGAGATGTAGCTGCTCAATACACCACCATGTCGAGGCTTGATCAAGGTAATTCCCTCTTACAAGCAAATAGACCTGCACAGTCTTCGATTCTGGAACGCGACCCAAATTTAATGAATGCTTCAGAGATTTCTAGAGGTCTGCTATTGGAACTTTTACGACGCTACAAATCTGTGTCATTTTCTGAGTTAGTTGCACTCAAGTGTGCGCGGGTGTATACAACTTACTCATAAATATGTCCCATCGCTGTGATGTCAGCGGATTACGATTTTGGTACATATTTATGAAAGGACTAAATCGGTAAATATGTTTGCACTTGACTGTACCTTCAATCCTTGCCAAAATTCTTGTCTGAGGCGGAGAGCGAGAGAGTAAAATTGTCTTGTTAACTAGCTTACTGTGTTACAGGCGTAGGACTGATCCTCAAAGAGCTGGAAGCGGCCGGCCACGCGGGCGACACACTCATCCTCTACACGTCTGACAACGGCATCCCGTTCCCGTCCGGTCGCACCAACTTCTACGACCCTGGTCTCAGGGAACCACTCCTCATGGCATCTCCACTGCCCACCGCGCGACGGAACGAGGCGTCCTACGCGCTGGTCAGCCTGCTGGACATCATGCCGACCGTGCTGGACTGGTTCGGAGTCCCGTGGGAGCGGGAGGAAAGCAATGATATCTGGCAGGATGATACGCCGAAGAGTCTGCTGCCGATTTTGGAGAAAGGTAAACCCTTAGACCACTTTACTAACATTAGAAATTGAATGAGGTTATCCAGATTTTCATTTTCTAGCTAGTTGCTTATCTCAGTAGGTATTTTTCATATTTGATTAGGGTGTTATTTGATTGGTGATACAAAATAGCAAAATGTGAATCTATCCATGATTCTGAACAACTTTTACTATGGGACCAACTTTGTGTTATGTCAAAAAAATCCAACTATTTCATTAACTTTGCTCAGTTTAGACTGACGAAAATGTATGAACAAGTGTAATAACACCCTGTATACTTATAAGTTTATAACCTGTCTGCAGCACAAAGCCCATTCGCCAAGCGCTTCATTCTTGTTGTTGCCAGCACATCTATCATGGGACGGCCGCGACATACTCTCGATTTTTCTCGCACTATACCTCTTGTTCTAAGTGTTCTAAGCTACGGTAGCCTAGCGGTTCAGGCATGCGGCTGTCAAACGGCAGTCGTGGGTGGGTTCGAATCCCGGTTCGTACCAATGAGTTTTTCGGAATATCGAAGAAAATTCAAAGGTCTTTGTGAAGTTCCCAACCAGCACTGGGCCAGCGTGGGGACTACTGCCCGTTCCCTCTCATCCATGAGAGGAGCCCTGTGCTCAGCAGTGGGACGGTATATAGGCTGATTTATTTATATGTCGCGGCCGTCTCATGATAGCCGTGCAGTATAGGCATGTAAAATTGCACATATCGCATATTTATACTTGTGTAGCAATAACATATTTTGTTTTACTTTTTAACTTATTAGTTTTAATTAAATAGATGTATGCCTGCGCGCCGCTGCTCGGCCGCCGTCCGCGTTATCGGATAACGGGATTATCAACTCGGGCGATTTCGTGCGCGCTCGGTTTTGCCAGCACAACCAGTCGAAACTTAGATACGACGCCGTGAGGCTGCGCGCAGGTCCCTCGAAAGCATACCTAAATGTTCACGCGATTTAGGTTTAATTAAAAGCGTAATAAACTTTTTATATTGTAGATCGGGTGTCTATTTTATCTGCACCTACTCCTACAAATTGGTGACTTTCCGAAATATGAACTGAGTGCAGTGCAGTGTTATAGCGAGCGCGTGAACTTTGATCGCTAAGTTATAATTATAAGTGCGGATTAAAGGACTATGGCGCCGGAACCTAATGTTACTATCGGTGGTGCTACGACTAGTACCGGTGCGTCACCGAGCACGTCACAATCGGCTATTAGTGCAGTGGGTGTGAAAATTCCGCCATTTTGGGCAGAAGAACCGGCTCTGTGGTTCGCCCAGTTAGAAGGACAGTTTAATTTGGCGAATATTGTTACTGACTCGACCAAGTTTTATCATGTCGTTAGTAACCTCGAGCACCGATATGCAGCCGAGATCAAGGACATTATTACCAAGCCGCCGGCAATCGAAAAGTACGAGAAGCTGAAAACAGAACTGATTTTTCGTTTGTCAGTATCCAAAGATAGGCGCGTAGAAGAGTTAGTGTCTCAAGCAGAACTCGGTGATCGTAAGCCCTCGCAGTTTTTACGACATCTTCGTGACCTGGCCGGTACCGATTTATCGGACGACTTTCTGCGTAGTATGTGGGCAAAACGCTTGCCGACACATGTACAAGCTGTCATTGCTACAATGTCAGACGCTAGTTTAGACAAGGTTGCTGCGTTGGCTGACAAGGTCAACGATATTGTTGTACACACGCCGCACGTCGCGGAGGCTTCTAGAACGGGTCTTCCTATTTCGTCATCATCTTCTGCATCAAGCACGATGGAGGAGAGGCTCAGCCGTCGTATAGAGGACCTTGCGCGACAAGTAGCTGCCTTATCGACCGGGACTTTTCGTGGTCGGCCAAGGTCACGCTCGCACTCCAGAGCACGTCACGGCTCTCGTTCGAGAAGCCGCCCCCACAACAGCGGACGGTGCTGGTATCACGATAGATTTGGCCCGCGCGCTAGCAAGTGTCGCGCACCGTGCAACTGGACGGAGGGAAATGCCAGCGGCGGTCACTAATGGCGGCGAGTGACTGTCAGGAGTCTCCGGGTCGCCTTTTTGTGACGGATAAAAGCACACGAGTGACATTTTTAGTTGACAGCGGTTCGGACCTTTGTGTTTACCCTTTAAATTCAGTGCGCCATCAGCGGCGAAATAAAGATAAATATCAATTATTTGCCGCTAACGGAACTCCTATTGCTACTTTTGGCTCTTTAAGTTTAACGCTTGATTTTGGCTTGCGCCGCGCTTTTAATTGGCGTTTTGTGGTAGCTGATGTTACAAAGCCTATAATCGGAGTAGATTTTCTAGCATTTTACAATCTGCTGATAGATGTAAGAAATAAGCGCCTTATAGATAATTGTACCACGCTTACTGCTCCTGCTTATTCGGCCTCTTCATGCTCTTTATGCCATATTAAGTCTATTACAGGTACATCGCCTTACCATGGATTGTTACAGCAGTTTCCCGAAATCACGAGGCCGGCTGGTGACCCGATGGAGCGTGAGGTGAAGCATAACACGCTTCACTATATCCGCACCACCCCTGGCCCTCCGGTGTACTGTCGTCCTAGGCGGTTGGACGCAGAGCGGTTGAGGATAGCCAAACAGGAGTTTGACGACATGGTGCGTTCAGGTATAGCTCGTCGATCTGATAGCCCGTGGTCTTCGCCCCTGCACATGGTCCCCAAGAAAAATAACGGATGGCGACCATGTGGCGACTACCGCGCGTTGAACGCCCGCACCATACCAGATAGGTACCCTGTTAGGCATCTTGCAGATTTCTCTCATAACCTACATGGGTGTCAAGTTTTTAGCACACTTGACCTGGTTCGTGCTTACAACTAGATCCCGATATATAAGGATGACATCCCTAAGGCTGCCATAACAACGTCCTTCGGCCTGTTTGAATTTGGCTTCATGGGATTCGGTCTTCGGAATGCGGCGCAGACATTCCAGCGTTTCATCGACGAGATCCTAGGTGACCTGGAATTCTGTTTCCCATATTTAGATGATATTCTCGTGGCATCTTCTTCTGCGAGCGAGCACGAGAGTCATCTCAGGCAGGTATTCGAGCGGCTGCGTGAGCATGGGGTCCTGATAAATACCGGGAAATGTGTGTTCGGTGAGCCCGAGGTTACGTTCCTGGGTCACAACATTTCCAGCACAGGTACGACACCATTACCTGAGAAGGTGAAAGCCATCATGGATTTCCCTCGCCCCACCAACATTAAAGAGCTCAGACGTTTCTTGGGCATGTTAAATTTTTATCGGCGTTTCTTGCCGCACGCTGCCCAGAAACAAGCACCGCTCAACGGCTTGTTAAGTGGACACCATTGCAAGAGCTCCGCAAAGATCGAATGGACTGCCGATCACAATGCTGTCTTCGAACAAACTAAGGCAAGCCTGGGTGAGGCCACACTTCTTGTTCATCCTCGTCTAAATGCCGATGTCGCTCTGGTAACGGACGCTTCGGATACAGCAATCGGGGCGGTGGTACAACAACGAGCGGGTAACACGTGGGAACCATTAGGCTTTTTCTCACGTAAGTTGAACCCAGCTCAGCGCAAGTACAGCCCTTACGACCGTGAGCTGCTTGCAATTTACGAGGGTGTTAGATACTTCCGCCATATGCTGGAGCTGAAGCCATTCATAGTGTATACCGACCACAAACCGATTGTGTACGCATTCAGCAAGCCCTTAGATAAGTGTTCTCCTCGCCAATTTCGGTACTTGGATTTTATAGGACAATTCACTACTGATATTCGGCATATAGCTGGCGAACAAAACGTGGTCGCCGACGCTCTTTCTCGTCCGGTTGATGCAATCAGTAGCAAGGCAATCGACTACAACGCTCTGGCTTCTTCTCAAGAATCAGACACCGAGTTGCAGCAGATGTTAAAGACAGGGTCATCCTTGCAGCTTAAGAGGTTAGTCGTTCCTGGACCGTTGGGTGATGTAACTGTTTATTGTGACACATCCGGATCAACAGCTCGTCCATATCTAACTCCTGGATTCCGTCGGCAAGCTTTCGACTCGATTCACGGTCTAAGTCATCCCAGTGCTAAAGCTACCATGAAGCTTCTTACCCTGCGGTATGTTTGGCCTGGTATAAAGAGAGACTGTCGTCAATGGTCCAGAACTTGCCAGCACTGTCAGCGATGTAAGGTATCGCGGCATGTGCACTCACCAGTGATGTCTTTTTCTGCCGAAACACAGCGTTTTGCACACGTCCATATTGATTTGGTTGGCCCACTGCCTATTTCACATGGTTTTCAATATTGCCTGACTGCAGTGGACCGTTTTACGCGATGGCCTGAAGTGATGCCAATTTCTGACATTAGAGCAGAAACCGTCACTCACGCATTTTTCTCTGGATGGGTGTCGCGATTTGGATGTCCCAAGAGAGTAACTACTGACAGGGGACGTCAGTTCATCTCCGAGACTTTTCGACGGCTGTCAAGGATGATTGGTGCGGAGCACATTCAGACGACGGCCTACCATCCGGCGGCGAATGGCATGGTGGAGCGCTTCCACCGACAGATGAAGGCTGCCATAAAGTGCCACGCGAGTGAGGATTGGGTCGAAGTCTTGCCTCTGGTTCTCTTGGGAATCAGAACGGCATGGAAAGACGACTTGACCGCTTCCACCGCGGAATACGTGTACGGTGAGCAATTACGCTTGCCTGGGGATTTCTTCGAATCCCCAGGTCAAGACACCACAGCTGACTACACGGACTTCCTTGCTCGCCTGCAGCTTAAGATGCGCAAGTTGCAGCCCACACCTGCTGTTCGCCACGGAACGCGAAACGTGTTCGTTCACAGAGACTTGGCGACGTCGTCTCATGTCTTTTTACGCAATGATGCCGTTCGAAAACCCCTGCAGCCCACTTACACAGGACCATATCCGGTGGTCGAGAGAAGTGACAAGTTTTTTAGGGTCGTCATCAAGGGTAAGGAAAATAATGTCTCCATTGATCGCCTTAAACCCGCGTATATTTTAGACGATTGCAACCTTCCTTCGACTTCGAAGCCTAATCAATCTCTTACAACGCCGAAACCGGCGAAGTTCGAACGCAGGACTCGTTCTGGTCGTGTTGTACACTTTCCTAGTTACTTGTAATCGACCTAAAGGTCTCCGAAGGGGCTGATGTAGCAATAACATATTTTGTTTTACTTTTTAACTTATTAGTTTTAATTAAATAGATGTATGCCTGCGCGCCGCTGCTCGGCCGCCGTCCGCGTTATCGGATAACGGGATTATCAACTCGGGCGATTTCGTGCGCGCTCGGTTTTGCCAGCACAACCAGTCGAAACTTAGATACGACGCCGTGAGGCTGCGCGCAGGTCCCTCGAAAGCATACCTAAATGTTCACGCGATTTAGGTTTAATTAAAAGCGTAATAAACTTTTTATATTGTAGATCGGGTGTCTATTTTATCTGCACCTACTCCTACACTTGCATACAGCACATGCATCGTGCGGTATACTCGTCAGCCCTTATGACGTTACTCCAATTCGCTCTGTCTATACCAGTATCTACTACGAGTTTAAAGGTTTCCCGTCCCCAGAGCCCCCGCCCTCCGACGCGGCCGCCGTGTTCGCGTCGCAGACGCACCACGAGATCACGATGTACTACCCGATGCGCGCCGTGCGCACGCGCCGCTACAAGCTGCTGCACAACCTCAACTACGGCATGCCCTTCCCCATCGACCAGGACCTGTACGTGTCGCCCACCTTCCAGGTACAACCACCACGACACAACTATTAAATACCTCTCTGAAATGTCAGCTCTTCACGTTAATTATACTCGTCGGTCGGAAGTGCAAGAGAAGCAGAAGCAGGTTATAATAAAATAGAATAGAATAGTAGTTTCTTGCCACACAATTTAACATGCCAGATGCAGAAACAAAACATAAAAACATACTAAACAGAAAAATAAAAACTAGATCTCATAAACTGTATGACCCAGAGAGAAAGCATATAATGGAAAAATAAACCATCTTCGTCTGGATCATTTTAAAATATGATCGGGGTAACTTCCTCGTTAAAAATAACACGAAAGAATATATTAAATAAATAATTTGTTTCGTTAAGAAAGTATAACTTAGATCTAGTATATCTGCGATAATAGGATACCTAGCTCGGCCTGGATAGGTATACTTCGGCTTTGTTTCAATTGAGGAATCTTCTCAATTGGAATTTGGAGTTAAATATATCTCCAAAGCTATTTAGGCACTGGTCCCACCGCCGGCTAGTAAGCTAGAAAAGTTGGGCGAGTAACGGTGCATTGCGTGCTGACCAGGCACAGTGTGATCAATCGACCTTTACAGATCCGCAATGTAATGCTACTCGCCTAACTTTTCTAGCTTAGGTACTAGCCGGCGGTGGGACCAGTGCCTGGAGGCAGAATCCATCAATGTCACACAATGACAAATAATGAATGTTAAAAAAATTGCGTAAGTAACTATAGCAAATTGGCAATGACCTTAAATGTGGTCGAAACTTGTACCGCCTCCATGATTTTGATGGCTCCCAAGTAATTATGTTGTACACTTAGCATTCCGTAATAGCTGTACCTACTCGATGCACTTACTGTTCCTGGATCGCGTCTCCTCCGAACTCTAAACGCGCTAACACTTGTGTCTGGCCAGGACATCCTGAACCGCACGCGCAGCAAGCAGGCGCTCCCGTGGTACAAGACGCTGAAGGAGTACTACTACCGGCCCGAGTGGGAGTTGTACGATGTTCGCGCGGACCCCACCGAGTCCAACAACCTGCACGGTAAATGATCCCCTATACCTATACCTTACCTTACCTTTGTGTTAGAGGCCTTCGGGCGGCTTAAGAACTTCTACCAGTCGAGTTGCCCACTCACTTGACAAAGGGCGGACAACTGTTACTCGCGTCCTTATCACAAATCACAACCCTGCACGTGTCTCCTGGGTGGTACTAAAGAGTGGCAAACTTTAATAAAGGTCAAAATAATGTATGCCATATACGATGAAATAAATAAATATATCTTACCTACTTTTTATACAAGGAGGGTGGTAAAGAAGCGTACAGGCCACCATCAGGTACTTTTCAGCAGGTAGGTACTTGAACCTTTTATAAGCATTTGCGTTAGCTGCGTTGAATGACAGAGGGAGAAAATGCAGTTTCTACACCGTCAACATGGTGCCTGCTGGGCTATCGAGTGCTGCAATTACGGTGGACCCACAGTCGAAGTCAAAGATATGTTTACCTTTTCTTACCTTTTAGTTACTTAAATACTTATTCCTTTGCTGTAAGGCGAAAAATGTAGTAACCTACCTATTTAAGGCCTCAACCGTCTAAAAGGTCAGGGCGCATTTATTGCAAACGCCGTCGGCTCCGTGAATCATTTTTAACGCGATAACGATGTAATTACAGTTATGGTAGGTACCTAATTGAACGCTTATCATTAACTAGCACATGTTGTGGCGTATACCTACTCTGCGTAACATTTGTGATTTGTGTGTTCATGAACACAAGGTTGAGCTTTCGATGGAAACTTATAATTTGCATGACTCCGAATATGCTGAACTCTCCGAACCAATGGCGGGCAAAGCCCGTCAGAGGCCAAACCCGAGGTCCCTCAGTCTTAGACATTCTTTTTTGTGAGCATTTTGGAGCTCTCCCGCCGGATCGGAGGCCGCCTCTTCCGCCCCTTATACAGCCTCTCACACACTGGCGCGGCCAGCGGTGGCCAGGCCGCGCCAATGTGATGCGAGCCTTAGTCCGCCACTGTAAAACTGATCAGTACAAACAAAGTGCATTGCTTTTTTAATAAACTGACAAGGGCGTCAGCATCTGTATTTGTTTTGCCGACGTCCATCAAACCGTCTAGAAGATTGTTACCGGTCATCACGTCATGTTGCAGGCAAGCCAGTACTGGCAGCCACCGAGGCGACTCTACGGGAGCGCCTCCTTCGCTGGCAGCGGAGCACCCGCGACCCCTGGCTGTGCTCGCCGGGCGCCGTGCTGGAAGGCAGCGCGCAGTGCCGCAGCCTCGACAACTCGTTGCTGCGGTACCACCCGCGCGAGTAGCCACTGTAACTGATTATTGTACCACTCCTACAGCGAGTGCTAGCTAGCTGCCTCGTAGAATCTCTGGGGTCCTTATGATGTACGGCCCAATAATCCGCGTGCACGGTGTATCTTTTTTACCGTCTCTTTTTAACGCACGCATGAAGGAAGAGCTCCTTATGCATTCATTAAAACAGTGCTGGTTCTTAACCTTTTAGTGAGGAGGGACCATTTGATTGTTTTTATAATTTGCCATGGACCACTTACTATTTGGGAGTCATTATGTCGACTTGTTGGCACTTATTTAATATTTTTGATCGATGGCTTCGCAGACCACTTTGGGTGCTTCCAGGGACCATCAGTGGTCCGCGGACCACCGGTTAAGAACACTGCATTAAAAAGAGTCAGAGATAGTGGACGCCGGTTATTGAGCCATAGGAACCCGAATCTCTGCTGTAGGTAGTGTTAGCACCCTCTATGTTCAGGGTGAGCGGCAAACGGCCCAGAAAGAAGAATCAGAAACTATAGATAGAAAAAATGCATGGTTGAGGAATGAAGAGGTTCACTTTCTGGTCCTTTTTATTCTGCAACAGAACTAAGTGCTTCGTCAAGAACCGTCACCATCAACCGGCACCGCGCATGCGCTCAGGCGTTGGTATGGTCTGTAGGCTGGAGTCATCAATTGATATAAATGAGGAAATTGGCCTACTTTGAACTTTAATGTACAAGTAATAGGGTAGAAAAGTGATAGAGCACTTTCTTTGCTGAGTGTACGTAAACGAGCAACGATGGGCCCAGCTGGTGGCGTGGCTCGCAGAGGGCGAGTGAGAATGTTATATTAACCATTTTACCTATTAGTATTAATTAGATAGCCGTGCCGTCAAAATACGGTGTTTCTCAACAATAATACTCAATTTACTTGATACTCATTCCCAAATTTTGTATTTTCTATTTAAGACTAAGACATAAAATTATATAAATGTTATATTTAAGTTATAAACTTGAACTCAAATTATATACTATATTGTATAAAACATAAGTTTGAATTTGCATGTGTTAAATATATTGCCAGTTTGTGTAAGGTCCCAAAGCGAGAATTCCTGTTACACAGAGGTCTCCTGCCAGTGTAGACTAAGGATGGATATCCACCAGACGTACTAAGATGTGGTGTTAATATATTTGACACCTGGCAGCTAACCAAGTGTCAATAATGTATGCACAATGTATGCCAATAAAAACAGAGCTTCGCACATCGCCGGTGCATATTCACCCTAATAGATCGAGTGTCGGTTGACGATTAATCGATCAATGCCGATGTAGATCTAGTACAGATGTGGGTAAAGACCGGAAATATAACTGTTATACACATCTCTATTCATTTTCATTTTAACATGCACGGTTTTACGCTTAATCTGAGCTACATTTAATCAACCTCTAACCTGTCAGTTTTGTGGCGTCGTAACCATTCGTTAATGGTACATATTTAAATGAAAATACCCCTCTACCCATTTGCGATGACCTTTCCTTGTCTATAAGAATAAAAGTATATATCATTAAATGTAATGTTGACTTTCACTTATTTTACAAAATACTGTTTACATGAAATAAAAATAAACATTAACAATCATTACTCTTTTATTTCCCAATCGATACATAATAAGGCATTCTATAAATATTACCTACAATTTACAATGGTTGGGCGCTCGGGGCTGAATTACTATGGCGCTGAAGGAACACTTCTAACTTGTAATGATAATGTAATGCTGACAGGCGGTTTTAACTGAAAGGCTCCATTGCACATTTTTTCTCAGAATGTGGAAGTTAAGGGTTTTTTCTACTTCTACTAGTACTACATTAACTGACAGAGTCCTATGAAAAACCTGGAAAATCATATGAGAATCGTACATTCACCCACAATAATGTATAATTGAATAAATACAATCAACTGATTGATGAATTTAAAGCTGATTGCACAGATTATTCTAAGAAGTGTAAGTACCTAATCTCAACATTTCCAAAAAAAAGATACTTGTAAGAGAAACGCCCGACAACATAAACATAATACCTACTGATAATAAATATGGTAACTAAATATAGGTAACAAAGCTGTACGTACGCATTACAATAAAATATGGGCAGCAACTTACATTATCAATCTTACTGACGACGTAAATAAACATTTTAATCCTTTTCGTCGCATAAAAAACGCGAATTACAGAATAGTTAGCGAGCGTTGAGAAAGTCCGCAAAAAATATGGAATAGGTGCGTCAAATTGTTTGTAGTTCATGTTCATACCTTACACGAAGCAAAGGACTTCTGAGATAAAACATAAAATATGTTACGTTTATAAGTTTATTGTCCAATAAGACATAAATAACTAATTTGAAAATACCAATTGATCGACATATTAAAATATAATCCCATTCATAAATTATTATTTTATTCAATAGGGAAGATGCAGCATGGAAAAACATAAAATAATAGCTATTGAAACGTTTTTCCTAATTTCAAACAATAATTACGATTTGAAGTAATGTGAAACGGAACGTCAATAGTCAGTCATTCAACAATCAGCGTGGTGACGTCACTCCTGTCAAAAGTCAAAACAGGCAACTCTCTGACATCTAGGGACAAACCCACAGAATACAGAAAGGCAGATAGGCTCTAATAAATTGAACGTATTCTATATACCCGATCTCTTCTTACTTTGATACTTAACGAGTAAGAAAGGTATAGAACCATTATCTGCCAGGTCTTCATACGACATTGTCTGCTTTTTCGCTCGCATGATGTATCGCGCGCTCTCGCTCGCTCGAGAGTTAGTGCAGCAAAAGATATTTTGTTACAAGTTATCGACATCGATATTTACTTTTCATATAATCAACTGCACCATTCGTAAATAAATTGCCATCATCATCATCATCATCATTTTCAGCCTTTAATCGCCCACTGCTGAGCATACGCCTCTCTTCTCTTGTAAATTGTATCTCCATACAAATACATGTATACAAAATGTAATTGACGGCATTTACCACAATAAAAACGAAAACCATAGGTACCTTAACTTAACTACCTTAGTCCTGTTTCTGGGACACAACTATCTACGTGAGGTGTAGACAGCTACTTGATTCGGACTTTAAATAAGTAAGTATTAAAATGTAATTATGTAATTAAGCCGTATTTAACAACTATAATAATAATCTGGATAGTTTTAGTTATGTATTAAAATAAACATACAAAAGTTACTGTGGTAGGTTACGAAAGCAGTAAAATAAACCAGCTAATGAGCTCACTCACATCTGTATTTCCAGTCTCTCTCAGACTTACCAAACGCCTCGCCTACATAAATAATTCACGCTGATAAAATGTCGATGAATATGAACTTTAAAATAGTTACAACTCTGTAAGTGTCAACTTGACGTTGACGTCTCGGCAGTATTGTTTACTATTTTAACACTGTGGTGAGACTTAAATAATTACATACGACGACCTGTCTCGATCTACTGATGGAGACAAGTCGTTAATAGACTCAAAATACCGTACTATTTGTCTCATTCTAACTCAGCTCAGCTGCTCATAAGAAGTGACAGAGACAACTATATGAAACATCGTCTTGCTTTATACTGCGGGTCTGTATTAGTCTGTGGGACGAACCACAGTCAAACAAATTTGGCGAGTGACACACATGAATGACGTCACAGGAACTGTAGATCCGTTTAGGCGCGAAAGTTTAAATTGACAGTTTGTAACAGTAATTTTTGACAATAAATTATAGTAACTATTTAGATTTTTTTAATACTTTCGTGTTCTATTCTACTATGCATACAATTCTTTCAAATGAAAGCAAAAATTAAAATATTTCATCTTGAGTTTCTCAATTCTAACTAACTTGAATAATACTTGTTTCCCATCAAGCAAGATCAATTTTATACTCAGTATTTATTCAGATCATTTCAAGATTTCTCAGATGGCTAGTTCGACAACACTCCATTGCTCAGAGCTTAAATAGGCTAAAGTTAATACATATGAAATTGAAAACTTCACAGTAATTTCGTGACTAATTTGGTAGTGATCGCCCGTTCGCGGTCCGGTCCCATGTTTGATATTTAAGTATATTGACTACTCAAGCTAACGGATACGCCATTTCGAAACTTACATAGCTGCCCTGTTGTTTACATGCTTACTCATCCCACGAACAGCATATGAAAAATATTCTATTACACACTTTTACAATGGTTTACAAATACATGATGGAATGACGAGCACCATCACTAAATCAGCAGTAAATATATGTCACATGGGCCGAGTATTTTTATCTAAACTCAGTCAGGCCTATCATGAGCGAAGGAGACCGAGATTGCGTGGAACAGTCCCATTTAAGAGTGGAGTCTTTACATGGTTAGCAGTCTCATTGTAAGTGAGTAAGATTTGTGACACATTGTTGGTATGGATGTCACTCAGGCAGAGAGGAGACATACTGTGGGTGCAGTCACATTGTGACTTGGTTGAGGTGTCGCAGACTAGTAGTCCTCATAGAACTCGTTGAGGCGGTTGACTGTCCCGGCCAGCTGCTCATCCAGCCCGTGGATGTGCTTTATCAGCTGCTCGTTCTTCAGGGCCTGGAACAGTCCACTTTTTATAGAACACTCAATGCCAGACTTGAGTATCTAGGAAAGATAGAAATACATAAAATACATTGTTATTAATTAAGGTTAACAATGCTACCTAACAAATTGGATTTTTATGATATTAACAGAATATAAATTGAATAAAACTGTAAGTTAGAAATATAATAAGTAACACATTTTTTCTAATTATATTTAGAGAAACAAGTAATCCCATTAGTAAGAAATGCCTCAAAAATCGCTCTTCATCCTTGTTCTTCATACAAGTGATAAAAGTCAAATGATAAGCCTCACCAAGCCCTCCATGGAGTCCAGGCGCTTGCTCCTCAGGTACATGGTCTTCAGGTACACCAGGATGTAAACATACAGTGCCAGGGCCAACACAACCACCGCGATCTTCACCTTGTTGGACCACACGCTGAACATCTTCCCCTGGAACACATGCAGAATACTAACACATCCCCCCATAAATCTCATAATGACCAAACACACATTTGGCAAATTGGGCTTATAAGTAGGGACGGTGCAATGCAATCACATTCTAAAGTAGGCGTGTGCAACTGGCAGCATATTGTGTAATATTAAACATGTTGATATTTAGGTATAAACATATTGTTTTTATTCATTCATTAATACCGGTTATGGATCACTGACATCATACTGAGATAAGGCCATATAGGTACAAAAGAGAAATGGAAAATCGAAATACCTGTGTGAGAGAGAAAATTCAATTACATTACGGCTACCATAGAAAATATATTTAGATTTTATTAGACATTATTTTATCGTAAAGATAAAGGGGCGTAAGTATAAGGAATATTGGGGTGGAAGAAAAACCTACACAGTAGTTAGGATTTATGGCTTGGTGGCACATTGTCACAGGCAAAGCTTACACGTTTCACGAGGACCTCCGGGACCTCCGCCGCCAGCAGAGACATTCAGGCGAGCTATCTGGCAGTTAGTCGCAAACGAGCTGCTCCGCACACCAGGACAGCTAAAACAACACTATTTAGCATCAGCGTCAAGCAGGCCTAGTAATATGCCTAGTACGTTGCCTTTAGAATTATTACCGTAAAAAATCCTGAAGATCGCGTATTTACTAGTTACATTTACATGACTACAGGTATCCACCTTGTTTATTTAATTATCGCGTTCACTTAGTTTCAATCAAAGAGTATAATAAGAATATTGTTATGTTGTACATTTTGACAGCTATGAGGCGTATTTTAGGTACACGGGGGGTACGGGGGGTATCACCTTTGTAGTTTGTACCCGGTTCACAAGCAAAATTTTCTTTCCGGTATCGATAAAAACGCTTAAAGTTTTGACACTTGACAGTGACATGAGTGGAGTGAAAAAAAGTTGAGGTTATGTTGTTTATGTAAAAAAGGTATTTTATATGCTTTATTTTTTGTTATATTATTGTGTGCTATTTCCAATGATTTATAAAATATATGTTTGCCTATGAACTCTTTACATAAACTTCATTCACACAATTTTGAATAAATTAACATTTCGATCTTGTCACTCATTACAGAAGTTCCAAAAGATGGCATCGAATTACGCGAAATACTCGCAGCTGATAAAGCACACAAGCAACTACGCGCAGCGTATGAAGCGGCTCTCCAACCGGATCTTCGGCGAGGTCGCCATCCCCACCAACCCGAAGTCCATGAAGGTAGTGAAGATGTTCGCGGCGCGACCCATGCACACGAACGAGGAGATCGTGCATTACTACCCTAGGCACGTGGAGACGCACGCGCTGGTGCTGCGGCTGCGCGAGTACGGGCTGTTCCGCGACGAGCACCAGGACTTCAAGGAGGAGATGAAGCGGCTGCGCGAGCTGCGCGGGAAGGTCAAGGTGTGGCGCCGGTACGCCGACAAGAAGGCGGAATGAGTGAACTGTTTAGTTACTTTATTTGTTTGTGATCTGTTCTGGTTATGGCTCTCTGCCTTATGACTTTTACCATCTTATTTAGAGGCATTCCACGAGAATAGGCTAATACATATCTTCTAATACTCCTGAAAATGCTAGGAAGGCGATTTACAGTGATAATATTTCATATATTTTATATCCTTAACCTTTCCGATGCTTTGACACTGAAAGTACTGCAGGATTATACATTTTTTGTTTCTGTCATGTTTCAATAGCAGTGATCAGTGTGTAGACATATGAAGGGTTAACCAGGCATCAGAGTGTACCTCGATTTTTCATTGGTTGATCCTTATTGTAGGGAGCTAAAGTACAAAATCATGTGGTCCCATTTAGTCCACTGTCTGGTTTAGGGTTAAAAAAATTCTTAACAATTATTTCTCAAGCTTGACAAAAGCAACATTCTCATGGAATACCCCTTTAGTGACCAGTGTGTAGATAGATATGACCGGTGTAATAATAGTTGTGCTAATATGTATTGTAAATAAAATCCACTTAAATTATACATTTTTTAATATTAGACCTGTATTATAAGTTAAGTGCATACAAGTATTGTAACATGACTTTACTTGCACAGTCTGCCTCATAAGTTGGTAGCAGTCAAAATAGCCCAATACATTGCAAGACATCTTTATTACCATAGGCGTCAGGATGTGTTACGATATATTTGGCTACTTTGTTTGCTACTAACTATATGATGCTGAATGAATGTAGCTTTTGGTCTCCAAAACTTGAAACAAAACAAACATTCCAGGCCAACACAGACCTTAAGGCACCAAGTGTCAGGTTAGGAAAAGCGCCAATTGAAATACAACACGCAATACTTTTGCTTCCAAGTACTGGCTAGTCGTGTTTTCTGATTGTATCAAGTTCCCGCAACACGACGAAAACTAACCTATCAGTAACACATATATGGCACTACAAAAAGGTTATACAATCAATTCCTCAGTTTAGTTCTCTAACTACTTAGCAACTAGTCTAGAACAGGTTAGGCCGCCTCGCCGCACAGCGCGTCACTCTCCACCAGCACCTTCTCATCAGTGGGTTCTGGGTCTGGCTCCGCCTGCGGCCAGCGCAGCAGCAGCGTGAAGGTCAGCAGCAGCGCCACCACGGGCGCCACTATCGTGGACAGCATCATGCGCAGCGGCGAGGCCAGGAAGGGCGAGCGCGGGGCGGGCGGCGAGGGCTTGACGCCGTTTGCCCAGGGGACTTGCGCGGGGACGTAGCGGAGCCAGGAGTTCAGGCTGCGGGGAGTTTAGATACATAAGCATTTACAATATGTCACAAAGGAAACAGCTCCCGTGTACATAGACCAAATAAAAGACCGGCCAAGTACGTGTCAGGCCACGCGCAGTGTAGGGTTCCGTAATGTCGGTCTGTCTTTGTTACATCAACAATTCTCGGTAACTATATATGCCTTTACTTTAATACTAAGGGGGCCACTGAGGTAAGCCGCAGAGAAACATGGCAGAACTTTATAGTTAACCCTTATGGGTTCCTTGTCTAAAAGAAAAAGAACTTGAAGCAAGATTGAGAAGAAGAGAACATAAAGAAGACCGCCATTATCTGGAAATTCATTTCTTGGTTCGAGAAGGTTAAGTATTTTTTTCTGTGTATGTAGTTACTAAATACGTAAACGAACTTGGGCAGCAGCGCGGCGGTGGCGGTGTGGTTGTCGGCCCTGGTGGGCGGCGCGGGCGCGGAGAGCAGGATGAAGGCGGCGTCCACCGGGTCGTCCGGGTCTTCCACCTCGTCGAAGGCCGGCGGCGAGTAGCTCGGGTAGATGAAGTGCACCAGCGCCTCGATGCCGCCGGGATGGACCGAGTCTGGGACCACATGTAAATTATATAGCCTCGTTCACCCGTGCCTATATGATTATGTTTATGTTTGGAACTTACAAGGTATTAACGAAGGTTCCAAATTGAACATTGCAAAAATGTATTATATTTTTTACAAGCTTTTATTTAATTTCATCTGTATCTGTCTGTAATCAAATCTTGCAAGTTAAATTTGACCCACTTCCCGGTGACCGATTGAGCTGAAATTTTGGGTATAAGTATAGTTAGGATGAGAATTCGATATTATGATACCATTGCCAAATCCTAAATTTGCCGAATCCTACACCGGAGATGACGATGCAACGGGGCCACGCCGTTTCGTCGCCTAAATAGTATTATTTGTTATTTTTGGTTTCGTGACGCATTAGTTTTTACTGTAATGTCACGTAAATGTATTTATCAATAAATTAATTGAGCTGATCTGATGATGGAGACAGAAGGTGGCCATGTGAATTTCAGTACTTAACAGACGTAACCCCGTTGAGTTTGGGCTCGTTAGAATCGTCTCAATGAGTAGTTTGTAATGGTATATAGAAAAGTACAGTCGGTAATAAAAGCTTGTACCAAAAATGACATTTTTGTCAGAAGCTTGTTTTTCTAATGGATTTACGAGGATGAGTCAACGCACATTAAAAGAGCTCCGGGTGCCATATAATAATCATGCTACTTGCTTGCTTGAAGGTGGTCGCTCAAGTCAAGTCAAGTAGTTATGAATTAGGTAAAGTCAGCAAAAGTTCCGGACCAAATGCTCAAAATGACCAACACACGGCTCTAATACTAAGAGGATAAGAACTGTCTAGATCATTTTGAGCCTGTTATTTTGCGGAGCTACTTCTGCTGCCGACTGTATCTATACTAGCTGCTAGTGTGCGAGTCGTGAGGGTAATGTACCTACAGGTACCTAACCAACCAAAAATAGAGGACTTTCGGTGTCCAGTCGTGGGCACCGTTACATAGGTACAATATGTAAAATATGTCCTTAGTTTTGGCACCACACCCCTAGTAGCATTTTAAGTTGGCCCCACGTTGGGCCATTGATCATAGAGTTGGCCCCACGTTGGGCCATTGATCACAGAGTTGGCCCAACGAAAATGCTGCTAGGGACTACAACTGGAGGTATGAAGCCGCGAATATAATCAATCTCAGAAGATGGCAGCTCACTCAAAAGATGGTCCAAGATTTCTAGTGTTGTAGGTCTCGTAAAGACCTGACCCAATTGCATCACGGTGTGATCTTAATATTGCTTCTAGAGCCATATACTCACTCAGTTGGCGCCAGCGCGCCCTATACTGTGCGATCTGCTCCCAGTTTTCTGCATGCAGGGCGCGAAGGTCTAAAGCCGTCTTACAATTGCTGTGAGCTCCCACTCGCAAATCGTCTTAAGGCTCTTAACAGCCTTTAAATGTAGCATTTTAAATGAAATTGAAGCAGTAACCAGTGGGCAGATGATTGCAGGCCTCCGGCGGGCGGTCGAGCAGCACGGGCACGCGCGCCACGCGGGCGCGCGCCACGCACGAGGCGCGCGCGAGCAGCCAGTAGCGCGCCCACACCGCGCCCGCGCAGCCGGCGCGCCCGCGCAGCACGCACACCGCCGCGCGCGTCGCGCCGGCGCGCAGCGGCGCGGCCAGCAGCGAGTCGCCGCGCGACCAGCCCACGCACAGTACTAACATACATACACGCAGCATTATTGGCTTTTGTTCAATATTCACAATAAAAGTGCGCACGGCTGGAGTTTGACAGTCGATTGACAAAGTTGTCAACGGTAAAGGCCAGTCGGTCTTATATTGCGCATTAAAGAGGTTCAATAGTTTAATAATATGCCCGGCTGGGACTAGGCTAAGTAACAGCAGCGGATTTGTTGCCGCAAGATCAGCGCGCGCGCGCGTTGTTAAAGGTTGCATACCACTTTTTGGAAAAGTAACGAACAGACTAATGTGGTTGCTAGGATACAAAACGGAAAAATAACTTGTCAAAGATTTTCACTGTCATAACAATACATTAAAATATAAACTGTGCGATAAACTTTAAAAGGTTATGGGTACAGCAATGGAATTTTTTTCGCCACGACATTCGATCGGAAGCCTTGAAGGCAAATCGAACTGGTCAACCTGGAAGTACAAAATCCTAATCATGCTACGCGGTACCGCAGATGCCATGGATGTGCTTGAAGGAAGGTTGAATAAACCAGAAGGTAATCAAGGAGCAGGTGACGCAGCTGTTCTCTTAGTGTACAATCAGGCTCTAGCCAGATATACAAAAGCGAACTGCAGTGCTCTTCTCATCTTAACGACGAATATGACAGATGAAACACTACAGAAAGTAATGAGATTTGAGACAGCGTATGAAGTCTGGAAAGAGTTACATCGTCTGTTTGACGGTCAGACCGAGGACAGGTCGTACCACCTTTGCATGGAGTTCTTTAACTTTAAACAAAACCCATCCGATGATGTTTCTTCACATATGTCGAAACTGAAGAACATATGGAATAATTTAAATGTTGCAATTTCCATGGCAGATTATGGAACAGGCCAGCTCCCAGATCTGTTGCTGATATGTAAAATATTGGAAACACTCGACGAAAGATTTTTTGCGTTCAAATCCAGCTGGTTACTTCTGAACAAGACCGAAAGAACTGTTGACAATCTGACAACCCAGCTGTGTTGCTATGAGAAGGCTTTAGAGAACAGAGAAGGGACTACTAGTCAAGAGATACTTGCAATCCCAGAAGTCCAAGAGTCGAAGAAGAAGAAAGATGCGAAGTTGAAGTGCAACTATTGTTCACAAATGGGACATAGAGTAAGGAACTGCAAGAAATGGATAAAGGATGGGAGACCACCAAAGCCAAGCAGCTCAGCACCAGCCTCAAAGCATGTACAAAGCATAACACTAATGGCTGTTCATGCGTGTTCAAAGACAGCAGATCAAGACGGAGAGAGTTGGTTTGTTGATAATGGAGCAACAACGCATATTACTACTAGGCGAGACGCACTCCAAGAGTTTGAGCCTTTTGATTCTGATGACCAAACTGTGAAGACGGCAGATGGGACAATGATTCCTGCTTTAGGAAAAGGCATTGTCATGGTAGAATCGATGGTAGGCAAGAAAACGGAAACCATACGACTTAAAGATGTCTGGCTAGTACCCTCACTGACAAAAAATCTATTCTCGACGCTGTCAGCACAAGACAACTCGCGGAACAGCTTGTTTACTTCTACCGCGACAAGTTGTCAGCTTGACATTGATGGAGAAACCAAAATTGTTGGCAAAAGAGAACTCAAAGGAGGGCTATATAAACTACAGTTCAAGACAGTCCCTTCCTCAAAAATGTCCAACACTATTGAAGTGAACGCACTCACAGGCACAAATATGCTGCAAGTGTATCATGAACGTTATGCCCATCAAGATAAGAGGCACGTAAAGGCAGTTGTCAAACGAGAGTTCGGGATAACCTTACCTGATGACAACGTTAAATGTGAGGCATGTATATTCGGAAAAGCTCACAGATTGCCATTTGGAAGGAGAGAAAGAGCAACGACTCCTGGTGAGTTGATACATTCAGACGTTTGCGGACCATTTGAACATCCCAGCGTACAGAAATATAAATATTTCGTACTCTTCAAAGACGATTTTTCCTTGTATCGGCTAGTTTACTTCATGCGTCACAAATCTGAAGTCAAGGACAAATTGAAACTGATGCTTAATGAGACAAAAATAGCAGGCCATACAGTAAAATGCCTCTTAAGTGATAACGGAGGAGAGTTCGACAATGGAGATGTCAGAAAAATACTGAACACAAACGGGATTCAACAGCGTTTCACCATGCCGTACACACCGGAGCAAAACGGATGTAGCGAGCGCGAGAATCGCACCTTAGTTGAAGCCGCAAGAACCTGGCTACACTCCAGAGGTGAACTTCCTCAGAAACTCTGGGCTGAACTAATTAATACTGCAGCGTATGTTCTGAACAGAACCGGACCAACCAGAGTGAAGGATAAAGTTCCCTACGAGCTGTGGTTCGGAAAGAAGCCTAAAATATGTCACTTACGCGTAATAGGTAGCCTCTGCTATGCTCATGTACCCAAACAATGCAGAAAGAAACTGAGCAAGAAGGCCATCAAGGGTGTTCTTATCGGATACGAAAACAATGACGGTTACCGTATTTGGGACGGAATGAAAACTAATCGCTCTAGAGACATCACTTTTGCAAGCGAAGTCGAATTTAAAGTGTCGATAAGGACAGACAACAACTATCAAATTCCTGAACGAGCTCTTGATCGAGAGGGAGTAAGAAATGACGGAAATAGCGACAATATTCCGGAGCAAGAGCATATCAATGCAGAAAATCATGATAATGTTCTAGAGGGAGATAGACATAGTATAAGAGAAGACCAAGATCAAGAGGGTGAAACTCACGAGCGCGAGAGCTATGACGAAGGAGCTACGATTCACACTCCAGGCTTTGAATCGAGGGAAAGCTCTAATAATGATGATAATGAAGAGTTTGCCGACGCTGATTCTGATCAAGGGCAATTGGAAATATTAGAGCCCCTATTAGAACCTATGGTTTTAGGTGAGCCCGTGGTTGAAGGGGAGCCTCGTTATAATCTGAGAGACAGATCAGCCATTAAACGTCCTAAGAAGTTCGACGATCATGTGTGTTTCGTAGGCACGGAAAGATTTCCTGAAACCTATAATGAAGCCCTGTCAAGAGAAGACAAAGCTGAGTGGCAAAAGGCCATGGCAAATGAGCTTAAGTCTCTCGAAGAAAACCAAGTTTGGACTTTATGTGGTTTGCCTCCAAACAGAAAAGCGCTTCCATGTAAATGGGTTTTCACAATCAAACGCCAACCAGATGGCACAGTTGACAAATATAAGGCGAGGCTTGTAGCAAAAGGATTCAAGCAACAAAAGGGGATCGACTATGAACAGACCTTTAGTCCGGTGGCCCGGATGGCTACGATAAGAGCCTTGTTAAGTGTCAGTGCCAAAGAAAAGCTACATCTGATGCAATTTGACGTGTCGACTGCATTCCTGAATGGCAAGATCGAGGAAGAGATCTATATGAAACAGCCTGACGGATTCAACGATGGTACATCAAAAGTCTGTCTATTAAGGAGAAGCTTGTACGGACTAAAACAGGCACCACGTTGTTGGAATTCTTGCTTTGAGGAGATCCTGTTAGCGAAAGGTTTCGTACAGAGTACTGCTGACAGCTGCCTATACACAAGGAATGTGATGAACAAGAAAATCCTTATAACACTTTATGTGGACGATGGGCTTGTGGCATCAACAGATGAAACTTTAGCACACCAATTCCTGGAGGAGTTAGGTAGAACTGTAAAAATCACGACGAAACCAGCATCGTACTACCTAGGGATGGAAATCCAGAGAGCTAAAGACGGTTCTGTGTGTATTAAGCAAGAAGCTTACACAAGAAAAATCTTAAACCGCTTTGGAATGTCCGAGTGCAATCCAGTGTCAACACCTATAGAGAAGAATTCAACTACTGAATCAGGGAAAGTTGTAATCGGACACACTGCGAAGAAATTCCCTTACCGAGAGGCAGTAGGTGCACTAACGTACCTGATGACGGGCACACGCCCTGATATAGCGTACGCTGTTGGGGTCGTATCTAGAAAACTAGACAACCCCACCGAAGATGACTGGCTGAGGGTCAAAAGGGTATTTAGATACCTAAAAGGGACGATATCCTATGGCATTAGATACAATGCAAACTGTACCAGAGCCATCATCGAAGGCTATAGTGATGCGGATCACGCTGGTGACGACTTGACTGGACGCTCTACGACAGGAGTCACTTGTCTTTTTGCTGAAGGAGTTGTTTCTTGGCTAAGCCAGCGTCAACCGTCAGTCGCAATCTCAACAACTGAAGCAGAAATAGTAGCAGCAAGCGAAGGCGCGCGTGAGCTAGTCTGGCTCCAAAGAATCTTTTGCCAGCTAACGAGTTTGGAAGGCATACCAACCTTAAAAGTGGACAATGAGGCAGCCATACGCCTTGCCAATAATCCCGAGTTTCATAAACGGACAAAGCACATCCGAGTGAGACACTTTTTTGTTCGTGAAACCGTGCAAGAGGGTCTTGTTGATATTCAGAAAACGAGCTCTGCTGAACAGTTGGCTGACCTACTTACCAAGGCAGTCCCGAAGCCTAGGCTCGTCAAGCTTACAGCCGACTTGGGGCTACAAAACTTTTCCTGCTAGTGAGGGAAAGTGTTAAAGGTTGCATACCACTTTTTGGAAAAGTAACGAACAGACTAATGTGGTTGCTAGGATACAAAACGGAAAAATAACTTGTCAAAGATTTTCACTGTCATAACAATACATTAAAATATAAACTGTGCGATAAACTTTAAAACGCGTCCCCTCGCCGGCGACCCGCATGTAGTTCCATACGATGGGCACTGAACGGCTCGAGCGAAGGCAATAAGTGTGCGTAAACCTGAAACCTTAAAGTCGCACTAGGATGTTGGTTTATCTGCAGTCTTGGCCCTTCCCGTTTCAAAACAGCCGGCCATGATTCTTCATGTCTCAGCCTGGGTTGCACCAAACCGTGTGTAATAAGTAGGCGGGGTTCGTTAAAATCTGATTGTACGGAAAGTTTCACAAATTCCTATGCGATGACAGCTGCCGGCGCCATATTTGGCCATCGCAGTCAGATGAATGGCTGGGTGAGCATCCACCGGAGCTGTGCGAGGTAGCAGTTGTGTGCGAGGAAAATATCCACCAATAGGAAGGCCTCAGCTACCAAATTGCTAGCTGAGACCTTCCTATTGGTGGATATTTTCCTGCTATGCTATTAGTGGTTTTATTACTCACACTCCTCTGATGGATTCTAATCCTAAATCACTATCACTCATGTATATACACCACTATTATTCAACAAAGACCTACTTACACCCATTTAAGACCTTTGACGGGCGGTCTACTTATCGTCACAAATAAAACACTCGAAAAAATAGCCATCATTTATTTGATTACAAAATCTTTCGTCAGGAAATAAATTGCTGCATAAAATACTTCAACAACAGCGCCGCGGCGCCGCCCCCTGTCGCACGACATCGCGACAACAACTTCCACAGAACACGACATGCAAAATTATACAAATACTAGCAACACTCGTCGAACCAAATGACTTTAATTATGTGGCAACACCATGACATACAAACAATCCATGAAGTAGTATTCGTTTTTCCGCGTACCTAAACATACTTAGTAAAATTCAATCTTTCGCGTAGTTGTTACCAATTCCTGCATCATTAAATACACTTGGTTCAACTTTGCGCACGATCAAATACACTTAGTTCAACTTCGCGCAAGATTAAATACACTTGATTCAACTCTGCGCATGATTAAATACATTTGTTTAAACTTTGCGCACGATTAAACACTGTTGGTTCAACTTTGCGGAAGATTAAATACACTTGATTCAACTCTGTGCATGATTAAATACACTTGTTTAAACTTTGCGCACGATTAAACACTGTTGGTTCAACTTTGCGCAAGATTAAATACACTTGATTCAACTCTGCGCACAATTAAATACACTTGTTTCAACTTTGCGCATGCTGTACAGTTGATTTAGCATAATTAAATGGTTGTCGGAGGCGGCCTCTGCGCTGCAAGCGTCGTGGGTTGCGTGAGCCACCGCGGCGCGGATCAACTCCGCGAGTCAGTATTGTACTGTATTTACAGTTAGTATCGATATCCATTAGACTAGACCCTGCTCCGTAAATCAGCCGTGGTATTATATTGATTGTGCATTAAAACATTGATAATTAAAGAATTGTGAATAACGATATTTCGCAGGTTCATTTACAAGTCAAGCCTACTACAGAACCACAAAAAATACTAATTCATTCACGGCGACCTGTAGAAGGTTTTATAATTATACAACAGTAGATTTCGATTTTAATGGTTGGTTCCATAGTTAGATTAACTTATATTTAGCCCTTAAAATATCGTAAGTTACTGCGACAGCAAAGAAACATAACCCCCCCCCCCATCCATAGACAAAGTTCTATGCAGAGGGGGTCACATTTCTCTGCGGCTGACTGTATTCCGACGGAGTTCAACCGCGGCCGAGCGAGCCGCTCCGCTACAAGCGAAGCGCAGTAGAAAACTCGCCAGATACAATTGTATTCAATAGTTTACTCTATTATCACATCTCTGGAAAAAATAATAATGGCTGCCCGAGTGACAGTCGGGCGCGTGGCGACCTGCAGACCGTCTTATACTGGTCCCGGAATCATCTCAGGAAATTGAATTGACAACAAACGGGGTTTACATACGTAGAAATTTAGTCGCCAACTTGTCGTCACAAAATCCGATTGAAGAGAAGCAGCTTCAGATGATATCGGAATCTAACTAGAGCGAAGGAGTTTCATCTCGCTTTAAATTACGGAACTTCGACCGTTCTTACTCAGATGCGACAGGGACCCATATGGCCGGTCGCCGCGCGCGAGCGAGACATAATACGAGACCGCGAACGGCAGCGGACTTAAAGCTTCGTTATATGAAAATTGCTCAACAACTAGACTCGTCCGCGTGTGGTGCCATCAACCATTCGATTTAGCACAAGTAAAGTCAAGAGGTAGCAGCTCAGCTCAAGGAGCTTCGTTGATGCTCCACTCCGGTAACCGAACCTTGTCCCTTAAGTTCACAAGGCAGGCTATAATCAACTATCAGAACACCCAGATATCACAAAGAAAATTCCCTTTCTTATTTTCAAGTGCATGGAGCAATTGTTAGCACTTTTCGCCACATTTAAATCTCTCTTACCGAACTTGACCTTACTTATACTAAGCGTGACCTCCCAGTCTACTGGTTACTTCCCATTTTAACCGTAGATCCAGCAATACAGATCATATTCGTACAAATTGGGTCGGTTCTATAGGTCAATGGAAAGAGGCCGAACTAAGACCATTAAGGCTTTTAAGATAACATTCAAACATATGCCGAAGGATCATAATATATGTTTTGAAGTGAACGCGACGCGCCGCCATACATCCATGAAGGATGTACAATGTGGTTTGAGAGAAAGCTGTAGTTTTCAGTATTAGTGCGCGGGGCGAGTGTCACAGTACTAGCTTACACATGGTTGCTTTACCTAACCTACCGAGGCGTCAACGATTCATTACGGTATGATTAACACGTACTTAAATAAATTAAAAACAACCAAATTGAGTAGTTACATAAAGATTTACAATTCGTTGCTATATTTTCTCCACACAGAGGGTCTAGAAGAGACCATTGTTTTGAGATTAGACCGCCTGTTGTTTCCTGGTTTTGTTCTGTACCTTTTGTTTATTTATTGAGAAGTGAAATAAGGATTATCCTTACTGCCACAGTATTTATGCTCTGCTCGGCAGATCATGCCTTTAAGCGGATGTATCTGGGGGGTGTCTGGTTTAAAAATGTTTTGTCTTTAACTTTGAGTAGTTGATATGGGTCTCGAAAAATAAAGCATATAAATAAGTATAAGCTGCGTGTAGGCCGTTATATATACGAGGTTGTACTGCAATGAATCGAATACGCCTCTCTAACATACACTTACCTAACCAACTTCCAGGCGTGCGCCTACTGTATGCATCCTTTAGCTTCACGAAAAATGAGCGTAAACTATCTCATTCTAACGGTCAACTATACTATACTATACTATACTGACAATTACAGAAGTAGCACACGTCTGGTGCTTCAATTACAAATCTCCGTGGATTCTGGGCCATATTTAACCCTTTGGACGCCAAAAACGTCTGACGTAGCTTACAGTGACGGCGCGTGAAAAATTTCGCTGGGCAACTCCGAGCAAAATAACCCACCTAGGTACCTTAACATTTATTGTTAAAATGCTTCATCAAGGGTTGTATGGACGCTCCGTCACTGGCAGCTTGTGGCATGCGCTGTCAGTCACACTCACACTCACACTCATGGTTTCAATTCAACTAAGGTTCATAATTACCTTCTTAAAGGAAAATGTTGGCGTGTTGGCGTCACTTCCGTACGTGAAGCATGGCGTCCGGAAAGTTACGCCGTGGACCCCAATTGGGTGACGACCGGAGTATTGTAACCGAGCCTTAACCTAGCTTAACTAGTCTCCTTGCATCGTCATCGCTGCGACGTTGACGGTCGATAGGGGGGTATACCACTGGTCAAAATACTGCTTCTCATGAATTTACTTTAAAAATATATAAAATATATTTCGATTTCAGTTGTTGTAAATATAAAAACTGGCCAAGTGCGTGCCACGAACAATGCAGTTCCGAAACAAGATCGTATCTGATCTTAATACATAACTCACGGTACTTAAGTCCTTTTGTTTAGGTAATACAATTTTTCAGCGATATCTCGAATCTCTGGATCTATCTAGTTCAACACAGTTATCATTGAAAGTTTAATACGTAATATGTCCATGTCTTTTTTTCATAAGTTTAGATAACACGGCTTTGCTATTTTTACTATTATTTAAAACTATTCCTTTACCTCTTATCTCTAGTACATTCCATTAATTATTTAAATAAATAAATGTACTATATTTACATTTGCTGAAGTGAGTAATTTACTAAAGAATAACCAGTGAAATATCCCCGTACCATTCCTTATTTACTTGCTGAACACCCGGCGTACATCTGAAGACATTGTACAGTCGCGTCTATAAATATGTATACACCATAAAATTTTGTGTAAATATGTGTATGTGGAATAGAGCTCAAAATCGTACACATCTCATGGCAAGCCAATTAGTACTTTATCGCAGTAAGGTAACACATACTGTGACTGTTTCGATTTGTCAAAATGAAAATAACAAGGAACCTTTTGACGTTTCTTCAAGTATTGTGTCACTTCGCTTTTCATACATTAATTTTTCGCTGTTTTAGCGTCTTTACAAAACAACTACAGCCTTAGCAGCCCATCACACATGAACACGGACAATGTAATGTGTTGCTACTATAGCGCATACAATTAAAATCCTTTTCTTGTTTAGAATGATATAAATTCCATAAAAAGGCCTGTGGTATCCAGGTTATAAACTATTTTGGTGCAAAATTTCATCTAAATCGGTTGAGCCGTTTAAGCGTGATTGAGTAACAAACATACAAACATCTAAACATCCAAACTTTCGCATTTATAATATTAGTAGGATGTATCGTCTGGAAAATGTACCTCATTGTAACTTAACACATTCAGTGCATACAAAGAGTTGAACATGTTGAGTTGAAGAGAGGAGAACTTGTAACTTGCAAGCGGAAGTCTCTTTCTAATAAAAGGCGTCAAAAAGAGGCTTCCGCTTGCATTAACGGCTTCAAGCTGTAAGGATTCCGTTTCGGAGACGGACACAAAATAATGTTTCAAAAGTTTTTGTTTTACTTTAAAGTTGCTTTGAAAACCCTAAAATAGCGAACCATCAGAAGTACAAAGTCATAAATATATGAACAAACATGCGCGTATGTAATTAACAGTAACGCTATATTAGCATATTTTTATCACTTTGCCTGAATACATATTTTAATGTTAATTGTAGGCAGGATCAGCATTCAGTTCGCCGATGACTATTTACAGAGAATCCTGACTGCTACAAGTCTCAAGATTATTTGAATTCAATCTCTACTCGAGTAGTGTGATTAGAATCTTGTTCCAATACACATAAAGGCGACATTCGCGTGTTTTCGCAAACTAGGTGTTACTATGCTTAGTGCATTTTGTAAAAGATGCAAAACTAGTAAATTCAGTCCAATATAAAAGGTATTGGGAGATATTTGGTAAATATTAGTAATTATAGAACTAGGACACATAAATGACACCTTTATGTGAAAGGACTTTATACAGTGATTCAAGGCCACGTCGCTTGACCGTTTATCAAATGTACACGTCTCTTTCCTTTGACGTGGATACGAGAGAGACGCAGATTGATGTTTAGCGAACACGGGCCGAGACAGCGCGTCAGGTGGGTGTCCGCCGAGCGCGTCGGGCGGCGCGGGCGCGCGGGCCGCTGCCGGCGAGGCGCGGCCTTACGTGTAGTCGTTGAAGTCGTCCATGGCGACCCGACGCGCGGTGTCACCTAAGAAAATAAACATTTTTTATTTATAACAACATAATTTATCAGGAAAAGGCTTTTGAATATAACAAAAGGATGGACAACCATGCGATATAAAAATAAATAAATGTAAATAAATATTTGCAGACAATCTTACACAAATCGACCTAGTCACAAACTAAGCCTGTTTAAACTAAAATGGCGTAAAAATTCGTTTGTCCTTATCCGTCACGTTGACATTTGTGTTCGTAAGAAAGGGACAAAGCACATTTTATTTATCATATTATCAATATTAAGAGGGCCTGGCCCTCTGTCGTCTTGTCGAAGAAAACCGAATACCTGTTTTAGCATTGCACCGCTGTGGGCATTCGCCAAGTACCATTTTCAAGTTGCTCAAAAATTTAAAAATAACGCCTAGGTTTGTGTACCGTACTATTGATAGGTACAATGAAGTCTCCAGTGTTGAGGACAAGAAAAGAATTGGCCGGCCTCGCTCCGTAAGAACACCAGCAGTGATCAAAGCGATCAAGGCGCGCATAGCAAGAAATCCTGTCCGAAAACAGAAATTGATGGCTTTGCAGATGGGTGTCAGTAGAAAAACCGTCAAAAAGGTTTTAAACGCAGATCTTAGTCTACGAGCATACAAAAAAAAGCGTGGGCACTTACTTAATGCCCGTCTAAAAACAATAAGGCTTAAAAGATCCCGGAAGTTGTTAAAGCGGTACGCGAAAAATCGACACCGTGATATCCTCTTTACAGACGAAAAGATTTTCGATATTGAAGAGAAGTACAATAAACAGAATGATAGAGTGTACGCTAGGAGCTCTGAAGAAGCAGGAAAAAGAGTTCCGCGGGTGCAACATGGGCATCATCCATCATCAGTGATGGTCTGGTTGGGTGTATCTTCTTACGGGCCAACTGAGGTTCATTTTTGCGAAAAAGGTGTCAAAATCAGTGCGAAAGTATACCAAGAGACAGTTTTGGATAAGGTTGTCAAAGATCTGCCCAACACGCTATTTTCGGGACATAATTTTGTATTCCAGCAGGATTCTGCGCCAGCACACAAAGCCAAGACCACTCAAGCCTGGTTTGACCGTCAAAAAATCGACTTTATAAGACACGAAGATTGGCCTTCCTCTCCGGACCTTAATCCTTTGGACTATAAAATTTGGCAGGTCTTAAAGGGGAAGGTCTGTGCTAAACCACATAAAAATTTGGAGAGCCTAAAGTCATCTTTAAGAAAAGCAGTCACTGAGATAGATATGAAAATGGTGCGTGCTGCGATAGACGACTGGCCGCACCGATTAAGGGCCTGTATTAAAAACAAAGGAGGTCATTTTGAATAATTTTAAGTAATTTTAATTCTTTATTAAATGTACTTTAAATCGGTATATAATTTATTAAAAATTGATTGCTACTTTTGTTTTTATCATTATTTTCATTTGTGACAGAACTTTGGGACCGACTACGTAGAAGGGACAGCCGCACAGCCGGACATACGAAAGCATTTTTGCCTTATAGTTAAATATCGAACTTGCTCACAAAATTTCACAAGAATCTGTTGAGTAGCGAGCTATAGAGGGGACCGCCGGACAAACGGACATACGATAGCATTTTTGCCCTATAGTTAAATATCGAACTCACTCACAAAACTTCACGAGAATCTGTTGAGATGCGAGCTATAGAGGGGACAGCCGGACAATCGGACATACGAAAGCATTTGTGCCCTATTGTTAAATATCGAACACGCTCACAAAATGTCACGAGAATCTGTTGAGAGATGCGACCTATAGAGGGGACAGCCATGGTATAATTAGATATAATTACTAATTACTACCCAAGCCTTTTTTATGATCAAACCAAACATAAGAAACAGAAATACATGTAAACACAAAAGGAAAATATAAGCATGTTGTTTAGTTCTACGTTATTTAAATAAGTTAATCAATGAGCATAAGCATAATTTTATTTTGAACCACTGTGCACTGATTTTGTGTAAGTACACGGTTCGATCGCGAGCTGTCAATGCGGCACCAAGCGACGTGCTCCTGCTGCGGACGCTCGGCCGACTGGACGCCGCCGCCCCGCCTCCCGAGCGGTCGCAGTCCTAGTGCGCCGGCCGCTCCATACTAATTTGTATGAAGAATTCGAGCGTAATTATTACTCGAGCGTATTGGGCAACTTTGTGATTTTTTACACGAAATAAGTATATATTTATTAAGAAATGAAGATTCCAAGAACTCATTTATAGTTTTAACTTTATTATTTGATAAAATTCATTTAATAATTCTTGATACTTACGACTCAGTTGTTACAATACGGGAGTGCGATTTACACGTTTTTAGTGATTTTCTAATTTTTTTTACACTTATTTATAAGCATTATCTTAAATTCGAAGGTTTAAGAAGAAGTAACATTCATTAGCTTGCTGTGTGATTTTTTTTAAGGTTGTGGTCCATCGTTTTCTATATAATTCTCTTACATTCCCGATCCTCGATTGCCGAAACGGGGCCTTAAGTATTTATTTATCTATACATATAAGTATGTGTATCGTCGTCTAGTACCCAAAGTATAAGCTTTGCTTGGTTTGGGACTAAGTAACTTTGTATAAGGCAGACCGAAAAAAAAAATACCTTGCGGCGCGTAGGGCTTGGGCGCACGCGCAGCCTGCGCGAGGCGCTCGTCCTCGACGCGGCGCCGCAGCCGCTTGATGTGCCGCAGCCGCTCCAGGGAGTTGCTGGCGTAGGGCTGCGCGCCGCCGCCCAGGGACAGCGACTGCGAGATGTGGGACGCCAGCTGGAAGGGACATTATATGAAGATACCTTGCGGCGCGTAGGGCTTGGGCGCACGCGCAGCCTGCGCGAGGCGCTCGTCCTCGACGCGGCGCCGCAGCCGCTTGATGTGCCGCAGCCGCTCCAGGGAGTTGCTGGCGTAGGGCTGCGCGCCGCCGCCCAGGGACAGCGACTGCGAGATGTGGGACGCCAGCTGGAAGGGACATTATATGAAGATACCTTGCGGCGCGTAGGGCTTGGGCGCACGCGCAGCCTGCGCGAGGCGCTCGTCCTCGACGCGGCGCCGCAGCCGCTTGATGTGCCGCAGCCGCTCCAGGGAGTTGCTGGCGTAGGGCTGCGCGCCGCCGCCCAGGGACAGCGACTGCGAGATGTGGGACGCCAGCTGGAAGGGACATTATATGAAGATACCTTGCGGCGCGTAGGGCTTGGGCGCACGCGCAGCCTGCGCGAGGCGCTCGTCCTCGACGCGGCGCCGCAGCCGCTTGATGTGCCGCAGCCGCTCCAGGGAGTTGCTGGCGTAGGGCTGCGCGCCGCCGCCCAGGGACAGCGACTGCGAGATGTGGGACGCCAGCTGGAAGGGACATTATATGAAGATACCTTGCGGCGCGTAGGGCTTGGGCGCACGCGCAGCCTGCGCGAGGCGCTCGTCCTCGACGCGGCGCCGCAGCCGCTTGATGTGCCGCAGCCGCTCCAGGGAGTTGCTGGCGTAGGGCTGCGCGCCGCCGCCCAGGGACAGCGACTGCGAGATGTGGGACGCCAGCTGGAAGGGACATTATATGAAGATACCTTGCGGCGCGTAGGGCTTGGGCGCACGCGCAGCCTGCGCGAGGCGCTCGTCCTCGACGCGGCGCCGCAGCCGCTTGATGTGCCGCAGCCGCTCCAGGGAGTTGCTGGCGTAGGGCTGCGCGCCGCCGCCCAGGGACAGCGACTGCGAGATGTGGGACGCCAGCTGGAAGGGACATTATATGAAGATACCTTGCGGCGCGTAGGGCTTGGGCGCACGCGCAGCCTGCGCGAGGCGCTCGTCCTCGACGCGGCGCCGCAGCCGCTTGATGTGCCGCAGCCGCTCCAGGGAGTTGCTGGCGTAGGGCTGCGCGCCGCCGCCCAGGGACAGCGACTGCGAGATGTGGGACGCCAGCTGGAAGGGACATTATATGAAGATACCTTGCGGCGCGTAGGGCTTGGGCGCACGCGCAGCCTGCGCGAGGCGCTCGTCCTCGACGCGGCGCCGCAGCCGCTTGATGTGCCGCAGCCGCTCCAGGGAGTTGCTGGCGTAGGGCTGCGCGCCGCCGCCCAGG
This sequence comes from Epinotia bilunana, assembly GCA_947049275.1. Lineage (NCBI taxonomy): Eukaryota > Metazoa > Arthropoda > Insecta > Lepidoptera > Tortricidae > Epinotia > Epinotia bilunana. Next base: position 24,075,023 of record OX346262.1, read on the forward strand.
GACAGCGACTGCGAGATGTGGGACGCCAGCTGGAAGGGACATTATATGAAGATACCTTGCGGCGCGTAGGGCTTGGGCGCACGCGCAGCCTGCGCGAGGCGCTCGTCCTCGACGCGGCGCCGCAGCCGCTTGATGTGCCGCAGCCGCTCCAGGGAGTTGCTGGCGTAGGGCTGCGCGCCGCCGCCCAGGGACAGCGACTGCGAGATGTGGGACGCCAGCTGGAAGGGACATTATATGAAGATACCTTGCGGCGCGTAGGGCTTGGGCGCACGCGCAGCCTGCGCGAGGCGCTCGTCCTCGACGCGGCGCCGCAGCCGCTTGATGTGCCGCAGCCGCTCCAGGGAGTTGCTGGCGTAGGGCTGCGCGCCGCCGCCCAGGGACAGCGACTGCGAGATGTGGGACGCCAGCTGGAAGGGACATTATATGAAGATACCTTGCGGCGCGTAGGGCTTGGGCGCACGCGCAGCCTGCGCGAGGCGCTCGTCCTCGACGCGGCGCCGCAGCCGCTTGATGTGCCGCAGCCGCTCCAGGGAGTTGCTGGCGTAGGGCTGCGCGCCGCCGCCCAGGGACAGCGACTGCGAGATGTGGGACGCCAGCTGGAAGGGACATTATATGAAGATACCTTGCGGCGCGTAGGGCTTGGGCGCACGCGCAGCCTGCGCGAGGCGCTCGTCCTCGACGCGGCGCCGCAGCCGCTTGATGTGCCGCAGCCGCTCCAGGGAGTTGCTGGCGTAGGGCTGCGCGCCGCCGCCCAGGGACAGCGACTGCGAGATGTGGGACGCCAGCTGGAAGGGACATTATATGAAGATACCTTGCGGCGCGTAGGGCTTGGGCGCACGCGCAGCCTGCGCGAGGCGCTCGTCCTCGACGCGGCGCCGCAGCCGCTTGATGTGCCGCAGCCGCTCCAGGGAGTTGCTGGCGTAGGGCTGCGCGCCGCCGCCCAGGGACAGCGACTGCGAGATGTGGGACGCCAGCTGGAAGGGACATTATATGAAGATACCTTGCGGCGCGTAGGGCTTGGGCGCACGCGCAGCCTGCGCGAGGCGCTCGTCCTCGACGCGGCGCCGCAGCCGCTTGATGTGCCGCAGCCGCTCCAGGGAGTTGCTGGCGTAGGGCTGCGCGCCGCCGCCCAGGGACAGCGACTGCGAGATGTGGGACGCCAGCTGGAAGGGACATTATATGAAGATACCTTGCGGCGCGTAGGGCTTGGGCGCACGCGCAGCCTGCGCGAGGCGCTCGTCCTCGACGCGGCGCCGCAGCCGCTTGATGTGCCGCAGCCGCTCCAGGGAGTTGCTGGCGTAGGGCTGCGCGCCGCCGCCCAGGGACAGCGACTGCGAGATGTGGGACGCCAGCTGGAAGGGACATTATATGAAGATACCTTGCGGCGCGTAGGGCTTGGGCGCACGCGCAGCCTGCGCGAGGCGCTCGTCCTCGACGCGGCGCCGCAGCCGCTTGATGTGCCGCAGCCGCTCCAGGGAGTTGCTGGCGTAGGGCTGCGCGCCGCCGCCCAGGGACAGCGACTGCGAGATGTGGGACGCCAGCTGGAAGGGACATTATATGAAGATACCTTGCGGCGCGTAGGGCTTGGGCGCACGCGCAGCCTGCGCGAGGCGCTCGTCCTCGACGCGGCGCCGCAGCCGCTTGATGTGCCGCAGCCGCTCCAGGGAGTTGCTGGCGTAGGGCTGCGCGCCGCCGCCCAGGGACAGCGACTGCGAGATGTGGGACGCCAGCTGGAAGGGACATTATATGAAGATACCTTGCGGCGCGTAGGGCTTGGGCGCACGCGCAGCCTGCGCGAGGCGCTCGTCCTCGACGCGGCGCCGCAGCCGCTTGATGTGCCGCAGCCGCTCCAGGGAGTTGCTGGCGTAGGGCTGCGCGCCGCCGCCCAGGGACAGCGACTGCGAGATGTGGGACGCCAGCTGGAAGGGACATTATATGAAGATACCTTGCGGCGCGTAGGGCTTGGGCGCACGCGCAGCCTGCGCGAGGCGCTCGTCCTCGACGCGGCGCCGCAGCCGCTTGATGTGCCGCAGCCGCTCCAGGGAGTTGCTGGCGTAGGGCTGCGCGCCGCCGCCCAGGGACAGCGACTGCGAGATGTGGGACGCCAGCTGGAAGGGACATTATATGAAGATACCTTGCGGCGCGTAGGGCTTGGGCGCACGCGCAGCCTGCGCGAGGCGCTCGTCCTCGACGCGGCGCCGCAGCCGCTTGATGTGCCGCAGCCGCTCCAGGGAGTTGCTGGCGTAGGGCTGCGCGCCGCCGCCCAGGGACAGCGACTGCGAGATGTGGGACGCCAGCTGGAAGGGACATTATATGAAGATACCTTGCGGCGCGTAGGGCTTGGGCGCACGCGCAGCCTGCGCGAGGCGCTCGTCCTCGACGCGGCGCCGCAGCCGCTTGATGTGCCGCAGCCGCTCCAGGGAGTTGCTGGCGTAGGGCTGCGCGCCGCCGCCCAGGGACAGCGACTGCGAGATGTGGGACGCCAGCTGGAAGGGACATTATATGAAGATACCTTGCGGCGCGTAGGGCTTGGGCGCACGCGCAGCCTGCGCGAGGCGCTCGTCCTCGACGCGGCGCCGCAGCCGCTTGATGTGCCGCAGCCGCTCCAGGGAGTTGCTGGCGTAGGGCTGCGCGCCGCCGCCCAGGGACAGCGACTGCGAGATGTGGGACGCCAGCTGGAAGGGACATTATATGAAGATACCTTGCGGCGCGTAGGGCTTGGGCGCACGCGCAGCCTGCGCGAGGCGCTCGTCCTCGACGCGGCGCCGCAGCCGCTTGATGTGCCGCAGCCGCTCCAGGGAGTTGCTGGCGTAGGGCTGCGCGCCGCCGCCCAGGGACAGCGACTGCGAGATGTGGGACGCCAGCTGGAAGGGACATTATATGAAGATACCTTGCGGCGCGTAGGGCTTGGGCGCACGCGCAGCCTGCGCGAGGCGCTCGTCCTCGACGCGGCGCCGCAGCCGCTTGATGTGCCGCAGCCGCTCCAGGGAGTTGCTGGCGTAGGGCTGCGCGCCGCCGCCCAGGGACAGCGACTGCGAGATGTGGGACGCCAGCTGGAAGGGACATTATATGAAGATACCTTGCGGCGCGTAGGGCTTGGGCGCACGCGCAGCCTGCGCGAGGCGCTCGTCCTCGACGCGGCGCCGCAGCCGCTTGATGTGCCGCAGCCGCTCCAGGGAGTTGCTGGCGTAGGGCTGCGCGCCGCCGCCCAGGGACAGCGACTGCGAGATGTGGGACGCCAGCTGGAAGGGACATTATATGAAGATACCTTGCGGCGCGTAGGGCTTGGGCGCACGCGCAGCCTGCGCGAGGCGCTCGTCCTCGACGCGGCGCCGCAGCCGCTTGATGTGCCGCAGCCGCTCCAGGGAGTTGCTGGCGTAGGGCTGCGCGCCGCCGCCCAGGGACAGCGACTGCGAGATGTGGGACGCCAGCTGGAAGGGACATTATATGAAGATACCTTGCGGCGCGTAGGGCTTGGGCGCACGCGCAGCCTGCGCGAGGCGCTCGTCCTCGACGCGGCGCCGCAGCCGCTTGATGTGCCGCAGCCGCTCCAGGGAGTTGCTGGCGTAGGGCTGCGCGCCGCCGCCCAGGGACAGCGACTGCGAGATGTGGGACGCCAGCTGGAAGGGACATTATATGAAGATACCTTGCGGCGCGTAGGGCTTGGGCGCACGCGCAGCCTGCGCGAGGCGCTCGTCCTCGACGCGGCGCCGCAGCCGCTTGATGTGCCGCAGCCGCTCCAGGGAGTTGCTGGCGTAGGGCTGCGCGCCGCCGCCCAGGGACAGCGACTGCGAGATGTGGGACGCCAGCTGGAAGGGACATTATATGAAGATACCTTGCGGCGCGTAGGGCTTGGGCGCACGCGCAGCCTGCGCGAGGCGCTCGTCCTCGACGCGGCGCCGCAGCCGCTTGATGTGCCGCAGCCGCTCCAGGGAGTTGCTGGCGTAGGGCTGCGCGCCGCCGCCCAGGGACAGCGACTGCGAGATGTGGGACGCCAGCTGGAAGGGACATTATATGAAGATACCTTGCGGCGCGTAGGGCTTGGGCGCACGCGCAGCCTGCGCGAGGCGCTCGTCCTCGACGCGGCGCCGCAGCCGCTTGATGTGCCGCAGCCGCTCCAGGGAGTTGCTGGCGTAGGGCTGCGCGCCGCCGCCCAGGGACAGCGACTGCGAGATGTGGGACGCCAGCTGGAAGGGACATTATATGAAGATACCTTGCGGCGCGTAGGGCTTGGGCGCACGCGCAGCCTGCGCGAGGCGCTCGTCCTCGACGCGGCGCCGCAGCCGCTTGATGTGCCGCAGCCGCTCCAGGGAGTTGCTGGCGTAGGGCTGCGCGCCGCCGCCCAGGGACAGCGACTGCGAGATGTGGGACGCCAGCTGGAAGGGACATTATATGAAGATACCTTGCGGCGCGTAGGGCTTGGGCGCACGCGCAGCCTGCGCGAGGCGCTCGTCCTCGACGCGGCGCCGCAGCCGCTTGATGTGCCGCAGCCGCTCCAGGGAGTTGCTGGCGTAGGGCTGCGCGCCGCCGCCCAGGGACAGCGACTGCGAGATGTGGGACGCCAGCTGGAAGGGACATTATATGAAGATACCTTGCGGCGCGTAGGGCTTGGGCGCACGCGCAGCCTGCGCGAGGCGCTCGTCCTCGACGCGGCGCCGCAGCCGCTTGATGTGCCGCAGCCGCTCCAGGGAGTTGCTGGCGTAGGGCTGCGCGCCGCCGCCCAGGGACAGCGACTGCGAGATGTGGGACGCCAGCTGGAAGGGACATTATATGAAGATACCTTGCGGCGCGTAGGGCTTGGGCGCACGCGCAGCCTGCGCGAGGCGCTCGTCCTCGACGCGGCGCCGCAGCCGCTTGATGTGCCGCAGCCGCTCCAGGGAGTTGCTGGCGTAGGGCTGCGCGCCGCCGCCCAGGGACAGCGACTGCGAGATGTGGGACGCCAGCTGGAAGGGACATTATATGAAGATACCTTGCGGCGCGTAGGGCTTGGGCGCACGCGCAGCCTGCGCGAGGCGCTCGTCCTCGACGCGGCGCCGCAGCCGCTTGATGTGCCGCAGCCGCTCCAGGGAGTTGCTGGCGTAGGGCTGCGCGCCGCCGCCCAGGGACAGCGACTGCGAGATGTGGGACGCCAGCTGGAAGGGACATTATATGAAGATACCTTGCGGCGCGTAGGGCTTGGGCGCACGCGCAGCCTGCGCGAGGCGCTCGTCCTCGACGCGGCGCCGCAGCCGCTTGATGTGCCGCAGCCGCTCCAGGGAGTTGCTGGCGTAGGGCTGCGCGCCGCCGCCCAGGGACAGCGACTGCGAGATGTGGGACGCCAGCTGGAAGGGACATTATATGAAGATACCTTGCGGCGCGTAGGGCTTGGGCGCACGCGCAGCCTGCGCGAGGCGCTCGTCCTCGACGCGGCGCCGCAGCCGCTTGATGTGCCGCAGCCGCTCCAGGGAGTTGCTGGCGTAGGGCTGCGCGCCGCCGCCCAGGGACAGCGACTGCGAGATGTGGGACGCCAGCTGGAAGGGACATTATATGAAGATACCTTGCGGCGCGTAGGGCTTGGGCGCACGCGCAGCCTGCGCGAGGCGCTCGTCCTCGACGCGGCGCCGCAGCCGCTTGATGTGCCGCAGCCGCTCCAGGGAGTTGCTGGCGTAGGGCTGCGCGCCGCCGCCCAGGGACAGCGACTGCGAGATGTGGGACGCCAGCTGGAAGGGACATTATATGAAGATACCTTGCGGCGCGTAGGGCTTGGGCGCACGCGCAGCCTGCGCGAGGCGCTCGTCCTCGACGCGGCGCCGCAGCCGCTTGATGTGCCGCAGCCGCTCCAGGGAGTTGCTGGCGTAGGGCTGCGCGCCGCCGCCCAGGGACAGCGACTGCGAGATGTGGGACGCCAGCTGGAAGGGACATTATATGAAGATACCTTGCGGCGCGTAGGGCTTGGGCGCACGCGCAGCCTGCGCGAGGCGCTCGTCCTCGACGCGGCGCCGCAGCCGCTTGATGTGCCGCAGCCGCTCCAGGGAGTTGCTGGCGTAGGGCTGCGCGCCGCCGCCCAGGGACAGCGACTGCGAGATGTGGGACGCCAGCTGGAAGGGACATTATATGAAGATACCTTGCGGCGCGTAGGGCTTGGGCGCACGCGCAGCCTGCGCGAGGCGCTCGTCCTCGACGCGGCGCCGCAGCCGCTTGATGTGCCGCAGCCGCTCCAGGGAGTTGCTGGCGTAGGGCTGCGCGCCGCCGCCCAGGGACAGCGACTGCGAGATGTGGGACGCCAGCTGGAAGGGACATTATATGAAGATACCTTGCGGCGCGTAGGGCTTGGGCGCACGCGCAGCCTGCGCGAGGCGCTCGTCCTCGACGCGGCGCCGCAGCCGCTTGATGTGCCGCAGCCGCTCCAGGGAGTTGCTGGCGTAGGGCTGCGCGCCGCCGCCCAGGGACAGCGACTGCGAGATGTGGGACGCCAGCTGGAAGGGACATTATATGAAGATACCTTGCGGCGCGTAGGGCTTGGGCGCACGCGCAGCCTGCGCGAGGCGCTCGTCCTCGACGCGGCGCCGCAGCCGCTTGATGTGCCGCAGCCGCTCCAGGGAGTTGCTGGCGTAGGGCTGCGCGCCGCCGCCCAGGGACAGCGACTGCGAGATGTGGGACGCCAGCTGGAAGGGACATTATATGAAGATACCTTGCGGCGCGTAGGGCTTGGGCGCACGCGCAGCCTGCGCGAGGCGCTCGTCCTCGACGCGGCGCCGCAGCCGCTTGATGTGCCGCAGCCGCTCCAGGGAGTTGCTGGCGTAGGGCTGCGCGCCGCCGCCCAGGGACAGCGACTGCGAGATGTGGGACGCCAGCTGGAAGGGACATTATATGAAGATACCTTGCGGCGCGTAGGGCTTGGGCGCACGCGCAGCCTGCGCGAGGCGCTCGTCCTCGACGCGGCGCCGCAGCCGCTTGATGTGCCGCAGCCGCTCCAGGGAGTTGCTGGCGTAGGGCTGCGCGCCGCCGCCCAGGGACAGCGACTGCGAGATGTGGGACGCCAGCTGGAAGGGACATTATATGAAGATACCTTGCGGCGCGTAGGGCTTGGGCGCACGCGCAGCCTGCGCGAGGCGCTCGTCCTCGACGCGGCGCCGCAGCCGCTTGATGTGCCGCAGCCGCTCCAGGGAGTTGCTGGCGTAGGGCTGCGCGCCGCCGCCCAGGGACAGCGACTGCGAGATGTGGGACGCCAGCTGGAAGGGACATTATATGAAGATACCTTGCGGCGCGTAGGGCTTGGGCGCACGCGCAGCCTGCGCGAGGCGCTCGTCCTCGACGCGGCGCCGCAGCCGCTTGATGTGCCGCAGCCGCTCCAGGGAGTTGCTGGCGTAGGGCTGCGCGCCGCCGCCCAGGGACAGCGACTGCGAGATGTGGGACGCCAGCTGGAAGGGACATTATATGAAGATACCTTGCGGCGCGTAGGGCTTGGGCGCACGCGCAGCCTGCGCGAGGCGCTCGTCCTCGACGCGGCGCCGCAGCCGCTTGATGTGCCGCAGCCGCTCCAGGGAGTTGCTGGCGTAGGGTGTAACGTAATAGTTACATGTTATTAATTATTTAATGAAATGTTATTTTAAAGCTATATATTTACAATTATTTTAATTAATTTATTATTCATTTTTACAATTTATTTAACATTATTATTTAATTATTTACTCAAAGTCATAAATCAGTAACATATTTCTAAATTATTTCAATTTTACACTTTAAACAATTATATTTTATTATTTACTTTATTAGAAATAAATTCGAATCATAAATCTATTGTTTGATTCAATTGATTCGTTATTTCATTCACTATCTGATATAAAATATACAAAAAAGTTTTTTTAAATCACTTAATTATAATAAACTAATTAATTAAAGATATACTAACTAATAATATAACTATTTAAAGCAACAAATAAAAGTCGAAAATTTCCATACAAAATAAATATTAAATCTCAAGTCACCGCCGGCGTTCCACGCGTTAATTCTAACGGTCTCCTTATGTCCGGCCTTATGTACAGCGGGCATAATGGTAAATGAGGCGGCGCTGTGTATGTGTGAGTGCGCCCGCGTCATTCACTGCTAGGAGACTCGAGACGGCGGACGCTGCCAGTGCGTTCGCATACCTATTTAAATCGCGTCTTCATGCGCCTGGATTTTACAGTCTACACTATCTTATAAGTGATTTAAGTAAAGTTTCTCCCTTCGTGGCAGTGGAACCTCACATTTATTACGATCCAAGTTTGTGTTTACATGTAGTTCGAGCACCCCGTTACGGGTAAGTAAAGTGTTGAACAAAACAATCATTCAGTGTTAGCTTTAAGCAATCTCATTAGTTAGTCATACATCAAATTGCCTTGCAATAAATATTACCGTAGTGTACCTTTCTGCGCTCAGTAACAGTTAGCTTCTTGCCAAATCGTGCTTTTACGCTCTCGTGCTTTAATTTTCTATCAAACCTGTACCTCCGTTCTGATCGTGAGCACTCACCAACTAAAATCGGTATCTTCCTTGCTTACGCTAAACCAGGGTGCTCACCGTCGACGGCATAATCGGCAATAAATAGCACATTGTAATGCGAGCCGTTTATTCACAGGGTGCTACGTTGATACTACGTTTTTTTGATAAAAAAAACACCGGCCCCTTCGGCGCGCGCCTTTCCCCCTCACGGCTGGACAAATTACGAGGACCCCTCATCGCTCGCCGTCGTCAGAGTGGGAGCCTATCTGTTCGCCACCAGCCAGTGCATCATCAGCGCCAATAGCGCCAGGGGAGTACCGCACCGCGATAGTGAAACGGACGGGCCATCCACGACCATAATATTTTTTAAATAAATTTAATTGTGCTGACGAAGTTTTAATCATTTAATCTCCCCGCCTGAGCTACCGTCACAAGGGCTGCGCGCCGCCGCCCAGGGACAGCGACTGCGAGATGTGGGACGCCAGCTGGAAGGGACATTATATGAAGATACCTTGCGGCGCGTAGGGCTTGGGCGCACGCGCAGCCTGCGCGAGGCGCTCGTCCTCGACGCGGCGCCGCAGCCGCTTGATGTGCCGCAGCCGCTCCAGGGAGTTGCTGGCGTAGGGCTGCGCGCCGCCGCCCAGGGACAGCGACTGCGAGATGTGGGACGCCAGCTGGAAGGGACATTATATGAAGATACCTTGCGGCGCGTAGGGCTTGGGCGCACGCGCAGCCTGCGCGAGGCGCTCGTCCTCGACGCGGCGCCGCAGCCGCTTGATGTGCCGCAGCCGCTCCAGGGAGTTGCTGGCGTAGGGCTGCGCGCCGCCGCCCAGGGACAGCGACTGCGAGATGTGGGACGCCAGCTGGAAGGGACATTATATGAAGATACCTTGCGGCGCGTAGGGCTTGGGCGCACGCGCAGCCTGCGCGAGGCGCTCGTCCTCGACGCGGCGCCGCAGCCGCTTGATGTGCCGCAGCCGCTCCAGGGAGTTGCTGGCGTAGGGCTGCGCGCCGCCGCCCAGGGACAGCGACTGCGAGATGTGGGACGCCAGCTGGAAGGGACATTATATGAAGATACCTTGCGGCGCGTAGGGCTTGGGCGCACGCGCAGCCTGCGCGAGGCGCTCGTCCTCGACGCGGCGCCGCAGCCGCTTGATGTGCCGCAGCCGCTCCAGGGAGTTGCTGGCGTAGGGCTGCGCGCCGCCGCCCAGGGACAGCGACTGCGAGATGTGGGACGCCAGCTGGAAGGGACATTATATGAAGATACCTTGCGGCGCGTAGGGCTTGGGCGCACGCGCAGCCTGCGCGAGGCGCTCGTCCTCGACGCGGCGCCGCAGCCGCTTGATGTGCCGCAGCCGCTCCAGGGAGTTGCTGGCGTAGGGCTGCGCGCCGCCGCCCAGGGACAGCGACTGCGAGATGTGGGACGCCAGCTGGAAGGGACATTATATGAAGATACCTTGCGGCGCGTAGGGCTTGGGCGCACGCGCAGCCTGCGCGAGGCGCTCGTCCTCGACGCGGCGCCGCAGCCGCTTGATGTGCCGCAGCCGCTCCAGGGAGTTGCTGGCGTAGGGCTGCGCGCCGCCGCCCAGGGACAGCGACTGCGAGATGTGGGACGCCAGCTGGAAGGGACATTATATGAAGATACCTTGCGGCGCGTAGGGCTTGGGCGCACGCGCAGCCTGCGCGAGGCGCTCGTCCTCGACGCGGCGCCGCAGCCGCTTGATGTGCCGCAGCCGCTCCAGGGAGTTGCTGGCGTAGGGCTGCGCGCCGCCGCCCAGGGACAGCGACTGCGAGATGTGGGACGCCAGCTGGAAGGGACATTATATGAAGATACCTTGCGGCGCGTAGGGCTTGGGCGCACGCGCAGCCTGCGCGAGGCGCTCGTCCTCGACGCGGCGCCGCAGCCGCTTGATGTGCCGCAGCCGCTCCAGGGAGTTGCTGGCGTAGGGCTGCGCGCCGCCGCCCAGGGACAGCGACTGCGAGATGTGGGACGCCAGCTGGAAGGGACATTATATGAAGATACCTTGCGGCGCGTAGGGCTTGGGCGCACGCGCAGCCTGCGCGAGGCGCTCGTCCTCGACGCGGCGCCGCAGCCGCTTGATGTGCCGCAGCCGCTCCAGGGAGTTGCTGGCGTAGGGCTGCGCGCCGCCGCCCAGGGACAGCGACTGCGAGATGTGGGACGCCAGCTGGAAGGGACATTATATGAAGATACCTTGCGGCGCGTAGGGCTTGGGCGCACGCGCAGCCTGCGCGAGGCGCTCGTCCTCGACGCGGCGCCGCAGCCGCTTGATGTGCCGCAGCCGCTCCAGGGAGTTGCTGGCGTAGGGCTGCGCGCCGCCGCCCAGGGACAGCGACTGCGAGATGTGGGACGCCAGCTGGAAGGGACATTATATGAAGATACCTTGCGGCGCGTAGGGCTTGGGCGCACGCGCAGCCTGCGCGAGGCGCTCGTCCTCGACGCGGCGCCGCAGCCGCTTGATGTGCCGCAGCCGCTCCAGGGAGTTGCTGGCGTAGGGCTGCGCGCCGCCGCCCAGGGACAGCGACTGCGAGATGTGGGACGCCAGCTGGAAGGGACATTATATGAAGATACCTTGCGGCGCGTAGGGCTTGGGCGCACGCGCAGCCTGCGCGAGGCGCTCGTCCTCGACGCGGCGCCGCAGCCGCTTGATGTGCCGCAGCCGCTCCAGGGAGTTGCTGGCGTAGGGCTGCGCGCCGCCGCCCAGGGACAGCGACTGCGAGATGTGGGACGCCAGCTGGAAGGGACATTATATGAAGATACCTTGCGGCGCGTAGGGCTTGGGCGCACGCGCAGCCTGCGCGAGGCGCTCGTCCTCGACGCGGCGCCGCAGCCGCTTGATGTGCCGCAGCCGCTCCAGGGAGTTGCTGGCGTAGGGCTGCGCGCCGCCGCCCAGGGACAGCGACTGCGAGATGTGGGACGCCAGCTGGAAGGGACATTATATGAAGATACCTTGCGGCGCGTAGGGCTTGGGCGCACGCGCAGCCTGCGCGAGGCGCTCGTCCTCGACGCGGCGCCGCAGCCGCTTGATGTGCCGCAGCCGCTCCAGGGAGTTGCTGGCGTAGGGCTGCGCGCCGCCGCCCAGGGACAGCGACTGCGAGATGTGGGACGCCAGCTGGAAGGGACATTATATGAAGATACCTTGCGGCGCGTAGGGCTTGGGCGCACGCGCAGCCTGCGCGAGGCGCTCGTCCTCGACGCGGCGCCGCAGCCGCTTGATGTGCCGCAGCCGCTCCAGGGAGTTGCTGGCGTAGGGCTGCGCGCCGCCGCCCAGGGACAGCGACTGCGAGATGTGGGACGCCAGCTGGAAGGGACATTATATGAAGATACCTTGCGGCGCGTAGGGCTTGGGCGCACGCGCAGCCTGCGCGAGGCGCTCGTCCTCGACGCGGCGCCGCAGCCGCTTGATGTGCCGCAGCCGCTCCAGGGAGTTGCTGGCGTAGGGCTGCGCGCCGCCGCCCAGGGACAGCGACTGCGAGATGTGGGACGCCAGCTGGAAGGGACATTATATGAAGATACCTTGCGGCGCGTAGGGCTTGGGCGCACGCGCAGCCTGCGCGAGGCGCTCGTCCTCGACGCGGCGCCGCAGCCGCTTGATGTGCCGCAGCCGCTCCAGGGAGTTGCTGGCGTAGGGCTGCGCGCCGCCGCCCAGGGACAGCGACTGCGAGATGTGGGACGCCAGCTGGAAGGGACATTATATGAAGATACCTTGCGGCGCGTAGGGCTTGGGCGCACGCGCAGCCTGCGCGAGGCGCTCGTCCTCGACGCGGCGCCGCAGCCGCTTGATGTGCCGCAGCCGCTCCAGGGAGTTGCTGGCGTAGGGCTGCGCGCCGCCGCCCAGGGACAGCGACTGCGAGATGTGGGACGCCAGCTGGAAGGGACATTATATGAAGATACCTTGCGGCGCGTAGGGCTTGGGCGCACGCGCAGCCTGCGCGAGGCGCTCGTCCTCGACGCGGCGCCGCAGCCGCTTGATGTGCCGCAGCCGCTCCAGGGAGTTGCTGGCGTAGGGCTGCGCGCCGCCGCCCAGGGACAGCGACTGCGAGATGTGGGACGCCAGCTGGAAGGGACATTATATGAAGATACCTTGCGGCGCGTAGGGCTTGGGCGCACGCGCAGCCTGCGCGAGGCGCTCGTCCTCGACGCGGCGCCGCAGCCGCTTGATGTGCCGCAGCCGCTCCAGGGAGTTGCTGGCGTAGGGCTGCGCGCCGCCGCCCAGGGACAGCGACTGCGAGATGTGGGACGCCAGCTGGAAGGGACATTATATGAAGATACCTTGCGGCGCGTAGGGCTTGGGCGCACGCGCAGCCTGCGCGAGGCGCTCGTCCTCGACGCGGCGCCGCAGCCGCTTGATGTGCCGCAGCCGCTCCAGGGAGTTGCTGGCGTAGGGCTGCGCGCCGCCGCCCAGGGACAGCGACTGCGAGATGTGGGACGCCAGCTGGAAGGGACATTATATGAAGATACCTTGCGGCGCGTAGGGCTTGGGCGCACGCGCAGCCTGCGCGAGGCGCTCGTCCTCGACGCGGCGCCGCAGCCGCTTGATGTGCCGCAGCCGCTCCAGGGAGTTGCTGGCGTAGGGCTGCGCGCCGCCGCCCAGGGACAGCGACTGCGAGATGTGGGACGCCAGCTGGAAGGGACATTATATGAAGATACCTTGCGGCGCGTAGGGCTTGGGCGCACGCGCAGCCTGCGCGAGGCGCTCGTCCTCGACGCGGCGCCGCAGCCGCTTGATGTGCCGCAGCCGCTCCAGGGAGTTGCTGGCGTAGGGCTGCGCGCCGCCGCCCAGGGACAGCGACTGCGAGATGTGGGACGCCAGCTGGAAGGGACATTATATGAAGATACCTTGCGGCGCGTAGGGCTTGGGCGCACGCGCAGCCTGCGCGAGGCGCTCGTCCTCGACGCGGCGCCGCAGCCGCTTGATGTGCCGCAGCCGCTCCAGGGAGTTGCTGGCGTAGGGCTGCGCGCCGCCGCCCAGGGACAGCGACTGCGAGATGTGGGACGCCAGCTGGAAGGGACATTATATGAAGATACCTTGCGGCGCGTAGGGCTTGGGCGCACGCGCAGCCTGCGCGAGGCGCTCGTCCTCGACGCGGCGCCGCAGCCGCTTGATGTGCCGCAGCCGCTCCAGGGAGTTGCTGGCGTAGGGCTGCGCGCCGCCGCCCAGGGACAGCGACTGCGAGATGTGGGACGCCAGCTGGAAGGGACATTATATGAAGATACCTTGCGGCGCGTAGGGCTTGGGCGCACGCGCAGCCTGCGCGAGGCGCTCGTCCTCGACGCGGCGCCGCAGCCGCTTGATGTGCCGCAGCCGCTCCAGGGAGTTGCTGGCGTAGGGCTGCGCGCCGCCGCCCAGGGACAGCGACTGCGAGATGTGGGACGCCAGCTGGAAGGGACATTATATGAAGATACCTTGCGGCGCGTAGGGCTTGGGCGCACGCGCAGCCTGCGCGAGGCGCTCGTCCTCGACGCGGCGCCGCAGCCGCTTGATGTGCCGCAGCCGCTCCAGGGAGTTGCTGGCGTAGGGCTGCGCGCCGCCGCCCAGGGACAGCGACTGCGAGATGTGGGACGCCAGCTGGAAGGGACATTATATGAAGATACCTTGCGGCGCGTAGGGCTTGGGCGCACGCGCAGCCTGCGCGAGGCGCTCGTCCTCGACGCGGCGCCGCAGCCGCTTGATGTGCCGCAGCCGCTCCAGGGAGTTGCTGGCGTAGGGCTGCGCGCCGCCGCCCAGGGACAGCGACTGCGAGATGTGGGACGCCAGCTGGAAGGGACATTATATGAAGATACCTTGCGGCGCGTAGGGCTTGGGCGCACGCGCAGCCTGCGCGAGGCGCTCGTCCTCGACGCGGCGCCGCAGCCGCTTGATGTGCCGCAGCCGCTCCAGGGAGTTGCTGGCGTAGGGCTGCGCGCCGCCGCCCAGGGACAGCGACTGCGAGATGTGGGACGCCAGCTGGAAGGGACATTATATGAAGATACCTTGCGGCGCGTAGGGCTTGGGCGCACGCGCAGCCTGCGCGAGGCGCTCGTCCTCGACGCGGCGCCGCAGCCGCTTGATGTGCCGCAGCCGCTCCAGGGAGTTGCTGGCGTAGGGCTGCGCGCCGCCGCCCAGGGACAGCGACTGCGAGATGTGGGACGCCAGCTGGAAGGGACATTATATGAAGATACCTTGCGGCGCGTAGGGCTTGGGCGCACGCGCAGCCTGCGCGAGGCGCTCGTCCTCGACGCGGCGCCGCAGCCGCTTGATGTGCCGCAGCCGCTCCAGGGAGTTGCTGGCGTAGGGCTGCGCGCCGCCGCCCAGGGACAGCGACTGCGAGATGTGGGACGCCAGCTGGAAGGGACATTATATGAAGATACCTTGCGGCGCGTAGGGCTTGGGCGCACGCGCAGCCTGCGCGAGGCGCTCGTCCTCGACGCGGCGCCGCAGCCGCTTGATGTGCCGCAGCCGCTCCAGGGAGTTGCTGGCGTAGGGCTGCGCGCCGCCGCCCAGGGACAGCGACTGCGAGATGTGGGACGCCAGCTGGAAGGGACATTATATGAAGATACCTTGCGGCGCGTAGGGCTTGGGCGCACGCGCAGCCTGCGCGAGGCGCTCGTCCTCGACGCGGCGCCGCAGCCGCTTGATGTGCCGCAGCCGCTCCAGGGAGTTGCTGGCGTAGGGCTGCGCGCCGCCGCCCAGGGACAGCGACTGCGAGATGTGGGACGCCAGCTGGAAGGGACATTATATGAAGATACCTTGCGGCGCGTAGGGCTTGGGCGCACGCGCAGCCTGCGCGAGGCGCTCGTCCTCGACGCGGCGCCGCAGCCGCTTGATGTGCCGCAGCCGCTCCAGGGAGTTGCTGGCGTAGGGCTGCGCGCCGCCGCCCAGGGACAGCGACTGCGAGATGTGGGACGCCAGCTGGAAGGGACATTATATGAAGATACCTTGCGGCGCGTAGGGCTTGGGCGCACGCGCAGCCTGCGCGAGGCGCTCGTCCTCGACGCGGCGCCGCAGCCGCTTGATGTGCCGCAGCCGCTCCAGGGAGTTGCTGGCGTAGGGCTGCGCGCCGCCGCCCAGGGACAGCGACTGCGAGATGTGGGACGCCAGCTGGAAGGGACATCATCCTTTAGTTCACCACTTAGGGCGGGTTGCATCAAACCGTCTGTAATCGTAGGCGGTGTTCGTTAATTACGTTACGAATGCAATTGGATTTGACGACCGTTAATTTCACACCAGTTGCACCATCGTCAAAACCACGAATCGTAACTCGAAACGTCTGTTAATCGGGTTGCCATTTTTCTAACGAATTCCCACCGAAAATTTTTAGGGTAATTACTTTCTCATATAGCAACCCAGCCTGAAATGTCACTGTTGTCTATGCTTTTAACAGTTTCGGAGATTAATTTAGCCCGCGGAAAATTTTGAATACCAGAAAATTTGTAAAATACGGCCAATATTACAGTCAAATACGTCAATACTTCGCGTGTTGACCTTGTGTGCGAACTGTGAGAGTATCATTGAAGTGTATTCAAGAAAGTTATGACAAATTTCAATCGGCATCGGCACAAAACCATCAAAAATATTCGACACTCCAGTGGATACAGTGGAGTGGATGTGATGTCTCGCAATGAATGGGGTTTTAGGAGCAATGTTGATGAGAAGGCCTTCATTAAGGTGAGTTACTCATGTACCTTAATCTAACCTCTAACATTGTTGGCAATAATTACAATGAGACCAACAACAATGTTTCTCTCAACCGCAATTAAACTTAAAACTTCATCTAACCCTTTATAAAGCAGAGAGAACTATATTCCCAACATGAATGAACCTCATTTCTGCATAGAAATGAGGTTCCTTAGGGACTAGCCTAGAGGGACCTAGGGCATAAAGGCATCTGGTTTTTCATAAAATTGAACCCTATCATGTGATAGGGTTCAATTTTATGAAAAACCAGATGCCTTTATGCCTTATCATGTGATAGGGTTCAATTTTATGAAAAACCAGATGCCTTTATGCCTTATCATGTGATAGGGTTTAATTTTATGAAAAACCAGATGCCTTTATGCCCTAGGTCCCTCTAGGCTAGTCCCTAAGCCTGCCTTAGGCATTTTCCTAGTTAATGATAATGCACATTGACATTACAATCTGATTCTAGCTAACCCTTTCTCAGGCAGAGGCATTTAGTGCCTATATATTGCCCACATGCTGCCCGTGAAACCCATGTCCGAATTTAAAATATGATATTCAACTGATGTATTTCAGCACTCGGCACAATGTGACTTATATTGTCAATCTTCTTCGTGAAGGTCCTCGCATATTGACATTATACATACTTATGACTATTGAAATAATGTTTTTATTAATTTCAGGCTTTCAGAATGGATTTGATCAACCTAACAATGATGGGGAGAGATAAAAATAAAATTTGAGATGTCAACAGTGGAAGATGCAGTTCAATACATTTAGATTGAAAAAAGGAAGAAGAGGGGGGCAAATTTGTTGGGGGGCAAAGTTGTTCGCGTCCGTAGGAGCTACCTAACCACAACCCTACACGTGTCCCCCGGGTGGTGCTAAAGAACAACAAACGCCGAGTCGTGGGCGGCGGTTAACTAACCTACTAGGCAAGCTTAACAGCCAGCCAGTGTGAAGGTAGGAAATGACCTTTACAAACCGCATCCGTGGTCATGTTTCGCAAGACCGGTAGCCTTGGCTTAATTGCCTGGGCTATGAGGAAGAAAACCTCTATAAAATAATTACCCCAATCCCAAGGTGCGTGCCGAGGGGATGGATGGCTGAGGGAATCCAGTCGCTAGCGCTAACCTCGATGGACCTGGTTCACATCGTTGTATTGTGCCTTCTCACAGGAATGGGCGTTACCCTGTGAGCGACCTCTACTTCGACCCTTTCTCGTGGGAACAATAATTATGTTTACGAATACCCAAAAAACCCAAAAACCCCAACCCCAACTAACCCAACAAGTATTTCACCCCGGACTGTTTAACAGACCAAGATCATCTTCCATGACTGACCTAGCTCAAAACACACCTAAGAGCTCTGAAGACTCTCCAAAAGAAACTGTGACTGACGCGACAGAATTATCACCACATGACAACTAGCCTTGTCCTGCTCCGCCGTCATGGCAGAAAGCGCCTACACCGCGCCACAGTAAAAAGAGTAAAACTTGCGGGTCCCCGCCTGAGCAAAAGGGAACATCCACGGAAAATCGCTTCAGTAACCTACCGCTGGACGCAACAGACGAAACACGCATCGAAAAGAATAGGAAACCCAGCAAACCCCCGCCGATTGTTCTTAATGGAATACAAGATGTCAATGAGCTACGAAAATTACTTCTTACTGTCAGCACCGAAGATAAGTTTAAACTAAAAATCCTCAACAAATACATTCTTCACATCCTCGTAGGAACCCCTGAAGAATATAAAAAGACTATTACTGTCATCAGATCAAACGGGCTTATAGGCCACACATTTACGCCATAGGACTCCAAATGCTACCGGATCGTTATAAAAAACCTACACCATACTACTCCACATGAAGCAATCAACGAAGCAGTAGAAGCAACTAATAACAAAGTTAAAGGTGAAATTATCAACGCTCGCTACGGCCCAGATAAGACACCCACCTCGACATTCTTTGTTAACATTGAGCCTAGTGATAACAACCCGGCAGCTAACAAGATCGAGCATATCTATAATCAAAAAGTCAAGATAGAGGATCCACGTAAATCAAAAGGCATTTTACAATGCCAGCGTTGCCAACAATATGGCCACTCCAAGAACAACTGCATGAGGCCTTATCAGCCCAGGCGTAACAAAATATAGTACGAGTAGGCTTAAATTAATGTTAAATCATTAAAAGTAGCTGAGAAAGCTAATGAAAGCCATAAATAAATAAATAAAATCATCTTACACATATTCAAGTATCTACTTACCTTTTTTTTTTTTTTTTTTTTTTTATGATATAGGAGGCAAACGAGCAGTCGAATCACCTGATGGTAAGCGATAATCGACGCCCATGGACACTTACACCTATCACTCTGTACGAGTATCTACCTGTTCGTAAGGTTGCCCGAGCTCCTGAAGTGGCCCAGAGTTAGCTAGTCCTTAAGGCTGTCCACATAACTATCACCATATATTTTTAAGGAGTCGACAATTAACGCGACCATCCTGGCGTTGGATCTACCGTGTCTGCTTCTAAGACCAGCCGGGCACTTGTCTTACACATAGTTGTAGACATGAGAAACTAGGATGGGCAGTGTACTCGTACTGCGGCGAGAGGGCACTGACCGCACAGTGCAGGGCCAGCTGGCGGGCCAGCGGCGCGGCGCAGTGGTCGGAGACGACGTGCGCGCAGTGCTCCAGGTGCGGCAGGAACTTGCTCCGGATGCGCTCGTCCTTGGTCTTGATCAGCACGCGGTGCAGGCCGTGCTCGCAGGGCTCCACCACCACGATGCACAGGTTGAACTGGCCCTGGAGACAGAACATATCTACTAGTGGTGGCGGCGTGCAGTGGCTTCACCAGGCCGCGTTTAGTGGCACAGTGTGCGGCAGCTCTCACTGAGCGCTATCTATATGTCAAGGCAATGAATCAATTTATTTCCCAAAAATATACATATAAAATGTGACTGAACCAATAAGACTGATGGTGATTTGGGCGCGTACTCATACGAATTTTGGTCGTTAGTCACCATTGTAAGAAGTGACATTGACTTGTACTCCACCGCGGACGACCACTCGGCCACCGCTGTTCCTGACGCTCACCTTGATGGTGTGTATGGAGAAGTCCCCGCCCGAGTCGTTGTACACGATGGACACGTAGTCGTTGCCGATGTACTTGCGCTTCTCGTTGCACGTGGGGTCCGCCGCGGACGCGGGCATGGCCGTCGCCACGTGGAACAGCACCTGGTAAGTGGGAAAAGCTTAGCTACAGTACACACAAAACAATACTTCTGCACTTGAGAACTGGTCTAGAGGGCAGTTCCTTGAAAAATAATATCAGGTCTATTGGTGGCTGGCAGGGCGGTTCGTGCACTGACCTGCATGATGTCGTCATGCCACACGTAGGTGTAGCGGCCGTCCTTGCCGCCCTGCTCCAGGTTGAGGAACAGCGCCGGCTGCGCGGCGCCGCCCAGCAGCCCCGCGCCGCTGCCCGCCAGCGACACCAGCGTGCCCAGCTGCCCGAGGAACTCCGCGTACCTGCGAGGGCACATCATCATTCCGATTCCCTGTAAACATCGACGGTCATGCCTGTTCCGCTTCTGCTAAACTCGGCTGTCACACACCTCCTATACACTTAGGAGTAGTAAACTGTCTGCGTGGGGCCATTGGCCGTTCGGGCCATTGGCCCTCTGGCTTGCGTAGAGAGCTTCAGGCCTTCGGCTCTATGCGGAACTCGGCCTGCGCCCTCGCGTGGCTTGCCGCTCACCTTCGGGCCCACAACATATATCACTCGACAAACCGTAAATAATTTTACGTCACACCTGACCATAATGTTTGTGTTTTATTGCACGCTACGCGTACGGTAAATCTCGCATTGTGGCCAGATGAAAACGTAAAATTGTATACTTACCACGGGCGGTAATTCGTAAAGCCCCAGTTCGCATATTTATGGCCCTCACCTTAGGTTCTGGCCACAAACAACTGCGATCTGGGCCATTCACGAATTCACCGCCCTAGGTACGTTGATTGCTGTTTAGTTTCGGGATCATACGCATATACCAAGATTCGTCACCTGTGTAGATATTATAAACAGCTTTTGAGTCACCACGGTTATATTTTTTCAACATTTTTTCGCACCATTCGACGCGAGCCCCTTTTTGATCCTTAGTTAAATTGTGCGATATCTAACGCGAACAAATTTTTTTTACAGCTAAATGTTCATGTAATATCTTATTAATGCTCGTCATAGATATCCCCAGAATTGCCTCTATCTCGCGATACGTAACATGACGGTCATGCATTATAAGTTTCCGCACTGCTTCAATATTTTGTGGTACAACGGCCGACTTCGGGCGACCTTCATTAACTTTGTCCGTAAGCATACTACGTCCACGATTGAACTCACTAAACATACATATACAGTAGTTTTTGATGGAGCTTCATCACCAAAAGTCAAAGTTAATTGATCTATGCATTGTTGTTGCGTTAAGCCACGTCGAAAATCGTAATAAAGCATAGCACGAATATTTTCACGAGTAAGTTCCATTCTTGCAACGAGATAACATTTTAAACCCGCCAAAAACAAAAGACTAGCGTACTCAAGAAAAAAAAATATAGAGGCCAGTATTAAAAGAAAGTTCAATTTTAACCATGGAGGTCAAAAATTGTGTTTAAGAAAGTTGGAATCCTGGATTCCGGATACATAAGTAGCAGCCCTCGTAATACGCATCTCCGGAGAAAAAATATGATTACCTATAGCTGTTGCTAGAAAGGTAATGTAACGAATCAACACGTGCAAATGTGTCTAAAAACAAACGCAAGATGAGCTCGAATGAAAAGAAATATGCGCGGGCGTGGGGTACGGCAAGGATGGCCTTGTCGCCATTTTGGGTCCTAGTCCTCGGGCAGGATTCTGACGAAAGCTTGCGGCCCACAGTCAACGGAGTTATGAATTTTAAATGCCTTCTTATTGAAACATAAAATAAACTATGCTCACCTGGCTGATAAATATCTTGCTCCTAAGCGTAAATAATTCTATTCGCCGAATATAAATACTAATCTACGCGCACAAATATACACTTAAACACAATATTTATTCATTCGACAACAGTATATTTCATTTGGGAACACTAAAATTGAATTTTCAAAGTATTTCAATCATACACAGCATGCCGGTTGCCGCGGAATTGGCCATAAATTACATATTTATTATTGAAAGAACGATAAATTGCATATTTTTGGCAAGCTAATAAAATGTTAGATATAAAGGTTTATTTTCTTTTTATCGAGGAAAGTATAGTTAATCGTGTTTCTAAAGTGTACGATTTACAGTGAATCCATAAATTTCTTATATAGGATTTGCAGAACTAAAGCTTTAGTAATAAAAATACAGCGAGGGATCAAAAAAACGCAATAATTTGGTAATTTTCTCGGCGCAGGCTCAAGTACTTACCTAACGCTTCCGTATTCATTCTTCAGTATTAGAACTTCGTTGTCCTGTTCCCCCGGCCCGACGTACAGCACGCCCACCTGCGTACACGGACTCATCCTTAGCTGCCGAGCAGTTCACGATCATCTCAGAAACGAATACGATACAGATACAAATGTAATCATTTTGGGATAAAGGATTTTAATTACAAAAAAGTCTTGATACCTCATCATCATATCAGCTGAAAGACGTCCACTGCTGGACATAGGCCTCCCCCAAAGAGTGCCACAATGACCGGTCCTGCGCCACCCGCATCCAACGGACTCCCGCGACCTTTACCAGGTCATCAGTCCACCTTGTGGGGGGCCTAGCCACGCTGCGCCTTCCGGTACGTGGTTGCCACAAACACAATTCACATTGTTATAGAATAAATCAAATAAATAAGTTGAGATGACACTCGGCTGCGCCACCTCTTCCTCCCACTCGCTCGCGCTGCCACCATGTTGGCCGCCGGCGTGTCGGCCCGGGGCCTCGCCGCTCTACACCGCCTGTATCGCCGCTCCTTCGACTCGCGCCCGAAGCTGCAGCCGCGCTGGGCATGACGGGGAGCAAGACGAGCGGCTTGACGAGTAACGTCGCTACACCATGTCTCCGCCTCCTTTGCTCGCTGTTCCCCACGAGGGGTATAAAGACTAGAGTAACCTTGTACGTCTCGATGGGCGGCACTCGGTCCAGGTTCTTGATGGTGCGCTCGTGCTGGACGCCCGACACCAGCAGCGGCCGCTCCGCCAGGGGGTTCTGTGTGCTCGGTATTTCGCCTGCACAGACACAGATGCCACTAATGAGAACCGATTATATTAGACAACTTCAGTTCGGGAAAGCGCGGTGGATGGAAACCTCATTATCGCGGTTTAGGCGCATACGGTAAAATGTCCCTTACGCAAAACGATCCTTTCCGAAATGTCCCTTTCCCAAAATGGCCCTTCTGAAAAATGTCCCGTTCTTAAAATGTCCCGTCACTTAAATTATGTCCCTTTCGCAAAATATCCTGTTCCTAATACGTCTACGTAATCTAGAAAGTCTGACGACTCTCATTTGTAGTTGCTCCCTCATAAACATTTCACTCTCTCTAAAAGGTGGTTAGAAAGAAATCGTGAAAAAAATGGACACTATGCTATTAGGACGCTAATTAGTGTCCCAGCGTGAGCTATTAACTGTTGAGAAATGGCGCAAGGTCGGGACATGTGGGGATGACTCTTGTCAGAGACAAACACTTGTTTGGGTCGGTGAGACACAGTGTGTTAGGTGGTTAGTCTATTGGGCGGGTGAACTGACCTGGCACGGGCGGGGTGATGGGGTAGGTGCTCATCTTGTGGTACAGCTGCAGCAGCACGAAGGACGGCGTGACGCCGCCGCCCGCGCCCGCGCCCGAGCCCGAGCCCGCGCCCGCGCCCGCGCCCGCACCGCTCGAGCTCGCGTTGGGCGCTTGCCGGGACGAGTTCATAGACGATGCCGATTGGTCTCTGGATAAAAACAGGTTTAGATTCTGTTCAATAGGGGTGTAGACTCATAATTTATTATTACTTTAAAAGAAAGAAGGCAAAAAAACATGCCTAATGACGAAAATCCATTCGAATATATCAATAAAATTACGATTAGCTACAACTGTTTTAATGTTGCTTGTTAAAGAGAAAAAACGCTCGGAGCCCGTGACTTCACGATTCTTGAGCGTCATAGTAAATAACAATCGTTGCATAAGAATGTGCGTATTGCGGTAAAGGGACAGAAAGTACCCCTTCTTAAAAATGTAGACACTTATAACTTCGCTATTATTTAACAATCTTTTTACGTTGCTTTTTTCTCTCCTATTGACTATATTTTTAATCCTTTTTCGAGAAAATACAACATTGTTGTTTATTTTATTTAGTGTCTACACCCCTATTGGCGCATCGATTCGATCACAATATAGTACATTACTTACCTAAAGCGGGATTTTTTTTTATCTGAGATCGTAGGTATCTGACGCCCGAAGGCAAGGGAGATAAATATGTGATCCGGGGCTTTCTTTATTACCGCCTACGGTCCGTATAAAATTGAACGTCTCGCTGGCCAGGAAGTGCACATAGTGTAATACCTACTTTATGGCCAACTGTGAGTAAACATATAAATATAGTAACTGACCTGTGTCTTCTCGTCGGGCTCATGATGGATATAGTGTGTGAGCGCTTGGAGCGCGAGAGCGGCGGCAGGTCGTCCTCGGCGGGCGCGGGCGCGGGGGCGGGCGCGGGGGCGGGCGCGGAGGCGGGCGCGGGCGAGGGCGCGGGCGCGCGCGGCGCGGCGGGCGGCTTGTGCGCGTGCGCGTGCGCGGGCGCGGGCGCGGGCGCGGGCGCGGCGGCCGGCGCGCACGCCTGCACGGTGCTGTCGCTCGCCACCTGCACCACGCCAGCCCCGATGAGACCATCACATCAATGTACACCGGAACAGTGTCACAACGATACTTATTGCCCACATTCGACTATAACGGCAGCGAAATCTCAACGGCGAACTTAAATAAATATTTGCGGACAATCGACTTAGCCCCAAACTAAGCATACCTTGTACTATGGGTGCTAGACGAGAGATATATTTTTATACAGATAAATACATATTTAAATACATAGAACACATCCATGTCAATACCAACTAGGCTAAAGCGGTCATCAAAATGCAGTGGTTAAAAAAAAACACTGAAATTTATTTTTCACGGACATACAACTTGAAGAACTTGAGGAAACTTGACATACAACGTATTGTTAAATTCGATTTACTCTCATTCATCATAAATTGAAAACCGACCACTCGAAATTATTGATCGAATCTGAATTGAAATCCTCCACGTGGAAAATTGTCCACCCCGAATAATGCTAAAATGTAATTACGTCCTAAAGGTAAAATTGACATACCTACTTGGTATAGGTTGAAAGAAATACGTCCATATAAAATTACGTTCACTCCAAAAATACGTCATATGTGAATTTTGTACAAAATAATCGATTTTCATATAAAATTTTAATATTCATATAAATAAAACAACAAACACTGCACTTATTTTATTTCATACTGGACAAAAATCCAATTAATTTTGAACAAAAAAAGAGAATTGGTGATAAAAAATTATAGACACGGTGAAATTTTAACCAAATTCACTTTTGACGGTATTACTTTTGTTCCAATTTCAAAATGGTAATTTCGTGTTGACGATTTTCCATTTGTGCCGAATGCCAGTAAATCATAAATTCGTCTCAGCAACGCGAGTAACACTGAGTAGTGTTTGTTTGTTGTTAAAATGTTTTAAAATCCAAATAACAGACTAATCAAAAATTCCTATTCCACGTAATTCCACTAACAGAAAATTAACGACAACAAAAGAACCTGCTCATAGCAGCACCATACAACGGCCAGTAAATACGACCGACGATAATGTTTTTATTAAAATGAAACGATTTGTAAAATTTACCACTGGTTTTAATATAATTTTCTCAAACATTCAATGAAATATTGACGTTGTGTTCTTCATAACAGGCTTCGCAGTGTCACGTTTCAAGCGCAGCGAGACGAGATCCGTAATGGCATTTCATACAAAAGAGGCCGGCAAGATGGTTTTTATTAATTTCCATTCCACAATTTGTGGCAAAGCATTACGGCGTTAAGTCATGAAAATTAAAGTTTGATTTCTTGGAGTTTTATTTTATTTATTTCATTGCATGTTTGAGAAAAGCACTACACATACCTCGGCGTGAAAAGGGGTCGCCAGCCTCGTAACTATCTGGCCTGGCTACCGCTCGGCCGTCTTTATGTACTCAGCCGGCAACCCCGCTAATGAACTATTATGAACATTACCTTTTGCAGCGGAAGTTGCGGGCCGGGCTTGTCCTCCGGCGCCGAACCGGACCCTGCGGACAAGTCTGACGTCACCTTATAATACTTGAATTATACAACCAAAATCAATCAAACACCTACCACGAAGCCACTGGAAACAGCAAATTAAAATAACATATAACTTTATGTGCTCGGCCTAGCAGACCGCCAGAAAAATATCGAAGTGAAGTCCGTTTAACTAGAACTTTCTGGGTGTTAGGCGACGGCGAGTACGAGAGGAGTACCAGGTGCAGGTGATTTAACTCTAACATCACACAAATATACAAAATACAATACAAAAATATTTGTTTATCATGACGTGTGTGTGTGTGTGTGCGTGTGTGCGTGCGTGCGTGCGTGCGTGCGTGCGTGCGTGCGTGCGTGTGTGTGTGTGTGTGTGTGTGTGTGTGTATGTGTGTGTGTGTGTGTACTTTCAGCTAGGTTTTAATGGTGTATTACCCCTCCCGCACTGCGCAGGAGCCGACACAGTTAAACGGTAGACTTATATTATGGATATCTCTGCCGCCGAACGCGACCATAAGTGATTAAGGCCTTGAGCTCCATAGCGCCCCAAGCAAGCAAAATACGTCATGTTAGTGTCTCACCCGGGTCCGAGTTGTAGGTCATGAGGTGCGGGTGCTGCGCCGCGGCGCCGGCGGCGAGCGGCGAGCAGCCCGACATCTCCTCGGGGATGGCCTCGCAGGACACGCGCATGTCGCTCTTCTTGGCGGCCTTCTTGGACGCGTGCAGCGACAGCGACGTGCTGCTGTTGACGGACAATATTCAGTTTCAATCTAGCTCCATAACGTTATTAGTCCTACCCTGTCACACAGGGACTGACCCGGGTACGGTACAGGGGTCGGCGAGTCGTGCGGCAGCTTCCAGGAGGACATCTCCGGGGACGAGTGGGAGCGGCGGACCGGGGCACACGGCCTGAGGCCCGGGGTACACGGGTCGGGTACTCACGGCTCGGCGCTGGGCAGCAGGATGAGCAGCTCGGGGTCGGGCGCGGGCTCGCGCGGCGGCGGCGAGTCGCGCGGCAGCTTCCAGGAGGACATCTCCGGGGACGAGTGGGAGCGGCGGACCGGGGCACACGGCCTGAGGCCCGGGGTACACGGGTCGGGTACTCACGGCTCGGCGCTGGGCAGCAGGATGAGCAGCTCGGGGTCGGGCGCGGGCTCGCGCGGCGGCGGCGAGTCGCGCGGCAGCTTCCAGGAGGACATCTCCGGGGACGAGTGGGAGCGGCGGACCGGGGCACACGGCCTGAGGCCCGGGGTACACGGGTCGGGTACTCACGGCTCGGCGCTGGGCAGCAGGATGAGCAGCTCGGGGTCGGGCGCGGGCTCGCGCGGCGGCGGCGAGTCGCGCGGCAGCTTCCAGGAGGACATCTCCGGGGACGAGTGGGAGCGGCGGACCGGGGCACACGGCCTGTGGCCCGGGGTACACGGGTCGGGTACTCACGGCTCGGCGCTGGGCAGCAGGATGAGCAGCTCGGGGTCGGGCGCGGGCTCGCGCGGCGGCGGCGAGTCGCGCGGCAGCTTCCAGGAGGACATCTCCGGGGACGAGTGGGAGCGGCGGACCGGGGCACACGGCCTGAGGCCCGGGGTACACGGGTCGGGTACTCACGGCTCGGCGCTGGGCAGCAGGATGAGCAGCTCGGGGTCGGGCGCGGGCTCGCGCGGCGGCGGCGAGTCGCGCGGCAGCTTCCAGGAGGACATCTCCGGGGACGAGTGGGAGCGGCGGACCGGGGCACACGGCCTGAGGCCCGGGG
The DNA here is from genome assembly GCA_947049275.1 of Epinotia bilunana. Lineage (NCBI taxonomy): Eukaryota > Metazoa > Arthropoda > Insecta > Lepidoptera > Tortricidae > Epinotia > Epinotia bilunana. Next base: position 24,102,251 of record OX346262.1, read on the forward strand.
TACACGGGTCGGGTACTCACGGCTCGGCGCTGGGCAGCAGGATGAGCAGCTCGGGGTCGGGCGCGGGCTCGCGCGGCGGCGGCGAGTCGCGCGGCAGCTTCCAGGAGGACATCTCCGGGGACGAGTGGGAGCGGCGGACCGGGGCACACGGCCTGAGGCCCGGGGTACACGGGTCGGGTACTCACGGCTCGGCGCTGGGCAGCAGGATGAGCAGCTCGGGGTCGGGCGCGGGCTCGCGCGGCGGCGGCGAGTCGCGCGGCAGCTTCCAGGAGGACATCTCCGGGGACGAGTGGGAGCGGCGGACCGGGGCACACGGCCTGAGGCCCGGGGTACACGGGTCGGGTACTCACGGCTCGGCGCTGGGCAGCAGGATGAGCAGCTCGGGGTCGGGCGCGGGCTCGCGCGGCGGCGGCGAGTCGCGCGGCAGCTTCCAGGAGGACATCTCCGGGGACGAGTGGGAGCGGCGGACCGGGGCACACGGCCTGTGGCCCGGGGTACACGGGTCGGGTACTCACGGCTCGGCGCTGGGCAGCAGGATGAGCAGCTCGGGGTCGGGCGCGGGCTCGCGCGGCGGCGGCGAGTCGCGCGGCAGCTTCCAGGAGGACATCTCCGGGGACGAGTGGGAGCGGCGGACCGGGGCACACGGCCTGAGGCCCGGGGTACACGGGTCGGGTACTCACGGCTCGGCGCTGGGCAGCAGGATGAGCAGCTCGGGGTCGGGCGCGGGCTCGCGCGGCGGCGGCGAGTCGCGCGGCAGCTTCCAGGAGGACATCTCCGGGGACGAGTGGGAGCGGCGGACCGGGGCACACGGCCTGAGGCCCGGGGTACACGGGTCGGGTACTCACGGCTCGGCGCTGGGCAGCAGGATGAGCAGCTCGGGGTCGGGCGCGGGCTCGCGCGGCGGCGGCGAGTCGCGCGGCAGCTTCCAGGAGGACATCTCCGGGGACGAGTGGGAGCGGCGGACCGGGGCACACGGCCTGAGGCCCGGGGTACACGGGTCGGGTACTCACGGCTCGGCGCTGGGCAGCAGGATGAGCAGCTCGGGGTCGGGCGCGGGCTCGCGCGGCGGCGGCGAGTCGCGCGGCAGCTTCCAGGAGGACATCACCGGGGACGAGTGGGAGCGGCGGACCGGGGCACACGGCCTGAGGCCCGGGGTACACGGGTCGGGTACTCACGGCTCGGCGCTGGGCAGCAGGATGAGCAGCTCGGGGTCGGGCGCGGGCTCGCGCGGCGGCGGCGAGTCGCGCGGCAGCTTCCAGGAGGACATCTCCGGGGACGAGTTGGAGCGACGGACCGGATGCCGGCTCTTGCCCTGGATCATTGCAATAAGTCAGTATGGGTCTGGGTATGTCAATAAATTATTCCATTCTATGCAACATTTCCAAGTTGGAACGTCGCATTACATACGCCAGTGGTTCCTATCCTAGTTCAATTAGGTGAACTGAATTTTCATATTTTTTTATAATCACCTATACGCCGCTATCTAATCATACATTTAAATTGCAACCTACAATGAATGACAGCTGGTTTACCCCGTGGGGCCGGCCCCCAGCCCCAGCGGCCCACTGGTCGGGGCCGCCGGTGACGTGCGAGTGCGGGTGCGAGTGCGAGTGCGAGTGAGAGTTACCTCGGGCGCGTACAGCAGCATGTCCTCGTCGCGCGCCGCGCCGCGCACCGGCGAGCCCGGGATGTTGATCGGCTGCGTGCTCATACTGACAGACAAACAAACAACGCGTTATACTCGAACACTACCAGTGTCCATTTCGGATCACCCTCAAATATAAACGAAACTATATAATATAAGGGTTCCTTGTTGACTATGGAACCCTAATAAAATGATCTGAAAAAAAAAACCGGTGTTTTGTTTATAATTGAAATGTTGCGTGCCTGCATCCATGGGCATGTTTACGACGATAAACTTAAGGAGTATAGGCCAGTCTGAGTGGAGATGTTACCGTAAAGGCTGCGGGGGTCCGATGCAGTGCGTGGCGGCGTGCGGCGGCTTCCTATCGCCCGCCACCACAGAGTCGGAACTGCGGAAACATGTATTCATAAATAAATACAAAAATACAGGATAACATTCAGCTGGGCATCAGCGGAAATCGTATCACCCTGCTTCCAGCGATACGTCACTATCGCGAAACCGTCGTCTTGCGTTCAGACAACCAGATTACAGAAAGAAAAGATGTGTGCGCTAACCTTAAGGGTGTCAAGGAAGTCCTATACCACCCCCAGGCACTTCATTGTTCACGTGGGACTTTAGAACATAGACAGAGACAAAAGAACGTTGTAGTTACCTGGACTTGTGCAGGTCCTGCGCGTGCGTCGCCTGCGACGCGGTCGAGCCGCTGCGCGAGCGGCTCTCGCTCTCCGACGCCTGTCGCAGTCACACACATAAACGATCACGAGCCGAAATCGGTCACACATCCATTTGCTAGTCTATCAGCCAATTTTTGCCTCAAAATCTAATTATGCTGGCAATTATGTAATAAAAAAGAAACAGGTTATAAGCACTCCAAACTGACGTTGACTGTGCACTAGAACTGAGTCAATTGCACCAACTTGCCTCAGTTTCGCGTCGTCCATGGAAACGTATGAACGTGTCTCAGCTGTCAGATGTGGTAGCCATTTTTAAACACGGATTTTCGTAAAGACAACGTATACCTCTTTATTACATTACATCATGGTATGCTGGTATGAATCGTTTATGCCAATTTAATGAATCGTTTCTTAAATTTTAAATTCTATCTAAAGTTACATGTTCTGTCTATACCTGTAATTTTCTTTGCCATAAACTCGAAACTTCATCGGCATTATGACTTAATAATTAGGAAATGTCGTAGAGAAAATAAATACACAAATTTTACGAGTATTACAGGCATGCGACAATTATAGCCTCCTGCGGCTTTTAAAAGTACAATGGAATTCCAACCAAGAGATCGCATAATAGTTTAGAATTTTTATGTTCTAAAATGAAATAAAACAAAACAAATGAAACTCTCCTCTTATAGTATAATGTGACTTTAATAACATTGAACCATTTTTAACAGACTTCAAAAAAGGAGGAGGTTTTTATGTTTGTTCCCCGATTACTCGAAGACGCCCGGACCTATTTGGAAAATTCCTTTTTTGTGTGGTCCCACGGTCATCAGGTCAGGGTCTGATGACGGGATCCTGGACAAATCGGGGGAACTCTTCAAATTGTACAGGCACACTTAAAGCAATTTGACTACTGATTTGAAGTCGGGTAAAACGGTGTTTTTTAAAGTAAATGATATCGTTTCTGTAGGAACCTAGGGCACAGTAGACAGTCCTTAATTCGTCGGTGTCCAGCCGGGCATGCAAACTCATCGGCAGTTTTTTTTTCTCGACCAGCCGTGGCTTGGACCTTCGCGAGTTAGTGTCAAAGTAAGAGGGGGGACAGGTCTCACGTTGCTGGTCCGGTCGTCGCTGCTGGACGCGCAGCTGGCCGGCGCGGCGGGCGCGGGCGCGGGCGCCAGCAGCGCCAGGATGTCCTGCAGGGAGGACTCCGACTGGTTCTCCCAGCCCATCTGCACAGGGGAGTCCGTCTCAAAGGCTTGTAATATATCATCATCCTCCTAGCGTTATTCCCGGTTGTACAGTTGCCCTCAGATATATCGGAGCGGCCAAAGAGTTCACAAATATCTGAACACATCTCTAATGCCTCGACGATAGAGACGTGTTCGGATACTTCAGATTGCGATTGTATCCCTAAAGGAGCCCGGAGTCCAAAAGTCTTTGCAATATTTAGTTTTGGGGACTTATACAAATCGACCGAGTCCCAAACTAAGCAAAGCTTGTACAGTCAAGTGCAAAAATATGTATAGATTTCATCTTCTCATAAATATGTACCAAAACCTTAATCCGCTGACATAAGAGCTATGGGACATATTTATGAGTAAGTTGTATGCATCCATATTTTTACACTTGACTGTATTATGGGTACTAGCCGACGATATACATAGGTATCTAGAAAAATAAATACGTAAATACATAGAAAATATCCATGACTCGGAAGCAAATAATCGTGTTCATCACATACAAAATGCCTACCGGTATGCAATTGTCACTACCATCTAGGCTACAGAGGTGGTCGTGTAATGCACTTGGCAGTCGTGCCGGCGGCAGTCGTGACAGTACCTGGTTCTGCACGCGCATGAGCCAGGCCACGTCGCCGGACGGCGAGCGCACGTGGATCTCGGCCCAGTCGGCGCACCAGCACGGGCACGCGCCCGCCGCCAGCTCGCCCGCGCGCGACCACGCCGCCTCCTCCGTGTCCTGCAACAGCGGCCGCGTACACACACACATCCGACCGTCCCTGCTCGGTGACCGGTGACCGGTGACCGGTGACCGGTGACGGGTGCCAAACGATCGCCAAACCTGATCTAAGGTTCCCCCTCATGGGCCACCATCATTACACCAACTCAAACATTGACACTTATACGCATTATAAGAAAGAAAGAAAGATAAAACATTTATTTGTGACATAAAAACCAAATCAATAGTACGAAAATAAAATACAAATTATACAAACTACGACAAAAACAAACTTAATTCTCACAAAGTTATTTATAACTAGTATTCTACTGCATTTCTGCTAAAAGTTTTGGATGACTATGAATCTTGTTCGTATACATAGGTCGAAAGACAAATGAATGATTAAACCGATCCGTAACTAAATGAACATCTAGAATCTAAACTAAATAAATTAACTTACCACTTCTTTTGAGATCTTTTCGAAGCGCTGCGTGAAATTGTAGAGCGCTTCTACTATAGGGTTGTATTCGGCCGAGTTTTGTCTGCAAGTGCACAGTAATACATCATGACAATTAAACATTATATTTCACATTATCCCACGAGCGGGCTCATACGTTTTCAATAAGAAAAATTCAGACAACAGTGAATATTTTCACGGATATCTTCCCTAACCAATTTTAAAATTTCTTGAACTAAAAAGAACACAGACAACGCTTTAACATTCATAAAGCATCAAATAGACTCACATGCATCACACAAAACGAATGACTCCCACGTGTGTTAGTAATTAGTTTAACCACCAAGAGATTAGTTAATCTAAGGTTGTTATAAAGTGGTGGGATTAGTGACGGCATTTGCGATATCTTCTGGACTAGGAAACAAGTAATATAAAATATGACTCTGTATAAATCGCATATGTCATCACGAAATTGTCAGGAAGGTTAGAAGCGGCAGGCCAATTGTTATCGAATACCAATCTTTGTACGTCATGCAAGCCTATATATCTATGGATTTTGTCAGGTACATACGTTTCGCGATCACTCGGAAGAGCCTTTGGCGAGACCAGAGTGATTAGAATGCTGTCCGTAAACTCACAGTTGCACAATCGAACTAACCCCAATCCGTGCGTCGTTAAAACGGTTGATAAATAGTGTCCGATTAGTGCAACGTCGGTCGTCCCACGTAACATTGCAGCCGCTACATCTACGCCACAGACTTCGAGGATACAGCACTGGAGGATGCGTGGCGAACTCAGCTGTACCCGTGTGTACCTGGAGGTGACGGTGCTGGACTCGGGGCGCGCGTCAGTGGACAGCGAGGAGCTGGACGCCGAGTTTTCCGTGGAGCGGCTGTGCTGCAGCGAGTGCTTGCTGTAGCTGCCACACCACACGTCACCTGGTGTACCCGTGTGTACCTGGAGGTGACGGCGCTGGACTCGGGGCGCGCGTCGGTGGACAGCGAGGAGCTGGACGCCGAGTTCTCCGTGGAGCGGCTGTGCTGCAGCGAGTGCTTGCTGTAGCTGCCACACCACACGTCACCTGGTGTACCCGTGTGTACCTGGAGGTGACGGCGCTGGACTCGGGGCGCGCGTCGGTGGACAGCGAGGAGCTGGACGCCGAGTTCTCCGTGGAGCGGCTGTGCTGCAGCGAGTGCTTGCTGTAGCTGCCACACCACACGTCACCTGGTGTACCCGTGTGTACCTGGAGGTGACGGCGCTGGACTCGGGGCGCGCGTCGGTGGACAGCGAGGAGCTGGACGCCGAGTTCTCCGTGGAGCGGCTGTGCTGCAGCGAGTGCTTGCTGTAGCTGCCACACCACACGTCACCTGGTGTACCCGTGTGTACCTGGAGGTGACGGCGCTGGACTCGGGGCGCGCGTCGGTGGACAGCGAGGAGCTGGACGCCGAGTTCTCCGTGGAGCGGCTGTGCTGCAGCGAGTGCTTGCTGTAGCTGCCACACCACACGTCACCTGGTGTACCCGTGTGTACCTGGAGGTGACGGCGCTGGACTCGGGGCGCGCGTCGGTGGACAGCGAGGAGCTGGACGCCGAGTTCTCCGTGGAGCGGCTGTGCTGCAGCGAGTGCTTGCTGTAGCTGCCACACCACACGTCACCTGGTGTACCCGTGTGTACCTGGAGGTGACGGCGCTGGACTCGGGGCGCGCGTCGGTGGACAGCGAGGAGCTGGACGCCGAGTTCTCCGTGGAGCGGCTGTGCTGCAGCGAGTGCTTGCTGTAGCTGCCACACCACTCGTCACCTGGTGTACCCGTGTGTACCTGGAGGTGACGGCGCTGGACTCGGGGCGCGCGTCGGTGGACAGCGAGGAGCTGGACGCCGAGTTCTCCGTGGAGCGGCTGTGCTGCAGCGAGTGCTTGCTGTAGCTGCCACACCACACGTCACCTGGTGTACCCGTGTGTACCTGGAGGTGACGGCGCTGGACTCGGGGCGCGCGTCGGTGGACAGCGAGGAGCTGGACGCCGAGTTCTCCGTGGAGCGGCTGTGCTGCAGCGAGTGCTTGCTGTAGCTGCCACACCACACGTCACCTGGTGTACCCGTGTGTACCTGGAGGTGACGGCGCTGGACTCGGGGCGCGCGTCGGTGGACAGCGAGGAGCTGGACGCCGAGTTCTCCGTGGAGCGGCTGTGCTGCAGCGAGTGCTTGCTGTAGCTGCCACACCACACGTCACCTGGTGTACCCGTGTGTACCTGGAGGTGACGGCGCTGGACTCGGGGCGCGCGTCGGTGGACAGCGAGGAGCTGGACGCCGAGTTCTCCGTGGAGCGGCTGTGCTGCAGCGAGTGCTTGCTGTAGCTGCCACACCACACGTCACCTGGTGTACCCGTGTGTACCTGGAGGTGACGGCGCTGGACTCGGGGCGCGCGTCGGTGGACAGCGAGGAGCTGGACGCCGAGTTCTCCGTGGAGCGGCTGTGCTGCAGCGAGTGCTTGCTGTAGCTGCCACACCACACGTCACCTGGTGTACCCGTGTGTACCTGGAGGTGACGGCGCTGGACTCGGGGCGCGCGTCGGTGGACAGCGAGGAGCTGGACGCCAAGTTCTCCGTGGAGCGGCTGTGCTGCAGCGAGTGCTTGCTGTAGCTGCCACACCACACGTCACCTGGTGTACCCGTGTGTACCTGGAGGTGACGGCGCTGGACTCGGGGCGCGCGTCGGTGGACAGCGAGGAGCTGGACGCCGAGTTCTCCGTGGAGCGGCTGTGCTGCAGCGAGTGCTTGCTGTAGCTGCCACACCACACCACACCAGACGTCACGCAAGCGACAGGCACCGGAGTGCCAGTGCTCGAGTCGAACCTTTGGTATCTTTGATATAGTATTACGAGGAACGACTGGACTAGTCTCTAGAGAATCGAATTCTCAATCATTTGGTCTATCCAAGGCCAAATTCGCAAGACCCATGAAAAAAATCACCAGGAAGTATATTTTTGACCATCACTTCCGATACACATTTTAATTTGTCTCGTGCTCGCTCCCACTCGTACCGAGGTAATCAGTGCGTAAGAGAAGAACTTAATCGACGCCATATTTTTTGAATTTAAGACAAAATACAGTCAAAGCACAGAGAATGTGAATGAAGAAGAATCATGTATGTATTTTTTGTAGGAGTCTACGAAAACGCGCCTTTAAGAAACATCATAAGAGATGAACTTCTATATTGTACTGTCTACCCAGTGGTACGTAAGTTTGACTCGAGCACAATGTTAGTAACGATACGATGCGGTCTATTCTAATGATAGGTATCTGACTATAAAGAAAACATTTTTGTCTAGATGATCCACTACCATTGGAACAGACCTGAGGACGCTACTAATAGCGTAGCGACTTTGATAGTATAGTCTCGACTTTCAAACGTCCACATAAACCCCTCAGGTCCCTTTCAAGAATGGTAAAAGTCTTATTATCTTTATTGATTAAGCCAGTATATTTGGTTGACGTGTAAAAACACGTCAACCAAATATACAATTTAATATTTTGATTAGGATGTTGTGTGATGTGTCATACAAAGCAACAACAAAAATGACAGAAGATCTGTCGTACCTGGTGTAAAGGTTGTCCGTCGCCTTTTAACGTGGTAACGCGGCTCGTGTGGAGGAAAATGACAGAAGATCTGTCGTACCTGGTGTAAAGGTTGTCCGTCGCCTTTTAACGTGGTAACGCGGCTCGTGTGGAGGGTACCTTCGCGCCAGGGATTACTTGAGGGGGAATTATGACTAGGCTTAAGCTAGTCTTAAGTTTATTGTTATTATAATATTTTATTGTATTTTGTTGACATGAATAATTGAAGGAGATGTTATAAGATTTGTGCCATTCTTGGAATGAGCGCCAGCGACCGCCGAGGGACTTTGCTTTGCCATCAAAGTTCGGTACGCAATTAGTCTTCTAAATAAAATCAAAGCAAATCAAAAGCAACCAGCACAAGTAACAATCTCCTACTTGTACAGAAATTTACATTATTCGCTGATTTTTCATTAAGTAATTGCTTTTCTGTACCTACTGTAGGGATTTAACGATGTTTTAATTAAACACATCGACATTTTTATTTTATAACGACCTCAATAAATGAAAAGAGCGACTGCGCATGAAGAAAGTCACGGAGACAACTCGTGCCGGCTGCGCAGTGTTATTCGCGTTCAGAGTTGTCAGTAAGCGATGCAGCTCCCGCGCCCAGGGCGGCTCACACAAACCAAACCAAAACACTAGAGAACACACACTAGTTTGCTTCCCGGTACTTATCATTCAACCGCGATAGGTTCGGGGATGGAATAGCTGTCAATTCACACGTAATTATATGACCACACTGTCGTCTCCATTCTCAAAGATATCGCGGTCAAGTAATACTTCGGAACAGATATAATCGGTTATTAGGAATGGACGAACACACGATGCGGACTACCGCATGACGAATCCGGATTAATGTATAGGTGTAAGAAAAAAAGTATATGCCTGAATTGGCCAGTCTGTAATTTGGTCTACCGAGAAGCATTGATTTAACTTATTCATTAATATTTGAATTTGTGTTATAAGACGCTTTATGCTAGTTTTAGAGGTCTCACAAGTGAGAGTTAGGACTCTGTTGGATTTCTTTTAAAGACAGCCTGTGGCACAGTGCGATGTGAAATTTTGCTATTCGAAGTGTATCAAGTATTTGTGCATACAGCAATTTTCGTGCTATCACGGCCATATCACGAGCTGTTTAAAACAAACCCGAATGGTGCCCCTAGTCTCGAGTGACACAGAAACGCAGTGGTACAGAGGCCGGGCTTACCGCTTGATTTCAGGCGGGTTCTGCGTCACGTGCAGGCTGTTGTGGTTCTGCTGGCTGTGGCAGCCGTCGCTTGTCTGGACCTGTTTCGACATTCACAATTATTGCATCTCGATTGGATTTTCCGCTTTTGTTAGTGCTACTTTTAAGCAAATATACAGGGCAGTGAGGGAACATTTCAAACTATAAGAGACGCGGAAACTTGTTTTTAGGAGTTACGAGAACAGAAAAAAAAGCATCTAAAAATTTATACAATGCACACACGGCCGGAAATCGAACCCCGTGTTATTAAATACTAATATTTACACGGTTCAACTCACGTATTCAATGTCACTACGAGCGACATGTTTCGAACTCTTCGGGAGTTCTTCTTCAGGATGACCCCCCGCCCTGTCGGCGCGTGCGTCACGCGCCGCTCGGCGTTCCGAACGGGCGCGGGCAGTGATTCAAGCGACACCACCGCGAAAACACTCATTCTGAAGAAGAACTCCCGAAGAGTTCGAAACACGTCGCCCGTAGTGACATTGAATACGTGAGTTGAACCGTGTAATTATTAGTATTATTTCAACATGTCTCACGAAAGTTTAAATTCGACCCGTGTTATTTGTCTAAAAATGGGAGTTCGTTTAATTTCTGCCGTAAATGAATCTGCGGTCACAAAAAAAGTAATGTTAAAAGAAAACAAATGAAATTAAAAGATTTTTCTTAAAATCCAACTGCCTTTTTCAATTATTATAACCTGTCACTCCTACGATTAAGGCTGTAATCGTAACTAATCGTTCGTTAAAATCTGAATGTACGAAAAGCTTGCCAAGTTTCTATGAAGTGCCAGCTGCCAGCGCTATATATGACGTCGGCCCGTAATCGCAAGTTTTACCGCCTTAAGGTGCGTAAAAATAAATAAATATAAGGGGACAATCTTACACAAATAGAGCTATGGGACCAGCTCTATATGGGTAAGCTCAGTAAGGCTTGTGTTATGGGCCAGACGACGATTTATATAATAGATATAAATACATAGAAAACAAAAACATCCGTGACTCAGAAAAAGATATTCGTGCTCATCACACAAATAATGCCCTTACCGGGATTCGAACCCGGGAACTCCGGCTTCGTAAGCAGCGTCACTGCCCACTAGGCTGACCGGTCGTCAACAGAGGTTGAAACCAGCGGATAGCGCATAGGTACCTGTGCGACGTCGTCGTGGAGCGGAGCGAGAGGCGGCAGCGGGCTGGCCGCGCTGTCCGCGTGCTGGCGGCACAGCAGCGCGCACCTGCAACACAGCCGCGGCGGCGTCACACACGTCGGCCCGCGCTATACGTGCAGGCGTACCGAGCCGCGAGCCGCGAGCCGCGAGCCGCGCGTCAACAATACTCTACATACCCTTCATCTGGGAGCACGGCAGTGCCCCCCGCCAAGTCGAGCAAAACAGCGGCACGGCCGTACCATCCTTTTCTCGAAGCAGTTCAGGCCATTTTCGACCCCCCTATAACTACGTTGTGGATAAAACTAGAAGACTGAATTTTCAGTAACAAGCACGCATTGTATAAACACGATATATTTCAAAATTCATTCAATTTCAACCAGTATTTTAAGAATTATAACTAGTCAGTTTCTTAATTTTGTCACTCACTGACTGACTTACCGATCATCAAAGCAATTAGCAAGCAAATAAAAAATAATAAGAATGCCTGAGACTTGGCTCTATGAAACATCTCACAACTTTTTACGGTGGAAGAGTTTCGAGACTTAGCCTCTTTTTTACATGGAATGTTTTTTATGGGATTCATGTATCTAGCCCATTCCAGGCCTGGCAGCGCTACGTGTGCATTTACCTTGCCCCTGAACGGGCTAGAGAAGAAATAGTGAGTTCTTATTAATTAGAAAACGTACATCATTCATGTCATTAGTCGTACTTCTTATGCAAAAAACCGTTTAATTAGAAGAGCGTGCAGGCCTTATGAAATTTCATACGTTAGATATTCTCAAGGAGACATTTTGTAGCTTCAAACGATTATCTTTACAATGTATTCAACAACTATAATACTAATGTATCATAACTGTACGTTTTGTGGCACTCATTATGTTTATACTACTAACGATGCATATCGATAACTCCATTTTTTTAATGTTTTGGTTTACATATTCTAATTAGGGAAACTGGTCTACAATTTAGTACTTTTTATTGTATCAAATATAACTATGTGAGACTGTTCGTTTCCTAATAAATAACTAAAACTGCACGGACACGAACCCGCACGATATAAGATACCCGTCTCTTTCCAAGTGTTCTAACGTGTGCAGTTATAGAGTGGCAGAGAGGGCACTGACCTGTCGCACATGCCCTGCTTGAGCGAGTTCATGGCGCAGCCGGCCGTGGTGATGGTGACCAGCTTGTGGCCCACCAGCCACGTCTGCGCCTGCCCGCCCGAGAACATCCACTCGGCCGCGTCGCTCCTGCAAGGGCAATCGACATGTAAGCCATGAACGAACAGAGGCTCTAGTATAAGTTTTACCGAAACAAAACTTTACGATCGCGTTTGCGTTTTACCCTCAATTCGTATGGGATTTGACAGCTAAACGCAAACGCGGTCGTAACGTTTTGTTCGGTAAAACTTATACTAGAGTCTCAATTTCATTTTAGTGCACGCATCCGTCCGATCTGCCAGATGTTAAGCAACCATTAGCTCGTTACCTATGAAATTGGCGTTTTTTTCACAGATTTTTTGTGTACGTAATTTATTCATTTCTATTGCAACCTCCAAATTATTTTTTAATTTCAATATTAGACTATGTAACAAAGGTTTTAAATACAAATAAAAGGTTTTAATTTTTCATTTAGTGTTTCAAATTAAAGCTTGAAAACCACCCTTTTCATGTGCTGCCGGTTCAAGTTTCATGATGCGAACTATTTTTTAAGTAATTAAGATAGTATGTGTAACGTAGCTTAAAAGTTTTCTATATTCCTACCAAAATTTTGTTTGGTTTGAATTAGACATTGCTGAATAATGCGTTAAATTTAATGTATGAAAATCAGTTTTCGTAAAATTCTCCATACAAAACGCCAATTTCATAGGTAAGGACCTAATAACACCGTCGCTAATGGCCGCTAGTGGGTTGAGAATAATCACAAGCGCGCTGACGAGCCTCTATTGATATGAGGATTCGTCGGATTAACAGCAAGAGACAAATGCGGGTCCCACACGTTGAACATAAGGCACCCTCTGGCGGTGGCACCAAATACTTAAAAAGTCAGTAGTGGCCACCACCTAACAACTATGGTCGTGGCATTCTGTGTGATGGAGGTACTTCTCCAGTCGGCTGCTTCTAATATGGGCGAGATGACATTCCGTGGTGGCCTAACTCGCTTTAGGTGTTGGATCCACGCGTAGAGACGCGCCCGCGAGCCGGAGCCCTGCGGAGTGAAGAGAGAGAAGAGCGGGCACCTGCTGGGCTTGACGCTGCACGGCGAGGCGGTGTAGCGGGCCAGCAGGTCCACGCAGGTCTCGGTGAGCTCCACGTGGAAGGCGGCGGAGGCGGCCGCCGCGGACGACGCGGAGGCGCCCGCGCGCGCCGCGCCCGCGAGCCGGAGCCCTGCGGAGTGAAGAGAGAGAAGAGCGGGCACCTGCTGGGCTTGACGCTGCACGGCGAGGCGGTGTAGCGGGCCAGCAGGTCCACGCAGGTCTCGGTGAGCTCCACGTGGAAGGCGGCGGAGGCGGCCGCCGCGGACGACGCGGAGGCGCCCGCGCGCGCCGCGCCCGCGAGCCGGAGCCCTGCGGAGTGAAGAGAGAGAAGAGCGGGCACCTGCTGGGCTTGACGCTGCACGGCGAGGCGGTGTAGCGGGCCAGCAGGTCCACGCAGGTCTCGGTGAGCTCCACGTGGAAGGCGGCGGAGGCGGCCGCCGCGGACGACGCGGAGGCGCCCGCGCGCGCCGCGCCCGCGAGCCGGAGCCCTGCGGAGTGAAGAGAGAGAAGAGCGGGCACCTGCTGGGCTTGACGCTGCACGGCGAGGCGGTGTAGCGGGCCAGCAGGTCCACGCAGGTCTCGGTGAGCTCCACGTGGAAGGCGGCGGAGGCGGCCGCCGCGGACGACGCGGAGGCGCCCGCGCGCGCCGCGCCCGCGAGCCGGAGCCCTGCGGAGTGAAGAGAGAGAAGAGCGGGCACCTGCTGGGCTTGACGCTGCACGGCGAGGCGGTGTAGCGGGCCAGCAGGTCCACGCAGGTCTCGGTGAGCTCCACGTGGAAGGCGGCGGAGGCGGCCGCCGCGGACGACGCGGAGGCGCCCGCGCGCGCCGCGCCCGCGAGCCGGAGCCCTGCGGAGTGAAGAGAGAGAAGAGCGGGCACCTGCTGGGCTTGACGCTGCACGGCGAGGCGGTGTAGCGGGCCAGCAGGTCCACGCAGGTCTCGGTGAGCTCCACGTGGAAGGCGGCGGAGGCGGCCGCCGCGGACGACGCGGAGGCGCCCGCGCGCGCCGCGCCCGCGAGCCGGAGCCCTGCGGAGTGAAGAGAGAGAAGAGCGGGCACCTGCTGGGCTTGACGCTGCACGGCGAGGCGGTGTAGCGGGCCAGCAGGTCCACGCAGGTCTCGGTGAGCTCCACGTGGAAGGCGGCGGAGGCGGCCGCCGCGGACGACGCGGAGGCGCCCGCGCGCGCCGCGCCCGCGAGCCGGAGCCCTGCGGAGTGAAGAGAGAGAAGAGCGGGCACCTGCTGGGCTTGACGCTGCACGGCGAGGCGGTGTAGCGGGCCAGCAGGTCCACGCAGGTCTCGGTGAGCTCCACGTGGAAGGCGGCGGAGGCGGCCGCCGCGGACGACGCGGAGGCGCCCGCGCGCGCCGCGCCCGCGAGCCGGAGCCCTGCGGAGTGAAGAGAGAGAAGAGCGGGCACCTGCTGGGCTTGACGCTGCACGGCGAGGCGGTGTAGCGGGCCAGCAGGTCCACGCAGGTCTCGGTGAGCTCCACGTGGAAGGCGGCGGAGGCGGCCGCCGCGGACGACGCGGAGGCGCCCGCGCGCGCCGCGCCCGCGAGCCGGAGCCCTGCGGAGTGAAGAGAGAGAAGAGCGGGCACCTGCTGGGCTTGACGCTGCACGGCGAGGCGGTGTAGCGGGCCAGCAGGTCCACGCAGGTCTCGGTGAGCTCCACGTGGAAGGCGGCGGAGGCGGCCGCCGCGGACGACGCGGAGGCGCCCGCGCGCGCCGCGCCCGCGAGCCGGAGCCCTGCGGAGTGAAGAGAGAGAAGAGCGGGCACCTGCTGGGCTTGACGCTGCACGGCGAGGCGGTGTAGCGGGCCAGCAGGTCCACGCAGGTCTCGGTGAGCTCCACGTGGAAGGCGGCGGAGGCGGCCGCCGCGGACGACGCGGAGGCGCCCGCGCGCGCCGCGCCCGCGAGCCGGAGCCCTGCGGAGTGAAGAGAGAGAAGAGCGGGCACCTGCTGGGCTTGACGCTGCACGGCGAGGCGGTGTAGCGGGCCAGCAGGTCCACGCAGGTCTCGGTGAGCTCCACGTGGAAGGCGGCGGAGGCGGCCGCCGCGGACGACGCGGAGGCGCCCGCGCGCGCCGCGCCCGCGAGCCGGAGCCCTGCGGAGTGAAGAGAGAGAAGAGCGGGCACCTGCTGGGCTTGACGCTGCACGGCGAGGCGGTGTAGCGGGCCAGCAGGTCCACGCAGGTCTCGGTGAGCTCCACGTGGAAGGCGGCGGAGGCGGCCGCCGCGGACGACGCGGAGGCGCCCGCGCGCGCCGCGCCCGCGAGCCGGAGCCCTGCGGAGTGAAGAGAGAGAAGAGCGGGCACCTGCTGGGCTTGACGCTGCACGGCGAGGCGGTGTAGCGGGCCAGCAGGTCCACGCAGGTCTCGGTGAGCTCCACGTGGAAGGCGGCGGAGGCGGCCGCCGCGGACGACGCGGAGGCGCCCGCGCGCGCCGCGCCCGCGAGCCGGAGCCCTGCGGAGTGAAGAGAGAGAAGAGCGGGCACCTGCTGGGCTTGACGCTGCACGGCGAGGCGGTGTAGCGGGCCAGCAGGTCCACGCAGGTCTCGGTGAGCTCCACGTGGAAGGCGGCGGAGGCGGCCGCCGCGGACGACGCGGAGGCGCCCGCGCGCGCCGCGCCCGCGAGCCGGAGCCCTGCGGAGTGAAGAGAGAGAAGAGCGGGCACCTGCTGGGCTTGACGCTGCACGGCGAGGCGGTGTAGCGGGCCAGCAGGTCCACGCAGGTCTCGGTGAGCTCCACGTGGAAGGCGGCGGAGGCGGCCGCCGCGGACGACGCGGAGGCGCCCGCGCGCGCCGCGCCCGCGAGCCGGAGCCCTGCGGAGTGAAGAGAGAGAAGAGCGGGCACCTGCTGGGCTTGACGCTGCACGGCGAGGCGGTGTAGCGGGCCAGCAGGTCCACGCAGGTCTCGGTGAGCTCCACGTGGAAGGCGGCGGAGGCGGCCGCCGCGGACGACGCGGAGGCGCCCGCGCGCGCCGCGCCCGCGAGCCGGAGCCCTGCGGAGTGAAGAGAGAGAAGAGCGGGCACCTGCTGGGCTTGACGCTGCACGGCGAGGCGGTGTAGCGGGCCAGCAGGTCCACGCAGGTCTCGGTGAGCTCCACGTGGAAGGCGGCGGAGGCGGCCGCCGCGGACGACGCGGAGGCGCCCGCGCGCGCCGCGCCCGCGCCCAGCGGCGCCGCCGACACGCCGCGGGAGCCCTGCACACGCACCACTTGAAGCGCCGCACGGCACACACACACACACACACACACATACACACACACACGGCCCCTAGTGCTCGACACCGGCACACCGCTACTAGCGCGCCGGCCACTCCCGCAGCTCGCACCGAGTGTGCGCCGGCCGGTACAACATTTATCAAAGAACTCGTCCGCAGTTATTGGCGGCCCCTGCGGCCGCGCCTAGTAGCTTTTAGGTGAGGTTGTTTCAAATATTTTACTAAGCACAAACAGCGAACGAAAAAACCATTTTCGTCAGACTTGTAAAAAATGGTGGTCAATTTGCACTTTTTCGATATTAGTGCATTCAACATACTTAATAAGTTTCACGAGAATGAGCACCGCAGCGGAGCATAACGTCCGGAAGATATTTCACAGAAGTGAAATAGTTATTTATGCTACAAGTGTGAAAAGTAGGTGATTTGCGACGAGTGGCATTTTTATACATCAGCGAGTGAAGCGAGCGAATGTATAATGCGACACGAGTCGGAAATCATCTTTACGCGCGTGTATCATACAACGTTTTACTATGCCTTGTGTGAGGAAATAGATTAAATGTTGAAATGTCAGTTTAAAATAGATGGGTTAAAATTTAAGAACCTAGGTAGATTGTCAGATAGATACCTACTTATTATCTGGAACTGCTGTCAAGCTTATTCACTTAAAAATTAAAACCATTGTATTAATTGTATTTTGGAACAGAACTAATTTTGAGTAGGTAACTCAATATATTCCACAACAAAAGACGCTGTACCGACGTAGTTCTAAGAAACATACTGACACTATTGAAACGCAAAAAATCATTATTATTATTGATTAGTCACTTTCACTCGAGATTTTGAACATTCTTTACATAAAATAACTCCAAAGTAAACAACAATCACAACAATGGCGGGCTTTTTAGTTTTAAATACATGCGCGGTCAACATGCGCATGTGCAAGTCGCCATACTGTCGTATCGCAAAAGGCATAAGCAAGATATGCGTTCAGCCAGACACGTTTTAGTAAATATTAAAAATTAATTAATTAATTGACCAAATTCAAAATTCAAAAATATTAATAAAACATTTTATACATTATTAGTATTTATGTACCTTTTATATGAAAGAAAAAGTGTAATTGAAATATTTTTGAAACTTTTCTCAAGTAATAAAAACTCTTTGCATCGGGCTGACGACGGACTTAAAAATTAAAAGTAAAAAGCACTAGTGCGAAAAAGTGGCACTTTCCGCACGATTTGCGTGCTTGGAAAACGCTCTTTTCGAGCACATGCATTGTAAACATACATATTATTTATATCGTATGTATTTATTTAATAGTATGGCCATACAAGTAAGTTTTACATTATAAGAAGTTACTGTAGCCGAGCGGTAAGGCGCGCGATTTTCAATCTGGAGGTCGCGGGGTCGAGCCCCGGCTCGTACCACTAATTTTTTTTTTTTTTTTAATTTATTTATCAAAAGTACAAAACAATTAACAATGTTATGTTACTCGCCAAACTGCGATAACAGTTTGTTGGCGAGACCGCGCTCATTTTAACTAATGTTAAGAACCTATGTTAAAACTATGTTAGGTATGCTATATGAACTAGGCACATATGACCTTAAACACTAACTTACACACTAAACATGACAATGCCTGAATACTTCACCTCTGCACTTAAAGTGCTATACTTTTACAATTATTTATTTGTTCACTTATTTTTTTACTGCGAGCATTCTTTTTTACCTATGTAAGTATTAATGTAATTTTTCCAAAAATATCTTTTTTAATCTATTTTTCAATTCAACTTTGCTGCACTTTTTTTCTTCTCTTAACCAATCAGTCTCGTTGTATATTTTTGGTATCATAAATATATTAGCTCTTTTGCCATAGTAGTTTTTAGCAGAATTCTGTACATATTTATTTGCCCTTACATTTTTAGTTTTATATTTATTTTGTTTTAAAACTTTATACTTATTATCAAAATAGTTTTCTACAGCTATCATATATTGCACCCTTTGATGTATAGGTAATATTTTACATATCTTGTACAACCTGTCATAATCACCTCTAAGGTTATTTTTAGTTTTTTTACTAACAAGGTATTTCATACATCTTATTTGTAATTTTTTAATTTCATTTAAATATGTTCGAAAAGTTCGACCATAAACACTGAGCCCATAACCAATAACAGAGTCGGCTAACGCGTAATATACAACAAGCATGGTTTTTTTACTAACTATTCTGTTTAAGTGGTACAGCTTACTTAGAACTGAGCGAATCCTAGAACAAACTGCAGTGACATGTGTTTTCCAATTGAAATTATTATCAATGTGCATGCCTAAATACTTATATGTCTGCACGTATTCTAACGGTTCACAGTTACATTTTTTATTTGAATGGTTGTGTAAACAGTCGTACTCGTGACCGATGACACCAAAGTCTTTATAGTTGACATAAGGAGCCCTGCGATTGTATGGAGAGTAAATGTGCATACATTTAGTTTTTGTTAAATTTATAATAATTCCGTTATCATGGGCCCATTTAATTACATTATCAAGGTCACTCTGAATATTTTTATGGGCTTCCGTCATATCTGCATGTGAATACAGTAAACACATATCATCCGCATACATGTATACTTTACAATTACGCACGACATTGACCACACTGTTGACGAGCATCACGTAGCCGACAGGGCCGTACACCGACCCGGTCGGCACCCCGAGCGTGACGTCACACTCCGCGCCCGTGGTGCCGGCGAGGGTCGTGCGCATGCTCCTGCCGGCCAGGTAGCTGCGGAACCAGTCGTTGACGGGGCCGGCGATGCCACATTCTCTCATCGCCTGGAGCAGCACTACGTGGTCCAGGGTATCGAACGCTTTTTTGTAATCTATAGATAATGTACTGTAGTATGGCAATTGGCCACATTTAGTGTTTAGCAGTAACATACTGCTACATAAACGCATATTGCTTGTATCAGCGATAACTTGTTTGTATAAAGTAGGCTACACGATTGAATAGTGTCTTTACTTTAAACTATACCGGTGTATTACTTCGTTTCTCGTCACCACGCTGCCAAAGTCCCCCAACAGCTTACATTATCACAGTACTAAATATCATGTGGTATTCAACAATGGGTTTACGGTGAAGGAAACCATCGTGAGGAAACAGGTCAAATCCCAATAAGGTCTAGTTTTCCGTCTGGATTGGAAGGTGGGATGGCAGTATTCGTAAAACGTATGCGTTGTGCGAAATCTTGGTATTAGGTGTCAAAGAGAACCCCTGGGTTCCTTTAGCGCACAACCGGGAAAACCGCCAGGAGGATGACGCATTAAGTTTTACATTAGTAAGATTTGATACAAAACACGTGGTACTGACCAGACTTGAGCTGCGCTTGCGGTTGGAGGAGTCCTCGTTGGCGTGCACCTTGCGGGTCTGGAGCTGCTCCTCGAACGGCAGGATGATGTAATTGTGCAGGCCCTGGGAACGCCGCGGCTATTAGCCCTTTAGACGATATTCATCTTCTACGAAAGTGATAAAACGGAGGCCACACCATAAGCGTTCGAATATGCACCTTACAATGCTACGCAGTATCTTTAATAGTCGTTCTTGGCACCGTGGGCACTTTTGGCAGGTTTTGAGTGTCTTTTTTTGGCGGTCATGCTATACGATTCGGAGCTCTGTTGTTGGAAACTATTGCGTAATTACATTTCTGTAGAAGAAGGGCTTCAACGCCTTCGACACATACTGAGTGGACTCCTTTTTTAGCTGAAAGTTGGTGGTTTGGGTTGATTCGAATTCCCTGTCTCCCTGTTTCTACATGGTTATCCCCTCGAGCATACAAAGACTTATGTCTTTGTATGCTAGAGGGATTGCGATCGACCCTGTCATAGGGACAAACCTGAAAACCAGCGCTGGGTTGCATGCCTAGCATACGCTGAGATCGGTACCCATTACCTTACACTTGAATAAATATTTGTATCTAGTTCTATCTAAGTTCTTCTTGTATTTGTATCTAAGTTCTTGTTTTTTTTGTGTTTTGGTAATAAATGTATTTTGATTTGATAATAACTAGTGCGGTAGCAACACTCACGTGTATGATGAAGCGCACGAAATTGCGCCGGTAGGAGAGCCGGCACTTGAGGAACCAGGCCGCGACCACGTGGTGCGCCAGCGAGACCACGTAGTGGTTGTAGCGCGAGGGGTTCGTGTACGGCAGCAGGATGGCGAACACGGACATGTACTGGTCCTCCACGAAGGACGCGAACACGCGCGGGAGCCGCGTCAGTGCTGACAACGAAGGACAATGTTAGTTTTCACAGATAATGGACTACCTTGAACTGTATCGTTAAAAAAACGGGAATCTATCTTATAGGGATATTCGAAAGATACAACTTTAGGGCGTTCGATAAAGGTTACATGCTAGAAATCTAGAATAGAAAATTTTAAGTTATTATGCAAATTTCGTTTTATTTAGTTGCAATGATAGCAGGCGGACAAAACTGAAAGGACCTATTTAATAATAACCCTTCTCCTTCGGCAGTCGCGTAAAAAGGGAATAATATAAATTGTTTTGCTTAATATGCATAATATATATTAATGAAGCGAATTGCGCAGCGTGGGTAGACCCCTGACAAAGTAGATTCATGACTTGGTATAAAGTTCGCGCGGGTCCGCTAGATGCGGGTGGCGCAGGACCGGCCATCGTAACACTCTTTGGGGGAGGCCTTGGTCCAGCAGTGGACGTCTTTCGGCTGATCTTTCTTCGCGAGCGCGCGGCACGCTAACATCGGCTCCGTTTTTAAAATTACAAAATAATTTTAATTAATCAGAGTTAAGAGTTGATTTTAGGCAAGAACAATGTTACAATTTTAAGAGACTTGGATGTGTTTTCGGTTTAAAAAAAGACCTCGAACTTACAGAGATATTACAGGGCAAAGTGAAGAGAAGTGAAGGATATAATGATGAATGAAAAGTAGTCAACTGACTGGAGAGAAACTCGAGCATGGGCCCCGCGATGGGCTGCGTGTCGGACACCTTGGACAGGTCCAGCAGCACCTCGGGCAGCATCTTCACCATGGTGTCCCGCGCCTCCAGCGTGAACTGCGTCAGCGCGGCCAGGTACGGCGCGGGCGTGCGCATCACTGCGGACGGGGAAACGTACCGTCAGCTTACTCCATGGTCTCCTCTAACTAGTATAATCTAACGCTCAGTGCACGGGCCCATAACATGTGGGAACGGGACGCCTGCTGCGCTCTCTGTCATACCAGAGGTGCCGAGCTCCCATAATTAATGGGCCCGGACGGAGAAAGTTTCATAATAGTATAATTTCAAAACGCTCCTCTGGAGCTGGAAGGGTATGTATATACCATCAGCCTTTTTGGAAGGCCCGAGCGCCTTCGAACTGAACTCGACGTTCTATAGGTGGTTACCGTCCATCGCAAGGAATCAACATGAAACCGGGGCGTTAAGATGAGTCCATGAACCATAATAGACATATTTAATGGTGAGATCCCGTCTGTGAGGCGAGGTATCGAGGCGAAGTATTTTTAATAAGTGTTCTGTACTCATGCTACCTTGTATCATCACACGAGTTTAATGTTGCATAGGCGCATTATGTTAAGTTGTTGATAGCAGTGTATCATCACTAAGTAATTTTCTTTAGGTATATTATTCTTGTTTTGTTTCAATACAATAATTATTTCAGGTTTTTGGACCCATATGTGTTAGTTAGTTACATAAACTTAAATTAAGTGTTAGTGACTAAATACATAATTAAATACTACTGTTACATTCATTGCATTATTATTATTTAGCCCAGATATGAGACACTGGTGCATGCAATGACTGCCAGTGTCTCATAAATGGACGGTCAATGCGGTCGGCGACGACCGCCAGCAGGGCGATTGCTCCTGTAATTGTGTATGAGTGAGTTCACACTTTGTTGAGTGTACTCATATTCTAGCGCCATCTGTGAGATCCCGTAATTGGCTTTTTGGTTAATATTCATGTTAGTACTAAGTTTAATAGCTGTTGGTTATCCTTAAAAAAATGTGGCATATGTGATTGTTTTTTGTTCCTAGTCTGTAAGAATGTGCCCCTCCTAGCACATACCCATGCCGTATCGCAGCAGACAGCGCACCACGCGCTGCTGCGTGGGCGGCTCCAGGAAGGAGTGGTAGGGCGCCAGCGCGCCCAGCGACGGCAGCACGCAGGCGTGCAGCTCCGAGACCAGCACCCGCGGCCCGCGCAGGCAGTCCGGGAAGGCTAGGCTGCGGTCGGACACCTGGGGACATGGGGAACCTTACCTAAACTGCAAACGGACGGCACGGCTCAAATACAATCCTTACGCTTTTATACAAACTAAATTGTATGACAAGTTTGACAACAATGGACCTAAAACGCAGTATTTCGGAAACAGTGATTTACGTAATTTTCCATACAAAGATTAGGGTTTCGTACAAAGATAGGCGGACCTCGCTGACGGCAGACGAAACGCTAATCTTTGTATGGAACGTGGAACGTATATCTTTAAATTAATTTTTTTTATGTACTTTAATTGTAGTTGCTCCCATACAAACATTTGTTCCCCTCTAAAAACTGGTCCGAATGGCATCGAAAAAAAATCGTAAGATTCATCCTTATTGTAACATTGGCTTGCCGTTGACTGAATAGTGTGAAAAAAAATTGCCTCTCCGAGTCAAGCTAGCGCGACGCTACAACTGGCGGCGTTTCCTCTCACTAGGCGAAAGAAGCGACAATAGACTCAAACCTACGCCTTAACCAGACTTAGGCCTGCTTCTCCTCTTCTTGGAATACCGGACCTCGACTACTGGTTTACGCTACGATTGTGAGTTAGAATTCTGCCGAGCCGTCAGGGCTCACCAGAAACTTCTTAGCATAACGCTACTCTAAGCTTTCGCGGCTCAAGTTTTCAAGGCTTAGCAGAGCGCTAAATCACAACAAGTACAATAGAAGAACTAATCTGGGGGCACGGCAGTGCCCCCGCCATGTCGAGCAAAACAGCGGCACGGCCGTACCATCCTTTTCTCGAAGCAGTTCAGGCCATTTTCGACCCCCCTATAACTTCGTTGTGGATAAAACTAGAAGCCTGAATTTTTAGTAACCAAGTACGCATTGTATAAACACTATATATTTCAAATTTCATTCAATTTGAACCAGTAGTTTAAGAATTATAAATAGTCAAACTTTCTTAATTTTGTCACTCACTGACTCACCGATCATCAAAAATCTAAGGCACTTCTAGCAGACATAGAAGCTTCAAATTTAGAATACAATTAGTATTTAGTGTATACATCAAGGAAAACTTAAAAAATGCAATATGCGTATATTGAAAATATACGTACCATGGCACAGAGGGTAGAGGCCAACAGGTCCAGGTCCTGCGCGCGGCGGCCCACGCACAGCGCCCTCGAGTGCAGCAGGGCCGGCAGCGCGCGCAGCACGTGCTGCAGCACCGACCACTCCTTCTCGCGGCCCAGCGCCAGCGTCACGATGCGCGCGCAGCGGCCCACGGGCAGGATGCACGTGCCCTGGGGTGCGGAGGTCCACGGGTTAACTAAGTTAAGCGCCATTTTGTAACATAATCACTTCAACTGTAGACATGCAAAATGCGAAAACATCACAGGTGAAGGTACTAGCTATGTCTAAACAAAGCCGATATGCGTATGATTCGACGTTAGGGCATTAAAAAAAATCGTGTAGCCAAGTAGCGTGAATTGTTATATAAAAATTAACTCAGTTTCAGTTTTGTGATGAAAATTAAGCATACAAATCATGTGAAATTGAACTTGTTTCACATTTAAATAACAGGCCCGTGCACGGTGATTCCCCCGTAGGCCATATTTCCAAAACAGTCATGAGCCTATCCCGGTCTGAATGTTTACTAACATGAGTCATTAATACCCAACCTACTAAAAACTACAAATAGCAAAGTAATTAAATGAAATTATCATCCACTTTTATGCAATGAAAGTGACCGCATCTCTACCCTAATTAGCAGTAAGTACGTTTGTGTCGCCGCAACTTAAGCGGCTCCTAGCTCTCAATGACCTTCGATCTGTAACTGTCGGTTTTTTCGTGTTTTTAACGGCTTATAGTATTAACAACAACGCGGTTTACCGAAATAGTATCCCATGTTTACTTCAAGACTCACAGTTTTTGGGATATATGGCACCAAAATTTGGCAATTTCAGGCAAAAAAAAACAGTTTTTTGGACGTAATTTTTGTGAAAATGCGTTTAAAATAAATATCTCTCGTGAGTTTTTAGAGAAGTCAATAAGGAACAGTTATATGTAGATTTCATATATAAAAGTGCATGAACAACATACTAATATCGAAAACAGAGCTTTCTTGGTTGACGAGATTAATGTCAACTCAAGACTCGTCAAAACTATCCAAAGAGCGCGTGGAGCCCCATATCCCTTCAGGAGGCAGCGCCATCGGCTGAACGGAAGAACAAGTGGCACTGACATTTTGGCAAAATATACCGCATGTGGCAGGAACCAGCAGCTGGACCCAACGTCAAGTGGCGGCGGTCCAGGAGCTGGACCCGACTTAACAAACCTTTGAGTGGCAGGAACCAGCAAATGGACCCTGTTTGATGTCTTATTTTGCGCGAGAAATTAAACCGATAAACCTATTCCTTGCTTGCTCACACTTGTAAGATACATTCGACAATAAACATGGATGGCATTCACTAACGGTCGAATTGCCGCGCTTAAACAAAGTTTCTAAAGCTGCGTACGAATTAGAGCAGCCTCGGGTTGAGGCACGCACGGCACCTATTTCGCTCAAATTCGTACGCGCCCACGCGCCGTGCGCTCACAGCCCGCGAGCGGCGCGCGGCGACTCGGCGAGCCGGCCGGAGGCGGCCTCGTGCCCGCGCTCAAAGGCGCCTCAGTGTGCGTGCCGAGCGTCAATGGACGTGTAGCCGAGCGTGCCGCGGGCAGAGCGACACGTTCTGACTTGTTTGTGGGCGAGGCGCGTATGAATTTGAGCAAGTGGATGAGCCGTGCTTGTGTAATCGAGTTTGTTCGTAATTCATTAATATAATTCTGTGAAATATGATAAACGCAGCCGCGGCTGTCATCGTGTCCGACGCCATTTTGAACGACGCACAATGTCGGCTCGCCGCAAGCACGCTGCCTCGCCCGCGCATGTTTATGTACAACAATTAGTCTCGCGAGCAGCGCGCCGCGCGGGGCGAGCATGCCTCAGGCTGAGCCGCTGAAATTACGCAGCTTTAGAAATTGCGCCATATTTCCGACCTACCTATCTCATTACGCGCCGACCGCCGAGCCGCGAGCAAAATGTTTGTACAGTACAAAGGGGGTAATTAAAAGGTTTATAGTGTAGATTAATATATAGTTTTATCATTAAATCTGTGTTTTTTACAATTAATCGTTTAAATCGTAATCATACTCGTGGCTATTTTTATTCACGAAAGTGGAAAAAAATTGTTCATCTGAGATTTGATCGAGACTAGCAAAATTCACATGAATGGGGTGGCATTTATTGCTATATAATCAAATAAGCCATTTCATGCTGAATCAATCGATACATGATATATCTACAGTTCCTATAGTTTTTTTTGAAATGGTCATTTTTCTAACGTGCGGAAATTTCGCGATGACCACCTGTGGGGGGCCTGCCAAGTGACGGAATGTTTCCCAAAATGGCCGTGCCACATATTCGGACGATCAATCTCCGGCGCCGCCAGTCAAAGGTTGGTTATGTCAGGTCCAGCTGCTGGATCGCCGCCACTTGCCGTTGGGTCCGGCTGCTGGTTCCTGCCACTCGAAGGGTTAATCACTTTATTATTGTGTGTTATTATTATTCATTGTGTCTTTCCACGTGGTAATAATATGGAAGTGCAAGTTCAAAGTATGTACATTAGTTATTAATAAGTTTTACGTAACAATATTCTTATTTGTATTTTATATGATTTTTTTACTAGAGGTTCGCTTGATTTTTCCTGAAGTATGGCTTCACGTAGAGCTATCTTTTCGCCGACCTATGCCAACCCTGACACATATATCATTATAAAGAGGGGGATATGTGATATTAGTTCTGTGACTTTCAATCTTTTTAAGTTAAGGAGGTGCCAATGTATACATGCCCGTATAGATTATATTTTTTTTCTTTGTTTTAGATAATTTATTCAATTTTTCCTTTTCGAGGCGTATCATTTTCGGTATTTGGAATTCTAAAGAGGGAAATGAAACTGAAATTTTTCATCAAGTTCTTGATACTTCGATTGTAACTGCACAACTTTCTTATGACATCGAACATATTGAATTAGAGACATTTTACTAAGTTTAAGTGCCTGGGCCACTGGGTTACGGAAGAGTTGTCGGATAACGTTGACGTGGAAAGGGAGCGTAGGGCGTTGGCGGTACGGTGTAACATGCTGGCACGCAGGTTTGCACGGTGTACTACAGAAGTGAAGATTACTTTGTTTAAAGCCTTCTGTCAATCTTTCTACACGTGCAGCCTGTGGGTCAGCTACTCGCAGCGGACCCTCAACGCCCTCCGAGTCCAGTACAACAATGCGTTCAGGATGCTATTGGGTTTGCCATGTTACTGCAGCGCATCGGCCATGTTTGCGGAGGCGCGTACGGATGGGTTTCACGCCATCGTGCGTAAGCGCGTTGCCTCGCTGGTGCGCAGGGCAAGAGGCAGTTCGAATGGCGTCCTTAACGCATTGACAAACCGGCCAGACTGTCCACTTACCAGGCTATGCATCAGACTTCATGCGAGATCCCAGCCCTAAATAGATATGGGAGCGTGGGATTCGCTAATTTGAATTTTATGTTTTATTTTATTTTATCTTTTATTAAATTGTGACATTGAATGTACTAATAATAGCTTAAGTTCATACCCATATGGACTTACGTCTGAAATAAATAATTCATTCATTCAAATCTGTTTGAGAACCTAGTTGGAGGTTCAGATAAATTAGTATTTGTACACGCTAAGCGCGAGAAGGAAATTTGTGTCGAGTTTGGATCCCGAGAGGAGTGAAGATCCTCGTGGCGCGGCGGACCTCTGCAGGCCTATACGAGGGCCCAGCGGGCGACATTACCTCGACCCTTGACTTTAACTGTTGACTGAACTGCCCGTTTTGAAGCGAAACCGCAGGCACACCCAGTAAGTGTTGAACCTTTAGTCAATTTAAGTGGCTAGTTTTTAGGTGGAAATATATGAGCCACGGATCGTGAGGCGTCAAAGGCGGCCGAAAGGTCGCGTTTTGAACAACGTTTATATGCATAGCATTTATAAATTAAAAAAGTTAATTTTTATACAAACTGTATACTTATCTAATAGTCGTCACAAAACTGACACTGAGTTGATTTGTTATTTAATAACTCACGCTAATTGGGTACACGAATTTTTAAAAATGCCCTTTAACTTATAATCTTATAAAAAAATATTATTAATTTGAAGCTTGAACAGTCGCACAATTACGGTCACAGAAGTGGAACTGAGTTACCGGCAAGAGATCCTTGGTGGGCGGCGGATGGTGGCCGCGCGCGGCGAGCGGCTCGGCGAGCAGGCTCGGCGAGCACAGCGGCTTGACGCGCAGCGCCGCCGCGCCGTACACGGGGCTGCCGGCGCCGTCGTAGCAGAAGCCCACGCAGTTGAACGCGTTGGCCCGCAGACCGAATATCATGTCCAGGATCTGTACAGACAACACTCGCGTTACAAGCTTCTATGTCCTTGCATCTTGGTTAAACAAATAGCGGATTGCCGTTAAAACTAATCAAAATCACCACGAAGGAGTAGAAAGTAAGATGTTTCAGTTGCCATTTACGGGATGTGGACACCAAATAAAATAACCAATAATGTTGAATTGTCCATAAAAGGGAATAGCGAAAACAGTAAGGAGGAGAGTAAATAATCACAAAGTTATAAGTATCCAAAGTATTAAGAGGAGGTATATTCTGTCCCTTTTCCGTAAAACGCACCGGACATGTACTGACTTAAAGGAATGAAATATATGCTACGTGAAGTAAAATGCTGACTGGCGGAATGCACACCTTTGCACAGACCGTACAGTCATATAAAACGATTGTCACTTACTATGACGCTCGCAGATCGTGACGTCACGATGCTTTTCTCTCTCTAACAAGCAATATTAAAACGGTTGTAGTTTCGTAATTTTTCTATATATCTGAATGGGACTTTCGTCACTAGGCATTTTTTTTGCCCTCTTTCTTTTGGAGTAATAATAAGTTTTGAGTCAACACCCGTATTAGTCATGGTTAGTTAGGCTATTCCGACTTGAGAGTTTGGAGAACTGGTTCACTTAAGGTCACACCTCATGAGAGCCACCTGGCACCCGATCCACACCGCCTCGCCTCGGAACTGTACTAACTACATATAAAAATAGTACTCGTTCGAGGCGAGGCTTTTAACCCGTCCTTTTCTTGGAGCACTTAAGAGAGCTCCGTCTTCGACTTATGCACGCGGAAGTGTGTAGTCGTGGGAATACTACAAAATTTGGGGAGTGTACAAGAAGCTATGCAGGAACGCTTCGTATGTTCGGTAGTGTGGAGAGTTCGGGATTAGTTACCTTCTTCCTGCAGGGCGCGTGCTGCGCGGCGTGGCGCGGGTGGTGCAGCGCGTGGTCGAGGTGGTCGAGCAGCACCAGGCACGCGCGCGCCGCCGCCGCCGCCGCCGCCGCCGGCGCGCGCAGCAGCCGCGCGTGGAACACGTCCACCAGCCCTGCGGACCAACGCCGCACTTCCCATTAGTTACCTTCTTCCTGCAGGGCGCGTGCTGCGCGGCGTGGCGCGGGTGGTGCAGCGCGTGGTCGAGGTGGTCGAGCAGCACCAGGCACGCGCGCGCCGCCGCCGCCGCCGCCGCCGCCGGCGCGCGCAGCAGCCGCGCGTGGAACACGTCCACCAGCCCTGCGGACCAACGCCGCACTTCCCATTAGTTACCTTCTTCCTGCAGGGCGCGTGCTGCGCGGCGTGGCGCGGGTGGTGCAGCGCGTGGTCGAGGTGGTCGAGCAGCACCAGGCACGCGCGCGCCGCCGCCGCCGCCGCCGCCGCCGGCGCGCGCAGCAGCCGCGCGTGGAACACGTCCACCAGCCCTGCGGACCAACGCCGCACTTCCCATTAGTTACCTTCTTCCTGCAGGGCGCGTGCTGCGCGGCGTGGCGCGGGTGGTGCAGCGCGTGGTCGAGGTGGTCGAGCAGCACCAGGCACGCGCGCGCCGCCGCCGCCGCCGCCGCCGCCGGCGCGCGCAGCAGCCGCGCGTGGAACACGTCCACCAGCCCTGCGGACCAACGCCGCACTTCCCATTAGTTACCTTCTTCCTGCAGGGCGCGTGCTGCGCGGCGTGGCGCGGGTGGTGCAGCGCGTGGTCGAGGTGGTCGAGCAGCACCAGGCACGCGCGCGCCGCCGCCGCCGCCGCCGCCGCCGGCGCGCGCAGCAGCCGCGCGTGGAACACGTCCACCAGCCCTGCGGACCAACGCCGCACTTCCCATTAGTTACCTTCTTCCTGCAGGGCGCGTGCTGCGCGGCGTGGCGCGGGTGGTGCAGCGCGTGGTCGAGGTGGTCGAGCAGCACCAGGCACGCGCGCGCCGCCGCCGCCGCCGCCGCCGCCGGCGCGCGCAGCAGCCGCGCGTGGAACACGTCCACCAGCCCTGCGGACCAACGCCGCACTTCCCATTAGTTACCTTCTTCCTGCAGGGCGCGTGCTGCGCGGCGTGGCGCGGGTGGTGCAGCGCGTGGTCGAGGTGGTCGAGCAGCACCAGGCACGCGCGCGCCGCCGCCGCCGCCGCCGCCGCCGGCGCGCGCAGCAGCCGCGCGTGGAACACGTCCACCAGCCCTGCGGACCAACGCCGCACTTCCCATTAGTTACCTTCTTCCTGCAGGGCGCGTGCTGCGCGGCGTGGCGCGGGTGGTGCAGCGCGTGGTCGAGGTGGTCGAGCAGCACCAGGCACGCGCGCGCCGCCGCCGCCGCCGCCGCCGCCGGCGCGCGCAGCAGCCGCGCGTGGAACACGTCCACCAGCCCTGCGGACCAACGCCGCACTTCCCATTAGTTACCTTCTTCCTGCAGGGCGCGTGCTGCGCGGCGTGGCGCGGGTGGTGCAGCGCGTGGTCGAGGTGGTCGAGCAGCACCAGGCACGCGCGCGCCGCCGCCGCCGCCGCCGCCGCCGGCGCGCGCAGCAGCCGCGCGTGGAACACGTCCACCAGCCCTGCGGACCAACGCCGCACTTCCCATTAGTTACCTTCTTCCTGCAGGGCGCGTGCTGCGCGGCGTGGCGCGGGTGGTGCAGCGCGTGGTCGAGGTGGTCGAGCAGCACCAGGCACGCGCGCGCCGCCGCCGCCGCCGCCGCCGCCGGCGCGCGCAGCAGCCGCGCGTGGAACACGTCCACCAGCCCTGCGGACCAACGCCGCACTTCCCATTAGTTACCTTCTTCCTGCAGGGCGCGTGCTGCGCGGCGTGGCGCGGGTGGTGCAGCGCGTGGTCGAGGTGGTCGAGCAGCACCAGGCACGCGCGCGCCGCCGCCGCCGCCGCCGCCGCCGGCGCGCGCAGCAGCCGCGCGTGGAACACGTCCACCAGCCCTGCGGACCAACGCCGCACTTCCCATTAGTTACCTTCTTCCTGCAGGGCGCGTGCTGCGCGGCGTGGCGCGGGTGGTGCAGCGCGTGGTCGAGGTGGTCGAGCAGCACCAGGCACGAGCGCGCCGCCGCCGCCGCCGCCGCCGCCGGCGCGCGCAGCAGCCGCGCGTGGAACACGTCCACCAGCCCTGCGGACCAACGCCGCACTTCCCATTAGTTACCTTCTTCCTGCAGGGCGCGTGCTGCGCGGCGTGGCGCGGGTGGTGCAGCGCGTGGTCGAGGTGGTCGAGCAGCACCAGGCACGCGCGCGCCGCCGCCGCCGCCGCCGCCGCCGGCGCGCGCAGCAGCCGCGCGTGGAACACGTCCACCAGCCCTGCGGACCAACGCCGCACTTCCCATTAGTTACCTTCTTCCTGCAGGGCGCGTGCTGCGCGGCGTGGCGCGGGTGGTGCAGCGCGTGGTCGAGGTGGTCGAGCAGCACCAGGCACGCGCGCGCCGCCGCCGCCGCCGCCGCCGCCGGCGCGCGCAGCAGCCGCGCGTGGAACACGTCCACCAGCCCTGCGGACCAACGCCGCACTTCCCATTAGTTACCTTCTTCCTGCAGGGCGCGTGCTGCGCGGCGTGGCGCGGGTGGTGCAGCGCGTGGTCGAGGTGGTCGAGCAGCACCAGGCACGCGCGCGCCGCCGCCGCCGCCGCCGCCGCCGGCGCGCGCAGCAGCCGCGCGTGGAACACGTCCACCAGCCCTGCGGACCAACGCCGCACTTCCCATTAGTTACCTTCTTCCTGCAGGGCGCGTGCTGCGCGGCGTGGCGCGGGTGGTGCAGCGCGTGGTCGAGGTGGTCGAGCAGCACCAGGCACGCGCGCGCCGCCGCCGCCGCCGCCGCCGCCGGCGCGCGCAGCAGCCGCGCGTGGAACACGTCCACCAGCCCTGCGGACCAACGCCGCACTTCCCATTAGTTACCTTCTTCCTGCAGGGCGCGTGCTGCGCGGCGTGGCGCGGGTGGTGCAGCGCGTGGTCGAGGTGGTCGAGCAGCACCAGGCACGCGCGCGCCGCCGCCGCCACCGCCGCCGCCGGCGCGCGCAGCAGCCGCGCGTGGAACACGTCCACCAGCCCTGCGGACCAACGCCGCACTTCCCATTAGTTACCTTCTTCCTGCAGGGCGCGTGCTGCGCGGCGTGGCGCGGGTGGTGCAGCGCGTGGTCGAGGTGGTCGAGCAGCACCAGGCACGCGCGCGCCGCCGCCGCCGCCGCCGCCGCCGGCGCGCGCAGCAGCCGCGCGTGGAACACGTCCACCAGCCCTGCGGACCAACGCCGCACTTCCCATTAGTTACCTTCTTCCTGCAGGGCGCGTGCTGCGCGGCGTGGCGCGGGTGGTGCAGCGCGTGGTCGAGGTGGTCGAGCAGCACCAGGCACGCGCGCGCCGCCGCCGCCGCCGCCGCCGCCGGCGCGCGCAGCAGCCGCGCGTGGAACACGTCCACCAGCCCTGCGGACCAACGCCGCACTTCCCATTAGTTACCTTCTTCCTGCAGGGCGCGTGCTGCGCGGCGTGGCGCGGGTGGTGCAGCGCGTGGTCGAGGTGGTCGAGCAGCACCAGGCACGCGCGCGCCGCCGCCGCCGCCGCCGCCGCCGGCGCGCGCAGCAGCCGCGCGTGGAACACGTCCACCAGCCCTGCGGACCAACGCCGCACTTCCCATTAGTTACCTTCTTCCTGCAGGGCGCGTGCTGCGCGGCGTGGCGCGGGTGGTGCAGCGCGTGGTCGAGGTGGTCGAGCAGCACCAGGCACGCGCGCGCCGCCGCCGCCGCCGGCGCGCGCAGCAGCCGCGCGTGGAACACGTCCACCAGCCCTGCGGACCAACGCCGCACTTCCCATTAGTTACCTTCTTCCTGCAGGGCGCGTGCTGCGCGGCGTGGCGCGGGTGGTGCAGCGCGTGGTCGAGGTGGTCGAGCAGCACCAGGCACGCGCGCGCCGCCGCCGCCGCCGCCGCCGCCGGCGCGCGCAGCAGCCGCGCGTGGAACACGTCCACCAGCCCTGCGGACCAACGCCGCACTTCCCATTAGTTACCTTCTTCCTGCAGGGCGCGTGCTGCGCGGCGTGGCGCGGGTGGTGCAGCGCGTGGTCGAGGTGGTCGAGCAGCACCAGGCACGCGCGCGCCGCCGCCGCCGCCGCCGCCGCCGGCGCGCGCAGCAGCCGCGCGTGGAACACGTCCACCAGCCCTGCGGACCAACGCCGCACTTCACATGCTGCCTGCTGCCTAACTCCTGAGGCCCGGCTCTCCGGTTAACGTACGGCCCAATAATACCCGCCCTCTATATGTATCTTTAACCCTAAAAGAAATATTCGTGGACGCGGATCTAGCACAATTCTGCCGGAGGAGCGTGCAAATATTACAAAAAAAATGGTCAAATACATTTCCAATTCTATTTAACATAATAACAAAATCCAGTACAAATAATAAATAAAAAAATATCCTATATTCGCTCCTTTCATCTCCTGCCGTGCATGTATAGCCTGTTCGTCTCCCTCAACAGAAGCCCAGCCTGTTCATCTCCCTCAACGGAAGCACAGCCTGTTCGTCTCCCTCAACAGAAGCACAGCCTGTTCATCTCCCTCAACGGAAGCACAGCCTGTTCGTCTCCCTCAACGGAAGCACAGCCTGTTCGTTTCCCTCAACGGAAGCACAGTCTGTTCGTCTCCCTCAACGGAAACACAGCCTGTTCGTTTCCCTCAACGGAAGCACAGCCTGTTCGTCTCCCTCAACAGAAGCACAGCCTGTTCATCTCCCTCAACGGAAGCACAGCCTGTTCGTCTCCCTCAACGGAAGCACAGCCTGTTCGTTTCCCTCAACGGAAGCACAGTCTGTTCGTCTCCCTCAACGGAAACACAGCCTGTTCGTTTCCCTCAACGGAAGCACAGCCTGTTCGTCTCCCTCAACGGAAGCACAGCCTGTTCGTTTCCCTCAACGGAAGCACAGCCTGTTCATCTCCCTCAACGGAAACACAGCCTGTTCGTATCCCCCAACGGAAGCACAGCCTGTTCGTTTCCCTCAACGGAAGCACAGCCTGTTCGTCTCCCTCAACGGAAACACAGCCTGTTCGTCTCCCTCAACGTAAGCACAGCCTGTTCGTCTTCCTCACCGGAAACACAGCCTGTTCGTCTCCCTCAACAGAAGCCCAGCCTGTTCATCTCCCTCAACGGAAGCACAGCCTGTTCGTCTCCCTCAACAGAAGCACAGCCTGTTCATCTCCCTCAACGGAAGCACAGCCTGTTCGTCTCCCTCAACGGAAGCACAGCCTGTTCGTCTCCTTCAACGGAAGCACAGCCTGTTCGTTTCCCTCAACGGAAGCACAGCCTGTTCGTCTCCCTCAACGGAAACACAGTCAGTTCGTCTCCCTCAACGGAAACACAGCCTGTTCGTTTCCCTCAACGGAAGCACAGCCTGTTCGTCTCCCTCAACGGAAGCACAGCCTGTTCGTTTCCCTCAACGGAAGCACAGCCTGTTCATCTCCCTCAACGGAAACACAGCCTGTTCGTATCCCCCAACGGAAGCACAGCCTGTTCGTGTCCCTCAACGGAAGCACAGCCTGTTCGTCTCCCTCAACGGAAACACAGCCTGTTCGTCTCCCTCAACGTAAGCACAGCCTGTTCGTCTTCCTCACCGGAAACACAGCCTGTTCGTCTCCCTCAACAGAAGCCCAGCCTGTTCATCTCCCTCAACGGAAGCACAGCCTGTTCGTCTCCCTCAACAGAAGCACAGCCTGTTCATCTCCCTCAACGGAAGCACAGCCTGTTCGTCTCCCTCAACGGAAGCACAGCCTGTTCGTCTCCCTCAACGGAAGCACAGCCTGTTCGTCTCCCTCAACGGAAACACAGCCTGTTCGTCTTCCTCAACGGAAACACAGCCTGTTCGTCTCCCTCAACGGAAGCACAGCCTGTTCGTCTCCCTCAACGAAAGCACAGCCTGTTCGTCTCCCTCAACGGAAACACAGCCTGTTCGTCTCCCTCAACGTAAGCACAGCCTGTTCGTCTTCCTCAACGGAAACACAGCCTGTTCGTCTCCCTCAACGGAAACACAGCCTGTTCGTCTCCCTCAACGGAAACACAGCCTGTTCGTTTCCCTCAACGTAAGCACAGCCTGTTCGTCTTCCTCAACGGAAACACAGCCTGTTCGTCTCCCTCAACGGAAGCACAGCCTGTTCGTCTCCCTCAACGGAAGCACAGCCTGTTCGTTTCCCTCAACGGAAACACAGCCTGTTCGTCTCCCTCGACGTAAGCACAGCCTGTTCATCTCCCTCAACGGAAGCACAGCCTGTTCGTTTCCCTCAACGGAAGCACAGCCTGTTCGTCTTCCTCAACGGAAACACAGCCTGTTCGTCTCCCTCAACGGAAGCACAGCCTGTTCGTCTCTCTCAACGGAAGCACAGCCTGTTCGTTTCCCTCAACGGAAGCACAGCCTGTTCGTCTCCCTCAACGGAAACACAGCCTGATCGTCTCCCTCAACGGAAGCACAGCCTGTTCGTTTCCCTCAACGGAAGCACAGCCTGTTCGTCTCCCTCAACGGAAGCACAGCCTGTTCGTCTCCCTCAACGTAAGCACAGCCTGTTCATCTCCCTCAACGGAAGCACAGCCTGTTCGTCTCCCTCAACGGAAACACAGCCTGTTCGTCTCCCTCAACGGAAGCATAGCCTGTTCGTCTCCCTCAACGTAAGCACAGCCTGTTCGTCTTCCTCATCGGAAACACAGCCTGTTCGTCTCCCTCAACGGAAGCACAGCCTGTTCGTCTCCCTCAACGGAAACACAGCCTGTTCGTCTCCCTCAACGGAAACACAGCCTGTTCTTCTTCCTCAACGGAAGCACAGCCTGTTCGTCTCCCTCAACGGAAGCACAGCCTGTTCGTCTCTCTCAACGGAAGCACAGCCTGTTCGTTTCCCTCAACGGAAGCACAGCCTGTTCGTCTCCTTCAACGGAAACACAGCCTGTTCGTCTCCCTCAACGGAAACACAGCCTGTTCGTCTCCCTCAACGGAAGCACAGCCTGTTCGTTTCCCTCAACGGAAGCACAGCCTGTTCGTCTCCCTCAACAGAAACACAGCCTGTTCGTCTCCCTCAACGTAAGCACAGCCTGTTCGTCTCCCTCAACGGAAGCACATCCTGTTCGTCTCCCTCAACGTAAACACAGCCTGTTCATCTCCCTCAACGGAAGCACAGCCTGTTCGTTTCCCTCAACGGAAGCACAGCCTGTTCGTCTCCCTCAATGGAAACACAGCCTGTTCGTTTCCCTCAACGGAAGCACAGCCTGTTCGTCTCCCTCAACGGAAACACAGCCTGTTCGTCTCCCTCAACGGAAGCACAGCCTGTTCGTTTCCCTCAACGGAAGCGCAGCCTGTTCTTCTCCCTCAACGGAAACACAGCCTGTTCGTCTCCCTCGACGTAAGCACAGCCTGTTCATCTCCCTCAACGGAAGCACAGCCTGTTCGTCTCCCTCAACGGAAGCACAGCCTGTTCGTCTCCCTCAACGGAAACACAGCCTGTTCGTCTCCCTCAACGGAAGCACAGCCTGTTCGTTTCCCTCAACGGAAGCACAGCCTGTTCGTCTCCCTCAACGGAAACACAGCCTGTTCGTCTCCCTCAACGGAAACACAGCCAGTTCTTCTCCCTCAACGTAAGCACAGCCTGTTCGTCTTCCTCAACGGAAACACAGCCTATTCGTCTCCCTCAACGGAAGCACAGCCTGTTCGTCTCCCTCAACGGAAACACAGCCTGTTCGTCTCCCTCAACGGAAACACAGCCTGTTCGTCTCCCTCAACGGAAGCACAGCCTGTTCGTTTCCCTCAACGGAAGCACAGCCTGTTCGTCTCCCTCAACGGAAACACAGCCTGTTCGTCTCCCTCAACGGAATCACAGCCTGTTCGTCTCTCTCAACGGAAGCACAGCCTGTTCGTTTCCCTCAACGGAAGCACAGCCTGTTCGTCTCCCTCAACGGAAACACAGCCTGTTCGTCTCCCTCAACGGAAACACAGCCAGTTCGTCTCCCTCAACGTAAGCACAGCCTGCTCGTCTTCCTCAACGGAAACACAGCCTGTTCGTCTCCCTCAACGGAAGCACAGCCTGTTCGTCTCCCTCAACGGAAGCACAGCCTGTTCGTTTCCCTCAACGGAAGCACAGCCTGTTCGTCTCCCTCAACGGAAACACAGCCTGTTCGTCTCCCTCGACGTAAGCACAGCCTGTTCATCTCCCTCAACGGAAGCAAAGCCTGTTCGTCTCCCTCAACGGAAGCACAGCCTGTTCGTTTCCCTCAACGGAAACACAGCCAGTTCGTCTCCCTCAACGTAAGCACAGCCTGTTCGTCTTCCTCAACGGAAACACAGCCTGTTCGTCTCCCTCAACGGAAGCACAGCCTGTTCGTCTCCCTCAACGGAAGCACAGCCTGTTCGTTTCCCTCAACGGAAGCACAGCCTGTTCGTCTCCCTCAACGGAAACACAGCCTGTTCGTCTCCCTCGACGTAAGCACAGCCTGTTCATCTCCCTCAACGGAAGCACAGCCTGTTCGTCTCCCTCAACGGAAGCACAGCCTGTTCGTTTCCCTCAACGGAAGCACAGCCTGTTCGTCTCCCTCAACGGAAACACAGCCTGTTCGTCTCCCTCAACGGAAGCACAGCCTGTTCGTTTCCCTCAACGGAAGCACAGCCTGTTCGTCTCCCTCAACGGAAACACAGCCTGTTCGTCTCCCTCAACGTAAGCACAGCCTGTTCGTCTTCCTCAACGGAAACACAGCCTGTTCGTCTCCCTCAACGGAAACACAGACTGTTCGTCTCCCTCAACGTAAGCACAGCCTGTTTGTCTTCCTCAACGGAAACACAGCCTGTTCGTCTCCCTCAACGGAAGCACAGCCTGTTCGTCTCCCTCAACGGAAGCACAGCCTGTTCGTTTCCCTCAACGGAAGCACAGCCTGTTCGTCTCCCTCAACGGAAACACAGCCTGTTCGTCTCCCTCAACGGAAGCACAGCCTGTTCGTCTCCCTCAACGGAAGCACAGCCTGTTCGTTTCCCTCAACGGAAGCACAGCCTGTTCGTCTCCCTCAACGGAAACACAGCCTGTTCGTCTCCCTCAACGTAAGCACAGCCTGTTCGTCTTCCTCAACGGAAACACAGCCTGTTCGTCTCCCTCAACGGAAACACAGCCTGTTCGTCTCCCTCAACGGAAGCACAGCCTGTTCGTCTCCCTCAACGGAAGCACAGCCTGTTCGTTTCCCTCAACGGAAGCACAGCCTGTTCGTCTCCCTCAACGGAAGCACAGCCTGTTCGTTTCCCTCAACGTAAGCACAGCCTGTTCGTCTCCCTCAACGGAAGCACAGCCTGTTCGTTTCCCTCAACGGAAACACAGCCAGTTCGTCTCCCTCAACGGAAGCACAGCCTGTTCGTCTTCCTCAACGGAAACACAGCCTGTTCGTCTCCCTCAACGGAAGCACAGCCTGTTCGTCTCCCTCAACGGAAGCACAGCCTGTTCGTTTCCCTCAACGGAAGCACAGCCTGTTCGTCTCCCTCAACGGAAACACAGCCTGTTCGTCTCCCTCGACGTAAGCACAGCCTGTTCATCTCCCTCAACGGAAGCACAGCCTGTTCGTCTCCCTCAACGGAAGCACAGCCTGTTCGTTTCCCTCAACGGAAGCACAGCCTGTTCGTCTCCCTCAACGGAAACACAGCCTGTTCGTCTCCCTCAACGGAAGCACAGCCTGTTCGTTTCCCTCGACGTAAGCACAGCCTGTTCGTCTCCCTCAACGGAAACACAGCCTGTTCGTCTCCCTCGACGTAAGCACAGCCTGTTCATCTCCCTCAACGGAAAAACAGCCTGTTCGTCTCCCTCAACGGAAGCACAGCCTGTTCGTTTCCCTCAACGGAAGCACAGCCTGTTCGTCTCCCTCAACGGAAACACAGCCTGTTCGTCTCCCTCAACGGAAGCACAGCCTGTTCGTTTCCCTCAACGGAAGCACAGCCTGTTCGTCTCCCTCAACGGAAACACAGCCTGTTCGTCTCCCTCAACGTAAGCACAGCCTGTTCGTCTTCCTCACCGGAAACACAGCCTGTTGGTCTCCCTCAACGGAAGCACAGCCTGTTGGTCTTCCTCAACGGAAACACAGCCTGTTCGTCTCCCTCAACGGAAGCACAGCCTGTTCGTTTCCCTCAACGGAAGCACAGCCTGTTCGTCTCCCTCAACGAAAACAGAGCCTGTTCGTCTCCCTCAACGGAAGCACAGCCTGTTCGTCTTCCTCAACGGAAACACAGCCTGTTCGTCTCCCTCAACGGAAACACAGCCTGTTCGTCTCCCTCAACGGAAGCACAGCCTGTTCGTCTCCCTCAACGGAAACACAGCCTGTTCGTCTCCCTCAATGGAAACACAGCCTGTTCGTCTCCCTCAACGGAAGCACAGCCTGTTCGTCTTCCTCAACGGAAGTAAAGCCTATTCGACTCTCTCAACGGAAGCACAGCCTGTTCGTCTCTCTCAACGAAAGCACAGCCTGTTCATCTCCCTCAACGGAAGCACAGCCTATCCATCTCGTACTGCCTCCTGTTTATTTTATGTCAATACTAGTTGCCCGC
Source organism: Epinotia bilunana (assembly GCA_947049275.1). NCBI lineage: Eukaryota > Metazoa > Arthropoda > Insecta > Lepidoptera > Tortricidae > Epinotia > Epinotia bilunana. The sequence goes on from OX346262.1 coordinate 24,141,659, forward strand.
GCGGCGCTGTCCTCATATTGCAAAGATATTTTTTTTTATCGGACTACTAGACGCCACATCACATAAGTTTCCACCCGTATATACTTGGCGATTTAATAAATCCTTTTTAGCAGTCAGTTTCCCGTAAAATTTAGGTTGCGTCAATCCAGAAAGTCCAGCTTTATCAAATCATGCTGCCTCCCGTTATTTCTATTTCAGTTTACATTGCCGAGTTGGGTACAGACCTGAGACCGCCAGGGTGACGTCCGTGAGGTCGGGCTCGGGGTCGCTCTCGTTGAATTCCTCACTCTCAAACGGGCGGTTCATTATCTGAAATAGGAGTTTAGCGTTAATTCCTGTTGATTAAACATGCTTGGTGCATTTTGATGCCTAAGCTGTGTCTACAATTTAGCACCAGCTGTTGATATAATGTATAGTACTGGTCCATAATCCGCAATGAAGGAGGTATGTTCATTTCTGAAATATAATGAAAATTCTCCATAGTAACCGTTTTTTCGACTAGATCAACTGATGTAAAAGAAATCTTTCAGAAAGTAAAGTTAGTGAAACAACGCCTTATCCGGCAATTGTAAAAGAACTAGACGCTGTGTGCCACAGAAATATATCAAGATAGAAGGAATAAGTGTATGTACTTCGCGTGGCGAAATGATGGCACGGTGGCAACATTGCTCGCCGCGAACTTCAGTCTGCTCCCGACCGCGGTCTACGTGCGACGTCACATTTTAAAAACAAAATGGTTGTTTGCGCAATAAATAGTTGCTCAAACACTTCCAATAAAGGTGGAGCTGTTAATCGAGGTGTTTCCTTTCATTGCTAAGTACAATTTGTCCTTAAATATCTGTTATTAATTAAAAAACCATTTATTTCATTATTTTCATCAAAGCAGTAGCGATTGTGTGCCAACGCCAGTTTTCCATTACGGCTTTAATTTGACGAGCCAGACTTGGCGTGCGTTCAAAACCAGCGATGTAAAAATAAGCTATTCAAACTGTCGAGTCATGTTTAAGGTAGTAAGGTATTTCTCTTTTTTTTGTCGAAAGTAAGAATAGTGCTGTACACTGCGATTTTCTTACTCGATTATTATAATCGTTTTTGAAAACAGAGGAAATGATAATTACGTTCTTATATTATTATGCAGCTATATAATGTACGTAGTGCAAAGCAAATATTATTAACAAACAGGTTATGGCTACTTCTATATTGCAATTTTATTTCAGTTTTCCGAATGATCCTGAAATGAAAAATAAATGGATTGAAGCAACTGGTCGTAAAAAATGGTTTCCTACATTTTTGGTTTCCTTCTGGCCATTACCTAGGGTATCTGGTCGCATATTTAGAGGACTTATGATATAGCTCGGCCAGTGATTGAAATGTAGCGTCCGTGAGCAGGAACGTAAGCAATCCATTCAGAAATTTGTTCAGGATGCTTAGGGACTGAACATACTAAACGTCTCGACAAGTTCTTTCCGTCTATAATGTAAAAAAACTAAGCCCTTTTTATTTTTACTATTTTTCATTTCCTCTGTTGAATCTAATTATCATTTCCTAGGACTGTCAGTTCTTATCGATATTTTGAATCGATACAAAATAAACCTGCTAGTTATTGCAGCTGCCGCGTGCTAATCGATGTTGACGAATCGATGTCGCGCGGCTTATGTTTCCCGTCACTAAATTACGCTCGTGACGTCAAAGTACCTACGCAAAATGTTACACGCTCGGTTCCCATACTAATCGACGAGCTCTTTCCTTCTATCTTGATATAGTTCTGTGCTGTGTGCCGAAGTGGGAGATGGTGGAAAATTATGGTGCAAACAAGTATACGGCCTGCTTACTAATTTATTTATTTGACAAAGTACTGTTTACAATTACAGCTTACAGCTTACGCCAAACCATTAGAAACTTAAATGTACATTTCAAACTTAATTAAAATCATTTACTCATTTTATATAAAGATTCCAAGACCCGTTTTATATTCCGCTACCCCAGTAGTGGGCACACCGACTCCAGCACCAGCTCACCGTCTCCAGCAGGTCGACCAGGTCGGTGGCGTCTCCCGCGGCCAGCACGGCCAGCTCGGCCGCGGCGCGCGCCGGTAGCACACCAGCCCAGTAGTGGGCACACCGACTCCAGCACCAGCTCACCGTCTCCAGCAGGTCGACCAGGTCGGTGGCGTCTCCCGCGGCCAGCACGGCCAGCTCGGCCGCGGCGCGCGCCGGTAGTACACCAGCCCAGTAGTGGGCACACCGACTCCAGCACCAGCTCACCGTCTCCAGCAGGTCGACCAGGTCGGTGGCGTCTCCCGCGGCCAGCACGGCCAGCTCGGCCGCGGCGCGCGCCGGTAGCACACCAGCCCAGTAGTGGGCACACCGACTCCAGCACCAGCTCACCGTCTCCAGCAGGTCGACCAGGTCGGTGGCGTCTCCCGCGGCCAGCACGGCCAGCTCGGCCGCGGCGCGCGCCGGTAGCACACCAGCCCAGTAGTGGGCACACCGACTCCAGCACCAGCTCACCGTCTCCAGCAGGTCGACCAGGTCGGTGGCGTCTCCCGCGGCCAGCACGGCCAGCTCGGCCGCGGCGCGCGCCGGTAGCACACCAGCCCAGTAGTGGGCACACCGACTCCAGCACCAGCTCACCGTCTCCAGCAGGTCGACCAGGTCGGTGGCGTCTCCCGCGGCCAGCACGGCCAGCTCGGCCGCGGCGCGCGCCGGTAGCACACCAGCCCAGTAGTGGGCACACCGACTCCAGCACCAGCTCACCGTCTCCAGCAGGTCGACCAGGTCGGTGGCGTCTCCCGCGGCCAGCACGGCCAGCTCGGCCGCGGCGCGCGCCGGTAGCACACCAGCCCAGTAGTGGGCACACCGACTCCAGCACCAGCTCACCGTCTCCAGCAGGTCGACCAGGTCGGTGGCGTCTCCCGCGGCCAGCACGGCCAGCTCGGCCGCGGCGCGCGCCGGTAGCACACCAGCCCAGTAGTGGGCACACCGACTCCAGCACCAGCTCACCGTCTCCAGCAGGTCGACCAGGTCGGTGGCGTCTCCCGCGGCCAGCACGGCCAGCTCGGCCGCGGCGCGCGCCGGTAGCACACCAGCCCAGTAGTGGGCACACCGACTCCAGCACCAGCTCACCGTCTCCAGCAGGTCGACCAGGTCGGTGGCGTCTCCCGCGGCCAGCACGGCCAGCTCGGCCGCGGCGCGCGCCGGTAGCACACCAGCCCAGTAGTGGGCACACCGACTCCAGCACCAGCTCACCGTCTCCAGCAGGTCGACCAGGTCGGTGGCGTCTCCCGCGGCCAGCACGGCCAGCTCGGCCGCGGCGCGCGCCGGTAGTACACCAGCCCAGTAGTGGGCACACCGACTCCAGCACCAGCTCACCGTCTCCAGCAGGTCGACCAGGTCGGTGGCGTCTCCCGCGGCCAGCACGGCCAGCTCGGCCGCGGCGCGCGCCGGTAGCACACCAGCCCAGTAGTGGGCACACCGACTCCAGCACCAGCTCACCGTCTCCAGCAGGTCGACCAGGTCGGTGGCGTCTCCCGCGGCCAGCACGGCCAGCTCGGCCGCGGCGCGCGCCGGTAGCACACCAGCCCAGTAGTGGGCACACCGACTCCAGCACCAGCTCACCGTCTCCAGCAGGTCGACCAGGTCGGTGGCGTCTCCCGCGGCCAGCACGGCCAGCTCGGCCGCGGCGCGCGCCGGTAGCACACCAGCCCAGTAGTGGGCACACCGACTCCAGCACCAGCTCACCGTCTCCAGCAGGTCGACCAGGTCGGTGGCGTCTCCCGCGGCCAGCACGGCCAGCTCGGCCGCGGCGCGCGCCGGTAGCACACCAGCCCAGTAGTGGGCACACCGACTCCAGCACCAGCTCACCGTCTCCAGCAGGTCGACCAGGTCGGTGGCGTCTCCCGCGGCCAGCACGGCCAGCTCGGCCGCGGCGCGCGCCGGTAGCACACCAGCCCAGTAGTGGGCACACCGACTCCAGCACCAGCTCACCGTCTCCAGCAGGTCGACCAGGTCGGTGGCGTCTCCCGCGGCCAGCACGGCCAGCTCGGCCGCGGCGCGCGCCGGTAGCACACCAGCCCAGTAGTGGGCACACCGACTCCAGCACCAGCTCACCGTCTCCAGCAGGTCGACCAGGTCGGTGGCGTCTCCCGCGGCCAGCACGGCCAGCTCGGCCGCGGCGCGCGCCGGTAGCACACCAGCCCAGTAGTGGGCACACCGACTCCAGCACCAGCTCACCGTCTCCAGCAGGTCGACCAGGTCGGTGGCGTCTCCCGCGGCCAGCACGGCCAGCTCGGCCGCGGCGCGCGCCGGTAGCACACCAGCCCAGTAGTGGGCACAACGACTCCAGCACCAGCTCACCGTCTCCAGCAGGTCGACCAGGTCGGTGGCGTCTCCCGCGGCCAGCACGGCCAGCTCGGCCGCGGCGCGCGCCGCTGCCGCCCGCAGCGCCGGCTCCCCAGTAGAACACCAGTCCAGCAGAGGCACGCCCACGCCCAGGACCACCTCCTCTTCGTATGCGAACCTGGAACACAACTCAGGATTTTTACTGATGGATACAGGAATTCCGATCAAAGGACCAAAAAATCATTGTCGTGAATCATGACAATTGTATATGAATATGTATATGTACTGACCGGTGCCGCTTGACGACGGCGAGCAGGCGCGCGAGCGCGTGCATGCGCACGGCGGGCCGCGGCTCGCGGCGCACGAACTTGTCGCCGAGCACGAGCGCGCGCGCCAGCCAGTCCGCCAGCCCGGGGCCCAGCGCGGCGCAGCGGACCGAGATCAGCCGGATCACCGACGCTTCCTGCAACGATACTATCTATTACTCATCTCTATAAACCAAAGCAAAATCTGAAAATGACATTATATTTACTGAGCGGTTAAGGCAACTATTAGGAGAAAGAGCTCAGTTGAAATCAAAGAAACATAGGTCAACAAAAGAAAAGAAAAGATTGACAAAACTCTACAAAATAATAAGTAGAACTATAAAAGATAATAAAAATAAAAGGAAGTATGACATCATTGCACAAGAACTCAAACAAAGAGGCTCGGTTAAACGATCGGAAAAACGTCTAAATAACGGCAAGGATTGGATAATATCTCTAAAAGGAACCAATGGTAACCATGTAACCAACAGAAAAAATCTACTAAGTATTGCCACGAAGTATTATGAGAATCTGTACAAAACCAGAGAACACTCTTTCATGCAACAATGTTGAAAGCAAGGTTCAGACAGAAAATGTAGAATACACTCCACTTTTCATTCAAAGCGAAATAAGGGCAGGCGTAGAGTCTCTAGAGTCTTCAAAAAGTCCAAGGAAAGATGGCATTACTAACGACGTCCTTAAGGCCCTGTCCGAGCCAATAACTCCTATACTTACTGACCTATTCAACGAAGTCATGGATAACAAGAACATACCAGAACAATGGGAGAACTCTACATATAATCACACTACTTTATAAAAAAGGAGACCCACTCGATATAGGTAACTACCGGCCGATAAGCCTGCTACAAAGCTTATACAAACTCTTCTCTAGCATAGTAATAAGAAGAATAAAAACATCTCTAGACTTCTACCAACCACGAGAACAAGCAGGCTTCAGGAAAGATTTCAACACGATCGACCACATTTTTACTTTAAATCAAATTGTAGAACAGTTCACCGAATACCGAATGACTCTATATATCGCATTTATTGATTACTCCAAAGCGTTCGACTCAATATCACACGAGGCGCTATGGAAGGCTTTGGAATATAACAATGTGGCGGAGAAGTACATAAGAATTCTGAAGGAAATCTATAAGAAAAGTAGAGCTAAAATAAGATTAGACCACTTAGGAGCGTCGTTCAACGTGGAGAGAGGTGTAAGACAGGGTGACCCTATCTCACCAAACCTGTTTACAGCACTGTTAGAACATATTTTTTCGAAACTTAACTGGGAAGGATTAGGAATAAAAATAAACGGCGAGTACTTGATCACACAGAGTCGCACTGTAATAAAACATACTTGAAGAAGAATGAGCTGACAGATATGCTGGTTGCCGACCCCGACATCATCGGGGAGAGCCAATTTTTCGACTACGCTGGCTTGGCCACGTAGAGAGAATGGGAGAGGATCGTGCCGCCTAGAGTGTACATGGGTATTCGACGGGGCGATCAAGCTATCGCCGGATAGACGAAGTCCAGAAATACCTTTACCAGCTTCTAAAAGTCAACTACGAGTATCATTGACAAGCTGCCCAGAACAGGTGACAGTGTAGTGCCGAGTCAGTGTCGGAGGCCAAGTTCCACTTCGGGTCGCTGAGCAAGTAAAATATAGGTACTTTACCAATAGCTTTCAGTTGTTTAATACCATTCCATGATCTGTCGAACGATGTTAAGCCGACTAGTGATGGATCTGTCAATCAGCCGAAGCTTATCCAGATGATTCGTATTGAATTGGTCAGTGATCGGGATCAGTTTGCCAGTGATTCTGTACAGGCATTCGGTGATGAGACAGTCTGTGACGACATGACCCTCGTGGGCACGCCTCTACACACAGCCCCGAGCCGAGCCCGCACCGAGCCGGCTGGCGGTGGCCCCGGCGCGGTCGCCGCTGCTGCTGGTCGGCAGCGGGTCCGGACGGTACGCACCGGGCGGTCGGGCGCGCACGAGTCGATCAGGTCCAGCAGCTGGTCGGGGTCGCCGCTGTACTGGCCCGCCTCGTGGAGTTGCTCGATGCTGGTCAGGAGCGCGTGGAGCCGGGTGTGGATCAGCTCGTTCGGTGGCTCCAGGCTCTCTGCACACACAATGATACAATTATTTTATTTCGTCAAGTTTCACAAATGCTTTTTTGAGGTCGGTTTCTGTGGGTGTCAGTAAGTACTTTCACAACCCCAATCTTGTGAGCTGTAATGCTGACTGTCAATGTGAGTGTGCGCGGCAGTGTGAGTATAACTGTCAGTGTGAGTATGATTGTCAGTGGGAGTATGGCTGTCAGTGTCAGTGTGACTGTCAGTGTGTTTACTCACTGTCGTGCTGCAGTGCGTGTTGCAGGACGAGCAGCAGCACGTCCCAGGCCGCGCAGTACGAGTCGGGCGGCGCGCGCGTCACCAGGCTCTGGATGGCCTGGATCACCTCGTACGTCACAACCGGCTGGTTCGTGCACACCGCCTGTGGAAAAAGGTTTGTTTAGCAATGATTTGTACACCCCCGCCACAATAAATATGGCGAAGAACTTCTTCGTCAGACACATCATTTGACCAGTAAAACCGCACTCATATCACCTCATCCGATGGGGCGCTTGGATGCCAACCAGATTAAATTTATAAAAACAGCATGTTGATGTAGGCAGCGCCGCCAGCTCCTGCAGCACAGCAGGATGGTTGCACTGACCTGCAGCAGCGCCGGCAGCACGCACAGCAGCGACACGCGCAGGCTGGGGACCCGGCGCGGCCCCCACAGCGCCATGTTGATGTAGAACACGGCGCCCCGCACCGCGCCTGCGTCCGTGGCCGCGCCCGGCAGTGCCGCCAGCTCCTGCAGCACAGCAGGATGGTTGCACTGACCTGCAGCAGCGCCGGCAGCACGCACAGCAGCGACACGCGCAGGCTGGGGACCCGGCGCGGCCCCCACAGCGCCATGTTGATGTAGAACACGGCGCCCCGCACCGCGCCTGCGTCCGTGGCCGCGCCCGGCAGTGCCGCCAGCTCCTGCAGCACAGCAGGATGGTTGCACTGACCTGCAGCAGCGCCGGCAGCACGCACAGCAGCGACACGCGCAGGCTGGGGACCCGGCGCGGCCCCCACAGCGCCATGTTGATGTAGAACACGGCGCCCCGCACCGCGCCTGCGTCCGTGGCCGCGCCCGGCAGTGCCGCCAGCTCCTGCAGCACAGCAGGATGGTTGCACTGACCTGCAGCAGCGCCGGCAGCACGCACAGCAGCGACACGCGCAGGCTGGGGACCCGGCGCGGCCCCCACAGCGCCATGTTGATGTAGAACACGGCGCCCCGCACCGCGCCTGCGTCCGTGGCCGCGCCCGGCAGTGCCGCCAGCTCCTGCAGCACAGCAGGATGGTTGCACTGACCTGCAGCAGCGCCGGCAGCACGCACAGCAGCGACACGCGCAGGCTGGGGACCCGGCGCGGCCCCCACAGCGCCATGTTGATGTAGAACACGGCGCCCCGCACCGCGCCTGCGTCCGTGGCCGCGCCCGGCAGTGCCGCCAGCTCCTGCAGCACAGCAGGATGGTTGCACTGACCTGCAGCAGCGACACGCGCAGGCTGGGGACCCGGCGCGGCCCCCACAGCGCCATGTTGATGTAGAACACGGCGCCCCGCACCGCGCCTGCGTCCGTGGCCGCGCCCGGCAGTGCCGCCAGCTCCTGCAGCACAGCAGGATGGTTGCACTGACCTGCAGCAGCGCCGGCAGCACGCACAGCAGCGACACGCGCAGGCTGGGGACCCGGCGCGGCCCCCACAGCGCCATGTTGATGTAGAACACGGCGCCCCGCACCGCGCCTGCGTCCGTGGCCGCGCCCGGCAGTGCCGCCAGCTCCTGCAGCACAGCAGGATGGTTGCACTGACCTGCAGCAGCGCCGGCAGCACGCACAGCAGCGACACGCGCAGGCTGGGGACCCGGCGCGGCCCCCACAGCGCCATGTTGATGTAGAACACGGCGCCCCGCACCGCGCCTGCGTCCGTGGCCGCGCCCGGCAGTGCCGCCAGCTCCTGCAGCACAGCAGGATGGTTGCACTGACCTGCAGCAGCGCCGGCAGCACGCACAGCAGCGACACGCGCAGGCTGGGGACCCGGCGCGGCCCCCACAGCGCCATGTTGATGTAGAACACGGCGCCCCGCACCGCGCCTGCGTCCGTGGCCGCGCCCGGCAGTGCCGCCAGCTCCTGCAGCACAGCAGGATGGTTGCACTGACCTGCAGCAGCGCCGGCAGCACGCACAGCAGCGACACGCGCAGGCTGGGGACCCGGCGCGGCCCCCACAGCGCCATGTTGATGTAGAACACGGCGCCCCGCACCGCGCCTGCGTCCGTGGCCGCGCCCGGCAGTGCCGCCAGCTCCTGCAGCACAGCAGGATGGTTGCACTGACCTGCAGCAGCGCCGGCAGCACGCACAGCAGCGACACGCGCAGGCTGGGGACCCGGCGCGGCCCCCACAGCGCCATGTTGATGTAGAACACGGCGCCCCGCACCGCGCCTGCGTCCGTGGCCGCGCCCGGCAGTGCCGCCAGCTCCTGCAGCACAGCAGGATGGTTGCACTGACCTGCAGCAGCGCCGGCAGCACGCACAGCAGCGACACGCGCAGGCTGGGGACCCGGCGCGGCCCCCACAGCGCCATGTTGATGTAGAACACGGCGCCCCGCACCGCGCCTGCGTCCGTGGCCGCGCCCGGCAGTGCCGCCAGCTCCTGCAGCACAGCAGGATGGTTGCACTGACCTGCAGCAGCGCCGGCAGCACGCACAGCAGCGACACGCGCAGGCTGGGGACCCGGCGCGGCCCCCACAGCGCCATGTTGATGTAGAACACGGCGCCCCGCACCGCGCCTGCGTCCGTGGCCGCGCCCGGCAGTGCCGCCAGCTCCTGCAGCACAGCAGGATGGTTGCACTGACCTGCAGCAGCGCCGGCAGCACGCACAGCAGCGACACGCGCAGGCTGGGGACCCGGCGCGGCCCCCACAGCGCCATGTTGATGTAGAACACGGCGCCCCGCACCGCGCCTGCGTCCGTGGCCGCGCCCGGCAGTGCCGCCAGCTCCTGCAGCACAGCAGGATGGTTGCACTGACCTGCAGCAGCGCCGGCAGCACGCACAGCAGCGACACGCGCAGGCTGGGGACCCGGCGCGGCCCCCACAGCGCCATGTTGATGTAGAACACGGCGCCCCGCACCGCGCCTGCGTCCGTGGCCGCGCCCGGCAGTGCCGCCAGCTCCTGCAGCACAGCAGGATGGTTGCACTGACCTGCAGCAGCGCCGGCAGCACGCACAGCAGCGACACGCGCAGGCTGGGGACCCGGCGCGGCCCCCACAGCGCCATGTTGATGTAGAACACGGCGCCCCGCACCGCGCCTGCGTCCGTGGCCGCGCCCGGCAGTGCCGCCAGCTCCTGCAGCACAGCAGGATGGTTGCACTGACCTGCAGCAGCGCCGGCAGCACGCACAGCAGCGACACGCGCAGGCTGGGGACCCGGCGCGGCCCCCACAGCGCCATGTTGATGTAGAACACGGCGCCCCGCACCGCGCCTGCGTCCGTGGCCGCGCCCGGCAGCGCCGCCAGCTCCTGCAGCACAGCAGGATGGTTGCACTGACCTGCAGCAGCGCCGGCAGCACGCACAGCAGCGACACGCGCAGGCTGGGGACCCGGCGCGGCCCCCACAGCGCCATGTTGATGTAGAACACGGCGCCCCGCACCGCGCCTGCGTCCGTGGCCGCGCCCGGCAGCGCCGCCAGCTCCTGCAGCGCCGCGTGGCCCAAGTCCGCGCCCAATACGCAGCGCATCAACTGAAACAACCCAAAAAAATATGTCTTATGTCATAATTTCCATTCAAATATCTCAAAAAACGGGCAGCGCGGCCCGCGGTAGTAATGAGTAGGCCACCACCGCCTCCAGCAGCGCAGACTGACTCACCTTCCAGCTGGCCTGGCAGTGCCGCTCCAGGTTGACGGTGCGGCACAGCGCGCCCACGAAGGCGGGCAGCGCGGCCCGCGGTAGTAATGAGTAGGCCACCACCGCCTCCAGCAGCGCAGACTGACTCACCTTCCAGCTGGCCTGGCAGTGCCGCTCCAGGTTGACGGTGCGGCACAGCGCGCCCACGAAGGCGGGCAGCGCGGCCCGCGGTAGTAATGAGTAGGCCACCACCGCCTCCAGCAGCGCAGACTGACTCACCTTCCAGCTGGCCTGGCAGTGCCGCTCCAGGTTGACGGTGCGGCACAGCGCGCCCACGAAGGCGGGCAGCGCGGCCCGCGGTAGTAATGAGTAGGCCACCACCGCCTCCAGCAGCGCAGACTGACTCACCTTCCAGCTGGCCTGGCAGTGCCGCTCCAGGTTGACGGTGCGGCACAGCGCGCCCACGAAGGCGGGCAGCGCGGCCCGCGGTAGTAATGAGTAGGCCACCACCGCCTCCAGCAGCGCAGACTGACTCACCTTCCAGCTGGCCTGGCAGTGCCGCTCCAGGTTGACGGTGCGGCACAGCGCGCCCACGAAGGCGGGCAGCGCGGCCCGCGGTAGTAATGAGTAGGCCACCACCGCCTCCAGCAGCGCAGACTGACTCACCTTCCAGCTGGCCTGGCAGTGCCGCTCCAGGTTGACGGTGCGGCACAGCGCGCCCACGAAGGCGGGCAGCGCGGCCCGCGGTAGTAATGAGTAGGCCACCACCGCCTCCAGCAGCGCAGACTGACTCACCTTCCAGCTGGCCTGGCAGTGCCGCTCCAGGTTGACGGTGCGGCACAGCGCGCCCACGAAGGCGGGCAGCGCGGCCCGCGGTAGTAATGAGTAGGCCACCACCGCCTCCAGCAGCGCCAGCGCCGGCACCACCGCCCCCGCCTCCGCAGAGTACGCGCACAGGTGGCACGCCGCGCTGGGGAACGATACTACATTATTTCCTGGCCCACGCCTAACTAGAGACGAGTCCTGTGATCCAGGTAAAAATAAAGTTTTTTCAAACAATATGATGAAATAATACAAAGAAATATCTCTTAGAAAAAAACATTTCTTGGCATACTTAATAGCACGGTAATATTTTAAAGGGAATTACTTTGAAGGCGGTTTTTCCAACCTAAGACAAGATAAGAGTATACTGACTCGACAATCCCATGCACGATGTGTTCGTCGAGGTAGGTCGCGTTGTACTTGACGACGTTGATGACCAGCGCGAGCAGCTCGGGCAGCGCCGCGCCGCTCTCGCCGGTGCCGCGCAGGTACTCCAGGAGGTACTCTCCGATCTGGGGACCAGGGAGTACATTACTTGTCGCCACACTTCAGGATACATGGCGAATGAGAGCTAGCCCAAAGCCTTCTCTTCTATTCTATCTTCAAATGGGTCGTCATCAAGCGTATCCCTCGCCTGATGGTAAGCGGTCGCACTAGGTCATGAACGCTTGCAGGTCTATAAGGGTGTCACATAGCCATTGCCGACTGCACGAGTACATAGCGCGTGCGTCGTAGCACTCATTTGCATCATCAGCATTCGCTTTGTATAATATTTCGTAATTGGCCAATAAATATTTTTACCTCACTTCACGTTCGATATACATTAAGTGTCTTTCGTGTTCCAATCTACTATCAAGAAAACTATCAAGTAAATGTGAAAGTTGACAAATACTCGAACATGAATGGCCCTTCGAACCGGATCTGGACCAGTGACCTATGGATCTACAGTCCACATACCTACATTCTTGTATAATTTAATGGTCGTAGAATTTATCTTTGATCGAACTTCGTGTTAAGCGGGTGAATCGTTATTGATAGGATCTAACACGTCACATCTGAATGAAATCTTACCTTTTTTGTAGTATTACATGAACAATGTACATCACGATGCATATGCCTCAGTATGATATCGATTTGTTATGGTAACACACAAATAACAACATAGGTACCTACTACGAAAACAGCCAAATGTAACACAAAAGTAGTACTGACTGGAAGTGTAACCGACCTGCTCTTCGAAGCACTCGATGTTCTTCCCCGCGTTGGTGAGCGTGGCGAGCAGCGCGAGCCGCGGCGCCTCGTCCTGTGATGGTAATGATGCTGATAGCGTTGTAACATTCAAATATTTTTTTCACTTCTCATGCTCTAAAAGTTCGTCTTTATCCTGTGCGTCGGCCAAGGCAAAACAACGCGGTCCAACAGCCACACGCGCAACTTTAACTTCATAGAATAAACTCATTATTTTTATTTTTTTATGTTTCTTTAGTACCTACAGCCAAAGTACACAATAAAACTTCATCAAATAAACTTAGTTTTTAATTTTCATCATTTCCTCCTAGAGTAGAGTGTACAATTCGTCCATAAAACCCAGTTTACACTCGATTTTATATACAGGATAAACATCTCGCGTAAAATGGTGCATTTTACGCACTTGTTGTACAATCTAATATATAGGGTGCTGTCTAAATACCGTTACTACCTACGAAATTCAAATTTTCCAAATTATGAAATTTATAAGAACATTTGTTCTAAATTAAGATGTTCTCACTTTAAAATTACTGTTTAAAATAGTTAATGTTCAAAATTTCTAAAAATTAAATTTTTCGTTCCGAAAAAAGTTTAAGTATATCGTGCAAAAAATAGTTTTGTAAGCAGTCATACCTCCTGTGCGTAAGTCGTGTGCGATTGTCTCAGGAACCTGAAGAGCAGGGTGCGCATGATCGCGCACTCCTGCCCCTCGGCCAGGCAGCGCAGGAACCACAGCGCCGTGTGGCGCGCCTCCGCGGCGCCGTCGTCCAGCAGGTCGCGCGTCAGCACCCAGAGCCGCTCCGCGCCGCCCTGGACACCAGCCGCAAATACCCAAATGATCAAAGCTGTCGGGCAAATCCTAAATCTGCTACTCCTCAGAGGCCCATTACATAAAGCTCCAAGTCACAATTTTATAAGTCTAGGCATTCATGCACAGGTCAAATGGCCAGTCGTTTGTAACGTTACATGTCTTATTATTAGCATTAAACACACCTTGAATTGTTTCCTAACCTATCCTAAAATAAACACATCATGCTTAACACTTGTGCGCGCGATGTTACCGCTGCGCTGGCTCGCCTGCGATAAGGAATGTTCTAGTGGATTGCTGCACCGCGATGGCATTACGAGCTGCGACTTGAAGGAGATCATACATGTGCGGGTTGCGCTCACAAAGCTTCTCTGTGTCCTCGTGCGCGCTGGCACGAATTATAACATGGGCCGGTTGCGTTCACAGTAGTTCGTAGTTGCTATTTCAACGGAATCATATCAGAATCTGTGACGTACTTTTATAGTTTTAAGTACATGATTGGGGAGTTGCAGGAGATATCTGCGGTCTTCATCATCAGTTCCACTTCACCATATTTGTGATTTCCGGGTGTAAAATACATGAGATATAATAGAAAATCCCGATATTACTACATGTGTCCCTAATATATTTGAGGTATTCCCCCAATTCCTCATGGATCCCATTGTCAACTGGATTTTTGGAAAGAATGGGACTGTTATGGTTTTTAAAATAAATTGGACTGGTAACATTAAAAAGTCTTTGGACAGGTTGATTGAAATGAACCAATTGTTATGTATTAGATAGGGGGTAGTTTATACTAACATACTATTTGTATATGAGGGTGGGTTCCAGCTAGGCCGTGCAGTCTGCGAATATATGTACTACACATCACACGCTGTCTTTTATTTATCAGTGTCACGTGTAAGAATCGTTGGCCAATCCGATTCGAGTTCCGGTCCGGTAGTTTTTACGCGCCAAGTCGATCAAAAGGCGGGCATTCTAGAAATGGCGCTGGAAGTGAGCAGTTGTCTGCCTGTCAAGAAATAATTATTGTTAAGTATATCAGTGCAGCATAAGCAGTGGTTGTTCAGGTGTTAATAAAGTGTTTTAGTTTTTTTGCCAAATTTCGATAAATACCTAACTTAGATAAGTATTATTTAAATTTCATAAAGTGAGATTTTAGATGAGATAAAATACTATAGTATTAACTTGATTGTGTCGTAAAATAATGTATCGCTTGAGTAGGCTGAGTAAAAAAAGGAAAATTATCGAGGAAATTTTAAGCAATCATGTATCGATAAAATCAGATAAACAATCATATAATCAAGAATCATTTATCTGAAAATCAGACCTTATTGTTTCTTAATCTAGTCAGAACGGCGTTTCAAAGCACGCGATAATTTCCAATGCACAGCCTTAATAAATGACGGACTTTAGAGGTAACAAACATTAAATTAAAAAAAACGGCCAAGTGCGAGTCCGACTCGCGCACGAAGGGTACCGTACCATCATCCATAAAAACGGCAAAAAAAGATCACGTTTGTTGTAAATATTGAGATCGATAACCTATTAATAAATAAGGCGTACAAACAGCTACTCGTCGGTTTCATACTTCACGTTGCGAAACCTTTTCGTAGACCATTGACATATAACTTGCTGTATTACAGGTATTTCCGCAGTTGTTTAGAACTTGCGTCGGTAGTCTGGATCCCCTGTTACGATGTACATCAAAATAGGAACGAAACACTGCAGAAAAGGTTTATTAGGTCACTTGAATTTCGAGTAGGTGGAAATTACGTGGATTATGCTTCCTCAGCTGAAAGACATAATTTTCAACGTCTTTCACTCAGACGCTCATGTGCTGACTTACTTTCCCTGTATAAAATACTTAAAATCAAAAATAAAAAAAATCATTTATTTGCTTAATAATACACATGTTTACATGTAAAATGAGATGCCAGGCGGACCCCAAACTAGGCTGAGCCTGCATCTTGGGACTCTGGAGTGCAATTTGTAAAACAATATGAAGTTATTCAAGAAATCAGAATGAACTCAAAAGAGGAAAGTTATAACAAGCATTATACCTACATATAAGAACACATGCGCAAACTGTGTGTGTGTGTTTTGTATTTGTGTGTGTGTGTGTGTGTGTGTGAGTGTATGTGTGTGCATGTGTGCGTTAGTTAGTGTGCACGATTGAGTTTTACTTGACAAGAAGTAGGGCCTCCGTGTCACTATATGATAGAGAGACAAGCCACTTTTTCACAACCGCCATAGCGTTACCAATAGAGTAATGTTGAATCTCAAGAACTTTGCAGATCTTATTATAAATTCGCCGATGCATATAGTCAGGTGAGCGTTTTGCGAATAATGTTCTATAATTAGGAAGAGGAGCTTTAAATACACGTTTGGTCAGGAGCTGCGGAAAAATTGATAGTTTTGTAACTATTGCGTGGGCTCGTGAAGTAGCTTTTAAGACATAAAGTCGTCTTACACTTAAAAGTTTGGAGTCTCGATAAAGAGTGTCCGTGGGGAAAAGAATAGGTTTTCGGAGCATTACTTTAATTACTGCGCGCTGTGCTCTTTCCAGAACTATCAGAGTGCTTTTTGGAGCACTACCCCAAACAGATATACCATATTGTAGTATTGATTGGCACAGGGCATATATACAATACGTAGCACTTGTTCCGAGGCACAGTAGCGGAGTTTCTTTGTTATGTAAATACATTTTCTGACTCTATTGGATAGCGCAGAGATATGCTGCTTAAAGGTTAGCCTGTCATCAATTATTAGTCCCAAATATTTGACTTTATCAGTTTTAACAATTGAACTACAGGAACGTGCGATAGAACTATTTAAAAAAAATATATGCTCCTGAATTGTTATACAATATAGACTATCGTGTGCTTCCCTCGTGGGACAGAACGTAGTTGCCGCAGTAAACCATTGTTCAGCATTGCAAAAAGCAGAACAAGACATGCACAAAATACATATATTAACTGATCTGATTTACTACTATATAAGGTCTACTACTACTGAGGACACATAGAAACCAACTACGCAAGATAGTAGGAATAACAAGAGGACACAACACCTTGAACAGACACCTCTACAACATAGGTATCACAGACAGCCCCATGGAAGAAACGACCAAACATATTCTACCGGACTGCAAGCAGGTATAAGTATACAGGAAAAAGCACCTATGGTCTCCAGACACACTACGGAACGGCGGAAAAGAGATCAGTAAGTATAACTTTAAAGTTTTACTGGTCTCTTTTCCGCAAATCGACATCCAGTGTGCCTATTTTGCGTGACATGGTGGGGTAGCGCTACTCTAACACCCCAGCTCCTCTAGAAAGTGGGTGAGTGCCTTTGTGTTCCTGCGTTCCGTAGTGTGTCTGGAGACCCTAGGTGCTTTTTCCTGTATACTTCTACCTGCTTGCAGTCCAGTAGAACATGTTTGGTCGTTTCCTCCGCCTCCATGCAGGCTCTGCACATGGGGCTGTCTGTCATACCCATGTTGTACAGGTGTCTGTTCAAGGATAACTAACTAAGGTCTGATTTTCAGATATATGCATCTTGACTATATGATTGTTTTTCTGATTTAATCGTTACATGATTGCCTAAAATTACCTTGATGAAAAAAAAAAACAAAGTTGGGTCTTTATTTTCCTTTTTTTACTCAGCCTACTCAAACAATACATTACTTCACAACACATCAAGTTAATACTAGAGTATAGTATTTTATCTTAAATTAAATATAAATGAAATTTCACTAAGTTAGGTATTTATCGAAAATTGTCCAAAAAAGCCATTCCCGAAGAGTGTTGCATTTCTTTTTCTCGTGCGCGGAAGGCATAAGCGTGTCTCTGTCTAGGAGGCGTGGTCGATTCGAATCAAGGCATCCGCTTAAGGCTGTGTAGAGCTCTGACGAAAGGAGAGTTTTTGCGCGCTATGGTGCGCGCCTCTGGAGGAGCTAGCAGTATTTGGGTACGCGGACGAAAATGGACCCTCGACAGTGAGGGGACTAGCAGACGCACCGCCTGACCCACCAGCTCAGGGCAATCTGAACCACCTCGCAAGATTTTGCAAGCGATCGTTAGTAACACACAGTTACGCCTCACCTCAAGTGAATTAAAACCTAATACGCCCAATGTAAATTTTGTGGGATATAAAACGGATAATATAATAATATCCATATTTTTTCTTATAAAGAAACCGTAAAAAGGCTTTTTGGATTTCCTCCAGTAGCCAGTTGTAAGAAGCTTCATGCGGATTCCAAATCATAGATGCTGTCTCAAGTTTGCTTCTAACTAGGGCGGTAATATGAGTTGTATAGCCCTAGGACATTCGAAATCACGCGCATTCCTGATCACGAACCCCAACCTTCTGAAACAATTCGCCGTAATGTGTCCCATTACTCGTATTTTACCGGTTTAAGGTTTCGGTACATATTTATGAGAGCATTAAATAGATACATATTTTTGCGGCTGTCCATCTAGTCGCATAATGAGTAATGATAACGACTCTCGTCATAATTTCGAAAGTCATACAACTTTAGGCATAAAAGCTTTTTATCATTAATAATTCTGCGCATAATACTTTCATTGTCATAACTGTACTATGTCATATTTTGTTTAACCATAATGTTGATCAGCATACAAGTTTTAATACTATAATTATTTTTAGTCATACGAATTGCGATGCATAAATGATGCCACATAGACATTTATGCGCGGTGAGTGAAAGTAAAGGAGATTTCTGAAAATAATAAAAAGGGAGTACTATAATTTGTTATGATTCGCTGTTATTATGATTTATTTACAAAAAAACCGCTATTAAAATTAGTTGACAAGAATTTAATTAGGTAAGGGCAGCTACAAAAAACTATTTAGGTTAGTTAAATAAAAAATTGTGGTATTTTACAAATTTTTATGAAAAAGAATGCTTATGGTGAACACTTCTGAACGAAGTTATCAAAGTACAAGGGTATTTCATTCGCTGGTATAAATGCAATGCAATCATAGCAATGTTGCAAAATAGGCAGTTTGCTTTTACCAAATGAACAGGACTCAAAAACGTTATGCGCAAACCTATTATGGCGACTGATAATTATGGTTAAAGCTTTTACGTCACACCTGGCCATAATGCAAGTTTTACTGCACGCTGCGCGTACGGTAAAACTCGCATTGTGGCCAGGTGAAGACGTAAAATTGTGTAGTTACCACGGGCGGTAATTCGTAAAGCCCCAGATCGCATATTTATGGCCCTCACCTTCGGTTCGGGCCACAAACACCTGCGATCTGGGCCTTTCACGAATGCACCACTCTTGGTACGTAATGTACTATTATGCACAATAAATTTATGACATTTGCTATTTATGTTCTCTAATTTTATGGCTAAAAAATGTATGCGAACTAATTTATGACTATTGTCGTTTATGCGTATTGATAATGATGATTCTGACATAAGTAGTTAGCTTATCCGCCTTATAGCTACAAATATTATGACACAAGTAGTTATGCCTATCCGCTTTATGGCTACAAATATTATGCAACCCGGTATGTACCCTATGTTTGCACTTGACTGAACACAAAGCATTTGTAAACAGTCTGTTTTCGTTAGTCATTGCGTGAGATATGAATGAATTTGTTGGTGAAATTATATATATGGAGGAACAAAACAACACATTTGATGCTTAATCTGATAAAATGAAATAAAAACATCAACACAATTTGTCACAGACTGAAATTGTTCACTCTATTTTAACTACACTACACTCTCAAATCAAAGGGTTGGCAGCACGCTGGGCTTCGCAAGCGTCCATAGGTGACAGTATCTGCATACCATCAGGCAGTTTGTACTGCAGTGGCGGAGCACCCATTCAAGCCCATTCCCACCGGCCTGCCTAAAATTATTATAACTTTTTGCTCCGGGGGTGCATTGAAAGTTTTCACACAACGTCACTGCTGTACTGTATGCTTCTTTGCTACTTGTATTGAAAGAAACTCTAAAACATGGGGTGTCTATGTGTCCTTTGGACACAGAAAAATGAAACAAATGTACATAAAGTCGCCGTCAATGGAATTAGCAAACTATGTAAACAAAGGACGTAACTTTGTTTTGTCACTGTTTCTCCTTGAATTTTCACATCACCTCATCAAACACCACTGAAACTATACACTATTGAACCAGTACCGAGTAAAATACAAAACCATGACATATACATATAACTGAATCTTGGTTATTTAATTAAAAGTTTAAAATGGTTTTATAAGGTCTACAACGGCCTGCGGTGGCGGGCAATAGTAATTTTGACAGCTAATGATAAGTTTACTATTGTCCGCCGCGGCCAGGCCGCGCCAGTGTGATGCAGGCTTCAGTTAGGTTTCTTTTAATTAAATTCTACAATTGTCCATGATGGGTAGTGTTGTGACTAAAGTTGGTGATATTGTAGAGCCGCTACACACTACCCAACTCACGCTCTGTACCTGCCATCGCGGTTGTGTACACTACGTGGTAGTTTTATCAGTGGGTAAAGAATCGCAGTGGGTAAAGTGGTGAAAAAAAATTAAAACATACCTACTTGTTTTTTACTTTCGACATTTTAATATTCAATATGTTTTGACATAAAAGAGTACAGTAAGAGTCTTTCCCATTACTAGTAAATTCATCATTCGAGACAATTTAAATATGGCGGTTTGTTTACATAGTTAGCAAAGTCCATTGACGGCAACTTTATGCAAAATGTTTTTGACAATTGCTGTTCTAAGCTTTTGCCAAGTAAAATAACGAGGAGTTTCTTTGAATGAGCATAGCTTTAAGCTTTAAGTTAATCATACTGTGTTCCTACCCTTATGATGTTGGTATATATAGTTAAGGTAAAATTAATACATAAGTTTCCACATTTTGTAACCCCTAGTTAGGAGATCTTACTAATGCAGTGTAATAATAATGATCTTACAAATGTTTACTCACTTTGATGCTATGGTGGGAACCTGTGATTGGCTTTTTGTATTTTACCTACGTAATCAATGTGTCTCTGTAGCTGTTGGTTCTCCAAATATAAATAAAGAAATAAAATTGATTGAAAGATTTCAATCTAAATAAACCCAGGGCATCGTTTTAGCAAACCCATAGCATGCCCAAGGTTTTTTCAAACAAGGTAGTTATTTGTAGTAGCAGTTATTAACCAAAAGAAAAAATAGGGTAGGTATAATACTTTTGTGACAAGATGGAACACGTGCATGATGCAGCTGTTGTAGACAGAGGCAGGTGTTGCATCAGACTGTTTATTGTCTGAATATAACTAGGTAACCAGCACCAGTGATTGTAGCCTGGTGTGTTTTGTTGGTCACCTGCTGTATCCTCGTCACGCGCGCGCGGTCTCCGAGATCCCGCAGCGCGCGGAGGCGCCGCGCGGGCGCCGCATCGGCCCGCAGCTCACGCTCCAGCTCTGCCGTCACCACCAGCTCGTTCACCGCCGGCAGCGGCGCTGCAAACACGCATTACACACCCATGTACTCCCAATAACAACCCCAACTACCTTACTACATCCACCGGCTAGTATTATGCGTTTTCTACTCACCCGAGGCCCCCTTCTTGAAGAACACTTTCAGCTTGTCCTGCAGCGATTTTGTATCCCTGTCCCTAGAACTCATATTGCGGCCGCCCCTACTATCCCTAACTAACTAAACACGCTAAAGCCTAAAGCTATGCGCGGAGATTATCTATGAGTGTGAAATTGCAAATAAAAAGACATATTTATTAAAAATAATCTCACTACCGCTCCTTTGCTATTCACCATCTGACAGTTCGCCCTGTCGGTCCCAGCTGACAGTACTTGCTCGATACTTGGATTATGAACGCGACGTAAACATTGTCCAAACTAAATACGTGACATGACTGTCACCTTTGCTTTGCTTGGTAGCGTGGTCACGTATTATTAACCACGGAATATTCAGATGTAAATAGACGAAGTGTTAATAAGAAATGTGATAATACATTGAGCTAACAAACAAGGCATTAACCATTATTTCTGAACGAAGTGTTAACCAGTGTTGCTATATAACATTGATTTTTCGTACAGTGCGTTCAAGTCATGATTCTTCCATGGTTCAAGTAGATGTAATTGTGAGATTATTTAGCCGCGGTAATGTAATAATAAGTACTAGTAATTTTGTCTAGTTTAAACAACAATTTCATAATTTATAGTGTACAACATTAAACACATTTTATATTTTAATTGTTTCACTAGTAACCTACCAACTACATTTCACTAGTGGCCACCCTATAAAATATGTTAACCTACTAAATTAAGAAGAAGTGTAAAGCGGCCTTTAGACCTATCTCAATGCAGTACACTGCATTTAGACAGCGGTGCGGAGGGATTTAATGCGTCCTCTACACTTGATCTAATTAGCGTGCTAATGCTAACTCAGTACCACAAAGTACTTTTCTATATATATTCTCAGTACGGACGAAAAATTCAAGTGAAGTGCAACGTACGCAATGTCGCCGTCTAAACAGCAAAGAATAGGGCTCGCCATGGCTTTGGTGGCGTCCAGCTCTATTTTAATAAGCGAAAATAAATAATTTTTAATAAGCGAAAATAAATCTTTATACTCCTTGTGTTGCTCATCCCATAAATAGGACATCTCTCTGTAAGGATCGATAATTTTTAAAATGATTTCTTTCTCCTTGGTGGTTGACATTTTGCCACTTGCGTGCGCACTCTACCGCGGTCCACGAGCAAATGATGCGTTCAGTTTCTGAATCGCTTTACGCTATGCTAAACGCAGTACGCTGACTGATTCAGTGTCGAGTCTAAAGCTTGAAACCAATTTTCGGAACCGGCTGGCGGACGCGGCCGACCTCCGCGATTGATAAATGTGCACAGTCGAACGGGATCCAGCGCGCCAGATTTCAGTCGAACGTCCGACCGCTCAAGGTTACGTCCACGGCTTACGTCCAATAGTTTGCACAATTCAGTGTATATTCATTATCTAGATACCGGCTGTGAGCCGCGTCCGATAATTTGTTTCAAGCTTAACTGTCTAATTAGCGTGACTTACATGCTAACAGTCTTTACAATTGTCTTTATGCAGTCTTTCTGATTTAGTGTACTGCATTTAGATAGGTCTAAAGGCCGCTTTACAAATACCAGAGGGGCTACCGTTGGGCTACCGTTGGGCTACCGCGAACCGAAAACGAACTTCGTTCGTGTATCTTTCTCTCTGTCGCTTGAACTAGCAAGTGCGGCAGAGAGGGAGATACACGCATGAAGTTCGTTTTCGTTTCACGGTAGGCCCTCAGCACGTCTATCATGGCACGGCCGCGACATACTCTCGATTTTTCTCGCACTATACCTCTTGTTCTAATTGTTCTAATAAGAGAGAAACCGATAGTGCGAGAAAAATCGAGAGAGCTCGCGGGCCGTCGCGTGGTAGCACTGCTGCACGTCTATCATGAGACGAGACCCTTGGCTATAGCCAAGTTAGGGTATACCCTAACCGAATACCGCGAAACGAAAAAACGCTTTTGTAAAACTAGTGCTAAATCTTGAGATTAGGTGTCAAATCAGACCCCGGGCTCCTTTAGGGCACAACGATAGAAGAGGGCACAACGAGAGAAAGATAGCGTTGATGTGATGACAGTGAAGACGATTAATTGATGTCTATTAATCACGAATAATTAAACTAAATATATGCAGGTACCATATATGGCACTATGACAAAGTCAGCGTTAACTTTGATGTAATATATATATGTATATCGCATGTCGACTTATATTGTAAGCCTGTCATGTTGTCACTACTAGCAAAGCCGTGGCGTGGTGCCCTATAGCATAAATTATACCTGCAGGCAGTATGACTAATCTTATTAGCTGGACCTCCGACTACCTACACTCGTAAGGTAACCAGGGGCCAAATGTAATTGTATGTCACAGTCGAGTAAAACGCTTTGTGAAGACTGGGACTCCTTGTCATCGTTGTCAGCTGTCCTGACCCTCGTCAGGGCTAAACGTATTGCTGTCGTGAGAGCTCGGCCTCACCTGCCGGGGAATCAGATTCTAAACATAAACTAGAATATTATAAGGGGCAGCCGGTACTCAACGAAATGTTATAGCTAAGTCTCCTTGTCACTTGTATCTACATCGACTTGTATCTCTATTTTGCTTGCGATTAGGGAAGGAAAGCCGTGGAATTTGTTTACCACTTTTGAACCTTAGCTGATGTACAAATAATAGAGTTGAAAAGTGTTAAGCTTTCTATACACCTATCAATTTGTCACAACAGCCGCCTTTAAAAGTGAATGAATTGAGCTCGTTGTCTCTTCCCATCGTATAGCTGCGTGTCTAGGTTGTTGTGAAAAATTGCTAGATTAACTGTACATCCCTCTAAGGCACCTCTTCCTTGTCGTATCCTCAAGGCTGAGGGACGTGACGACTGTGGGCGCTCTACACCGTCACTCTCGAAGCTGCTCGGTCCTGGGCTTGATGCATATATACTGGCCTGAAGTGTGGCTCTAGCCACAGATGTTACCGTGTCCACCCAACGTATAGGCATCCGTCCTCTGCTCCTCTTCCCTGATAATTGGCTATCCCAGGCTTTGCGGTCCAGACCTGACCAGATGGACAAAGAAGCTGAGGACACGTTGGGTACAGATGATGGAGAGTCTCGTTTTGATGCCGAGCTCGCCGAGAACAGGCTCATTCGTGCAGCGTTCAGTCCATGATATCCGCGCCAGCACCACATCTCAAATGCATATCTATCCTTCGACGAGTACGAGCTTCTATGGTCCAGGTTTGTGATGCGTACAGGAAGATCGAGAAGACAAGAGTCCGCATCAGTCTTATTTTAGTTTTGCGGTTTATGCCTATTGTGAGGATGGACGTAATTAAACAACTGTTCACGTTGGGATTATGATATATTGTGTCTTAAGTTACATAGAATGGTTACTTATATAGGGTTAGTGTGTTGCAGTGTGAGTGTCACACTACACTATGTTCCTCCATATCTTCTCGAGTCGTTTTACCGCAGTTTTGGCCATATGAGATCTTCTGACCACCTCTTGGTCGCAGTCGCTGTCGTCAATTATTTGAGAACCCAAGTATACAAATGTATGTACAACCTCAAGAACATGCAACTCATTGGTTCTCAACATGGTACCAGTACGACGAACGAACATACAAGGCACCTACAGCCGCGGAATTAAAACGATCGTCACTTTTGGACCATGACATCATTAATATAAAGTCGAACTATACTGCACGTCTATCATGGGACGGCCGCGACATACTCTCGATTTTTCTCGCACTATACTTCTTGTTCTAAGTGTTCTTATAAGAGAGAGACGGATAGTGCGAGAAAAATCGAGAGCTCGCGCGCCGCCGCGTGATAGCCGTGCTTTGCCGTGCTGGACTCGACTAATGTCATACGGGACCTCCACGCAGTCATCTTCGATGTAATTATTTTCAATTACGTAAGAAAAACTATCAACATCCATATAACATTTTCTCTTTAAGCTTTTATAAACCCGTAAAATATAAATTACCCTCGTATGAAACAGAAGAGAAAACAACGAATTCTAATACCTCAATGTATCAATGATTATATTTTATTTAGATTTTTCCGAGCCGATCCGCTTCAGTTTTTCCCATTACGAAGCCAAAGCCCAACGAATACGACGACAAATAGACCGAAGTAAATTTCGCCTGTTAAATTACTTATTTTAACCCAACACAACAGAATTCAATTTCAAACAACGAATAACTTTTACACCAAGACCATCGAACTACCAAGACAATTGTATCACGAATTCTTTTTGACCTGCTATTGAAAGATACCCGGCCCAAACAACCTGAGTATGACTATTGACTATACTGTAACCCTGCCAAAAATATTATTTGTAAGCAATTTGTTCACCCTTACATCCATATAGTTACTATGTCGTAACAAATTCCAGTAACGGGTTCATGAAGTGGTTTTTATATATCAAGACGTTATAATATATTATATTATAATCACACAAGCGAGTTCCCGATCCTTTATCGATTATCATATATTATATTCGAGGATTAAATAAATGCGTTAGCAGCTAGAGACACTGCAGGTTTCTCCCTCACAACAACAGCGCAAACTCGGGAACTCTGGTGACACAACACTACATGCCTACTTACAGAGCAAGTATGTAGTAAGCGGGTAGGTAAACAGTTATGGTTATGGGTATTATTACATGCACATAACTATCTGTACATCTGTACACGCCTTTATGACATTGACAATAGAGCAGTGGCGGGCGCCCGTATTACAAGCCGATTCCAGCCGGCCTGCCTAAAATTTTTGCTTTATACCAATATTGCTATCAATTTTTTTTGTTCCGAATTGTCCAGTGAAAATTCTCACACCCCGCCACTGCAATAGAATCCTGTACAGATATTTATGTACCTACCTATATTAGTTAGTACCCCTGAGACAGTGTTTTTATGGCTGCTGGTACCCTTTCGGATAAAGTCTGCCCAATCGAGATCTTTTGTGTAATTTCACCTCAAGTACAGTCGGCATCAAAGATATTCGCCTCATTAGAAATTAGTACACAATTGTATGTTGTATGGCTAATTGTATGGCTTGGCGCTTCTGCGACGTATTCAAGGTAGATAAATTGTAATCCTACTAATATTATAAATGCGAAAGTTTAGATGTTTGGATGTTTGTTACTCAATCACGCTTAAACGGCTGAATCGATTTGAATGAAATTTTGCACGAAGATAGTTTATAGCCTGGATTAAAATATAGGATAGTTTTTATCCCGGGTCCACGCGGACGAAGTCGCGGGCGGAAGCTAGTGTTGTTATAATGACGTAAAATACATTACACAGCAGAATAAAGTTGAATAAAAGGCAGTTTTACTAACTTTAGACCGGATGTAAAACGATTCTTAGCACAGACAGTTATGTATGATGGCATTGCGCTTTTTGGCTTAAGGGCAGACTACGGAATTAAAGTTCGTTCTGCACTTTTGCAAACTAACAAAACCTGGCACCACGCTGGGCGGGGCGGACAAATAAACAGCTGTCTGACGTCTACAGCGATGATTTATTCCGCCTTTTATTATTCCTTTATCCCGCGATGTTATTTCAACAGCGCTGAGGACGCAATCATTGTCCCTTTATAGCGTGATTAAACAGCGCTCTGAAAGAAGTGGGCGGAAAATTCCAAATTACTGTCAATATAGACGCCATTATTGAAGAAGTATTATTTATTAGCGTCGGCTAAGCCCGAGTTTGGCTCGTAAAGTATACAACGGGCGTAAACCCGTAACGCACAGTATACTTAAGCAATACTTAGGCAAATTGAATTTGTGGCACGAAAAATAACGATGCGGCGAGTAGCTTGCTCGCAGGAAGATTCTGTATTTCTACAATTCGGGATTTCGCTTATTAAGGAAGTTTAACTCAATCGTTTCAATTTGTTCTCGAGTTGTTTTTCATTTATTTAAAAAATGCTTCATTGCAATAGCTAGTACTGTTCGTTGTGGGGTAGGTAAAATGTTTAAAGTTTTCTTGTACTTATTAAGTTATTCACTTTTGTTACTACGTATCGGTTTTTAATTATATTTGTGGCCTCTTTACTGATTTCTAACGCTCATGCTCAACTCACGCTTCATGCGCTTTGTCATAATTAAAAAGTTAGCTTGTCATTTGTGTTTTACTTTTTATATCATCGTTCTCAAATAAGAATAAGTCCGAATAATGTTAAACAAATTGAAATCATTCGTAATAGAACTGTCGACTAAAAAAGTCTCCTTATGGATCATTGATGTTTCTCTGATCATTTTCATTTGCTACGCGTATTTTACACTAAAGAGACATTCGGTTGACAGAACAGATGAGCGCTATATCATGTTTGAGGAGGGATTTGAGGTGCAGAATCCTGCCATGGGGCCGGAGGAGTTGATGTGGCGTATAGAGCAGAATCTGGCGGAGGCTGGACAAAGACTGCAGAATGAAGAGGAGTTTCCTCGCTACGATAACAAGATGCCACTGCTCGTGGTGCAAGCGGGGCGGCGTCCGGCGCGCCTGCAGCACTTATTGGCTTCCTTAGCAGATGTACCGAACATCGACGAGGCGCTCCTCGTTGTCTCACACAGCTTCTACGATGACGCAGTGAACGAGCTCGTCCGCCGCGTCGACTACTGCCGCGTGCTCCAGCTGTACTACCCGTACTCATTACAACTGTTCCCCAACCGCTTCCCAGGCGCTGAAAATGATCGCCCACGCTCCGTCGCAGCCGCTGCCGAGCACAAACAGCACTGGTGGTGGACGGCACACTTCCTCTTTAACCACTACATCAGGCTCGACTCGAAGTTCTCCGGTCTCGCGGTCTTTCTTCAAGAAGACGATTACGTCTCGCCGGATCTGCTGCACATGCTGAAGTACGCTCAGAGGGCGTTCATGTACCATCCCGAGGCGGAGGTGATTTCACTCGGGAGGCCGATCAGAGGCGAAGCTGATTACAGTTTACTGACTGTCGCGCCTTGGCAACCACCTTTTGAGTCCGGTCTAGCGTTCAATCAGACTTTCTGGCGAAAACTAAACGGAATAGAGTTCTGTCAGTACAACGACCCAAGTTGGAGCTACTCATTGCTGGCTGAGTTCGCAGTACAACCGCGTGGGTACGTGGATATGATCGCTAGTATGGCACCACGCGTGTTGTCGACGCGGGGCTACGCTAGCGGGGCTGACGGCGCGGCGGCGGTGAGCGCGCGATTCTTCAAAGCGGCTTTGTACCCTACTCGCGTACGCACTGCCTTTCTTGCGACTGACAGTGGCCGAGCAGTGCACCCCGAGAGGGTGCCGGCTGGCGCGGGTGGCTGGGCGGACTCGCGCGACACCCTGCTCTGCCTCGACCCCTTCCTAATGACCACGCGCGGGCCGTCGAGGAACGGCACCACTCCGCATGAAAAAATTCTCAAGCTGCCTGGCACGTAGCTTGACAATAAAACTGGATACTATAATTATGTTTTATTGCCACCTATCCACATAAGATACTCACTAAGACGATGTCCTTTTGGCGAGGCAATATAAACTATAAAAGATTTGCCACGCTGTGGTCATGATTAAAATTTAAAATTAGCAGATGGATGTCGAACATCAGACAATCATACTATGATTCACCTTTGAGGAATTCCAAGAATTATTTTGACAACTTGCCAGGTCAGTTACTATATTTACATGTACTTACTTAAAACAATTTTCATCAATTTCCATCATCATCCCTTTATAATCCACATGACACTTGCCTGTCTTTTATAAAAGGTAACGAATGTGTAAACGTAAACAGAATGTATTATTCGCAGGTGAGTTCCACGTAGCGAAGGGTGCAAAGTGGCCTCGTTGACGCTGCAGCTTGCGCCGGCATGCTGCAAACCCACCGCTACACCGAATGCGTAAGCGAGACGATGTTACGGACGTCCGCTAGATTCACAGGCCAACTCGACGACGAGGTATGAACCGCACAGAAATTAGGGTATAAGATATATTTTTTCTCCACCTGACAATTAATGTTGGTTGCCGAGTTCTTTCGTGGCGTGACTTGAAGCCGACTCTTCGCAGCAACGCAGTAGAGTATTTCATGTTTCACGAAAGGGCTATACTTAGCCGGCATGTTACTGCATCGCGTGTAGTCGTTCAATCCATGAGCAGGCGCCCCTCTCCTACTTATGCTGTGGACAAAGGCTAACATGTACAACTAGTGGGTCTGTGAGGTGTAAAAATCGCTAACCTGTAATTTTTACAATATTTTTTTTAACTGTTGTGAAAAATGTTAATCTATATAATTATCGAACCTGCTCACAAAAATTCACCAGAATAGGTGGAGAAATGCGACCTTTAGAGGAGAACAGCCGGACAGCCGGACAACAGGACATCCGGTCATGAAAGAATTTTGGGCCAAGCCGAAACGGAGAAGGTGGTTCGCTTCGCTCGCTCGTTCAGTGAGGTCTGGAGTGCGTTTTCGTGTATTGACCGATCTGCACATCTGAAAAGTGCTTGAGCTGCAGCGGTGCTGCCAGTGTCCCCCTCCCTTAATCCGTAAGCGAGGCTTAAGGCGTCACGAGTGCACACGGCATGGCGCGGCATGGCGCTAAATTTGCATACACTGGCGCCGCGCCAGGGCTCAGGCCGCCAGATAATTTTTAATGCAGGCTGGATAATCGCGTGCTTTAGAGAATGCGACAATGGCACAGCAAACTAAGCCGGGATTTCATTCTGAAATTGTTTTAAAAAGAGTAGCGGTAAGCCGAGAGCAGCTTGAGGAGGTTCATTTGTAGTATTTTTAGAGACGTTTGTACCTACTGTTTGCATTTCGTTGCTAAGTAGCAAAGCTCGGGAGCTTAAACTGCATAGCTTAGTAATGGACTTGATTTTCAAATACACAAATTTTCATGACTTAGCTCAATACAGTAGATTGTATTACTAGGGAGCAAAATGGTATATTGTGACGAGGGTGACTGAATCCAGAACGAAGGGAAGGATTCTAACGTGGAATCCTGAGCGTAGTGAGGGATTCAAGCAACGTCGCCCGAGGTATAAATAATTTTGCTACCGCGTAATACACTCTTCTTTTCACTCCTTCCATGATAATTAAAAACACGATTTTTTTAAATAATAGTTTTATTAAAAAGACAAATATTATTGGACGGCCGCAGGGATTGGTATTTTTCATTGATCTTAAGATATTCATCCGGAGGACAAATGATCGAATTTTGAATAGCCAGCAAGTCCGAAGATGAATGCCACCTGCAAAAATCAATGTTTTGCCTAAGAACAAGGTTTAATATAAATAAGTAGGTATTTCAAAAGGATGACTATACACACACAGACAGCGAAAGTATAGGGTACATACCTAGGGAATAGTTTGACTACGGAAGCTTCAGAAAGAGCAAACCATTAATTACAACTAAATGCATTTAAATCTATCGGTAGGTATTTGTTTACTTACTGTAACGGCAAGAAAACTGTGATTAGTTAGGCGCCTAAGTAGGTATTTATTTGAATGTCGTTGTTCATTCTGACTCTCACTTTAGCCGTGGAACATATTAGTCGAAAGAGTAGAAGGCTGCTTATTGCGCCACCCGCACCCGCACCCGCACCCGCACCCGCACCCGCACCCGCACCCGCACCCGCACCCGCACCCGCACCGCACCCGCAACCAGCGGACTCCCGCGACCTTTTTTACCAGGTCTTGAGTCCTCTTTAAGGGAGGTCTACTAGTGCTGCGCCTTCCGGTACGTAATCGCCACTCGAGAACCTTATTCCGCTTCAAAGAAATTCTCAGGCACTAAGTTATTAAAATACTAGCTTCCGCCCGCGACTTCGTCTGCGTGAACTCGGGATAAAAACTATTCCAGTTTCGTTCCGTTTTAATATTGCTTGTTAGAGAGAGCGCTCGCAAATAGTGACGTCACAATTTGCAAGCGTCATAGTAAATGACAATCGTTTCATATGAAGGTGCGTTTTGCGGAAAAGGGACAGAAATTAAAACTTTGGATACTTATATACTTATATAACTTTGTGATTATTTAACCTGCGTTGCTTTTTTCTCCTTTTTCGATTTTTAATCCTTTTTCGAGAAAATACAACATTATTGATAATTTTATTTAGTGGTGTGGTTTTTTGTGACCGTCTTACACAAATCGAACTAGCCCCATAGTAAGCTCAATAAGGATTGTGTTATGGCCACTAGACGACGAAAAAGACGAAATATTAAATTCATGGAAAACGTCCAAGTCAACCATCATACAAATATTTGTCCTTACCGGGATTCGAACCCAGGACTTTCAGCTTCACAGGCAGCGTCACAGCCCACTATGCTAACCGGTCGTCCCGGATATATCTTTTATTTGTTTGAAAATTAAAATGAATTGTACTGAGATTATTTAGCTCACACACACTTCATGAAAGCACACTGCTGATTACAGTGATCAATAGTGTACATGATGATGATGATGAATGATGCTGTCATGACTGATATCGGCCACAGCGACTGTGTGATCTGGACTTGATATCATCGATTAGCAATATGACTTGAGTGTACATATTAAGGTACACTACCTAGGTACTTCGTTGGAAGAATAGTTGCAACGGACGGCAACGGCATAATTGCAGAAGTATAACAAACTATAAAGCAGTCGTTCCGTCGACTGCTTTATTTAGTTACAGCGCGAGTTGCTCGGCTGTAGCAGCCCTGTGACGTGTGACGTAGGGCTGCACATGGGATGGGGGTAAGGCCTTTTGGAACACAATATGTTCTCGAACCGGGATTTTCGAACAAAAGATACGTTACGATGTAATTCGATGGTTCAGCGATGACTAGATTCAACTGTTTTTATTTACAAGCTTTTATTTAACTTGAGCTGTTCGTTTGTTTATTACTTATATTAGTTTGTTAGTGTGCTGTGGGACAAATCTTGCTATATTATGGTACAGTCAAGGGCACCAATATGTATTCCCTCAAAGTTGCATAAATATGTATACTACAACCTTATTGTTGCGGAAATAAGGTCTGCCTACATATTTTTGAGACTTTGTTGTGTATACATATTCGTGCCCTTGAATGTACCACCAAGTTGATCTGACGATGGAGATTGAAGGTGGCCATGGGTATTCAGTACTTAACGTAACCCCGTTGAGTTTGGGCTCGTTAGAATCGTCTCGATAAGTAATTGATGATGATGACGGTATACAGAAAAGTATAGTTGTACCAAAAAAATATTTTTGATACAAAAATATCTTTATTATACATTTAAATACTGCTCTGCTCTGCTGATGTGCTCACAACCAGTTTTGTTTGATTCACTTCACCGCTCGCTCCTAGCACCTTACCTATAACATGACCGTAATCCGTGCATGGACGTGGACAGGTGAGCACGGGAACTAACACTCCGACAACGTCATAATGTTTGTGTTTGTACGCGTGTGCCGGAGCGGTCCCTGCTAGCACCACCTATCACCGCGCTTATTATGAACACATAGCTTTTGTAATGTTTCGTCTGAACTTAGATGTCGATAAGTGAAGTGATTAGATCCACTGGTTATCTACACCTACTTCTATAAACGAAATACTAGTGACTCTGTGAGCTGTAGAACTCGCGAGCTTTTCTTGTTTCAAAACCTTTTGGTTTTTAACTTAGAAATGGGACTCGACAAAAAAAAACTATAATTATCGAACCTGCTCGCAAAATCTCACGAGAATCAGTTGAGTAATGCGACCTGTAGATGTGAACAGCGTGCAGCGGGAAAGCGGGACATCCGGACATCCGGACATCTGGACACAAACTATTTTCGTCTTGTCTCTGAAGCATATATAGAATTTCGTTCGCTTCGCTCCCTCTTTCGATTATGAAGAGCAAATGTCTGTGAGACTGTAAAATGTAGGTAAGTTTGTATGTTTTGGGTACACTCCGGAACCGCTTATCCGATAAAAAAAAACTTTCACCTGCGTGGAGAATGGACTTTCTGGATGGTTATAGGCTATATTTAATCTCGTGGGTTTGCCTGCGTTGTTTGCAATACGCGGGCGAAGCAGCGCGGGCAGCTAGTAGAATGTGTATTCTATTGACGACCTCTGTAGCCTAGTTGGTAGTGACCCTGCCTACGAAGCCGGAGCTCCCGGGTTCGAATCCCGGTAAGGGCATTTATTTATGTGATGAGCACGAATATTTGTTCCTGAGTTATGGATGTTTTCCTATGTATTTAAGTATTTATTTATCTATATAAGTATGTATATCGTCGTCTAGTACCCATCGTACAAGCTTTGCTTAGTTTGGGACTAGGTCGATTTGTGTAAGATTGTCCCTAAATATTTATTTATTTATTTATTTATTGCAGTGGTGGCAGCCCTCACTGATGCATTTGTCCGCTTCGCCGCACTCGCCATTTATTTCGCCTCTTTTTGCCCCGTAGTTGCGCGGATCAATGTGAAACATTGCCTCCCAACTTTGCTTGAAGTTACGGCTACAGTCAAGTGCTCCGGTGTGGGCATGTAGCCATGAATATTTGTTAGGCACTTTGTCAACCAAGTTCGGGGATCCAGGACAAACCTCCAATTAGGTACCTATACACGTTCATATACATATATCTCTCTGGTTGCTGCTAAACCTAGACTTAATACCAGATGCGTTTACTAGTTGATGATGGAGTCTCCAGCACCGAAGTAAGCAAGCGTAGAGGAAGTGTGTGTGAAGTCAGAGCACTCTTTGGGTTTGGAGGGTGTCTGTATTAAAAGCGAGCCCTTGTTGGACGATGCGTGTGTACAAGACGAGCCATCGTGCTCGTACGCGTGTGTAAAAGACGAGCCCTCGTGCTCGGAGGCCGCGGTCGCGGTCGCGCGCGGCGTCAGCGAGGCGGCGGCGGCCGCGCGGCTGTACGCCGACCACGTTGTGAAGGAAGAGCTCGTGCTCAGCCCCGAGCTAGTGCAGCCGCGCCGCGTGCTCTGCGCAGCGCCAGGTCAGTTTATACAATGTATGCAATGAGGAAGTAGCGGATTTCGGTTCACAAATGTTTGGCAACCTGATTCATTTCGCAACTTTTCTTTTTCTGTGTAGTATTTCTGAAACTGTAAATATTTCAGGATTTTTATAAAACTAACCTAACCTAACCTAAAGGTTTTTACACAATGGCCCTGAATCAAATCCTGAAATATTTACAGTTTCAGTTTGCGAAATGAAAAGATGTGAAATGCATCAGGTTGCCAAATGTTAGTTGCGACATGAATGGATCCCACGGAATTCATAGAGCAGAATTGGTTAATTGTTTTTCTAACACGGGAATGACTTATGAAAACGCAAGCAACATAAATATTCGTGATGTTGGTGGGATTTATTTTAACATTGAGATGCAAGCCACTTCAATCATCAAATCAAAGAGGTCAAATGTTACAGCATAATTTTAAATGTCTATTAGGAGCTAAGAGATATGACAACACCAATAACTGGAATAGTTTGATAAAACACAATGGCCAACATATAATTGTAAGTTCATTGGTTTTCTTATCGGAATTTAAACTTTCGTGAGACGTGTTTAAAATAATACTAATAAGTACAAGGTTAATCTCACGTATTAAATGTCACTACGGGCGACATGTTTCGAACATTTTGGTAGTTCGGGGAACATGTTGCCCGTAGTGACATTTAATACATGAGATTCTTCTTCTTCTTTCTTCTTCTTCTTCTTCTTCTTATTTAACTTGCAATGTATATGTGCAAGTAGGTAGGTACTTATGTTTTCATCACACTTGCTCGTAAATGGTGTTATTCCATGTGTTCAAAACGCGACCTTTCGGCCGTCTTGGACGCCTCACGATACGTGGGCCATATATACCACCTAAA
Source organism: Epinotia bilunana (assembly GCA_947049275.1). Taxonomy (NCBI): domain Eukaryota; kingdom Metazoa; phylum Arthropoda; class Insecta; order Lepidoptera; family Tortricidae; genus Epinotia; species Epinotia bilunana. Next base: position 24,176,501 of record OX346262.1, read on the forward strand.
AACTAGCCACTTACATTTGCTAAAACTTCACCACTTACTGAGTGTGCCGGCGGTTTCGCTTCAAGACCGGCAGTTCAGTCAAAAGTAGGGTCAAGTCAATTGTCGAGTACCAGTTACATCTTCGAAGGCTCCGTGGAGGCCTGCCGCCAGCCCGCCCGGCCGCGTTGTAAGTAGGTACATTCACTCCTCGCTGGTATCCAAACGATACAAATATCACACTAGCGCGTATAAATACCTACTGGCAGCATGTACCTAGGTATTCTATTAAATCATTTACGTCAAATTTATTGTTTAGTGGACTAAGGCTAGCCGACCAAGTAGAACAAGAAATGCAAAAAAGCTATACCAACGTGGGAAGATTTTATACAACTTAAGGCGGTGCATTAGAAACTATCGCGTGCTTTGAAACGCCGTTCTGACTATATTAAGAAACAATAAAGTCTGTTTTTCACATATATGATTCTTAACTAAGTATATGATTGTTTATCTGATTTGGTCGATACATGATTGCTTAAAATTTCCTCGATAGAAAAAAAAACCAAAGTTGGATTTTCTCAGCCTACTCAAACGATACATTCTTTTACGACACACAATCAAGTTAATATTATAGTATTTTATCTCATCTAAAATCTCACTTGATGAAATTTAAATAAAACTTCACTAAGATAATTGTCCAAAAAAGCCATTCCCGAAGTTTGTTACTTACCTACATATCTTTTTGTCGTGCGCATCTCTGTCTAGGGGGCGTGTTCGACTCAAATCAAGACATCCCCTTAATTCTATTTCTTAGTTTAAGAAACTTTTTTGAGTAGCAACTTTCTCGAAGTTGTCGAACTTGGTCATCCCGGGACGGAACAGAGCACTTCGCTTTTTGGGGTTCCGTGCGTCCGAGAAAAGTTGTGAACACAGAAATATATCAAGATAGAAGGAATAAGTGTATGTACTTCGCGTGGCGAAAAGATGGCACGGTGGCACCATTGCTCGTCGCGAACTTCAGTCTGCTCCCGACCGCGGTCTGCGTGCGACGTCACATTTAAAAAAAAAATGGTTATTTGCGCAATAATTAGTTGCTCAAACACTTCCAATAAAGGTGGAGCTGTTAATCGAGGTGTTTCCTTTAATTGGTAAGTAGAATTTGCCCTTAAATATCTGTTATTCATTAAAAAACCATTTATGGCCAACGCCAGTTTTCCATTACGGCTTTAATTTGACTAGCCAGATTTGGTGTGCGTTCAAAACCAGCGATGTAAAAATAAGCTATTCAAACTGTCGAGTCATGTTCAAGGTAGATTTCTCATTTTTTCTGTCGAATTTAAGAATAGTGCTGTACACTGCGATTTTCTTTCTGGATTATTATAATCGTTTTTGAAAACAGCGGAAATGATAATTACGTTCTTATATTATTATGCAGCTATATAATGTACGTAGTGCAAAGCAAATATTATTGACAAACAGGTTATGGCTACTTCTATATTGCAATTTTATTTCAGTCTTCCGAATGATCCTGAAATGAAAAATAAATGGATTGAAGCAACTGGACGTAAAAAATGGTTTCCTACATTTTTGGTTCCTTCTGGCCATTACCTAGGGTATCTGGTCGCATATTTAGAGGACTTATGATATAGCTCGGCCAGTGATTGAAATGTAGCGTCCGTGAGCAGGAACGTAAGCAATCCATTCAGAAATTTGTTCAGGATGCTTAGGGACTGAACATACTAAACGTCTCGACAAGTTCTTTCCTTCTATAATGTAAAAAAACTAAGCCCTTTTTTTTTACTATTTTTCATTTCCTCTGTTGAATCTAATTATCATTTCCTCTGTCGGTTCTTATCGATATTTTGAATCGATACAAAATAAACCTACTAGTTATTGCAACTGCCGCGTGCTAATCGATGTAGACGGATCGATGTCGCGCGGCTTATGTTTCCCGTCACTAAATTACGCTCGTGACGTCAAAGTACCTACGCAACATAGTCCAGGCAAAATACGGTTTTGAAAAACATTAATTTATAATAGCGTTTTTTTTGTTGATTTCATTTTAAAATCTTATTCTAAGATGATTCAAGAATCCGACAAACTTTCCACCCGGAAGTAATTATGTAGATTTCAATGAATCATGCATTGTCTTTTTTTGTACGATTTATCTTGAATATTATAGAGAAGATGTAAATTAACCAAAGTAAAGCCAAAAATATTTATTAATATTTTTTATGACTTCAGAAGCTAGTTAATTTATCATTTTATTGATGTCTGAAATTTTGTCGGATTTTGTCGCTGGGTAACTATTTAATTGATAATATATCCGTTACACATAAAAAATAAGCTATTATAAATTATTTCCAAAATTGTCATTTTTTCCATACAAGCTGTCAGTTCATTGACTGGACTAACATGTTACACGCTCGGTTCCCATACTAATCGACGAGCTCTTTCCTTCTATCTAGATATACTTCTGTGGTTGTGAAATATATAGGTATTGACAGATATGCGTACATAAACATCACGCCTGTATTCCCAAAAGGGAGCAGCAGAATGCTTGATATTTAACTTTGAAATTAAAAAGTAATTATTGTGGGTTTAAAAATGGCAAAAATGTGGTACTTATTGCAGTGCTATAGATAGGTAAGAGTTTCCTAGCCTCAGAACACAAAATAGATGGGGAGGGGAGACGAAGTTAACAAACTGAACGGCACTCAAACCCCGTTTATTATAGGTATTGTGTCGGACGGCCAACTACCAAACCCTGCACTGCGTGTGTCCCAGCACGCACTTGGCCGGTTTTTAAGTACAAGTTTCCTTTGTCTCCAAGAACTTAATGTGTAAGTTTCCGAGCAAGCCTCATCGTCAGGAAATGGACGGGAGTATAGTACGGTGTAGTACACATACTCTGGCCGGCCTGTCCAAACGACGTTTAATAGTGTGCTGAAGTGCTTGCACTGTAAAACATTCCTGTGTGTAACATGATTAGCCTGGCACGATGAGCACGATGGGTTTCATGGTCTAACTAGATGTACTGACACGCCACGTAAAGCGCAACCATAAAACCCAAAGGGGCGAAAGCGGAAGTTATCGAACGAGCGTTAGGGCAACTCAACTGTAAATTTTCTATAAGTATAAATAATGACTTTTCGATCAACGTTAGGTACCTATTAACTAACTAACCAGACTTACGTAGAAAGCGTTAGGCAAGCGACCAGTAGGACAGTTTAGGTTAAAAATGAAATGTTTGGACAAACATTTACTAGACAGTAACTACTTTTTAGCGCAGTCAGTAATTGTTTTAGGTTCAAATCCTGCGAAACGAGGAAAATAAATGCTTTTTCAATTTTTACATTATTTATCCGTTTTGTTCAATTCAATTCTAGAAATAAAACATATTGGATTAGAATTCATTTGATTGGCAATTATGCAGCAAAATGTGTCATTCGACTGCATTGAAGAAAATAATCATAGCAATTTTTGCCCGTAGCCGTGTGACGTAAGCAGCTCATTATGATATGAACACGTCTAGGTACCCATAAGCTTTGCTTAGTTTGGGGCTAGGTCGATTTGTGTAAGATTGTCCCCAAACATTCAATTATTCATGGTATTTTGTTTATTTATATATACTTACCTATAGTTTGTTTACAACACAATGTTATGGCACCCCAGAGCTGATCTGATGAAGGAGACAGAAGTCGGCCGTAGAAACTACTAGACTACACAAGGTAAGCCCGTTATGCTTGGGCTTATTGGACGAGTACTTAGTTGATGAATTCAACAAAAAAATACAGATGGCAATTATGAAACCTTTTAACAAAAATTATATCTGTTAGCGACGTGCTCGTATTTTACCAAAATATATTCCATTTGTTGCATGTTTTTTATTAAAGAAGGTAGACGTATGTTAGCCTATAAATAAGGGTAGGTTTTAACTGTGGCCGAGCACCTATTCGTGTTTGTATGTGTGCGGCGTCATCGAGCCAGTCGGTCTATGCTATCCGCGCGAGACGCCCGTACACCCCTATTGTTTGTATGTGTGCGGCGTCATCGAGCCAGTCGGTCTATGCTATCCGCGCGAGACGCCCGTACACCCCTATTGTTTGTATGTGTGCGGCGTCATCGAGCCAGTCGGTCTATGCTATCCGCGCGAGACGCCCGTACACCCCTATTCTTTGTATGTGTGCGGCGTCATCGAGCCAGTCGGTCTATGCTATCCGCGCGAGACGCCCGTACACCCCTATTGTTTGTATGTGTGCGGCGTCATCGAGCCAGTCGGTCTATGCTATCCGCGCGAGACGCCCGTACACCCCTATTATTTTGTAGATGCTTCTAATGTACTATTTCGTGTGTGCGATTGCCGAAATATAAACTGTTAAACGTTCTCAAGTGTTCACCATTTCACCCCGCGACACCCGATCCCTAACAATATCTATGGAACTAATTTATTCGTATTTTTAGAAACGGATATAATAACCAAAATTACTTCCTATCTGCGTCATTTCTGGTCCTGAAGTCTTTTTTATACTTACGTACTTCGATACTACGGTACTTCGATGGTAGCAAACGAGTGTAGTATTGCAATGCAATTAAGTATCTTACTACTATACATATATACCATATTATAACCGATATCGATCGATAGCGTCGGTACAGTGCAGGGGTTGGTAATCAATCAGTGTAATCACTTTATACATTTTTCTTGCTCCGATACCTGAGTCGGCTCCGATACGGACATCGTGTCGGAGCCACGTGACAGCGATCTAAGCCACGTCGTCTGCCGTGGGCGGCGTGGGCCCGTGGACTGAATACACAAGATGCGTCGGTTCGCACGGATTGTGGAGTGATGAGGGGCTGCGAGGAATCAACGGAAGCCTCCGGTGTCAATCACTGGTTCTGAAAATATTAGGTACCTATACCTACGCTAATTTTCAAGCAACGTTTATGCTAATATAGGTAATTAAATGTAATGTTTACATTTGTAATATCTTTAACCTGAAAAATAGTGAGCTTTGTTCGTTCATAACTTGACGTTTGAATCTCACTCAGACATTGACAAAGTGAGAAACTCACGCGCTGCCAATTAGACAAAACATCAAAACAACCTACTTGGTACAAATATAAGAAACCGTCCTAATACCTATGAATGTGATAAAATACGAAATCAATCTAGGTAGGTACTTTACAACAATTTAAAAACGGGCCGAAGTCACGTCAGAACTCACAAGAAGTTTGCGGATGCGGATTGTGAATATTTCAAATAACCAAAACCGGTTCCAGTTGATAACGTTCAGGAACAGGAGATGCTTTTATTAGATATCGGTTAAATAATTTTACCAAGACAATATTGCTTCTAGCAAAGACCCGATGAGTATCGAATCGTTCATTTAATTGGGCCAATAGCGCCGATTTCCGTGTCTTCCAAATGCCTTGTTGCGAGCTGTGGCAGCTGCGGCGACGACTGCACTGTTTGTTCCGCTTGTTTGGCAATCGGTTCACGCGCCGTAATGGGGTGTATGTACCTATACATGTCATGATTTGTCAGCCCCAATTCATCAGAAGCTGACTAATTGCTATTGTCTGGATGCATGTTGGGCTGCTGATCCAACTGTCAAACGAGTTGTCCTGACTAATTGCATGCACAAGTGGTCGGATTGTTACATCTGTACGCTACACCCAATTATGACTTCGACATGTTGTATACGCGTTAATGCGTCTCACCCCGCCGGTCGCCCGTCACGAAACTAGAGCTCTACCTACGCTTAGTTACTACGCATCGTGGTATCAAGATATATTTGTGGGTGAGCGTTGAGGTGAGCTTAAAACAAGTATAGGAGTTTAAAGGGGCGCGCGCGTGTGCCAGCATGGGCAAGGCCCCCGCTATTCCGCCTCCTCGTCCTATTGGGTCGGTTGCGTATTCAATGATCTTCCTCGGATCTCAGGTGAAAATAAATGCCAGTTAGAGTTGGGATAGGTGTATTAAAACATACTCAAATCTGAATATAAATAATATGTTCAGGACTACACAAGCGTTCGTAGACAAAAACTCTGTGTCACACTTGACAGAAAGAAATCAAGACATGTTTAATATTTCCAACCAGCCTAGCCTGTTGTGCAACAAGGTTGCCACACCACCCCCCTACGGAGAAACATAACCTCGCATAAAACGAAAAGGGGTTATAAAAAATCAGAGAAAAACATAAAATAAAAATAAATAAAAACTAGTCAAATATTTGAAATTTTACTTGTCGACCAGATCTGGTAATGTACGAAGGTTTTTGAGAGGAGTCTGGTGCGGGAGCTGGCGCAGGCAGCGCAGGAGAGACTGCAGTTCCAGGAACCGGGAGAGCTGAGGGAGCACCCGTAACCTGCTGGTCACGTTCCAATGCAGGACGCGAATAAACAGTGTCGTCAGTCATAATATGAGCTGGCTTCACGCGGTCGATGCTAACTTCCGCTTCTCGACCCCTAATCAGCAAGGTAATCGTCTTCTCCGTCTTGCGCAAGATTGGATAAGGTCCCGTGTAAGGAGCTTGCAAGGAACGACGCACAGTATCATCGCGAAGAAACGCGTGGGTCTTTGTTGACAGGTTCTTGAATGTGAAAATTGCTTTTTGATGGTGATGCGATGCCGGAACTGGTCGAAAGTGAGCCATCTTGACACGAAGCTGGTTGACGAAATCGGAGACGTCAGTGGGACGCTCGGATGCGACAGGAGTGACAAGCAGTTCGCCTGGAAGTCGCAGTGGTTCGCCGTACAGCAACTCGGCCGCGCAATAGCCAATGTCCTCTTTTAAAGCGGTACGAATACCAAGGAGTACCATTGGAAGTGCTCTGATCCACGAGCTGCCGTGGTACATCAGAGCAGCCTTCAATTGGCGGTGGAGACGTTCCACCATTCCATTAGCCTGTGGATGATAGCTGGTCGTCCTGTTCCTGGTGGCACCATGCACTTGCAACAGCTTCTGGAAAAGCGATGACTCAAATTGGCGGCCCTGGTCGGTGGTGACGACAGTCGGAACACCGAATCGGGCAATCCAGCCATTTGTAAAAGTCTCAGCTACTTCCTCCGCTGTCATGGTAACCATCGGCCATACCTCCGGCCAACGCGTGCTGCGATCAATGGCCGTGAGGCAGTAGTTGAAACCGTTGCATGGAGGTAGCGGGCCAATAATGTCCAGGTGGACATGGCGCAGTCTGGCTGATGGCGTGGTGAATTCGCCTAGGGGCGTACAGGCGTGCCTTGTCACCTTGCCCCGTTGACATGGCACACAGTTCTTTGCCCATCTCTGGCAGTCCTTTCTAATGCCAGGTCATACATACCGGTCGCTGACCAGTTTTGCAGTCGCACGTGCACCTGGGTGACTTAGGCCGTGCAGTTTTTCGAAAATGCCACGACGGAATGCAAAAGTCACATATGGGCGGGGTTTACCCGTGGAAGTATCACACACGAGAGTAATGTGTGTCCCCGGAATGCAGACATCTTCGAGCTTGAGAGAGGAGCTGTTGGCCTGACGTAAGCTGACAAGCTCGTCGTCCGTAGCCTGAGAGGAAGCAAGAGCAGCGTAATCCGCCTCTAATGAGATCGCTTCAACTCTCGACAGTGCGTCGGCAACGACATTATCCTCTCCTCGAATGTATTGAATGTCGGTGGTAAACTGGCTAATAAAAGACAGCTGATTAAGTTGCGGTGGCGGTAGTTTTTCTCGACGTTGTACGAAAGCGTACAACAAAGGCTTGTGGTCGGTAAAAATAGTGGCATGCTGTACCTCGAGTATATAGCGAAAATGTTGTACGCTTTCGTACACCGCTAAAAGCTCTCGGTAATAAGCAGGCCATTCCGACTGGCGTGGAGTCAATTTCTTGCTGAAAAACGCCAGTGGGCACCACTGATTATTTACCTCTTGTTGCAAGCAGGCGCCAACGTGCACGCTAGATGCATCCGTGAAGAGGCCTAAACGGGCGTCGTTCACAGGGTGATGAAGGAGCGTAGCATCTGTAAGGCTTTGCTTGCATTTCTCAAATGCCTCATGCAGCTCGGGAGTCTATTACCGTTACTGTTGGTAGCCACCACCGCATTAATCAAAGGGGCTTGAAATTTAGTAGCCTGAGGTTTGAAGCGGCGATAGTAATTTAAAACTCCTAGAAATCGTCTCATATCTTTAACTGTTTCAGGAGGTTTGTACTCCAGCAACGCGGCTACACGTTCGCATGGAGGTTGCACTCCCTCACCACTGATATTTAGTCCAAGAAATTTTACCTGTTCTGCACCCAGGACACATTTAGATGGGTTTATCACTACTCCGTACTCTTGCAAACGACCAAACAAACCTCGTAGATGCTCCTTATGGGAGGCTTCGTCAGGCGAAAATACGAGTATGTCATCGATGTAAGGGAAGCAGTAATCGAGACCCCGTGTGACCTCATCGATAAAGCGCTGGAAGGTTTGACCAGCATTTCGTAAACCGAAGGTCATAAAAGGAAATTCGAAGAGGCCAAACGGAGTTACGATGGCTGTCTTCGGAATATCGTCCTCAAACATGGGAATCTGATGATAAGCTTTTAATAGATCGAGAGTACTAAACACTCGTGAGCCGTGAAGGTTGTTGGTGAAATTGTTGATGTGCCGGAGTATTTGTCAGGAACAGTCCTGGCATTCAGGGCGCGATAATCGCCACATGGACGCCAGGTGGAATCCTTCTTTAAAGTCATGTGTAATGGCGAGGCCCAAGCACTTTTGGAAGGCCTTGCAGTACCACAACGAACCATGTCCTCAAATTCTTTTTGAGCCACCACAAGTTTTTGTGGGGCCAATCTGCGAGGTCGACAGGAGACAGGTGGACCATCAGTGGTTGTGATATAATGCACAGTATTGTGCTTTACTACTCTAGGCAAACCTGGTGGTCGAGTAATCTCCGGAAACTCAGCTAGTACGTCCGCGTAAGCAGAACTACCAAATTGTATGGCTTTGACGCTTGGCTGTGAAGTTCCTGAGAAAGATACAGGTACGTGTAATTTAGTATTACCATCCACCAGGCGCTGATAGCGACAATCAGGTAACAAGTTGTAATAACAAAGGAAATCGGAACCGATAATGGGTGTCGCAACGTCAGCGATCACGAAGTTCCAATGGAAATCCCGGCGTAAACCTAAGTCCAAGTGCAAGGAAACGGTGCCGTATGTCTCAATTGAGCTGCCATTGGCAGCGCTCAGATTGTAATCGCTGCGTTGGTAGCGACCTATAAGGAGACGGCGAGGGAAAAAACAGAGATCTGAACCAGTGTCAACTAAGTACTGGTGTTTAGACTTCTGATCTGTGACAAAAATTCGACGGCCGGGACTAGTACAATCAGCTGCCGCCTCTACTGATTGCTCGTCGCGTTTCCCTGGTCCCTAGGTTTCCAGCTACATGGGGTTATACACCTATTTGCCTTTTCATTGTATTTCTTATGGTACCAACATACCTTGGAACCATCCCTCGATGAGGAAACACGAGAGCGCGAGCGCGAGCGATGTGAAGACGCAGAACGCTGATGCGTGAGCGAGGGCCGGATGTTGACCGCGAAGGCAGCAATTTGTTGCTCTAAACGTTCCATGCGCTGTGAAAGAGTGTCTTGGTTAGAAGACGAACCAGCGATGGCAGGGGTTGCACAAGAGAATACTTGCTTGGACCCTGAGATTTCCATGACCTTGTCACCTAGTTCAGACAGCTTGTCTAGGCTAAGTTCAGCCTGTGATGCAAGTATAGCTTGCACTTGTTGTGGAAGTCGGCGTAGCCACAGTTGGCGCAGTATATTCTCGTCAGAAAGTGCGTTGCCAGCAAGTGAGCGCAGGTGACGGAGAAATTGGGATGGACGTCTATCTCCGAGTTCCTCTACACTAATCAGTTGACGTACCCGCTGCTCTTCAGACATAGACAGTCGTCTAATGAGCTCTTCTTTCAGCTTGGTGTACTGCTGACCGTCGACTGGAGGTCGTGTGATAAGGTCTTCCACTTCGCCAGCTAATGTTTGATCTAGCTGGGCAACGACGTAGTTGAATTTGGTGCGGTCAGCGGTGATACCTGCTATCTGGAACTGAGCCTCAACCTGCCTAAACCACACCGCAGGTTTTGTCAGGCCAAAAGGTTGGTAATTTGACAGCAACTCTACACACTTCAGGCACCGGCTTGAAGCGCAGCATTTTCAGCTTCCAAGCGTTCAACCAAAGCTCGTAATTCGTCAGCCATAGTTATAAACACACACGTAAACAAATATGCAAAAGACTTGCAAACAATACGATCTGGTTAGACTAGCTAAGTAAATATGAGTATTGTTGTAAAGGGTTAGTGGTATAGCAACGCTGATGCAACAAATACAAGTTAATATTAATGTAGCACACAAATGCAAATGTTAAGTATGAACAATAATGACATAAAATTTACTAAAACGTGCAAATCATACCATTGAAATCGAAAAGAAATGTTTCGAATGACAAATTGTCAAAATAAAAACAACACATGCAGTTTAACACAATTTGTAAAAAGTATAGTTAAAACTTACCCAGGCAGGCTGGCCATAAGATACTGAACTATAACTAACACTTACGTATCTCACAAACAACTCAATTAATAGTAATTATTTCATTAAAACTAAAAACGAAAACTAAAAGTTTGTTTACAAAACACCATTTGACGTAATTTTTGAAGTCTTGACGTTGACAAAATAGTGACGGGCACCGGAGAATGAAAATCGATTTGAATTTGAAAAGTACGAACGAAAAGTCAAACGTAACAGTCACGGCAGGATAGGATAGTCTATGGAAAACACTTCCGCTGTTTTCGTAGCACACTATCGAATGTTCCGTTGTTCGGCGGCACTAATTGTGACATGTCAACGATGACACAAGCGAGAAATACGAAAAAATAATTATAGTTATAAATGATCCGCCATTTCACTGCACAATTATGACACACAATTTTCGGGTCTTCTCTGCAGCGAATTTCTCCAACTTGGCAGAAACTATGATCCGAACGTCGGGGTCACCAATATAGGAGTTTAAAGGGGCGCGCGCGGGTGCCAGCATGGGCAAGGCCCCCGCTATTCCGCCTCCTCGTCCTATTGTGTCGGTTGCGTATTCAATGATCTTCCTCGGATCTCAGGTGAAAATAAATGCCAGTTAGAGTTGGGATAGGTGTATTAAAACATACTCAAATCTGAATATAAATAATATGTTCAGGACTACACAAGCGTTCGTAGACAAAAAACTCTGTGTCACACTTGACAGAAAGAAATCAAGACATCTCTATGTTTAATATTTCCAACCAGCCTAGCCTGTTGTGCAACAAGGTTGCCACACAAGTTACAGAATAGGGCGGCTGATTTGCACTGAAAATATTGCAAAGTACAGGCTTTACAAACGTCCCTGATTGACAATTTGGTTGGGGTCGGAAGCGCCCCGATCACTGATATGATGTGGCCAACTAAAGGTGATGTTTTATAATACTCACTTACAAATATACACCTACATTTGCGTGTGAGACACATCTTTTGTTCGGAGTCCGAATTTCAGACAGATCATTATCACTTTGTCAGCCAACTCAACTCCTATCACTGCTGGGCACAAGATTTAGATTAGATTTAGATTTATTTATTTCGAGATAAAAATTACAATATAGATTCGCATACAATGTCAAAATTATAAGAATCCTTATCACGATCGTCAATAATAAGAAATAAAAATTAAATAATATTCAAAATGTCAATATCTGTATTGACATTTTGAATATTATAAGTGGAAATAGTATCTCCGATTACGGATAGGGCAAGGGCGTAAGTAAGAGAAAACAGTGACCCCCCGCTGTTGATACGCAGGTTGCGGACTTCACAATCTTCAGATAATATCCTTTAAATTTCTTTGCAGACATATGAAGATTTCACCACGGAATTTCCTTTTCTACAAAATCTTCACAAAGTAATTGTCCATCTCCATATACGAGTTGTAAAGAACCAAGAAGGAGATTAATTTAGGAGCGGAAGAAGTTGTATGGATCATTCGCAGTACTTGAAAAGGGCAGTGCCTTTGAAGGAACTATTGCGAATAAACCTATGAATTGGAAGATGATTTATTCGTAGTAGTTCCTTCCAAAGGAACTAATGTCATCACTACTGATGAGTGATGACATATTTCAGATGTGTATAGGTACCAACAATCTAATTGAGATAAACAAATGACAGGTAATAATGATAGTCGGCAGACTGCTGCCTACTATCAGACTAAGCCAATTTGGTTGGGAGCCAATCAAATTGGTGACAGACCAAATCGCCTCGTCTGTTACGGCTTTTATCTTTACGGCACTTCCTAACAATCGCAAAACGCCACAAGAGCCTCAGTCGTATTGTTAACGTCAAAATATGTTCTCTCTTTTGCACCTTATCCCATAGCTGTAAGGTTGAAAGTATGTACATTTCTTTGGTCGTCTGTTTACTGATCTTCTTGGATAGCTATAGTATAGGTAGTGGCAAAGCGAGTTGCATCGCGCTTCAGTTTATTTTGCCAGGAAATAATATTGTGCTAGCTACAGGATATTTTCATTTCCACGAGAACTAAAATAAGTAACAAAGCCGGAAAATATGTACTTACGTTTTGGTGAAAATATGGTTTACGTATGTCTTAATAACAAATGTTGTCGTTGGAAATGTGCATTAATTATAAAGTGAATATCATAATTATGCTTATCTAAACCAAAATATTTAATGGCTTCTAAAAAAGAGGAGATTCTCAATTCCACTGTATTCTCAATCACTAGTATCTTCCCGCGATTTCGTACGCGTATAAATCATAGTTTACATGATATTCTTTGTTTAACCATACTACCTACTGACAAATTTGAAAATAAAGTTTTCATTTCCATAGACTGTGCGTATTACAGTTCAAATTCTCTTGGTATCTAAATACCTCATAAACTTGCAAGCAGGACATGAGGCCAAATTGCCGAAGGTGAACGAGTCCGAAGGCCGCGCTTTTCATTGACGAGCCCCCATGGATACTCGTTATCTCCGAGTAACTTGCAAGCGAAACCTGAGGGCCGAAGGCTTTTCGTAAGAATGAAAGGCCCTAATTATGCTTTTACAGAGCGGTAGGAAGGCAGAGGTCAAGGTTGCTGGTTTTTCAATATCAACAGCGACGTCATCAGCGAGGTCTCTAATGTCTAACAGTTACTATCGGTGGACGTATTAACCAGTTTTGGTTAAAATATCGTTTTTAGCCGCCTAGCACTATTTTTCATCCCGTGTTCATTCACGTTTTATCTCTATTTGGTTAAAAGTTTGAATAGAGTTAAACTGTTGGATCGTGTTCCGTTATCGATTCTAAGTATTATCCCCAAGTATCCCCAACTTTTTTTTGAATAACTTCCATTTTTTTAATGACTTTCGACCCTCTTTAGCTTTATCTATATATATAAAAGAAGACTTCCTGACTGATTCATCATCGCACAGCCGAAACTACTGGGACTAGAAACTTGAAATGTACACTAGGACTTCCTTTTATGACGTAGGCAAGGGATTAGACGGGATTTTTGGAAATACCACCCTTAATGGGTGCAATGTTTGAATGGGGAAAACATTATTTTTAGAACTAGAGACTTGATTTTTCTAGAAAAAATACTTATTAGAATACAAAAAAGTAATTTCTGCGTTTCAGCAATTTTTACCCCTAAGGGGGTTAAAAAGGGGTGCAAGGTTTGTATGGAGATAAGGACGAAATGAATTTAATGATGCATAATGTACCAACGAATTAAATATGCGTACCTATGTAAAATCCTGACATGTAACTTGGTGTTATTAATAAAGTATTTGTATTTGTATTTGTATTTGGAGGGAACTTTATTTTTTGAGCTAGACTTGAAACTTTGTAGAAAGATTGCTTATTAAAAAACACGAAAAGTACTTTCAGCGTTTCAGAAAATTCCACCCCTAAGGGGGTTAAATAGGGGTGCAAAGTTTGTATGGGGGAAACTTTTTTTTTAGCTAGAGACTTGAAACTTTGTAGAAAGATTACTTATTAAAAAACACGAAAATTACTTTGAGCGTTTCAGAAAATTCCACCCCTAAGGGGGTTAATTAGGGGTGCAATGTTTGTATGGGGAAAACATTATTTTTAGAACTAGAGACTTGAAACTTTCTAGAACAATTACTTATTAGAATACAAAAAAAGTAATTTCAGCGTTTAAGAAAATTCTTTCTCTACGGGGAAAAAAGGTTGAAGGTTTTGTACGGGGAACACTGGATTTTTTAACTAAAGACTTGAAACTTTGTACAGATTACTTATTAGAATACAAATAAAGTACTTTCAGCGTTTTAGAAAATTCCACCCCTACGGGGGTTAAAAAGGAGTGCAAGGTTTGTATGGGGAAAACTTTATTTTCTTAGCTAGAGACTTGAAACTTTGTAGAAAGATTACTTATTAAAAAATATAAAAAGTACTTTCAGCGTTTTGGAAAATTCCACTCCTAAGGGAGTTATATAGGGGTGCAATGTTTGTATGGGGGAAACATTTTTGAACTAGAGACTTGGAATTTTGTAGAAAGATTACTTAGTAAAAAACACAAAAACAATTTTCTGCGTTTTAGAAAATTCCACCCCTAAGGGGTTAAAAAAAGGGATTCAAGGGATTCAAGCTATTATATGGAAACCAAGAAAATGTTATAGAAAGAGATTTTTAACTTCGGTCTTAGGCCTGTATGTCAAAAGAGTACAAAACTGATTTCAGAGTTTTTTGAAATTCATTCCCTATTAGGGGGTTCAAAGTTTGTATGGAGAGCAAAACATTGTTTAAGTAAGGGATTTGTAACTTCTGTTTTAGACTTATTTAAATTGATTCCATAAGGGGACATTCATCCCCTAAAATGGGCTAAAAGGAGTTGGATGTTTGTACGGGAAACAAGACAATTTTAAAGTAAGGGATCTGTAACTTCGGTTAAAAACTTGCCCCCTTATTCATAAAACTTAAAATGCCTCAGCTAAATAAAATTTGTTTTGTCCCTTTCTTACGAACACAAATGTCAGTGACAGATAAGGACAAACGAATTTTAACGCCATTTTAGTTAAAACAGGCTTATAGGACGTATATGAATATGGCCGTTGGAAGTATGTATAGGTCATACATAATCCGACTGCTAGCAGAAAAGTAGGTTAGGTTAAGTTAGAACCACAACCCTTACAGAACCGAACAGCTACCAGAAATGTAGGTTAGGTTAGGTTAGAACTGGGATGCTCCCTGAACCGAAAGGTAGGTAAGTAGTAGTAGTAAGCAGGTGCGGATTATTTTGTTAATTTTAATTTTTTTTTTGTTTAATCAGAATAATATTATTCTCTAACACCGTTAAATGGGGATGGCGGATGGAGATGGAAAGTTCTACTTAGTTTAGCATTAGATTACGTTTGCTTTCAAAACTATTTGAATGTTAATACATTATGAAACAAGTTTCTGTCAAAAATTTCATTTTTGGTACAAGCTTTTATTACCGACTGTACTTTTCTGTATACCATCATCAACTACTTATTGAGACGATTCTAACGAGCCCAAACTCAACGGGGCTACGTCGATTAAGTACTGAATTCCCATGGCCACCATCTGTCTCCAGCATTAGATCAGCTCGATGGTACCATTATATTGAATTGTCATCCAAACTATAATTACACCCAAAATTTCAGCTCAATCGGTCACCGGGAGGTGGGTCAAATTTAACTTGCAAGATTTGATTACAGACAGATGGACAGACAACGGGACAGGTGAAAGTAAATAAAAGCTTGTAAAATATACAATTTAAGCTGAAAGGTCTGTTGATGATTTTTAAGATATTTAAAATGATATTATAAATATTTATTATCTTATCTTGCTTATTAATTAATTTGCTATTTAGTAGTTAAATTACAAAAGTAATCATCGATACAATATCACATCAAAGTGTGTATCTTCCCTTAACCACGGGATTCTCTTTCTCAAGAAACATTGCATATACAGTAAAACCTGGATAATTGACATCTCAAGGAGCCAGCAATATTGTGTCAACTAAAGAGTAATTTCATTTAACCAGGTCGTACCAATTAAAGTGCAAAAAAATGTGGTCGCATGTATAGGGGTCCTCAATGGCAGAGGTCGTAACACGCGTGTTTCATAACATTACGGCACTCGTGCTTTATGTATAGAGGTCCTCAATGACAGAGGTCGTAACACGCGTGTTTCATAACATTACGGCACTCGTGCTTTATGTATAGAGGTCCTCAATGACAGAGGTCGTAACACGCGTGTTTCATAACATTACGGCACTCGTGCTTTATGTATAGAGGTCCTCAATGACAGAGGTCGTAACACGCGTGTTTCATAACATTACGGCACTCGTGCTTTATGTATAGAGGTCCTCAATGACAGAGGTCGTAACACGCGTGTTTCATAACATTTTATTTTATTTATTTATTTAATGAAGAAACAAACAGTCGTTTACAGAAATTAATTCTTAAACTATCGCTTACATCTTAGACCTGGAGTTTCCTTATTTTATAAACATAAGCATATTACCAACATACATTATCAACAAACTTAAGTATCAGCTTCATGATAATAAATGACTTAAAAGTTTAACTTGCTGTTGTAACTAAGTAATGAAATTCTAATATTTAATATGACAGCTTACAGTCAGATTGTGATAAACCCATTCGTAAGTATATGTACACAGTCAAGTGATTGATCATATTATTATATAGACCATGGTTACTGGAAAGCATGTTTTAATGACTTAATAGAACAATTAAACAGATCAATGTCTTTAAGTCTTTCATCCTGGTTAAACAGTTTACATACACGTCTTATAAACAGCATATTTTGTGCATAACAAGTTCGATTGCGGGGAATCGAAAATAAGAATTTCTTTTGACATTGGCGCTGACGTCTACAAGGTACCCTTAAATTGATTTGATGTAATAGTGAGGGGACATCCAACATATTAGATATGATTTTATATAATAAAAAAGAGTCTACACAATCTCTGCGGGCACGGAGTGTTTGTAATTTATGGTGAGTTAGTGAATCAGTGTAACTAGTGTACTCATAGCCAGTTCTGAAATTAAGGGCTTTAACAAATTTTTTTTGTATCCTTTCCACTCTCTCGATGTGAATATTATGATAGGGTTTCCAGACTGTACAAGCGAATTCGAGATTGCTGCGAACAAAACTATTATACAGAATTTTATAGGTGCTAGGATTTTTGAAAGCTTTCCCTACGCGTAGAATGAAGCCCAGTTGTTTGTATCCTTTTTTTATTATTAGGTCCAAATGAGGTTTGAAAGAAAGTTCCGAGTCCATTAGCACACCAAGATCGCGTATTTGTGTTACCCTATTTATTTGATTATTGCATAGGCTATAATTAAAGTTGATTTTATGTTTTTTCTTAGAGAAATTTATTATGAAACATTTATCAAGATTTAAAAATAATTTATTGTCTTTACAGTATGTCTCAAAATGAATTAAATCCTCTTGCAACATATTACAATCCTCTATCGAATTTATTATTTTGAAAATTTTTGTATCATCTGCATAGAGTAACACATTAGAGTTTTTAATATATTTGCCTATGTCATTAATAAAAAGTGTAAACAACAAGGGCCCTAAATGCGATCCCTGCGGTACACCGGAACTAATAGACCTCCATTGTGAGGAGTAACCAGACAAGACAACACACTGACTCCGATTCTCAATGTATGATTTAATCCATCGGAACAAATCACCGTGTATACCGAGGTGCCAAAGCTTGAGGAGAAGCGTATTATGACAGATTTTATCGAAAGCTTTGGCGAAATCGGTATACACGGCCTCCACACTAGACCCTTTATCCATTGCATTGAGAACCTCACTACTGAAAGTTAATAGGTTGGTATCCACAGAGCGACCTTTAAAGAACCCATGCTGGTGCGGGCTAATGTGATGTTTAACTAATTGAGATAGTTGCTCTGTAACAATTTTTTCAAAAATTTTGTTAAATTGACACAATTTTGAGATGGGCCTGAATTGTTCAATGTTATGACTAATTTTACCCTTGGGGATAGGAGTGATGAAAGCTTTTTTCCATATTTCGGGGACATGACCAGATTTTATTGACTGCTGGAACAGCATTGTAAGCGGGGTTGCTAAGTTTGATGAACATTTTTTAATTAAGATCGGATGAATACCATCTGGGCCAGCCCCCTTATGGACATTTATTGAATTTAGCAGCTTGAGGACAATGGTACGGTTAATTGCTATAGTATTTATGTCAATTAAGGGTTCACAAGGTGGTGTTAAACTGTCAATGAGAGAATTGTCAGATTTCTCAAAAACGGAGTTAAAATGATGATTAAAGAGGTTACAAATTTCTTCCCCATCGGAAGTGACATGACCTTTATAACTCATGGTCTGTGGTAAATTATTTTTAAAGTTTATTGATTTTAGGTAAGACCAAAAATAGTTTGGACATGATTTTATTTTTTGTTCAGCGTAAGTTATGTAATTATTATAGCACTGTGTTTCCATTTTTTCTGCACGTTTTCGCAATAATTTAAATGTATCATAGTCAAGAGGGTTATTATACTTTTTCCATAACCTATGGAACTTACGTTTCTCATTGAGTACCCTTCTCAACGGTCGAGTGTACCACACAGGGACAGACGCAGATGCATAAACCCTACGTTTCGGGATGTAATCACTAATCAGCCCATTTAATAGATTGTAGAATTTTGTGATACAAGTCGGCAGGTCACAATTTTCAAAAAATGAATGCCAACTTATTTCAGATAATTCTAAATTTATCTTATCATAGTCACCAGAATTAAAATTAAAAATTAAATTAGGGGCTGGTTTAAGGGATGGTTCGAAATTTAAGTCTATATCTACAATAAGGGATTTATGGTGAACGTCTTCCGGTGTTAGCGGATAATCACAAGCAGTTACAGTACATTTAGCATTACACATTATTAAATCAAGGACTCGTTTGTTTAGGTTATAAATATAATTAAATTGTTTCAATTCAGTAAAGGATAAAAAATCTTGTAATGCTTGAGTTCCATAACTGTTGTTAGATAGTAAAACCATTCCCGGGGACGAGTGAGTCACCCACTCGGCCTCAGGTATATTGAAGTCTCCCGTCAGCAAAAAATAATCATTCGGCAATTCAATAATAATTTGACTAGCGATTTCAAAGAAAGAATCCAATGATTCCTTATGTCCAATGCCCTGAGGGATGTAAATACAAGCTATATTGAGAGAAAACTGCTGGTGTGGACTAAGAGTGTTCCGTCCAGGGTCAAGTGGAACAGATACCCAGACACAATCACAATGAGCGCGCGGCGGCACGGGCCAGTCGCGGCGCATGGGCTGGCGGCGCGTGCGCACCGCCACGGCCGCGCCGCCGCCGCGCGCCGCGCCGCTCTCCGCCGCCGACCGGTCACAGCGAAATACACTAAAGCTGGGATCAAAGAACTCTCCATCATAAAAGTCAGAAGTTAACCATGTTTCGGTCAGACAAATAAAATCATAATCCGATTTAGCTACTCTAGAAAAAAACTGACTAGCTTTTGTTCGCAGTCCCCTCACATTTTGGTAATAACCATTCAAAGCGTTATTAGCCATTTCCAAGGATGAAATAATAACAAAACTTTTAAAACAATGATCACATACGTGGCGCCAAAGAAAAACGAGAAGTTAGCATTTAAGTTAGTTGCATCAACGAGCAGGAAAAAAAAAATAATTGTTTGTTCATTGATATGTGTAATAAAAGACGTGCATGTGTAATATTCAAACAATTCTAAACAAGAAATAAATTCGTAGTCAGAATATAAGAAGTAGACATTGACATATTCACAGCTTCTCCCGCCAAACAATGTACATACATGTAGTTTATCATGTTTCAATAAAGAAGGTTTATTCATGAACAAAAGAAATGCACAAACAAACAGATAATCGGCAAAGGACAAGTATAAATTGAAGTTCCTTAAAGCATTCACAGCAACCAAAGAATGTAAAAATGTTGATATAACGAAATCAAATAATGATCTCCACAATCGTCACTTTAATTTATCTAGATCAGCAAACATTACGGCACTCGTGCTTTATGTATAGAGGTCCTCAATGACAGAGGTCGTAACACGCGTGTTTCATAACATTACGGCACTCGTGCTTTATGTATAGAGGTCCTCAATGACAGAGGTCGTAACCACGCGTGTTTCATAACATTACGGCACTCGTGCTTTATGTATAGAGGTCCTCAATGACAGAGGTCGTAACACGCGTGTTTCATAACATTACGGCACTCGTGCTTTATGTATAGAGGTCCTCAATGACAGAGGTCGTAACACGCGTGTTTCATAACATTACGGCACTCGTGCTTTATGTATAGAGGTCCTCAATGACAGAGGTCGTAACACGCGTGTTTCATAACATTACGGCACTCGTGCTTTATGTATAGAGGTCCTCAATGACAGAGGTCGTAACACGCGTGTTTCATAACATTACGGCACTCGTGCTTTATGTTTAGCTTTATTGGTGGTTGCAGTAAGGTGTATTTTATGCACACGGCGCATTATTAAATTAACCTGATTGTACAGGGTTTTTTTTTAATTCTTGGCATATGGATACTCGATAAAAGAAATTAAATTAGTTGTTGCTTTGTTTTTTATAATTTTAAATTAGTTGCCTTTTTGTAAATTAGTTGATTATTTCTTCTTGGATATGATATAGAAACAATTCATTTAGTGAAAGTATTTACTTTTGATAACGTTTTACATGAATTTGTATTGTATACTACCATTTATTTTATTTTGTATTGGCTGTTTAGAGAGTTCATCTAAGTCTCGCTTTACACCTGTGCGGCGCGAGCAGTGCGCGAACTTCTGGAAAAAAATTATTTGCGCGCCATTAAAGGTAATTTCACAAATATTTGTAAACATTGTTGATGCGTGTTAGGTTATTATTAAAAATGCTGACTCGTTTATTAGTATTATTTTTTATTGTATTAAAAAGTACATCTGAAACTTATAGCTAACCGCGAAAGCGTCACAGATCTTAAACTAAAATATACTATACATTAAAACTGCAACAAGCAGGCTAATCTGGTTGTGAACAGATCACAGTGCGGTGCGGCGTCCAGCGCGGAGTTGAGGACAGAGAGTGCGCTCGGGAGCGGCGCGTGTTGCAGTAGGTCGGTGCGCGCGCGCGGCCGGGCTAGCAGGGGCGCGTGGTGCAAGCGAGATTGGTGCATATAACCGTACCACTTCTCCAACCAATCCCGAACAGTCAATTGTGTTGCAAATGATTCCCAAGGCTTAATTACTTAAGGCCTTACTGTTATTTTATTAAAACTGCCTCACTTTTAAAGAGTTGTATAGTAGTGTTCATAATAGACCTCGTGATTGAGCCACTGGAAATTCTTGTCAATGTACAATATTTCATCATCATCATCATCATCATATCAGCCGAAAGACGTCCACTGCTGGACATAGGCCACCCCCAAAGAGTGCCACAATGACCGGTCCTGCGCCACCCGCATCCAGCGGACTCCTGCGACCTTTACCAGGTCATCAGTCCACCTTGTGGGGGGCAGGCCCACGCTGCACCTTCCGGTACGTGGTCGCCACTCGAGAACCTTTCCGCCCCAACGGCCATCAGTTCTACGTGAATGTGCCCCGCCCACTGCCACGGATAGCCTCATTTCTGATGCGATCACGCAGAGAAACTCCCAACATAGCCCTCTCCATTGCCCTTTGGGTGACTTTGAGCCTTCTTATGAGGCCCATAGTAAGCGACCACGTTTCCGTGCCATACGTCATCACTGGCAACACACACTGGTCAAAGACTCTCGTCTTGAGACACTGCGGAATATTGGACGAAAAGATGTGCCGTAGCCTCCCGAATGCTGCCCAGCCGAGTCGGATTCGACGATTGACCTCTTTCTCAAAGTTGGACCTAGCTAACTGAACAGTCTGTCCTAGGTACATATAATCGTCTACAACTTCGAGCGTAAAGTGTCCGATTGAAATGGGGGTTGGTACTACATGGAGGTTTGACAGGATCTTTGTCTTATCCATGTTCATCCTTAGACCAACTCGCTCGGAGGCTTTACTGAGGTCATCGACCATCGTGCTTAAGTCCTCCATGGTCTCAGCCAAGACTACTGTATCGTCAGCAAACCGAAGGTGAGTGATGTACTCGCCGTTGGTGTTGATGCCTAGCATTCTCCAGTCTAGAGTCTTGAACACGTCCTCCAGTGCAGCGGTGAACAGTTTTGGGGAAATAACATCCCCTTGTCTGACACCCCGCTGCAGCGGAATAGGCTTCGAACTCTGATCCTGGAGTCGGACTGACATAGTGGCGTTCTCGTACAAACACTTCAGCACTTCGATGTAGCGGCAGTCTACTTGGCACCGTTGGAGAGACTGTAGTACAGCCCAGGTTTCGATCGAATCGAAGGCTTTCTCGTAGTCCACGAACGCTAAGCAGAGATGCAGGTTATACTCCTCAGTCTTCTGTTTAACCTGGCGGACCGTATGAATGTGGTCTACGGTACTAAAACCTCTTCGGAAACCGGCTTGTTCGGGAGGCTGGAAGTCATCAAGCCTGCGTGCGAGACGATTCGTAATGTACAATATTTAAGCGAGTTAAAACCTGTTACCATCAATAACTAAAGGAAATAACTGAGGAGCCTTGATATAACATTTTCATTTCATGGAAAGGATATTTTCCCCGCAAATGTGTTGAAAACCGTCGTATGAAACGCGTGAGCTTTGATAATTACATCCTCGGCTCTCTTATCACGCTCACCTGCGGCTCGCGTGAACAATCCTGGCCCTGTGTACTACAATGTACTATTATGGAGGTGCAAATCGTGCAAGTTTATAACAAAAACACTATTAAATCCGAATACCTGAACCATATAAAAAAATAAAAAACATATATATATCATTTTGGTAAATGTTTTCATGTAATTTTAAAATATTCATATCATTTTTAAACCTTTTTACTTGAAAATTTGTAGATTCGGGTTGATCTCATTAAATTCGCTATGATAACATAATTTTGAAATACAGTTATCATTATGTAGATTTTGTAGGTAGGTACAACTCATTAAAACTACCTTCCTAAAGGCAAAAATATCAGTGTGACTTAAAGGCCTTTCAATTATAGAGGCCTTGGATTGGATTGTTGGGTTGGATTGGTTGGATGCGATGGCGGCGCCGAACACGATGGGGCACAGGACGTTGCCGTCTATTACTGACGTCACTAACTACGAGCGTCATCGTTTTCATATGAAGTTGCGGTTTGCCAAAAAGGGACAGAACATAAACACATTTTCGTTCCCGACAAACAGCGAGCAATGTAAAATGGATTAATATAATTACCAGGGTCTGCCTGAAAACCAGCGTTGCAGTGGCCTTACTACTGTAACATTATGCTGAGGCAAGCCCCTTTATAACATCACATAATGATAACTGTAGGATTAATTTTAAATTTTATATGTTAAGTCTACTTTTAAGATTCCCATGTAACTAGAATTGTCATGTGATGTTGAATAAAGTTTTTCTATTCTATTCTATTCTATAAAAACTTTGGACGCTTAATGTAACTTCGTGTTTATTTAACCTCTTGCGTTGCTTATTTTTTTGACTACATTTTTAATTTCCTTTTTCGAGAAAATACGACATTATTGATTATTTTACTTAGTGTCTACATCCCTATTATAGAGGTCATTTCATGTTAAGAAAAAAATAGATTTAACAGCGTTTCAACCCTAAACTTGACAGTGTATTTTTAAATGCACCCATTTTTTTGTCACATTTTTGGCATTTTTTGTGGAACAATTTTTCGCGCTCTATACAGTAAGACAGAGACTTGAACGCATGTTTTTTTAATTTTTGCCAAATTTAAGGTTAAAGAGGTCTTCGCTGCCTCGTTTGCCAATTACAGAGGTCATTTATAAAAAAAAATACAAGTTATTTTAACAGCGTTTCACTACAATGATTCTTGATATTACCTCTGTAATTGTACAGAGGTAACATCAAGAAAAAAGTTAAAATCCATATGTCAATTATCCGGCAATTTGGTTGCAATTATAGAGGTTTCTCAATTATCAGGACCTGGATAATTGAGAAACCAGGTTTCACTGTATTAATATCAATATCCGCATGGGGTTTTGGAAGTACCTTCTATTTTAATCTCCAAAAAAATACTACTTAGAATCAAACTTCACATTCAAAAGGATTTATTGAGATAAACTATAGTCTTCCTTGATGAGTATTGCGGCGTACTCGGCAAGCAGCATGACGGGCGCGTCTGTGTTCCCGCTGGTGATGGCAGGCACGGCGCCCGCGTCGGCCACGCGCAGACGCTGCGCGCCCCGCACGCGCAGCCGCGCGTCCAGCACTGGCCCCATCGCCGTGGTACCAATCGGGTGCGACAGCGACGTCGCCATGGTGCGCGCGTAGCACGCCCAGTAGCCTCGGCTCCCGAACTCCTCCCCTATGCATTCCTTCAGCTTCAAATCCACCACCTTCGACTGCACGCTTCTGAAGAACGTCGTATTTAGGACGCGTAAGAAATCCTCGACGTACGTCAAGTGCCGCTCCAAATCTTGTTCAACGTCGTAGTATCCCATGTAAATGCTCGCTTGCTTAGAGTCATGTTTATTTAGTCGCACGCGACCGCGCGAGTCTGGGTGCAGGAGCACGATTTGAGTGATAAGGGTCTGCTGGCGTGAAGCAGCGTCGTCGATTTGATTGCAGATCTCGTCCCGTACGCCGTAACCGTGACATAAAAGTAGAGGGTGTTTGGAACCGCGGGCAGCAGGGTAAGCCAGCACCTGATAATCAGGACGGGCACTAGTATCATTTAAAGAGACGAATCCTACTATTGTCGGTAGGGGGAACTCGTGTAATGTTGTAGGATCTGGTGCGCTAGAATTGTCCCCGGTGAGCACGATTGGAATACTAACATGGTCTTGGAGGTTTTCACCGATGGGTAGATCGGCTAATACTTCGATGTTGTGCTCTTGTAGATGCTCTCGTGGGCCTATACCCGACCGCATCAGAATTAAAGGAGTGTTGATCGGGCCTGCAGAAATGATGATTTCTGCTTTTGCCTTTATGGTTATAGTCTTGCCTGCTTTCGTGATCGCTTGTACCGCGACGGCTGTTTTATCGTCAAAGAGGACCTTGGTGATGTGTGTGTGCGTCAGCACGTGCAGGTTGGGGCGCTCTTGCTTCAAGTAGGCGATGGAGCTGCTGCACTGGCCGCCGCCGATCCTGAACTGCCCTTCGGAGAAACTGTTGTACGCTGAGTTGTAATCGTGCGAGATCTTGTGGCCCGCCTCGAAGAAAGCTTTGAAATACTTGAGGGTTTGTTTCCTGTGGATTTGTCGTGTGATATTCATGTAGCCGTTGCGACCGCGTAGGTGTCCGTACGGGGAGTTGAGGATGTCATCGTCGTGGACAGACTCGATGTTTTGGATGTAGTTGGACATGTTGCGGTAAGTCCACGAGGGATCGCCAGCGAGCGCGGCCCACGCCTCGTAGTCGCCAGGGTGCCCGAGCACGTGGTGCAGGTAGTCGGCGCCGCTGCTGCCGCCCAGTGCCTTGCTGCGCACCAGCCTGAGCTTGCCCTTCTGAGCCTGGCATACGTTCGGACTGGTTTCAGCCTCGTGTTGCCAGTCATGTTTTGTATCCGCTAAGAGAGGGAACAGGCCTGGTATCTGTGGATAGGTAAATGTAAGAAATTGGTTATAGACAGAATGATGACACTAAACACAATATTATTGTCAGCTTTCGTTATTGCATGTCACAATGATTATGAAAATATACGCCCTCATTAAGTTGGGGTAATTCGTCAAATAGATATATAGTTTTCCGAGCCCAAAAACGGTGTATCAGGGCTAATTGTGTGGGCTTCAGCAAACGGGCAACTGCGCAACATACTTTATAAAAATTAATTACTGCGTTTAAAAAACCTACTGTTTATTTAAGAGCTTAAGACAGTAATTGGATAAGGAGTAATTGAAATATTTGTGTACTGTCAACAAATACACTGCACGGCACTGATGCGCAAAAATATTTATTATCTAGAGCTAGGGTGCAAGATATATAATATGCTTCCATCTGACTTGTAACTGTTGCCTTTGCTAACATTAATTATTAATAAATGTTATTATTCTATTTCTGATTGTCTAAATGACAAATTTGAGTAATACCCAACCTAAATGACTGCTCTAAAGGTGACTTCATTAATTATCATGCATGCCTTGCACAATTATATACCTTATGCAATTTCAATTTTATTTATATTTTAAATTGAATCAAATTTTTAATTCGAATAATCATATTTTTGAAATGTAATTTCCAAAAATTGTATTTTATTTTCAATTGTACGTGACTGTAGATTTTTACCTACCTAATGCTTGTACGCCCATTGGCAAGATATAGATCACATAATGTAGGTACCTCACAACTGTATTTTACAGCCTACATATGTCTGATTCTGATTCTGAAGTAATTCAGTCTGCAATCCAATGTATCTGCTTAAGCATCCTCGCGAACATAGGCTGTTCTGTATACGTCTCAATCTCAAGGGTTAGGGTCTTAGGTGGAACATGAAAGCTTAGGTACACATTACCTGAGCCTGCAGAGGTGGCTGCCCCCCAGCCTCCACCAGCAGCACCCGCTGCGCAGACGCCTCCGCCAGGCGCGCCGCCACCACCGCACCCGCCCTACCCGCCCCCACTACTATGAAGTCGTATTCTGCACCATCTGGAACGTTCAAACATCATGAAGAACACTCTGGCTATGTTTTCGCCAATATCGCCGGTGGCAGTATTTAAGAATATTGTTAGCGACATATTAATGGAAGGTCATTATGACAGGCTCACAGTCATTCTTGTTAACTAAGCTGATACTACTACTTTTTTCCATAGACTGTGCGTGCAGTTTAAACTCTCTCATAAACTTGGTTGTCAATAATAATATATAGTGTAGATGCCCAAAGTGGATACTTTGGGCATCTACACTATATATTATTATTCTTTCCTTCCTCCTCCTTCCTTTTAGCGTTCTCTAAAAGGATTTTTAGAGAACGCTCCCTATGCGAGCCCGACGGACACACTCTCTATTCTCAAGTGTCTTGCAAGCGAGAACTGATGCCAAAGTGCCGAAGGTGAGCGGCTATTAGGCAAGCGAGTCCGAAAGCCGAGCTTTTCATTGGAATTAATAGCCTAAAGCAGCCCTTAAGAGAGCGGCCTCAATGCGAGCCTGAGGGCCTAAGGCTCGAGGCCGAGCCCCCACAGATACTCGTTACCTCCGAGTAACTTGCAAGCGAAACCTGAGGGCCGAAGTCCTAAAGGTAAACGGGGAGGCAAGCGGAGCTAAAGCCTTAGCTTTTTATAGGATTGAAAGGCCCTAATCAATCTTTTAGAGAGTGGTCGCTATACGAGCTCGGGAGCTGAAGACCCGTGGGTGAGCCCCCACGGACACACGAAACCTGTGGCCAAAGTACCGAAGATGAGCGGCGAGGCAAGTGAGCCCTCACGGATACTAACTATCCCGTAGGTGAGTGGCGAGGCAAACGAGGCCAAAGGCCGTGCTTTTCGGTGGAATGAAAGACTCGGAGCATTCCTTTCTCCCCAGAAAGTGTTCTAAATGCGCCCCCATGGACGGGCACTCATTAACTCCCGGTGTCTTACAAGCGAAACCTGAGGGCGAGCCCCACGGTCACTAACTATCCCCAGGTGTCTTGCAAGCGAAATCCCAGACCAAAGTTCCAAAGGTGAGCGGCGAGGCCAAGCTATGCCTTTTCGTTGGAATGAAAGGCCCGAAGTAACTCTTTTGAGAGGGATCTCAATGCGAGCAATGATCCCTAAGGACACTATTATCTTCCGGTGTTTTACAAGCGAAGAAGAAGCGAAGCGAAGGCTGAGGTTTTCGTAGGAATGGAAGGCCCAAAATATCCCCTTAGGGAGCGCTCCTTATGCGCTTCCAATAATATTTCAAAGAGTCACGGGGGTTTTCTAAAAGTTGTACCTGTATACTTAATTCTCCACGGAATGCCCTTTTGTCCAAATTTTATACCCACATCCACTGTCGTTGGTGAAGTATTCAACTCAACCTATCAAACAACTTTAGATGACCTTTGATTCCATAGCAAATATAGGAAGGCAGAGATCAAGGTTGCTGGTTTGAAATATCAACAGCGACGTCGTCAGCGACTGAAGTTCCAACATATTAAGGTCTCTAATGTCTAACAGTTAGTATTTAGGTTTAAACGCAGGTATTAACGATTCTCTTAAGGCAATTTTAAAATCGACCTTACTTTTTAAGTATACTGGTTGCCATCACATTTAGTTTTTTAATTTTATATGTTAGTGTTAAGTATAAAGATTATATTTGCTCGCTCAAATGCCTATAAATTAAGGATTATCGTATTAAAAACATAATAAGAAGTGACAAAGTCGATTGTTGCTATTACCGTCCTAAAATAACGGCTGTGAATCTATTAACGATTTTTATGCAGCTATTACCGATCGTTACCCGGGTATGTCCTAAAACTACGACTATAAATTGCCCACATTTTATGAATCGGTAATCATAAGTTTCTTATGGTGGCTATTATCGACTCATATGGGTCGGTAATAGTTTCTCATGATTGCTATTACCGACTCCTTTGCTCGTGTTTGGGTCGTTAATAAAATATGTAACGACAAAGATAAAATTTATTACCGACTCATAAAAAGTAGGCATTTTTTATTCAATCAACCTTCTGACTACAAAATCGATTGTTAGTGATTAATATCACAAAAAATATGAACAAAATAATACGGCTTCAAACGAGAAACAATCATTTACGAAGATTACTATAAAATATCGAATATTTTTTTTTTGTTAAAAAGTTTTTATTTTTCAATTTTCTGTGGCTTACTTTAGTTAATTACTAACTTAATTACTAGTTACATGCTAATATTTAGCAGAAATGCAGACTGAGAGGTCTACACACAAGAGACTGACAGGTCTAAAGCTCATTCATCGTGAGGTTTTTCACACGACAACACAACACAAGTCACAACACACACACACACACACACGCACACACACGCGCGCGCGCGCACACACATACACACACACGCACGCAGACACACACACATGCGTGGTCATACATTTCAATCAGTAAGTGAACAATCAGTCATCCCCTGTTTTTCTACCCTTAGGGTTGAAATTTTTATTTAAAATTTATGTGGGACCAACTTCGAGGTATACCCTTTCTAATAAATAAAGAATTATCAAAATCGGACTACTCAGTAAAAAGTTATGCGTGGTCCTCCGTTTTTTTTTCGTCGGTTAAAAATAAGAAAACTGGACAACAATTTATGTGTCGCTAATTGATTTTTACAAAGACTAATTGTTTTGCTTCAAACTGGTAAAAAAAACTTGTGTTATAATGCAATATAATAATATAAAAGAGAGAAAAACTAAACATTACTTTGCGGCCATTACCGACTCAGGGGTCGTTGATGGCTGCCACAACAAAAACTGGCGAAGCTATCACCGTCCTTTTTTAATTCATAGTTTTAGCGGTTAAAATGGTTATTTTTCAATAAAATGTTGTAAGAAATCAAAAGCTGACACTTAAACGGATATAATTAATAATACACGATAAGGTATAGGGTTCACAAATTCGTATAAATGTCTTAAGCAGAAAAGTCACGTTCTTACTTGGAGGAACAAGAGCCAGTATGGCGCGACCTGCGTCCGCGCTTTCCCCGCAGAAACTGACGAGTATTATCTCTTTTGCCCACTGCTACACACACTTAAGTAAAAGTATACGATACTCAAGGAACAAGTGCGTGTATAGCTTTCCCTGCTTATAGCTAGAACAGTTCTGGAAACGTAAAAATAACGAATAACTATAATAGGTCGGTAATACCTTCCGATTTTCGATGGGTCGTTAATAGCTGCGTTTACCTTAAGATCATTTATTCTCACAAGAATTTAAAATTTACTTTACATGAGATAAATGCAAAATAGTTTTGTAGCTCGTTAATGAGCGCACAAACTTAGTATTTAGAGCCCGGATTTTTCACGGCAAAACAAAACACTATCGTAATGTAGCCAGTGATAGAAACCTTTTTTTTTATTTTAGCATGCGTACGCTGAGCGGTTCAAGATTGATTGATTTCACCTAATGCATTTTACATATGTACAATACATACAGTTTACATACAATACGTATTTATAGGTATACATTTATATTTTAATTGTGTACATACTCTATGTATTTAGGCGTTAGCTTTGATATTAGTGGAGGTATCAACCAGTTTTGGTTAATCTCTATATAGTCTTTAGCCGCCTAGCACTATTTTTCATCTGGTGTTTTTTCACGTTTTATCTGTATATTGATTACAGTTTGAATACTGTTCTTTTTACTTTCTAGTCAAGTATATGCTTGCCAATTTTCCAGTCATAGATTTAAGGAGTTCCCATTCAAAGTTCAACCCCATTTTGTAACCTCTTTGCACCTTCACCTTTATTATTTTTATCTGGCCGGGGATTTTCTCAACAGTTTAGTAAAGTTTGCATCAAAATTCGCTCAGCCGTTTTCACGTGATGCGTGATCAAATAAACAGACAAACAGATAAACAGCCAATCAGACAAAAAAATCGAAAATCTCAGCCAAACAGACTAAAAATCTAAAATCTCGTTGGAACGTCGATTCTAAGTATCCCCAGCCACCTTTTTTAAATATTTTCCAGGTTCGACCCTTCAGCTTTATTATATGTATAGATACCGCCGAGCTGGTCTGATCAGCCAACAAGTGGTCATTTAGTTTTACGACTAACCGGAATCTTCCCGACCATTAACGTCTGCGTAGTAAAGAAAAAGGTAAGTCCTGCATACCTGAAACTTGAGGTTCTTCATGAATAGGTATGCTGGAAAGCGTGGCCACCGCCAGCACGCCCTGCAGGAACTTGATGGTCGGACCGATCTGCTCCGCTCGGAGGTACAAGGGCCACATTCTTCACTTCTCAAAACAAAGTCTTCAAAAACAATAACCGGCTGATAAAACTCAGACAGAAAAAGGAAAACTTGATCTTGCCGCTGCTTGGAAAGCTTCCTAAAGCAGACTGAACGGATGAGGCATCGCCCGTCCTTAAATACTAGAACAGTTAGCACAGAGGAAAACACTTCACTGATGATAAGTAGATTCTAATCCATTACAATAAGGTTTACAATACACTGAAATGTGTTGGTTCGTAATACAAACAAACGCAGGT
Source organism: Epinotia bilunana (assembly GCA_947049275.1). Classification (NCBI taxonomy): domain Eukaryota; kingdom Metazoa; phylum Arthropoda; class Insecta; order Lepidoptera; family Tortricidae; genus Epinotia; species Epinotia bilunana. The sequence continues at coordinate 24,207,792 of OX346262.1, forward strand.
GGTCAACTCGGGGCCAAATCCTTTTATATAAGGCGCACGTTGTCTGTTTGTTTGACTATTATGTTTCTTTTTTAGACCAATCAAATTAGGATAACCTGGACATAATTCGATAACCCGTTGTTTTTATTATTTAATCGGATAATAATATTAAATATCAAATTTTAATTAGATATATTAAGTAAAAAATTCGGCATCGAAACAATATTTTATAAAAATCATGAGATATCGTACACTACCTAACTTTTTCCTAAAAGCATAACAGGTAACCAAATACCTTGTTATATAGTATAACTAGTTTCTGCCCGCGACTTCGTCCGCGTGGAACACGTTTATATTGTAGCTCCTTACATACGTTCGCCCCCTTAGACGATGGTTCCCGGAATAAAAAGTATTATATATGTTAATCCAGGTTATATACTATATGTAGACCAAAATTCATTTTAATCCATTTTGCCGTGTTGGCGTGATTTGCAAAATGGCCAGGGACACAACTCGCTTGACAGACTAGACTCTAGCAGGCATTTTAAGTTTAATGAATAACGTTAAGGCTGCGTTTCCACCAGAGCTGTGCGAGGTTTCTTCATACATTTGAACTTCGCAAGGCCTAGCTTACGACGTTTAAATGTATGAAGAAACCTCGCAACGCATCCTCGCACAGCTCTGGGGGAAACGCAGCCTTATTTTCGATTTTTGCTACGGTGGTAGAATTGTGCTGAAGTTTACCAACAAAGTGTTAATTGATAAAATATAAAGTAAAGGATAATCCTATGGTCTAAGAGCTAGCGACCAAATCGGTCATGTGGCTTCAGCTGTATTGAAACTCCGTTAGCTACTTCCCTGAACAACCTTTTCCGATAATCTTCGTGCTGGCAGGCCGCGGGCGGTGGGTGCGGGTGTAGTGGGGTGGGGAAAAAAAAGAAAAAAAATGTGGGCTCAGCGACTTAATTTTTTTTTTCAAACAGTTGCTCTGTACTCCGTGCACCCAATTTTTTTTTAAATCGATCGGGTGGTGGAAGGGGTTGCCAGCGTTAATTAAAAATACCAAAATAATAATAATTTTCATGTGGGCTCAGCTGTATTGGCTTTTTTTTCTGACACGAGATTAATTAATATGTAAGCCCAAAAAAATAGCCATGCAAAAATATCGGTGGAAAGGTATCGAAAAAAATTGTTGAAATCGTTGGATTTCGTTAGAAAATGTGCTGAGGTGAAGGCAAAAGCGGACGTGGAGGGGATATCAGCCGGCGAACGCGTCAGCACGCTCACGACGCGTCGATTGTGTTCGGCTAACAGAGAGTAGCCGCTGTCCTTCTCGCACCCGTTGACCGGGAAAACCCGAATGGGAAATTCCGAACCCTCGTTCGGAAACGTTCGGGTTTTCCCACCGCCCGCGGCCTGCCAGCACGAAAGCCACATGACCGATTTGGTCGCTAGCTCTCCGTCTACTACTAATAAGAGTAGTAACTCTTAACGTAGTAACGTCTACTACTAATAATTATAAATGCGAAGGTTTGGATGGTTTTATGTTTGGATGTTTAGATGTTTGGATGTTTGTTACTCAATGACGCTTAAACGGCTCAACCGATTTGGAGGAAATTTGGCACGAAGATAGTTTATAGCCTGGATTAAAATAAAAGATAACATCATCTCGGGTCCACGCAAACGAAGTCGCGGGCGGAAGCTAATTATTAAATAAGAAATAAAACCGACCAAGATCGAGTCGGACTTACGCAGCGGTGAATTGTGCCGGGTGGGCTTCGGGGTTAGACTACGACCCATATTACGACGCATATTTTTGTTTATTAATAGCTGTTTTTTGGCGTGCTCTCGTTTAGGTGGCCAAGATCATTTTTGGATTACTGAGTCAAAATAGTAAGTTAATTAATAGCTTTTTGTGGACTATAATCATGTTTTCATCAAAATTAAACATGTTGATGTCACACTTAGTCCGCAGTAAGCTCGATTCTCCATACAAACGTAGTTACGCTCGCATTTTAAAACTGCGTGTCGGATTGTAACGAAACTTAAGTATGTTGGTTGGAATACTGTAAGGTATGTCTGTAATTAGTTTATGTAGCTTCAGATCCTATAGTAAAAACAATAAGTACAGCGAATTTAAGTTTTTTATACAAAACTTGTTTTTGCTGTATTTCGTATGATTTATAATCTAGAACCATATAAACTAATTATAGACATAGATATGACCTCATACGTCATTGTATACCTGTGCAAAGTTTCGTTACAATCCTACACGTAGTTTTAGAATGAGAGTGTAACTACGTTTGTATGGGAAGGTGAAATTCGGCCGAGCTTACTGCGGACTCTTAAGACGATACATAGCTGAGCCCTTTTTCAGGTTCAAGAATTCTCAATCAGTAGGTATATCTGTCTCGCTGACGTAGGCCTGTGCGAGTAAGCATGCACACAAGCACGAAACACTTCCATTTCAATTTCAAACACAGTTTTATGACTTTCATGCGAAAAAGTGTAGATTTGTCATTGTATGGGTACAAGGTGTTATTTAATTAGTGATACAAAATAGCAAAATGTGAATCTATCCATGATTCCGAACAACTTTTAGTTTGAGACCAACTTTGCGTTACTGATGCAAAAAAAACACCTGTTCATAGTGTTCATACATTTTCGTCAGTCTAAACCGGGCAAAGTTAATGAAATAGTTGGATTTTTTTGGCATAAGTGTTACTTATGCCAAAAAAATCCAACGTTGCTCCCATAGTAAAAGTTGTTCAGAATCATGGATAGATTCACATTTTGCTATTTTGTATCACCAATTAAATAATACCCTGTATATTTGTCTCTGTTTAGCGATATTTTTCACTACAGCACGTCTAGCACACGACGGCCGCGACATACTCTCAATTTTTATCGCACTATACCTCTTCTTCTAAGTGTTCTAATAAGAGAGAGACGGATAGTGCGAGAAAAATCGAGAGAGCTCGCGCGCCGTCGCGTGCTAGCCGTGCAGATTTGTTAGATGGATTTCCCGATATTTTTATTTTCTTGTACTTATAAAAAAATCCGAACGCTAATTTCTACAGTAATTTATTTTACCATACTACTAATTTCATAGATTCACATTTTACCTCTCGCAAAACTTCTCATTCGCATAATTACCGGTTTGTGATTTTTAACGGAAGAAATTTTTTGAATATTTTTTTTCCCGTTTTCAAATTTTCCTATACGCAATATTTCCATACATGTTATTCAAATTACATATAAGTATAGTCTAATAGAACGGAAAGGAGAGCAACTTTATTCGAAAAAAAAAAACCGTAAAGTCGGTTCTGGCGCTTCGCCGGCCGCTGCGGCGGCACGCTCGCTCTCGCTTCGCTCGCTTGGCTCGCGCGATGTAGGGCAGTACCATCGACAACACAGCTAACTGACCGTCGGTGCACCTTAAGTGCATTGTAAGAAGGTTCTATATAAGCATAGGATGGTCAGTTAACAGTGTTGTCGTTTGTACACCTAGCACTCCTCGCTTCGCTCGTCGTCGTACCTACACCGACCCCTATTTTGCTTATTATCTAGGCGTGAATGTCATAATTTACTGTTGAGAATATAATCTATTAGAAAAGAAAACACCTGATTATGAAAAAAGGTGTATGAGAAATTTTGCAACACTTACGAAATTATCCGCATGGTAAAATTAATCGCTCGTTGCTATTATACCGCATTCCTGAAATACCAGATTTTGCAAAATACCACATTCTTGATTTATCACATTACCAATATACCAAATTTTCAGTATAGGACATTCTCAAAACGATTTAGTTCCATGAGTACCTTACGATTTTATAACCTGGTGTAACGGGAATGTGGTAAGCTCAAAGTGTGATATATTGATAATCCGATATTTTGCAAAATCTGGTATTTCGGGAATGCGGTATATTACCAACGAGCGAAATTAATTACTGGAAAAATAAGCGTTCGGAATTTTTTATACAAGAAAATAAAAATATCGGGAAATCCACCCAACAAACGGAATGCTCTATTTAATACCTTGACGTGATATCTCCATGGCAAGGGAACTGTTTCAATAGGGGTGTAGATTCTAAAATTATTATTAATATTCCAAAAGAAAGAAGTCAAAAAAATATGCCTAGTGACGAAAATCCCATTCAGATATCACAAAGAAATACGAAGCTGCAACCGTTTTAATATTGCTTATTTGAGAGAGAAAACGCGAACAGTGTGTGACGTCACATTATACGAGGCTGCCGGGGGGCCGCGTCGACGGCGGCGCCGCACACGACGAGGCGCGGCACGTCGCCGTCTATAGTGACGCCACAATCTTCAAGCGTCATCGTTTCATATGAAGTTGCGTTTTGCAAAAAAGGGACAGAACATTCCCCTTCTTAAACCTTTGGACACTTATAACTTCGTGATTATTGAACCTTTTGCGTTGATTTTTCTCCATTTGATTACATTTTTAATCCTTTTTCGAGAAAAAATGAAATATAATTTACTTTAAAAACAAAGTTTTAACCGACTTCAATTTAGTACTCCGCCAAGCCACGAGAACATTTATTTTCCAATTTACCTCATGAACTGATTTCCGAGAGCAAATGCGTTGATTATTATAGAAAAAAACCCAATCGCTGTATGTGACCCGATAATATTTGAGGACTTCCGTCAATTCCACAAGGATCACCCTTGGCACTTCATTAGTTGCTATTTCAACGGAATCTTATCAGAATCTGTGATATACTTTTGTACTTTTAAGTACATAATTGAGGAATTCCATAAGTCATCTGTGTTCTTCATCATCAATTCCTTTCCACCAATTTATGATTTCCGGATGTAAATACACGAGGTATAATAGAAAATACCAAAATCACTACACGCGTGCCTAATATAATTGAGGAGTTCCCTCCCTAGTGATTGTTGTGAACCGACATCATTAGCGCTGCAGCCGCTGCCTATTTGAATACTCGTTAGACGGCCATTTGTTGTCTGTTATCTACAGCGCTTGCAGCGCTTTTTGCTTACGCTAACTACCTAGCCGATTGAACCGTGACTGGTAAAATGAATACTAGCAATTCTTGTGCCGCATGTAAAAAGGCTATAAAGACCGCTTTATTTTTAAATTGTGGGGCTTGTAAACTAAAATACGATCTATGCTGTGTTAACATTCCTGAAAATAGCTTTCATTCCATGGCAAAAGATCGCAAGGATAAGTGGACATGCCCGGAGTGTTGTTATAAACTGCCGAAAACAGACAATCAGAATTCACCGGCAAGACCCACTTCGACCCACCTGAGCGGCGGCTCCGGTGGTACCACGGCGTCCGGGAAAAATAACGATAGTGTGGAAGCCGACAATGTTACGCAACGCAAAAAGGCCCCCAAGCAAACCGCCAGCATACAGCAGCCTATCGTATGTAAAGCTCCGATAGGAAATAAGACCGTCGAGAATATTACTAGTAGCCCTGTAGACATAACTCAGCAAATTCAGGACTGTTTTAAATCGACCATGGAAACTTTCATTATGTCAAAACTAAACGATTTTGCAGATAAGTTCTTTTCTCGTCTTGATAATTTGACGACTGCGATGGACACGATTGCTACACGTTTGATCTCGTTTGATGAACGTATCACGTCATTGGAAACGCGCCTTGAGGACAGGGCAGCAGGCACCTACCAAAGCGATATTATAGTAGAGGTGGAAAGACTTAAGTGCCAATTAAATAAGCGTGATCAAGATCTACTTATGAATGACCTTGAGATTACTGGCGTGCCGGAAACGGAAAACGAAAACAAGCTGCACCTGATAACGGTCATAAGTCAAAAGGTCGGCGTAACAGTTTCGGAGCATGACGTAGTAAGCGTCACTCGAGTTGGAGCCCGTCGTGTCGTCCAGGACCAGAGGGCCAGCATTCGGAACCAGGAGGGGTCGAGCGACAGCGTGGCGGAAAGTAGGGCCCCGAACGACGGGGCTAGCACGTCGGGCTCCGTGACGGCGCGGCCCTTGGTCGTGCGGTTCGTGCGGCGTGCCCGGCGGGACGACCTGCTTCGCGCGGCCCGCGTGCGCCGTGTCGTCGATACTGTGGGCCTCGGCTTTCCTGGTAAACCGAGTCGAATCTATGTGAACGAGCGTCTTACATCTGTAAACCGGCAATTGTTTTACAAGACCCGCATGGAAGCCCATCGTCTGCAGTGGCGAGCCCCTTGGACGAGTCGTGGTAATATTTTCGTGCGACGTGACGTTGGACACTCAGCGCAAAAACTCACTTCCGAAGCTGACTTAACTAGGGTTTTTAAGTGCGAATAAGTTAGCACCATGTATACTTTTGATCTTTTTTATTGTTAGCTTGTATGTAATCCAATCTATGTTTTCAAGCTTGTCACAGTTTAGTCAATTGTTTATAACAAGCATATTTTATTTATTATGGTCTACTATATTAGTTTACGTTATAAGACTTATAAGTACTGTAAAAAACGGATACAAAATATGTTTACAACTAATATCCCTAAGTGTAACGACTTATGTCAATAATGCTTACCTTAATGGCGGGCAATATTTGTTTATGAAACTATTTATTAAGACTAGAACTCATGTTTGTAAATTCGGAACCAAGAATGAACGCATGTTTATTTCTGTAACTTTTCTTCTCGCGCTACTATTTACGTATGAAACGCATGCCATAAAATTATACATAATATGCATCATTAATGAAATAAATATGTACTTCTTATCTATATTATATATATTTTATTGTTTATCCATCTATAATCGTCATATCCATGACCTTCAGAGACAACGTAACGTTATGCATATCGCAGTCACACAACCAAGCATTTTGAATTTTACATCAATTGAACGACGCCATATGACTGCCTTAAAGCAGCTGCTTGTTAATTGCTTGTTTTGTCAACTAGTATTTTCCTATGTGATACAATTCATCATCAAAAGACAAAATCTAAAATTGGGTTTACTAAATGCTGGCTCGCTCGGAACTAGGCATGACGAGTTTTTGGTAGCTCTTAACCGTCATCCGGTGGACATTCTAGCCATAAACGAGACATGGTTGCGCGCTGGTGAAGAAGAGCGAGCGCCGTCTCCTCCAGGGTTCCGTCTGCGGCACTCGCCGCGACCGGCGGGTCAACGAACCCGCGGAGGCGGCGTTGGTTTCTATATGAGTCGAGACATTAGCTCGCGCGTACTAACGACCCCAACATCCCCCTTGGTTGAGCAAATGTGGATCCGGGTAAACCTTAACGGCAGTAAGATCGCTGTAGGCACTGCTTATCGTCCTCCGTGGCAGAATGTTGACGTCTTTCTCGAGGCACTCACCGAGTCAATATGTTCATTGTCGACATACGACCGCATTGTTTTGCTGGGAGATTTTAATATAAATACTTTGCGTTTACACGATACGAACACAAACAAATTATCTGACTTTTTAACCACTTTGCAACTTTCACAATATGTTAATAATCCTACTCATTTTACTGATCACTCAGAGACATTGATAGATTTAATATGTTCAAACACAAGTATAAGGCATGTATCCGTCAACTACATTTCTGATCTAAGCAGTCATGCGCTTATTACATGCGAAGTGAATATTAAAAAAAACAAACCGTCTCCTAGGTGGGTAGTCTATCGACCGCTTAAGGATATTGATATGGAGAGTTTCAACGCTGACCTTGAATCTATAAACTGGGAACGCCTGCTATGTGGCAATATTAATGATACTGTACACTATTTTACTTTGTATGTATTTCAACTTTTTGAACAACGCTCCTTTTAAAAAGGTCCTCATTAAAAAACAAACATACCCGTGGATTACTCATACTGTGAAAGAGATGATGCGGCTGCGTGATGACGCGCATGCAAGAAGTCGTCTGACGGGCCTGGAGATACACAAACGATACTATAAGGACCTGAAGTCTATCGTCAATACTGCCTTGTTTACCGAAAAGTCGGCTTTTTACCAATTTCATATTATGCAAAATTATGATAACCCCAAAATTCTCTGGAAAAATATTAAGCGAAATATAGTCGATTTTAAAAAACGTAACGAACTACCGGCTGATTTTAGCAACGCTGACCAGATCAATAATCATTTTCTTAACTTGCCCGCGGGTCGAAACATTACCTTATCAAGTTTGACATATTATGAGTACCACAGGTTTGGCTCCTCAACATTTGAGTTATGTCCCGTGGATGAAATAACTGTTTTGAAGGTCATTAAATCCTTCTCCAGTAATGCTATTGGTACTGACGGCATCACGCTGGACATGGTCGAATTAACTTTACCTAGAACGCTATATATTATCACCGCCATTATTAATCAATCCCTCAGTACCAGCACGTTTCCTGATGCCTGGAAGTCCGCGATCGTTAAACCGATACCCAAAATACCCGAGCCTACTGCTTTAAAAGATCTCCGGCCAATTAGTATTCTGTGTTGTGTGTCCAAAATCTTAGAGAAACTGGTTTGCATGCAGTTAACTGATTATTTGGAAACAAATAACATATTACCTAGTAAGCAGTCAGGATTCCGGAAGGCACGCAGCACGGCTACGGCTCTCCTGGATGTGATAGATGGCATCCTGTCAGCACAGGATAAAGGAGAAGCATCGCTACTAGTCCTATTAGACTTTTCTCGCGTGTTTGACACAATTAACATCTCGCTGCTGCTATCCAAGCTTGCATTCTATGGTTTTCGTAACAATACGATAAAGTGGTTTGCTAGCTACCTGTCTGGTCGCTCTCAACAAGTTGGGCTGAATAAACCTTCCGGTTTAACGGATTTCTCCCAAAATACTCCTGTGAACTGCGGAGTTCCGCAAGGTTCAATTTTAGGTTCCGTGCTGTTTATCCTGTACGTGGCTGACATAACTAACTGCTTTAGGAATTGTGACTATCACATGTATGCGGACGATTTACAAATTTACAAAAATTTTCACCCCTCGGAGACGTTAAGAGCAGTAGACTTGTTAAACGAAGACTTGTTGCGCATTGATAACTGGTCTAGAGACTGTGCCTTAGTTCTTAACCCGCTCAAGTCTAAATTTCTAGTAGTTGGCACTAAAGGCCAGGTAGGCAAAATTTCTAGTCTCAACCTTGATGTGATGTTGGGAGGGGAACGTCTTGAGCGTGTTACCATGGCGCGCAATCTTGGCCTACTCATGGACGTTCAGTTACGTTTCGAACAACATGTACTGGATACCGTTAGGAACTGCTACTATAGGCTAAAAGTGTTGTACCAGGTTCGGGCGTACCTTAGTGTTGACGTTAGGATCAAGTTATGCGATACATTAATCCTGTCCAAATTAAACTACGTCGACACGGTAATTAACGGATGCCTTCTAGCTCGCTCAAGAACGCTTATTCAACGGATCCAGAATGCCTGTGCCCGTTTCTGTTTCCCTATCCCACCACGCACTCACGTCACACCCTATCTTAACCAAGGCGGGATGTTAAAAATGGAGGCCCGTCGTTCTCTTCATTTTGCCACTCTGCTTTTCGGTGTAGTGTACGATCGTCAGCCTCAGTATCTATACAAGAAGCTGACCTTCACTGCCCGGCCGACCAGAGGTGCGATCCGTCTTGTATGCCCAAGACACGGTAAATCGGCAGCATTTCGTGGCAGTTTTCGCTACTCAGCCACGAAATGCTGGAACAACATCCCTCCGCCTATTCGTAATTCGTTAACTGTAGGCACTTTTAAGCTCCACTTCAAAAAATATCTATTTACCCTACAACTCTCCTAGCCCGTGTCGTTAACTATTTCATATATATTTTTTTTTTTGTTAGTCGTATATAGCTGTATAGCGTCACGTTAGTCTCGAAAATCCTCATAATTTATCCCATATAATTATTATCCAATATTCTGTTATATAGTCAGTTTCCTAAATACGCGTAGTACTTAATATGCATGCAACTTGCCACGTACAAACCTACTCCTAACTCTTCTTATAAGTAATTCAATATTATATTCTTAAATAAAATTAATGTAGGTATATACTGGATATGTAAACGTTGATTCATCATTTTAATCCCTAAATGTAGGTTTTAGTACCACGTTTTCCACTTTTTGCTGTTCAGAACTACCTTACAGCCCTGGGCTCCACGGAAGACCAGCGCTGTGGCATTGTTTAATGTCAGAGCATATGCTGAGTGGTGTCCACTTGCGGCCACTATAGCAGCACCACCAGACTTCTTTACGTACACGTTATTTTTAGTTTAAGCTGGTATTTATTAAGTTTCTTTTTATATATTGTGTTTTCTAATTAAGAACGAAATTATGATGTGGTGTTATTTTGGCTGGCAATAAATTCATTTCATTTCATTTCATTTCATTTCATTTCATTTCATTTCATTTCATTTCATTTCATTTCAATTCCTCATGGATCCCATCATCCAATTGAATTTTCAAAAAAATGGGACCCGCCTGAAAGCATATACTTACAAACAAAAAAAAAAATGTATGAATCGGCTCATCAATGACGGAGTTCTGAGGTAACAAACATTGAAAAAAAAAAAAAAAATACAACCGAATTGAGAACCTCCTCCTTTTTTTGAAGTCGGATAAAAATGAAATGTTTTATTTTGCAAAACATACACAGACATAATAATAACATTATTGATTATTTTATTAAGTGTCTACACCCCTATTCCGTCGTCGCAGTGTGTAGGTATTGCCCTTGTTGGGTGTTTGATCAACGGGCAAATTACCTGCCAGGGCCTTTTACGGTAGTACTTATGTTATGATATCCATACTTCCATCCATGCATCCATCTGATCCACCCATCTATCCATATCCACAAATTCTATATATCTTGGCTAAAAAGTATAGACACGCGTGAGAGTCTATGCGGCGACCGGGATGTGCCCAAAAAAGCTATACTTTTTAGCCAAGATGTAGAATTTGTAGAGCGTGGCTGGTAGAGTTAAGCCATGTGGAGTAGGAATATTTATCGCTTTACATTTATAAAAATCTTTCGCCTCATACTCTCACGCGTGCATACAGTATTAATTTATAATAAGAATTAATAAACGACGGGTCTATACTTTTTAGCCAAGATGTACAATTTGTAGAGCGTGGCTGGTAGTGGTAGAGTTACGCTGTGTAGGATATATAGGAAGCTTGGTGCTACTTATGATCTGATATCTTTTTAACGCTGAAAGCTATATATGAGCTAGGGAGTCTTGGCAATCACTTTAAATGTAATGTTTTTGGTGGGATAATATGTTCACGGTATAAATTAAACACTTTACAAGTAGTTATGTAATTTGGTTTTTCAAAAATTATCAATATTTGTGACTAGAAATACGCAAGGAGAATCTGTTTAATTTTTTTTTATAAATTATCAACACATATAATTATATTATTCAGAATAAATTGTTGAATTATAGATACCGTCTATCTATAATTTCTGGTAAGAGAAGCCAGAAAATGTGTAACTTACTGAACCTACTTTATTAATGATAGTCCCGATTGATTAATTAGTTATATTGATTTCTTCGTCATATCATAATAGAGGTACTTTTACAAAGTGAGTTGTTAGTTATGCTGTACTTATGAAATCAAAATGTGTTTAAAATGTAGTATTTTGTTTTTTTTTACAATGACGCGGCGTCTTAAAATGTTTAATTCTTTTTATTTTTACTAACAATACTTTATATAACATAGAAAACGGAAATTTCAGTTATCGAATTATGTCTAGGTTTTGCTAATTTGATTGATCTATTTAGAGAAATTGCATGTTCAGTAGAAGTAGAATTTCTCTGGAATGCAAAGAGGTTTTTTTAATGGGAATATCTACAAAAATCACCAATTTCTACACCATACCATAGAATAAGTAATAGTACCTACCTAACTTGAATTCCTAAAGAACTTGAACTCCTAGTGTCGTATTAACTTAGCTTCTGATGTTTATGAAGCCTCTTTCTTTTATAATCAAACCCGGGATAAAGCCTATAGTTGTGGCACTGCAGTGGCACACGTCAGAATAATATTTAATTACGTACTTTTAACGTTCTGGAAACTGCCCAATCCATCTTACTTACCTACTAGACAGACAACAGTCTTTGTGGACACAGCTGCAGATACTCGTGAAACAATATTTTTCTACCAGAAACATTAACGCAATTATTTCTTTACGTCAACATGATTTTGTACGCAGCAATAGATTAGGTATGGTGAACAAACGTAATAGGTATAAATTGGCTTATTATTCAAAAGTAAATCTACAAGAGGCAGACACGAGTCAATCTTCAAAAGTTGGCTCTCGACTCGTAAAAGTCAAGATATTTTTCGTGTGTTTAGTGTTTAGCAATTTATACGTCACACTTTCTGAGACTTCAATAGTACATTACTAAGCCTACTAGGGCGGTAATATAAAGAGATCGCAGGTATTTGAAGAAAACAAGGGTGATAAACGTACTCAGGCATTCTTTATTGCCCGTGATGACTATTCAAACGGGGCAGTGAGGGAAAAATCTGAAATTACAAGAGATAGGGAAATTTACTGTTAGGAGTCACGAGAACGATTTTAGAAAAAAACTGCAACTAACGATTTTCAAAAAAGAATCATACACCGGTCGGGAATCCAACCCGGTCAAATCTGTCTTACTTAGAACTTATCATATTACAGTCATATCATATGTAAACGCTCACTTTGTATAAGATTGTTTAGTATAACGTTCACTGCATATAACGAACGAAAGGTATAATTTCAAAATAATTTCGTAAAGTATAAAGTTATGTAGATATAATATCAATTGATATATCGATTAAAGCGTAATATTCACAATACCTAAGGTTTAAGAGTCCTTACGCCTAGTTTAGGTTTAGGTAGTTTACGCTCAGTTTTTGAAAAAATATTAATGTTTATGTCGTAATCTTGAATGAAAAAGGAAGCATTTTGCAAAATACGCACTCTGTAGGAATAAGGACTCTTAAAATCATATATTATTCAATTAATCTAACATCAAAAAGTATAAGGCTCGTATAGTATAATCGACTTGTATAATTTTTTTTTTAAACAATCGCCAATTATCTTAACCTAACTATCCTAACCGCCAGCGTGTCGACATCACCCCGCTTCGCGGGGTGCCTTTTTCCGCTCTAAGGGACACAAGCTAAAACTTACCTAACCTACAAATAATACCATTGTTACGATTATTTGTTGTTTTTTTTACTGCTGGCTTTGCCTCCCGAGCTCCCTTTAAAACCGTGTTCGCCCCCCATCCCCCCCTCTTTCTAGCTGGCCTAACCTAATCTACTATATTATAATCCTTATACGAAAATATACTACTGTGTTATGATTATTATATGTTATGTAGGTTAGATGAAAATATATTATGTTATTTTTTTTATTATTTATTCAGAAACAAACAGTTATTAAAAAACACACCAGTAACTGTGTTATGATCATTATACGTTATGTATGTTGTACGAACTGGAATTAGTCTATTTCAGTCTTATAGAAAATGACGTTATATAAAATTAATATTATGTCAGCTGACCGTTATTCCTTATAAAAGTATTGGTTTTGTTGTTATACCGTTAATTATATCTTGTGAATGTTATTAATATTAAATTATATATATTATACTAGCTTTTGCCCGCGGCTTCGCCCGCGTAGTAAGTGTAATTTTGCAATAGTTGTCGAATTGTTACGCCGGCAACGGCCTAGGTACTTACTACTTACTTCCGTTATGAATAACCCTTCGTCAAAACCCGTTATGGTAAATAATTTTTTATTTACTATTATTTTTATGCCCGTGTGGTGTCGGGTTAGAATTTCATCACCTCCTTTCTTCCCGTAGGTCTCGTAAAATTCGTTAAAGGAGCAAGGGTTGAGGTGTGTTGTGGGCGATGGGCTAACAACCTATCACTGCAATATCAATTTTGTCGATTTTTTTACCCACATTTATGCTAAAAGTGGCGCTGGAACATAAGTTTCATGTGCTCTGCCTACCCCTTTTTATGTAGGTACCTATTTTTTTTTGTTAAATTTACTGTCATGATAAATGAGAATCTGTCCTCTGGAATAAAAGCTAGTTTATGTTCATGATAATATTAAAATACCAAAATATCTCCACACAAGTCAAATTTGTGGCCCGGACATTGCTATAGCCTTGTTTCCTAAGATTTTTTTTCAATGCCATTCGAACAAATATTTAGAGAGGAACAAAAGTTTATATGGGAGCAACTACAATTAAAGAACATAAATACCCATATATTTGATTCAGATTGACATCGCTGGCGGCAGCCGAAATGCTACATTCGATTGTGACGTCACAGCTCCTATTTGTACTAATCGTTGTATGGAAAATCAAGTAAATTGCTGTTTGGGTCCATAGAGGTTGTACAATTTTGTTTCTATAATATCGTAAGGATTCTATTGGTAGTTTTTAATTTACTCTGGTACAATAAAAAAATGCATTTTCTTTCTAAAGTTTGAATGTCCATATCTTTTGTTGATTTTTATAATTTTTTGTCATTATACATTATTACAATAATTTGATGGTTTACTATCCATTTAGCAACATTTCGTTATCCATTTTAACATGAGGAAACTACCTACCCTATTATAAGTTAATGTGTTAAAAACCACTTTCGTATTTACCTACCTATAAGTCTATACACGTAAATTAAAATGTTTCTCATCCGAACCTTGCATCCCATTTTAACGCCCTTAGGGATATAATTTTCTAAAACGCTGTTTTTTTATTGCAATAATTAATCTTTCCATAACGTTGCGAAGTCTCTAGCTAAAAAAATATGTTTCTCATCCTAACCTTGCATCCTTTTTTAACCCTCTTAGGGATGGAATTTTGTAAAACGCTGAAAGTATTTACTATTTTTGTATTCTAATAAGCAATCTTTCTACAAAGTTTTATGTTTTTAGCTCAAAAGGAAAAGTTTCCCTCATACAAACTTTGCACCCCTATTTAACCCCTATTACGGGTGGATTTTTTTAAAACGCTGACAGCTCCTGTTTTGTATTCTAATAAGTAATCTTTCTACAAAGTTTTAAGTTTCTAGCTCAAAAGGAAAAGTTTCCCTAATACAAACTTTGCACCCCTATTTAACCCCCTTAAGGATGGAATTCAAAAATCCCATCTTATCCCTTGCCTACACCATAAAATGAAGTTCTGGTGTAAATTTCAAGTTTCTAGTCCCAGTAGTTTCGGATACAAACGATACACCCCTATTTTACACCCTTAGGGGTAAAATTTTCACAAACGCAGAAAGTGCTTTTTTTTTTATTTTATTAAGTAATCTTTCTACAAAGTTTCAAGTTTCTAGCTCAAAGAATAATGTTTCCCCCATACAAACAATGCACCCCTATTTAACCCCCTTAGAGGTAGAATTTCCAAAAATTCCTTCTTATCCCTTGCCTACGTCATAAAAGGAAGTTCTGGTGTAAATTTCAAGTTTCTAGTCCCCGTGTTTTCTGAAACAAACGTTGCACCCCTATTTTACCCCCTTAGGGGTGGAATTTTCAAAAATGCTAAAAGTACTTTTTTTCTATCTTATAAAGTATTCTCCTACAAATGTTCAACTCTCTAGTTAAAAAAATAATGTTTTCCCCATACAAACTTTCGACCCCCATTTCACCCCCTTAGGGGGTGAATTTTGGAAAACCCTTCCTTAGTGCTCCTTTAGACCTTATAAGGAACCTACATGCCAAATTTGGAATCTCTAGAACCAGCGGTTTGGGCTGTGCGTTGATATGTCAGTCAGTCAGTCAGTCAGTTTCTTCTTTTATATATTTAGATTGTTGTTATATTATATCTCGTGAGACGCACCCATCCGGAGACGAATGAATCTTGGCCCAAGCTAAAGCATAGAACTTCGTTCGCTTCGCTCGCGCGTTCGAGTAGACTGTAGCAAGGAACTTACTGATTATTATGAGTGTACTGTGGTAACCGTCACGTGGGCAGTGTTTACGTAGTTGATTTGAAGTGGGTCAGAATGGACTCAAAAGATACGACTACGATAAATCTCTCTGGAAACAATGCGCTTGCCTTTGACCCGAATATGAGCTAGCAGCACCTTCGCACTCCGGGCGTAGCACGGTTGCCATTCTATCACTTATCGTTGTGGATAAGGCATCCGTCACTCGCACTCGCATACTTGATATATACTTGATATATACGTGATGGGCGTCTTTACCGCAACGATAAGTGATAAAATGGCAACCATGCTACGCCCACTGTAGCGTTACAGCTGCATCGTTACTGAACCCTCGGGGTCGATCGTATTCATGCTCTTTTCCATATAATAAGTAATAATACAGTTTGAGGTAAACAACCATTATTTTAGCATAGGTTACACATTAGAAGAGAATTGACACTATTAGTTTTTTTTGTTTTTGTGTACTTTTAAACTTGTTGCACGCCGTGACGTCATCAGTTGGCCCCGATTCCCGACGGAAGACCGCGCTGGCCAATTAGGTCGGTAATTCTGAGTCGGGACCATTTCATGGCGCGTTTGTGTGTTGATGACTTTTCTTATGTTTTTTGTGCCATGAATATATGTTTTTTCTTTCTTTCTTCCTTTATTTCTCTTATATGCATTTATTGCTTCATATTTACTATCAAGGAGGTATTTGGGTTTTTTGCAAGGAAATTAATTAAAAAATCGGGAAAACTGACAGTGCGTTTTTCTATTTGATTTTCGTATGAACTCACGCCTCGAACGATGTAAGTATATAATACTTAACTAATTCACGTATTTCTATTAAATTTGCATGTGACAAAATGCAATAGGTACCAATGTAGGTACCTATAATATTTACTACCTACTAGTAGTACCTATTACTATAGCAACAGATGCGTAGACAGGGATTCGATCAGGAGCTTGTGTTTCACATTCCAGTAGGATATCAAAAGGCCCGTGGCCAATTAGTTCCTGAAAGAGACTAAGTTTTGCTTCAAGTATAAGTATTAAATAAGAACGATTCGAACGATATGATATGAAACAGAGAGAACGAATACACTTAATGGATGGAATGTCGAGGGCTACAGACGAAGAGGGTTTACTTTACCATTATATTCGTTCTCTCTATATCATATCGTTTAAAATTTATAAAATAATTTGTTTCATTAAGAAGAAGAACGATTCGTTTGAAACATTTCCTGATATATTTTTTAGGGTTGCTTAGTCAACAAGGAACCCTTACAGTATCGCCATGTCCGTCCGACCATCTGTCCGTCTTAGGCTTAGCTCAGTAACCCTTACAACTAGAAAACTGTAATTCGGCATGGGTTTAAAAATCAATCACGCTGACAAAACAGTAATATAAAATGCCGAAAATATTTTTTTAGGGTAAGTATCTCGCCTATACCTATGTAAAGCGGTGATATCAATTTTATTCTCTTCAAACCTATAGCGTGGGGTATCGTTGATGGATGGTTCAAAAATAATTCGGATTTCTAATAATCATTTTTCAACTCCGCGGTTGTCCTGCGTGATATTGGGCTTGCAAGCTATATAATTGCCGGCTAAATGGCTACAACTGGGGATGTAAAAAAAATCGTGGCCGTAGTACATATACTTAATGAATTTAAAAGGAAAATTGACATGGCTAAGTAGACATAACTAGTTACCGAGTATAATAATCGACCAATTTAAAATGTACTTAGAAAAGGCCAACTTTCGTACAAATGCGGCCGACGCTACCGCACCATTTACGCACCGCGTGTCGACTAAGACAGGCAACTACGGAACCTCAGGTACCCTGCGCGTGGCCCAACACACACTTGGCCGATTTTTTATTCTTTAAAAACAGATATCAAAACTGCATTTTATCCACAAGAGTGCTAAGAATATTTGAAATCCGAAATAAGTTTGTTGAAAACGTGGCCAGTTCTGATTGGTTGGTATTCTCGCATTCACGAGCTTACGGATTTGAGAAATTATTCGAACACCTTTTCAAAAAAAATTACACTATTTGTCCAGTAAAAAAAGTACCCATTAAACCGAGAGTAAGGGTATGGTCTAAACCCTACTATACTTCTTTTTCAGTTTCGTTGCTAACAACGAAACTGAAAATAGTAAGGAATTTCTGTTTCTTTTAAGGATGTTAGCGAGGTATCAACCAAATAATACAAACTTAACGCAATTTATTAATAACTACAGATGCAGACATAATTCTCTTTTAAGCAAAAGTAGGAAGGTGTTTATGAATAATATTATCGAATCCAATCCTAATAAAACCCAATCCTTGTGGAACTTAATTAAAACTGAAACCAATAAGTGTCGATGGGGTAGGGATGAGCTTGGTGCGCTTGATACCTTTAAATAAATATAAGTTACTATGCTCTATATTCCAATTGTTTCTAAATGTACGATACTATTATATACCTTCCTTGTGCACAATTTGCACCAATTCGTTTGTAATTATTATCTTTGCCTGAGACACAGGATCATCCTAGTTCAGACGCACGTACACAGAAAAAAACATTTCTCAAACCAAGAAATTGAACATTGTTACGGAGTTTTACAAAATATATTCTTGGACTAAGGATTTATACTTCAATTAACAGTTTCAGGTTTGTTCAATGTAAAAAATTTAATTGACAAAGTTATTTCTTGAATCAAGTAAATTAATTTACATTAAGACAAGTATATGCTTGAGGTTGAGGGTTGTAACTACACCAATAAAAGGTATCCACCTTACACTGCGGTTTCACTTACGTCTCCCCCGCTCCTACGGCTTCTTACACTTTACAATATTGAATTGTCAATATGAGATGGCAACCGAATTGTTAGTTATAGAATACTGAATTGACAATTTAATTACACACTAATACAAAAGAACGAAAAAATTAAACTAAAATATTAAGTTGTCATATTGATGATCCGCTTTTATCAATATAACAGATCCTAATTATTTATATGAATATATGGGATTGTTATTTTGAGAATACACACTCGTTAATACTACCGACTCGAATCATTAATTTGAAAATACCGAATAGTTTGAGAAAATTAGATAGTCGATACAACTGAGCCCGAATGTTAAATTAAGTGTCAGTTTCATATACTAAGAATAAAGGCATTTGCATTACGAGAAAACTTACAACTCTAATCAAAACGATATATAGTTATAACAACAGTGGCATATCGATAATTTAAGAATTAAGTATGTCAGATGAACAAAATAATGCTTCAGTCAAAAATACAACACATCTTAAACAAAAACATACTCTGAATCTTCTATTCACAATATATTCTTTCAGATGAATACAATATATTATTTTACATTTGAAACAATATTGTGTTCCTTATATGGAAGACAATATTGTCTTGGATCAACGATATTTGCATTGATTTAAGAAATGTTTTTTTTTTCTGTGTAATATTGTATGTACTACTTATATGTCTTAATACGCAAGCGCATTGTTAACATTAGCAATAAGGATTATGTATAATACAATTTATTATTATTATCTCTTTAGTCATATTTCTTCTTAAGTTAGGTTTGTACAATAGTTATATAAAAAGTAAAATATAAAACTATACATACAAAACATAAAATCATTATAAAAACCTAACCTAGGGTGCAGCCGGCAGCGAGGCGGGGCCTAATTATTATTATTATTGTTCTAACCCAAAGATGTAGGTATTTATTTAAATTAATCGTTTTATGTAATTGACAATGTATGATTAATACAAATAAAGACATATACATATACATATATCTTCTCTGATTGATAGGCGAGAGACAG
Source organism: Epinotia bilunana (assembly GCA_947049275.1). Taxonomy (NCBI): domain Eukaryota; kingdom Metazoa; phylum Arthropoda; class Insecta; order Lepidoptera; family Tortricidae; genus Epinotia; species Epinotia bilunana. The sequence continues at coordinate 24,227,514 of OX346262.1, forward strand.
AGAGGCTCATGAGGCCTTTTTTTCCTTACGCTACTGATAAATATGGTCAATTATCCGAATTAAATGATGATGATTATTATTATTAAAGGTGCCTGGAATAATTTATTAGCAATGCCAATTTCGCTATCAGACACAGGTAAAGTTATTGAATAGGTACCTACTGTTCAGCAATCGTTCGGCCGTTGCTTTCATTATAAGAATTTTAGAGCGCCTCTCGGGCCGCTTTTATTAGTGTTTTAGAAACTCTATTCATGAGGCGAAGGAAGTTTTCCAAAGTTATTGGAAGAAAATGCAGGAGTGGCGTCCGGCACCTACCGCTGCAACTCGAACTCACGTCAATTTCAAATCCTACATTACTAGAATGGCTACCACGAAACGCCAACTCTACTCTCTCTTCTTTCGTGTATCTCTATCGTACTTGCATATTGGAGCTACAGAGACTAAGGTGCCTATGCGATTTTCGAATTTCAGGTTAAACTAAACATATGACATGTGCCGGCTTGTTCTGCACATGTGAAAGAAATGAGAACATTGAACGTATAATTTCGTAAGGCGCTAAAATATAGAAAATGTACTGAAAACTTACCTATTGTAACGCAACCCTAGACCTAAGCAACGCAATCGAGGTAAATAGTAATATTCCAAGAATCCCGGTAGTAGTCGTCGTCGGCCATATAAAATAAATATGGCCGACGGAGGAGTTGGTTCCTATCAAAAACTTAAAGTTATGGACCTAACAAGTGCCTGAAAAAAAATTGGTGCTTTTGTCCAGTGTGTCCACATTTACGATAATTTGTTCGAGCACTCTGCCCCACTACGTGGTTTTTCTCGTTCGTAGCGGAAAGCGACTACTGCGTAGGCGCACGCTACGCGGGTTCCTGGCAGTGAAAGTGTCTGGCACAGGATATTTTTGGTCATATTTTTATACATCTTGTGAGTACTTTGACGCTGGTCTTCCGCGGATACCCTTCCAAGGGAACGGATACCCTTCGATAATAAGATACGCTTAATACATTTTTCGTCGCATAATGGTCTGCATTTTTGATTGGCTTACAAAAATGGGCCTAGGAATTCTTGTTATCTTTGTTTACCTCCTCACCAACGTGTTTTGACACTCTTGCACTGTTTGGAATTTATTGATTTAGCAAATCGACTTGGCGCGATCTGTTCCGTTGCCAATTTAATGTAATGTTGGGCGGCTATTCTTTTAATTGAAAGCTTAATTGAATTATTATACCATTAAGCTTCTTTCAGAGCATAGGCGTAAAATGGCATTGATTTAAAGACAGTAGGGTACCTACTTACCGCGTTTCGCCAACACCACATGTCAAATCTCTCTAAAATATACGTATACAAACTTTGCCCCGGTATGAAAGCGCCCCGTTTTACATTTAGGTAGTAGATATAAGGCAGTCGACCTTATAACGTTTTTATTTATTGTTTCCGTAGATATACTTAAAGACTGCCTTTTTGCTATTGCAATTCTTGACTTGATTACAATATTCGTCTCTAAGGAACCAACCACGAAATATATATTTTTATCTATTGTTCTAAAGAAGACACTGTTAAAAATTAGAATAGTGTGGCCCACTCTTTTTATGACATATAAACCTAATGATGTTATATATAAAATACTAGCTGTTGCCCGCGACTTCGTCCGCGTAGAACTTGTTACCGTCTTAGAAAAATGATTGCTATTAAATGATTGTAGGCGGAACCTTAATTATCGCTGCCCTTAACAAAGTTCTACCATCTTAAGGGACGATTTCCGAGATAAAAACTATCCTATATCCTCAAATTAGGGTCTCAAATTATCTGTACGGAAAATTTCATCTAAATCCGATCAGGGATTAAGCGTAAAAGGTTGTTAACAGTGCGATGAATTCATTAGTTAAAATTGAAAACTCTGTTTTTACACATATAAATGTCTTAAAAATCATCAACAGACGTTTCAGCTTAAATTGTATATTTTTTATAATTTATTAAACAAAGCTAAATTACTGAAAATAGTTTTGAAAGCAAACGTATCTAATGCTAAAAGACGTAGAACTTTCCATCTCCATCCGCCGTCCCCGTTTAACGGTGTTAGAGAATAATATTATTCTGATAACCAAAATAAATTTTAATATGACAAAATAATCGGCACCTACTTACTACTACTACTTACCTACCTTTCGGTTCTGGGAGCATTCCAGTTCTAATCTTACCTACATTTCTGGTACTTAGCTGTTCGGTTCTGTAAGGGTCGTGGTTCTAACTTAATTTAACCTACTTTTCTGCTAGCAGTCGGATTATGTATGACCTATACATATTTCCAACCCTTTTCAACCTCAGTAGAGGATGAATTTTAAGAAACGCCGTAATTAGTTTCCTAGTTTTTAACCGAAGTTACAGATCCCTTACTTTAAAATTGTCTTGTTCCCCGTACAAACATCCAACTCCTTTTAGCCCATTTAGGGGATGAATGTGTCCCCCTTATGGAATCAATTTAAAACAGTCTAAAACAGAAGTTACAAATCCCTTAATTTAAAAATGTTTTGCTCTCCATACAAACTTTGAACCCCCTTTAACCCCTATAGGGAATGAATTTCAAAAACTCTGAAATCAGTTTTGTAGTCATACAGGCTAAGACTGGAGCTAATAATCTCTTACTATAACATTTTCTTGGTTTCCATATTGAGACCTTGAGTCCGTTTTAACCCCCTTAGGGGTGGAATTTTTCTAAAACGCTGAAAGAACTTTTTTTTATTCTGATAAGAAATCTTTATACAACGCTTTAAGTCTCTAGCTCAAAAATGAGTGTTTCTCATCCAAAGGTTGCACCCCTTTAGAACCCTCTTAGGGATAGAATTTTCTAAAATGCTGGAAGTAATTGTTAATATTATAATAAGTAATCTGTCTACAAAGTTTCAAATCTATAGCTCAAAAAAAGGGTTTCCCATACAAACCTTGCAACCTTTTTTAACCCCCTTGGGGGTGGATTTCTCCAAAACGATTAAAGTTCTTTTTTGTATTCAAATACGTAATCTGGCTACAAAGTTTCAAGTTTCTAGCTCAAACGGAAAAGTTTCCCTCATACAAACCTTGCACCCCTATTTTAACGCCCTTAGGGGTGAAATTTTCTAAAACGCTAACAGTTATTTTTTTGTATTTATATAAGTAATCTTTCTAGAAATTGGTGGAATTTTCTAAAACGTTGAAATTACTTTTTGTGTTTTTTAATAAGTAATCTAATCTTCCTACAAAGTTTCAAGTCTCTAGCTCAAAAAATAAAGTTTCCCCCATACAAACTTTGCACCCCTATTAACATCCTTAGGGGTGGAATTTCCAAAAATCCCGTCTTATCCCTTGCCTACGTCATAAAAGGTAGTCCTGGTGAAAATTTCAAGTTTCTAGTCCCAGTAGTTTCGGCTGTGCGTTGATCAGGACTTCTTCTTTTATATATTTTGATTATAAATTATAAATTACTAATGACCTTATGAAGCTTTGCGAGCTCCGCGCTCCGTAGCTGAAATACTAGTATATGGGACAAGTTGTTCAGTACGACGGCCTACAGATTTTTCCAACCTGTTCCACATCTTCAAAATAAATGTTTAGATATTTGGTAACTAGCTGCCCGCGCGGCTGGCTTCGTCCGCGTGTTGCGAACATCCCAGGTAACTCCGCGGGATAAAATATAGCCTGTCTATCCGGAAAGTTCATTCTATACAGAGGTAAAATCATTTTAGAAATCGGCCCAGTGGTTCCGGAGATTACCCGTTACATATAAACTACAAAGCTACAATATCATAGACTTTTCCTCTTTATAATATCAGTACCTACAGATTAACCAGGGAGATAAAGAAATCACCCTTACACGACCGTGGTAGGGACGCGCCGGCGGCGCACGTTTGGAATTAAAGGCGGTCCAGTGGAAATCGCAATTAAAAATTTCCAATCGAGCACTTTCATATCGGCGTGTTTTCTTTCAATCGCGCCCGACGCAGCAGAACAGCGCGGCCATTTCCTGCACCTTCGAAGTTTGTGTACGCGATGGGCGACTGACCCAATTGTATGATTCGCCCTAATATTACCCTAATATTAACAGAGTCGGCCCAGCATGTCTTCTTCCTTTCTTCTCTGTCGCCGGTCTTTCCTCTTCATATCGTATCTCACACAGTTAATCCTTCTTTTTCTTGGCTCGTTTTTTTCATCCCAATTTTTATAATATTCTTAATTTGCTTTTGTCCGCGACATCGTTTAGGTACACACTGGTTTTAATAAATAAGACTTCATTTCTATCATAATTTAAGAGCTTTGCTCTTATCAATTGAATAGACGCGGTTCTTGATGAGCTGACATCGTATTCCTTTATTTGAGGAGATGAGTGCGGCGGCTTCCTCGCGGCCGGGGACCGTCCCCGTCAGAAACCCATCCAGCTGATCGATTTCGTAATGCATTGTACGCACTTCAGGTAGCTCTGTCAATTTTCTATTGAAAAATGACAGTTGAATTAGATATCCTACTGCTCGTTGGAAACGTTAAGTGGTAACCCATAGTTTACCCCTCTGATTCTGCACCATTGGCCCTCTGCAATTAGTTACTTAGTTACTTACTAAAACTAGTGCCGGCCTGCGCGCCCAAACTATCTCGGAATAGTCGTCGATACGATTGAAAAATATGCAAAATGTATTTTATTGCTGAAGTAGTTGTTTAGCAACAAAAGCTTTGTATTTATTTCTATTAAATTTGATTACCTACTAATATTTGGAAAATCAGAATTTTGAGACAATTAAATACAGCATAACTAGATTATTTATAAAATGATGTGTGCGCCGAATAAGATGTTTGTGAATAATCAACATCATAAATTATTAGGCAATTGTTTTCTCTTCGAATGGTATCATTGTTTTTATGGTAATATGTTAAAATATGTTAATTACGTTTCACACTAAATTAAACTGTGTAAGGGCGTTTAGCGACATAAAATGGCCAAACCTTACTTTTTTGATACAAGTATGAAACTTCGCACAGTTGTTCCTTGTGTTAAAATAAGCCGATTAAGATCGGTAGCCCTCGGGAGCCCCCCCTCTGGCACCGGGGAGAGGGGGCTAAAATACCGTTTCGCCCGGCTTCATTCTAAAAATTCTAACTGTCCACGGTTAGCTAATAGGTCAAATTTAGTATCAATTTCGGATAAATCAATAACGTAGAATCTATATCTGGTATAATATAATAATAATTTGTCAAGCAATTTATAAAAAAAATAGATAAAAATCAATATTACAATTTACATATTTAATTTTGAGCCGTCGTAAATATTGAACGGCCAGCTATTTTTGTGTACAAAAAATATCAAAATAATTCAAATTTAATAAAAAATTGAAAAAATAATACTTAAAATTACCTTTGATAACAAAAATAGTGTGATTTCTTTAACGTAGCGCGCCGTAGATAATGCCTGCCCGACTTCATTCAAAAAATTCTAACCGTCCATAACAGGTAATAGGTCAAATTTGCTATCAATTTCTGATAAATCAATAACGTAGAGTTAATTTCTGGTAAAAATAATGTAATTTGTCAAGCAATTAAAATAAAAACCATAAAAATCTAATTATGCAACTCCATTTTTTCATTTTGATCCGTCGTAAATATTGAACGACCAGCTATTTTTGTGTACAAAAAATATCAAAATAATTCCAAGTTGTTGAAATTTTGAAAAAATATAACAACTACCTTTGCTAATAATAAATAGTGTAAAAAATAAAGATTTATAGATTTAAAAATATTTTTAATACAATTTTAATTTGCACAGAAGAGTCCGCAGTAAGCTCGATTCTCCATACAAACGTAGTTACGCTCTCATTTTCCAACTACGTGTTGGATTGTAACGAAACTTTGCATATACAATGTCATGAGATATATCTATGTCTATAATTAGTTTATGTAGCTTAAGATACCATAGTAAAAAATACAGCTAATTTAAGTTTTTCATACAAAACTTGTTTTTGCTGTATTTCGTTTGCTTTATAAACTGAAACCATATAAACTAATTACAGACATAGATATACCTAATGTCAATGTATATGCAAAGTTTCGTCACAATACAACACGTAGTTTTAAAATGAAAGCGTAACTACGTTTGTATGGGAAGGTGAAATTTGGCCGAGCTTACTGCGGACTCTTAAGTAGTGGCATTCCCTTAGAGATCGGGCCTTAGAATGATTGGTCCTTACGTCGCGGAACCTCGCGTTAGTATTAGGTAAGAGCATCACTGTTAACGCCAATCACTCTAAGCTAAGGTCCCTTTCCCAAATCCATTATATATACTGCTCAAAACAGAATATGAGCCACTTACATTCTTTATATTTTATTGTTAATTATTGGACATAAACTAATTGGTAAGTGACTAATTAATGATGTCCCGCATTCTTCCGCCAGCCAGCATTTTGCGTCCATAGCCAAGCAGCAGGACTGGGTAACTTTTGATGACAAACGAACGCCTAGCCCCGAACATTAGTGGACTGCCCGTTATGTGTGCTGGTATAGGGCAGTTTCCGTCTGATGCATGTTCTCCAATTACCCGTTATTTATCGGGTTATCGAGCTCTTCGCATTGGTAATATGCCAGTTAAACATCTACTCTATTTTCATCAAGCCTTAGTACAACCCTACATCTTGTTTATTTTAAGCTGATGCCGGCATGCTAAGCTGGTTGCAAAACGTGAGTATTGTATGAAGAGGGATTTGAAATGCATCCAGTTATGTCGCACGTATCGGGAGGCGCAGCGTGGGTAGGCCCCCCACAAGGTGGACTGATGACCTGGTAAAGGTCCGAGTCCGGAGTCCGCTGGATGCGGGTGGCGCAGGACCGGTCATTGTGGTACTCTTTGGGGGAGGCCTATGTCCAGCAGTGGACGTCTTTCGGCTGATATGGTGATGATGATGATGTCTCAGGAAACTGCGCTGACTCTCGAGCCGTGTAGTTTAATTATATACTATTGTGCCTTTTCCAATTATATATTATGTTTATTTATGGCTTTGAGAAAGGGATCTTATATTAGTGATTGGCGTCAACAGTGACGCTCTTACCCAATATAAACGCAGGCTACGCGACGTAAGGACCAATAATTCTAAGGTCAGATCTCTAAGAGAACGCTACTACCCAATGTGCAAATTAAGATTGTATTTTTTTAAATCTTCATTTTTATTATCACAAGAATAACTATAGTACAGACACTCGTAGAATGAAGTACATTCTTCGGTTGTTGGCGGTAAAAGTTGATCATCGGCGCGCGACTTAAAAAAATAGTTTACACTATTTATTATTAGAAAAGATACACACAAAGGTAAAGGCACGACCGCTTTAGCCTAGTTGGTAGTGACCCTGCCTACGAAGCAAGAGGTCCTGGGTTCGAATCCCGGTAAGGGCATTTATTTGTGTGATGAGCACGAATATTTGTTCCCGAGTCATGGATGTTCTCAATGTATTTAAGTATTTATTTATCTATATATAAGTATAGTCGTATAGTACCCATAGTACAAGTTTTGCTTAGTTTAGGACTAGGTCGATTTGTGTAATTGTCCCCTAATACAATACAATACAATACAAATACTCTTTATTGCACACCTCACACAAACAAAGCAGTTAAAAAGAAAATCAGTACAATAACATGTAGGTAGAGGTAGACAACAGGCGGTCTTATCGCTGAAGAGCGATCTCTTCCAGACAACCTTTGGGTATCGGAGAAAGAGATAAAACTAGATTATGTAGTAGGTGGTGCGGAGATTATTATAAGCCAAAAATCAAAATAATTATATTAATGCACGTACAACGTAATATATAATTATATTTTTTAATATTTACAATAAACTGGCTTTTTTTAAAGTACTTTTGCATACGAAACTCACTAAGTAGTTTAGCATTTACGAAGGCACATAGTCGCTAAACATGTAGGAAAAAAAGTTTTTTGTAATTCCTTTTAGATTACATTTTTTATACAAGATATTTATTTAACGTTATTTATTTTACCGAAATTGATACCAAAAACCACCTATTAGCTAACCATGGACGATTTGAATTTTTAGAATGAAGTCGGGCGGGGCGGAGCGATATTTTCTACCGCGCGCTACATTAAAAAAAAGTCCTATTTATTGTTTGCAAAGGTAGTTATAGTTAAGTTATATTTATTGAATTAGAATTATTTTCATCACATGATTTCTAGACGAGCCCTAACCAAGTACGGTTAGAATTTTTAGAATGAAGTCGGGCGGAGCGGTACATTCTACCGCACGCTACTTATTTTTTTTTTCACAATATTTAGTGTTAACAAAGGTAAGTAATTAAAAGTTTTATTATTTTCAAATCTATATTAGAGGAGTGTATTTTCGTATTTTTTGTATATAAAAAAGCTGACCGTTCAAGATTTACGACATTTTAATTAAAATAGTTTTTTTTTAATAAACTTCTTGATAAGTTATACCAGAAATGAATTCAACGTTATTGATTTATCCGAATTTGATTCCAAATCTGATCTATTAAGCTAACAATGGACAGTTAGAATTTTTAGAATGAAGCCGGATCGAGCGGTATTTTAACCCCCCCTCCCCGGTGCCAGAGGGGGGGCTCCCGAGGGCTACCGATCTTAATCAGCTTATTTTGACACAAGGAACAACTGTGCCAAGTTTCATACTTGTATCTAAAAAAGTACGGTTTTTCACTAACCGCCCGCACTATTTTAGGGACCCGTGGTCGTCTGAAATTAACGAATTTTCATTTTCATTTTAATTAAAAAATATATATATTACGGAAAAAATGGATAACGTTGCGTCTATAAATAGGGAGAAGCGCAGGAGAATCGGTTGAGAAATGCGCTACCACGAAAATCGAAACTCGAAGTTCGTATATCTGCGTCACTCGAGTACAATAAGTGCGATAGAAAAGGCGATACCCGAACATCGAATCTAGATGTTCGTGGTTCGGACAGCGGAACAGCGGGACATCCGACCATTACGAAACAATAGTTCGTTCGCTTCGCTGCGCTCGCTCGTTCAATTAAGCATACCTCTCATCTCAGCCCGACGATGACGCGCATGCTACCAAATATAGTCCTACGTCCAAAACTGTAAAAGTAAATCTTGTTAAAAAAAACGCAAGTTTTAAACCACCTTTTAAACATAGCCGGAGTCTTAGTTTCAGATAGAGTATACAGACACCACCGGACCAGTTTCTCATCATACCCACCGGATTCCCACTGCACTATGTATGTGTGTGTGTTTTATTTATTCACTAGTGACTATATTATGCATATAAACCTTCCTCTTGAATCACTCTAACAAAAAAAAGCATCAAAATCCGTTGCGTAGTTTTAAAGATCTAAGCATACATAGGGACAGACAGCGGGAAGCGACTTTATTTTATACTATGTACCTAGTGATCGAAAGGGCGCAGGTGATGGTATAAAGAAAACGCCTGTCATAAAATTTAAATAAACTTTAATTTCCACTTTCCTATCTGTAGCTCGTTTTACAAGGATGCGTTGCGTAGCGAGGTTAACGCCCAACTCCCCGTTTCATATATATCTACCCACATACTACATTACATACTACATATAATGCATATGTGCATATCTCTATGTACGGTATCGTGCAGTGATTTTCATTTGGAGAACAGAGATAAATGTACTTAATAGTAACTTAAAATCTAGATTACAAATAATAATAATAATATTTTGTTCAATATTGCAAGCCAATTTATGTTTTTATTTATTCCCTCTCCTATATGTTTTTACTGAAGGTAGTTAGGTACTTACTAGATGTCGTATCTACAACTACATAGGTCATGACAAAATTATAGTAACTCAACTAAATGTTTTTTTTATTGCTACTGCTCGGGTACCGATAATCGACATAAGGTCTGGTCTAGTTGATCAGAAATTAAAGATAAATTATCATTTTATTAGTTAATGCGTGGCAACCCTAGCTATCGACAAGGCTGAGCGAGTGAGCGATGGCGTCACCATCAATATATATGTAATTATCACAGAAAGGAGCCATAAGGTGTGTGGAGCTGAAGGCTTCGGACTGTTCGGAGTGACCTGCGGGTGTTTAATAGTAAGTAAATCATCCCGCCGTGTACGCTTCCCGCGTGGCCGGGGAACCAGGTATGGTAGTCACTAGTCACCACTTACCCCTATTATTATATATACCCTATACCCCTATTACCTATTATAGCTGGAGTCTGAGATTCGTATCGACGCGTAATCGAGGTCAGACTTGCGCTCGTTGGTCGGTTCGCGCTCGAGTGGGGTCCCGACCCTCGGGGCCTCTTATGCCACTTATAACAGACTGTCTGAGCTGTGGTACCCTAACACAACTATGCAAGTGGGGAACACAGAAAAATTCCGAAGAGTCATTTCACCGAAAACATCATTATTCCGAAATTTCAATATTCCGTTTGCCATTTTTCACTGAACGAAAATTTGAAAATGGAATACTACGGGTACTGAAGGTCCTTTCCAAGGTGCCGTCCCTTTTGGCCCAAAGTGGCGCAAAAGGGACGGCACCTAGGAAAGGACGACACCAGGACGGTATGGCATTAAAAGGGACGGAAAACCGTCCTTTTTGGGACGATCTGGCAACACTGGGGTCCAGTCTCTTGACCAAACAACTTTTAGCCAAATGTATCATTTGACAAATGTTTCATTTGACCTAATGCATTTTTCGTCAAAACAGTGGTATTTTCGGGTATTCTTTGAATATCATCAAATAGAAGTCATTAGGTAAGATTAGGTTTGTTTTATAATAATCCTATAAAGCTTTCTATTTAAGAAAAAAATGCATTAGGTCAAATGAAACTTTTGTCAAATGAAACATTTGGCCAAAAGTTGTTTGGTCTAACATTAGTGAACCGTTAGAAAAAAAATGTTGACCATAATAACTTAGATCTTCAGCTGTTGCCGAATTTGATATACCTACCTAACTACCAGTGTTGCCGGTTCACTAATGTTAGACCAAACAACTTTTGGCCAAATGTTTCATGTTGTTTCATGTGGTTTTTTTTTTCTAACATTTATTAGAAGAATGGTTTCTGACGTCAATCACATATCCATCTATACATTTACTAGCTGTTGCCCGCTATTGCTATTGCTATTAAATTATTGTGGGCGGAACCTCGATTATCGCCGACCCAAACAAAGTTCTACCATCTGAAGGGATGATTTCTGATATAAAAACTATCCTATATCCTTCCAAGGGTCTCAACTCATCTGTACGAAAAATTTCATCTAAATCCGTTCACGGATTAAGCGTAAAAGGTAACAGTGCGATGAGTTCATTAGTTTAAATTGCAAAATTTCAAGTGAAAACTTAAGAATCATCAACAGACGTTTCTGCTTAAATTGTATATTTTTTCATAATGTAGGTACCTATTAAAGAAAGCTACATGACTGGAAAATTTTGCTTAAGTTTTACTCACGTTAGTTCGGGCTACCTGTATAGTTTTGAAAGCAAACTTATCTAGGTAATGCTAAAAGACGGAGAACTTTCCATCTCCATCCACCGTCCCCATTTAACGGTGTTAGAGAATAAATTATTTTGATTAAGCCCCTTTACCCCCTTATTTCACCCCTTTAGGAGGCAAATAGATCTACATATTATAAAATAAACCTGCTGCCCTGCTTTCATGTTTCTAGCCACAGTTTAATATTAAAAATCACACATTACTTAGGTAAGTATGTGAATATCTTAACTCCTTCAAGGGATGAATTAGGAAAATATCCCTTATCAATGTTTTTGACTGTACATTAGGAGCTTGTGGCCAAAATTTAAACGTCTAACTCTAAAAACGACATGATTCCCATACAAACTTTCAACTCTTTTTTAACCGCCTTAGGGGATGAATGTTTGTAACATCGCTTAATCATTTGCTTTGCTTTTTAGTAAGATACCTTCATACAAAGATTCAAATCTATAATTTTCCAAATGAACGATTTCCTTACGACGGTTCGACCCCTATTTCACCACTTAAGGGTTGAATTTCGAAAAATCCTTTCTGAGTACACGTGTACTAAGAAAATTTGGAATATATATACTTTACAGTACGTGGACGTCCACGTACTGTAAAGTATATTGTATATTCCAAATTTTATGCTTATAACTTTAGCGGTTTAGGAAATCACACATTACCTACTTATGTGAACTTTCAACCCCTATCTTAACCCCTTCAAGGGATGAATTAAAAAAAAACCCTTATCAATGTTTTTGACTGTTAGGAGCTTGTGACCGAAGTTTTAAATGGCTAACTTTAAAAACGACATGTTTCCCATACAAACTTTCAACTCTTTTTTAACCCCCTTAGGGGATGATTTTTTATAGCAAAGTTAAATCATTTGTTTGGCTTTTTAGTAAGAAACTTTCATACAAAGATTCAAGTCTATAACTTTCTAAATGAACGATTTCCATACAACGGTTCGACCCCTATTTCACCCCCTTAAGGGTTGAATTTCGAAAAATCCTTTATTAACACACGTCCACGTACTGTAAAGAATATATGTTCCAAATTTCGTGCTTATATCGTTAGCGGTTTAGGCTGTGCGCTGTCTGTCAATCACCTGTCAATAGATTAGTAACGAAGAGTTTTATATAAGTATATAGATAACGAAACAAATTATTTAATTAAATATTTTCTTTCGTGTTATTTTAACGAGGAAGTTAGCCCGATAATTTTTTAGACGATATGATACAGAGAGAAAGAATATAATAGGAAATAAACCATCTTCGTCTGTAGCCCCCGACAGGATGGCAGACGAAGATGGTTTATTTTTCCATTATATGCTTTCTCTCTGTATCATATCGTCTAAGACATGTCCATCTGTTTCGTGCTCTCACTTCTACAAGCGCTGAGTTAAATGTATCAGAAAGATTACTAACACAATAAGTACCTACTTTAAGTACATACGTTGTAGCTTCATGTTTATTCTTCCTCTTCATTTGCATAAAATAGAACAGTAAGGGTATCAAAATCCGATGGGAAATAGTTACTTTAAAGTGAAGCTTTTGAATTTAATACAGAACTGGACTGCTGGCTCGTATTAATGGACCCCGAAGGAAATTAAAGTGGATTCGGACGCCACTACTGTTGCCCCGAAAAGTAAAATGTGCGGCGAATATAGAGACAAACACTTATACCCGTGGATTTGGTTCGTTGGGTGCATATCAAATTTTATCACCCAACGAACCAAATCCACAACATTTAAGCATTAGGATCATGTGAGAGGCATCGCAGGGGCTGTAGACTGGCGGCGAAGGCAGGGTGATCTCGAACTACGGACGCGAGTTCATCATCATCATATGAGCCGAAAGACGTACAATGCTGGACACAGCCCCCCCCCCCCCCCCTCCCCCCCAAAGAGTGCCAAAGTGACGGTCTAGTTAGGGCATATAAACTGTAATTTTTGAAGGGCAAAATAACATAAGTATCATTATATATATTAATCCTAAGACATAAGTAAAGTAACGCAATTAACCTGCATGAGAAATCGCTCAACCTTGGCTATTCAATCAACATTTTAATTCGGTTTCATCGCTAGTGGCATATAGAGGCTCCGTTCTTTTGTTTAGTCTTGAAGTCTCTTAAAAGTCATCAAAATCGATTAAAGAATCACAAAGGAGACAGCGAGATATCAAACCGATTGGGGCCCCGTCATTCTTCATCAAGCAACTTTGTCGTCAAGTTTATTGCCGTGCCGAGTTAATCTCTCTCGCACTTTCACTAAAACATGTACAGTTGAGTGTAAAAATATGGGTGCATACAACTTACTCATAAATATGTCCCATAACTCTTATGTCAGCGGATTAAGGTTTTGGTACTTATTTATGAGAAGATGTTATCGATTTTTGCACTTGGATGTATGTAAAAACGGAACAAATAAAGCCGCCCGCCGCACCGCAAAATAATATTAACAAGAAAAAAATATACTGCTTGGATCAACTAACTTTACCAAGATACTTATTATCACGATATCGTATCAAGATCATCAAAGGCTCAAAAGGGCAACGAAAAGTTTTATACTTTAAAATTTCAAAGAGCTGTGATGCTGCGAAAGATAAAAAATCTGGAAATAATGGTTGAAAATACTGTTAAATAACCTTTTATGTGATTATGCCGGCGGCGGGGCACAGTCGACTACTGACAGATGTACTTATATCCTTCTTGTCACCTTATTGTGTTGGAATGTGATGACAAATTGTAACAATGCTTTGTGCCGTTTTTTTCATAGGTACAGTCGAGGTCAAAGATATGTTTACACTTTTGCACCTTACTGCTTTGTAATAAGGTGCAAAAGTGTAAACATAATTTTGACCTCGACCATAAAAAAATCTGTGGATATATATTTTTGCACTCAACTGTACAGTCACCTGCAATAATACGAGATTCTATTATATTCTATTCTATTCCATTCTACTGTAGCTGGTCTAGCACCAGCTACTCTCTGGTATCGGCAGCGATAGTGGGGTTATAGGTTATTTTTGGTGTTTATTGGTAAAGATTCGAAACACTACAGATGGAATAGCATATAATCTATATTTACTTCACCGAATTATATCCACAACACTAAGATAAAGTGGTAGTTTGTAATGACATTAATAGGTGCATGTATTTACCACGCATTTCACTGATGATTCGAGTCCCTTCCAGCGCTAGTGGTCGTTACGGCTCTTGTAATTATGTTACAAAAATTCTAAAGAACATTTGTTAAAGGGAAACACCACTACCTATTACTAGGCGCCTGCGCTGCCATTTCACCTGTCAGCCGATAGGTCACACGTCTCATACGTGATGTTCCTTATTTATTTACTAGCTTCCGCCCGCGACTTCGTCCGCGTGGACCCGGGATAAAAACTATCCTATATTTTAATCCAGGCTATAAACTATCTTCGTGCAAAATTTCAATCAAATCGGTTCAGCCGTTTAAGCGTGATTGAGTAACAAACATCCAAACATCCAAACATCTAAACTTTCGCATTTATAATATTAGTAGGATTACTGATGCTTGTACAGCACGCGGCGCTTGTATAGGTAAGTAAGTACGTATCGTAATCCGAGTGTAATCAGCTGCGCAGGAAGCTCAGCGCGACTAATTGCAGGCCGCGACGGCGACGGCGCGCGTGTGGGTAATTCGCTTTGTGCAGCCTCGCCTACCCCCACAACATCCATTTTGCAGCTAAGAATTTGGTTTCAATGCGATACCAATCTGATCTTAACATCAGCGAAGATTGTACGTACCTACTCTTCGCGGGGTAAAAAGATATACAGGGTGGAAAGTTAAAACGGGGCAGTAGGGTCAGCTACTAGATCCCTTGCCGCCACGCAAAAATAGCATTAGGATTTCATTCCTAACTTTTTAAGTGATGACAATCTACATGCACAGATTTTTGAAAAAAGTACAGTCAGCGAGAAAATCATCAATTTTGTCGATTTTTTTTAATGCTGTTAGATCCCATTCCTATTAGGGATCAAAATACTCTTTGGGATCGACTAAGGTTTGACTTCTAGAACGCCCAGAAATCAAAGAAAACTTTACACAGTATGTGTGGGGAATCCCAAAGCTAATTTTGCTCATGTTGTTGCTTTGTGTTGCGCTGTATATCGAAATCGGAAGCCTATTATTGCCTGACATTTCCAATTACAATAGCATTTTAATCAGTATTGCGCGCTCGCTAACTAACATAAGTATTTAGCTAGGTAACCCGTGTGCCATTTATCAACCTATCTATATCTAACATATTGGTAATTATTAAATAACAGACGATCATTTGGTGGTCATTTTTTCAACGTATCTTAGGCCGATAGATTCAAGTCGATTCACATGTGAATGATGATTTATTTGAAACACAGCACAACATTAAAACTTGCTTAAAACTAGAGAGAAAAAAGAAAGTAATGTAGTCCTAACATGTGCCCCACTTGTTCCGGAATGGGTCCCTGTTTGCACGAGATGCTGTCCCCGCGGCAATTTGTAAGCCGCGAGGATGTTTATTTTGTCTAGGAGTGTTTGCAGCCGGGCACAGGCTGCTTTGGGATATTCCGTGAAATCGTATATTTAGATATAAATGTATTTCGTTGCCATGTACATAAATACAATTACTTTAATGTGCGGCTGAAGCAAAAATATTTGTTTAGTAATTTCTGTTGAAGTAGGTACTCATTTATGAAGTGCACAGTTAATTATAAGTTTTTGATAATTAAATAACTTAAATTAGACACTGAAACGTATTTTTTTCTCAATACAATTTTATGTTACATCATAATGTGAGTAGATCATCTATCTATACATAAAATAAAGCTGAAGAGGGTCAAAAGTCTGTACATGGAAGATATTTGAAAAAAAGTTGTCGGGGGATACTTAGAATCGATAACAGAAAACGCTCCAACAGTTTTTAGAATTTTTGTCTGTTTGTCTGTTTATCAGTTTGTTTGTTTATGTGATCGCGCATCACGTGAAAACGGCTGAACGGATATTGATGCAAACTTCATTAATATGTCGAAAAAATCTCCGGCCAGGTTTTAGGCTATAAAAATTATAAAGATAAGGGTGCACAGAGGTTAAAAAATGGGGTTGAACTTTGTATGGAAACTCCTTGAATCTATGAGCTAATAAAGACTTGAAAATTAGCGAGCATATACTTGACTAGAAAATAAAAAGAATCTCATTCAAACTTTTAGCAAAACAAATATAAAACTATATAATAACCAAAACTGGTATCATACCTCCGCCGATCGTCAGTGACTGAAGTTCCAATATACTCGTAATTAGGTATCTAATGTCTTACAGTTACTTAATTATAATGGAACTTCAGTCACTGACGACGTCGCTGTTGATATTGAAAAACCAGCAACCTTGATCTCTGCCTATATTTGCTACGAAATCAGAGGTCATCTAAAGTTGTTTGATAGGCTTTGAATACTTATCTCGAATAAGTAATCATAGTTCACCAAGTTCCCCAGGTGGTAGCGAGGCCAAAGGCCGAGCTTTACTTTGGAATGAAAGGCCCAAAGCATCCCTTTAGAGAGCGCTCTCAATGCGAGCCCCTACGGACGGAGGCAAGCGAAGCCGAAGGCTGAGCTTTTCGTAGGAATTTGAAGGCCTATAGCATGCTTGTAGCACAGTATAATAAAGAGTACTACCGTACAGTATGGCCACTCCCTGCCTCCCGTTGAAAGTGCCGCCCACCCGCTCTCGGTTACCTCACAGTTACCGGCTGGCAAGGACGCGACGACTCGGTGCGCAGAGCGGAGGCCACTTAAAATATTTAAATAAGTATCAAACAAATATTTACAAATCCTTTTCTAATGGGCGTGTGTTGTGCTGTGTCCGGTTGTAACTAGTTTTAGTGAAAAACCAACTTACAATATAGGTACTTATGTTAAATATTTATTTTATCCTATCGGTTTTAGACCTAAACCTATCAGATCACACTGAAAACAACACAATATCTATATGAACAAATATCATGTTTTCAGTTAACTAAGTAGGTACGTAATATTTTGGTGGCCTGAATTTCCTTACAAAAATTGTGTTACCTATACCTACTTCGTTTTTAAATACTGATTCAAAATAGGAAACTTATATAAATCGAGCTTAGATACCCACCTTACAGCATAATATGATTCTTATTTCTTCCTAATTTGCGTTATGAGTTTTGAGTCATTGAGGTCATCGAACTTGACGCGGGCGGCGCGGCGCGCGGCGTTTTCTGCGCATGCTTATGTTATAGCCTTGTGCGTAAGAATATTCAAAAACTGGATCGAAAGAAAATATCATTAGAATCTGTTCTCAAAATTTCATGAGAATCGGTTAAGAATTGCGACCTGTAGAGGAGAACATCCGGACATACAAAAGCAAAATGCTCGAGTCAAAACATAGACCTTCGCTGACGCTTCGGTCAATAATATTCTCACAAAATGAAGTTTAAAACGTTTTTGTTTATAATTAATTACAAACACACAAAATAATTCAACGCCGCTATTACAAGGTCATCTCATATTGCCTATTGCGTTCCCGATTCGCGAACGCACTAAAATGGCGGCAACCCTAGCACGTCTTATCGCACTCACACAAGCATGGTACGCGTTCACCTACACGAGCTTAGACTATGTGGGTAGGAACGCATTTGTTTCATACATTTGATCGCCAGTGTCCGAGGTCTGCTTGTAGAGACCGCTCCCTAGGCAAGCCCGAGGGCCGAAGATCCGAAGGCAAGCCCCCACGGACACTTACAATCCGGGCAGTTGTAAGTACCTAAACATGTTTTGTAACATATTTTGCTTTTAACACGTTTGTTCGTTTTTTGGCGCAGCGGACACGCCTTTAGCCCGCGAGCTACGTGCAATATTTTGTTAGTCACTTCCCCCGGTCGACAACTTGTGAGAAGCTTAAGAAAGTGGTATCATGAAGCCCCGTGCACGTCAGCTGCGGCTCCGTTGGTGGGTTGACCAGCGACAGCCAGACATAGCAGGCGTTAATCTGCTTTAAAGTGCATGGAAAAGTATCAAATCAAAATCAAATCTCTTTATTCATAGACCAACTTGGATCAATCAGTGTTAGTAATACTTATTTATTGGTAATCTTATCGCAGATTTAATTATATTATATTATTACTATTATTAACATAATCGCGCCGTCGCTTTAACGGCGCGTTTATAGTAGGAATATATTTTAACATGTTCGTGTGACGATCTGACGAATATTCCACCACTATACAGCCAGCTGACGATTTTATTTTGTCAAGATACTGGTTCTTTTTTACGTGTTTGGGGCTGTCACTGGTCAACCCACCAATGAAGCCGCAGCTGACGTTCACAGCTCACGGCGGTGCATTGGTCTCGCAATACAGATGGTAGCTTGCGGCCTATATGCGAAAGTTGAGAATACAGATTTTTATTTTTCTCGCGCATCTTGGGATTTTAGTAAGCAGTTCTACGACTAGTGTTAAAATAAACTTACACCATATCAGGTTACATTGTAAGTCTCATGTAACACTCAATGTTGAATGTGATCGCATCTTCGCCAGTAAAGTCAGTTACGTCTATAAATATCGATGGCAAAAAGCGAAACTGCTGTAACCGCCAAAATGCAAACTTTACACCAGAGCCCACCGTTTTTAAACAGAAATACTTGAAAATTAGATCAACTACATACTTCATAGATTGCTTTCAATTGACATTCTCAAAATTTAATGAAAGTGCGTAGTTTCCATTTTAGTGGCGCTTACACCAATAGTACTCATGTTTTCATAACGTTTTAAAGGAATGTAAAGGAAAAAGGTAAATGTACTCAAATCGCTGGCCCAGTACAAATTCTATAAAGCATAAATGCTGTAACCTAATGCATATTTATTTGAATGAGAGATTTGTAATAGGATTAGCAGAAATGTGTTAAGTGTCCATCGCCAAAAAATTACCGAAAAATGAAAACGACTTAAGTATCAATCGGCTTTTATTTAGTCACTTTTTAAAAATGATGGCCTAGTTTATATCTAGGTTTTCAATCAATAAAAACTCAAAAAGGGCAATCAGAGCCCTAAAATCTCCACCACTTACTAGTCTTAATGTCTCTCCATAGAAATATAACATACAATCAATCTAAAATTGCTAAGTAAAATCTCAAAAGCCGTTAAAGGTTGGTCTTAAAAACCTAACAATATTATAACAGGTTAAGACTAATAAAACCGTTGTTATGGCTAATCTCACTATAACTTTGGGACATACTAAAATTAACATTAATAATTATAGTCTCATATTCTCAAAAACATACAACTACAACTGAAATAATGACTTTTTCAACCGAGTAACTTACTAATACCTACTAGACAATGATATAAGATCTATGCTTCAGTAGAAAAAAAAGGTTTTAGAACTCAAATTAAATATTGCTCTCAGCCTTGTAACTTTTTCAAGCATAACATTATCTTAGGTTTATAATACTTCCGTAAAAAAATGTTTTAAGAACTGAAAAAAAATCTCTTTCCCAGCCTCATATACATTATTGTCTTAGTGTTATACTCTCGTAACATTAAGTATAAAAACTCAAATAATCCTTTTCTCAACAACTCGACACACAAAACCCGCACTACGCACAACCTGACGCTCCCGCGACCGCCTACCGTTTCGTGTACACCGGTAACATCGCCGCCTGCGCATATTTCAATGGCGGTAACGTGAAGTTGTGCATACTTCACGACGTTTTAAAAATGGCGTATTTGTGGTATGTTTGTTATATCAAAATTGAATTCTTCTGAAATGTAGTAAACGTTGATCATAGATAATAATATTTGAGCATATATGCAGTAAGTGTCTGGGGTATTTTTTTTGCAATATGCATAAATGCTGTAACCGCCACGGAACTGAATTTCTCAAATGCTGTAATCACCGAATTCTTTGAATTATTTAAAACTGAAATGGGCGTAAGTATACTTGTTTCGTCAAGAAAATACATTCGTTTTGCGACGTAGTCCAGTTTTTTCTAAGCGTTGTAGAGACATGGGACCCGGACCATTCGACGCAGAAAAATTCGCTGATACCGAATATGCAAAAAAATTTTTTTGACCAAGTGGCGGTTACAGCAGTTTCGCTTTTTGCCATCGATATGTATACGTTTTCACACTTAAGTCTTGGTAATAAGACTCAAAATTGCATGTATATTATTAGAGCCCACCGTACAAAGTCGCAATTTGTATCTAGACAAGTTTGAGTTTACGGCGACTTATAGGTACCTACCTATAAACACTTTATTGTATAAGCCAAGTTCTATTTCCTGAACGCCAAGGCCAGTTTTTTCTTCTTAATTTAAGAGTTAGCCTCTTGTCGGTGGAGTATTTTCAATTTCTCTCTGTCGTACGCCAGCCCTTTGATTTGCTGATACGACACATCAGCTTTTTCCTTTATTCAAGGGGGAAGGAGAGCAGGGGAAGACCACGACGCAGTTATATAGACTAAATAAGGGAAAAAGCTGGTGTCGTGGCCAGTTTTAGTAGTAACTATTATTAGTGCTCGCTTCCTCGCGCTTCTAGCTCACGTGTCGGAGCGAGAGCAGGCGACACAGACCAAACAATTCAATACGTTTAGTTAAATACAGCCCTACGCATACACATTCATTACACACATTTTTCCAAGATTGTAAAAGTCCAATCGACATTAATATCGTCACCATCCTCCAAGCGCCGCGCTACACACCACACACCACACACCACGCAGTTACGGTAGGTAACATTTTATCTGCGTATAACAGGGGAGCTGTTAGAGCGTGTTTGACTCCCCTGCCCTGATACGCAGATAAAATCTTACCGTATCTGCGTAGTGTGTAAGCACGCTTTAAGTACCCGCTTGTGTCCTATCGGCTTTAACATAATATACTGCAATAAATACTTGTGTGTGTGTGTGTGAGCTGCATAACTCACAGTCTTTACAAAAAGGCCAAATTGAATCGATAAAAAAATCTAAGTACATTATTATTGAACCTGGTCACAAAACTTAACGAGAATTGGTTGAGAAATGCGACCCGTAGATGCGAGCAGCCGGACAGCCGGACATACGAAAGCATGTTGACCCCAGCTGAAACGGAGAACTTCGTTCGCTTCGCTCGCTCGTTCGATTAAGTACCTACTAGTACTAGCTGCAGAACGAAGGCACGAACGATCTGAATGCTCTTATTCCCGTGGCAATAAAGCCAAGTTTATATATATATATATATATATATATATATATATATATTGAATCTCTTTGACCGAATAGGTACGATATTACATGTAAAAGAATCTTTAACCCTTTTCCAGGCCTGCATTTGAAAAATTACAATCAAATGTCAATGTTTTTTATTGACATTAAGATACATGTTTGCCAGTCTGTATCTGGTCGATATAAAGCCTCTGCCTGGAAAAGGCTTGTTGTCTGTTGAATATTTTTTTTACATCTTTTTAAATTTTTCAAACATAATGAAATAATCCATAAAAGGAACACTATTACCGGCAAACATTGACGTTGAAATAAACAAACACCTCCCCTAAAACATACTCATAAAAGGTTCTATCTTAGAAGGAGGAGATTGGCCCCCACCGTCACTCCATAGGTACAAGACGCGAGGGTATTACCCGTAGAGGGGGGTTGCACTTTTCGCCGAGTGATTACGTTGTCACCTGCCGGGATGCAATTTGTGGACGTTGCTAGGGCTGCCCTAGCGCGACGCAGTCAAGTAAGCTGGTTAATTACTCTCGGAATTTATAAGAAGCTTTGTATGGTTTATTAAGGAAGCGAAACGATGTTGGGACGAGGGAAATAGTTAACAATGGATTTAAAAAATATATTGCAGGCTCGGAATAGGGTTCACGAGGAAGATAGAAAATAATATTGGTATTTTATATTCCGCAGCAAGAGTTCATTGTAGAACTAATCGTTCTTGTAATTACTACTGGATAAGTTACATGAAATGAATAGACAATCCAAATGCGAAATGAATACTGGCGGTTGACGAGTTATATTATCTTGACGAGGGGCCATTTTAACGCCGATGCAATCACAATAACACCGGATGATAAACTTATGTCGCAAATTATAAAAAGAGGTTCGATGTTTAAACAGTTACATTGACATTAGCTGGCTCTCGCTGCACCGATAATACAGGTGGTATGTGAAACGCTTATCAGTTGTTCAAAACAAAATACACGTACTAGATGACCTTATACGTACCTATGTGCTACCACGAAATCGAACACGTTAAGAGTGTACTCGTATTGATTAATGCAGTACCGGACGTGATCCGGCTCGTTGTGAGAAAAGGTGAGGATAAATTAACCGGCTCCCCCCAGCATGTAGACGTCACTCGACTACTAAAAGATATCATTACTTTAACCGAACTTCAGGACCTGTGTAATAACTCGGTATCGAAATCGGAAGTAAATCATTCTGGGAACAAGTTAGTAAATGACTTTTTCAGCTTACGTACATACGCGCATGCGTCAATAAAAGAGCTGCGCCGACGCCTAGAAAAAGACCAGCGGAGAAATCTCCGACAAGTAAACATCAGACAAAAAATTAATCTCAAAATATTACTGTTATTACCATCATGTACCTGCATTCTAGCAAATAAATGTATTTCATTTAATTTCATTTCATTTCAGGGAATGTGTTCTTACGTAAGTGCCATGCGCCTTAATTCCAAAATATCGTGCGCCTGTTACTGCGGCGCGCGGCGCACGCGCCACGTAACGTGCGCACGCGCCACGTAACGTGCGCACGCGCCACGTAACGTGCGCACGATACCGTCGGCCACAGTACACCGTGTCATGCACTTAGACGCAATCGACATTATCTATTACTTTTAGGATTTTTAGGTTATTTAGACTTAAGGGGATGCCTTGATTCGAGTCGAACACGCCCCCTAGACAAAGACACGCTTATGCCTTCCGCGCACGAGAAAAAGAGATGGAACACTCTTCGGGAATGGCTTTTTTGGACAAATTTCGATAAATAACTTTTTTAAAGTGAGATTTTAGATGAGATAAAATACTATAGTATTAACTTGATTGTGTCGTAAACTGATGTATCGTTTGAGTAGGCTGAGTAAAAAAAGGAAAATATAGACCCAACTTTGGAATTTTTTTCTATCGAGAAAATGTTAAGCAATCATGTATCGGTAAAATCAGAAAAACAATCATATAGTCAAGAATCATATATCTGAAAATCAGACCTTATTGTTTGTTAATCTAGTCAGAACGGCGTTTCAAAGCACGCGATAATTTCCAATGCACCGCCTTAATGGAACTTCCAGATCAGATAGGTTAAAACATAATCACCAGAGAAAATGAGCCAGCCCTACGTGTGCTCGTCACATGCCAAGCGCAGACGCGAGCCCCGGGTGAGTCCGTATATTGGCACTTGGCAGGGCCCAGTTTGCCCAAGTAGCGGCTCTCGGAACCTCCCGGACGGGACGATACACGCCTGTATTAGAAAATTAATATGTCTCTCTCTAGCAAAAGTGACCTTATTGCGATTGGAGCTATTGCCATTCTCGCAGTAAAACAGCGGTGACGATGACATATGATAGAGACGATGATGGGGAACACTATACAAAGTCATTTAGACGTTTTCCGTGCAAGAGCACTCACGTACAAAATAAAAATCAATAATTCCTATAAACTGATACAATTAGGGTAAAACCCGGATAGATGCCCCACTGGGATAGGTGCCCCAATTCCTAAAAACCTAACTTCCCAATATCGCAGCACTGAAATAGTAGGTTTATAGGATGCGCCAGCGACACCCACTTTATTCCCCACGGCAATCAGCCGCGTGGAATGAAAGCGTCCCGCGTGTGTGCACCGATATCTCCGCGAGACTCGAAAAAAATTTGACAAAGTTTGGAACGTAAGTATTTGTTGAAGCATAACTTTTGAACTAGTTATAATTTTGATTCTGTTTTTATTATATGAACACACAGATATGTTAAGTACATATCTAACTACCTATATTCGCTCCATTGTTTATTTGAGTCAAAAAATGAAAAGGCATTTATCCATATCGAAAAGGATAGTCGCCCCGATTTTTCGAGGTATAGTTGCCCTTAGGGGCAACTATCCCGTGACCCATAGAAACCGCTGAATTTACTTTTTTTGAAGTAAATAACTTACTTTTTCTAATCGATTCGTACTGGTAGGTTTATGATACGTCTATACCCTACTTTAAGGTAGATTGTGCTTGTGTGTTTTAAAATTCAAGTCATAGATATCGAAAATATTAAGCAACATTAGTAGGTAAATGTTTTTTTAATTGTGTGTAGTGTAATAAATAGATACATTTTAGGCCCATGATGCCACGAAAGTACAAAAGAAAATAAGGAGCAAAGGCTCGAGTGGATCTTGGAAGGAAGAGGACCTACTAGCCGCTTTCCATGAAAAGAAGAAAGAAATGATGTTGATTTGTTTAAAAAAGTATTATTACGAGACCAAATAAACATTTTATTATAAATTTTAACTTATTTTATTCCATCGGGCATCTATCCTATACCCCAGGCATCTATCCTTCTTTGCATTTTGATTCTGAGGTATCTATCCATACCTGTGACGCGTCTATCCTCAAAAACATGCTCTCGATTAACTTAAATTCTGCAAAAAACTGTGATTATTAGGACAACAGCAACAAGTCGTAGGGAAAGAAAAAAGATTAAACTAGCTTAATTCATTAAAAATATTCACGAATAGTTAGTTTTCGGAATTATGAGGCAATTTCAAAATGTGGGGCATCTATCCGGGTTTTACCAATGCTATTTCAACTTAAATAAGTCAACCTAAGTAGATAAATCCTTTAATAGTATTCTATTAGTAGTAGGAGCCGTAGGACGACCAGCTTAACCCTGACCTCCAATCTCACGTGGTTATCACAAAATTAGAGTTAAATAATAATGTTATCATTAATAATAAGAGCTAACACAAGTACGGATTGCTTCGTAAACAGGGCTGTTATTCGCTACGCGCTAAAGCGGCTCATCCCGCCGTTCACCCGTCACGAAACTAGACCTCTACCTACGCTTGGTTACTACGCATCGCGGTGTCAAGATATATTTGTGGGTGAGCGTTGAGGTGAACCTAAAACAAGTTAGAGAATAGGGGGGCAGTAGTCCCAGCCCGCGACGTCGCGGCCGTCGCCGCCCGCCCGGCGCGGCGCCCGCGCTGTTTCTGCGATTCACTGATAAGCCATTCGTGCTGCCATCATTATCCCGCTTATTTTCCCTCACATTTACCTCAACATAACATACCTATAGAGTTTAAACTTAAAACGATCCTAGCTAAGTCGTTTTTAGAGAAAGGCAAGCGTGTCAAATACGACATAGCGTAATTTACCGCTGTTCCAATTCGGTTTCCGTGAAGTCTTCGTTAAATTACTGCAACGTTTCTATTGTAGGAATGTTCGCGGAGGTAATAATCACGAAAACAGCTCAATTGACATTGGAGGCATCCGTAGTCAAACAAGGCCGGGAAGTAGCTCCTTGCACGCCAGGCCCACAGTACTACAGTTTAGATTGGATTGAGATGCTTCAGGATGAATGCACAAAATAATTCAATGTTATAAACATCGGCTGTATTCATAAACGTACTACAAGCCTGTTTTTACTAAAATGGCGTTAAAATTCGTTTGTCCTTATGTGTCACTTTGATATTTGTGTTCGTAAGAAAGGGACAAAGCACATTTTATTTAGCAGAGGCATTTTGGGTAGTTCCACCGTTTCGTGCAAATCGGCGGAGTTTGGGAGATTTTTTTATTCTAATTTTTTCCTATGATAAAATAGAATAAGAAAATATAGCTAAGAAATATGAGAAAGAAACAATTTAATATAATTTATTCTAAATTATTGAGATATGGGCAATTAAAAATTTTCAAAAGGAATGGTAATGAATTACCGAATCTGGTAATGATATAGATATTATGGGAATGAAAATGCGATGTTGGTAATGAAGGATTGAGTAAAAAATCGATATTAGATTAATTTATTAATTTCGAAAATGCAAAGAAACCAATAAGGAACGCTATCGAGATCAATTAATCAGCCTTAGCATTTATAGTAAAAAAGAGTGAATAAGTACTTTAATTTTACACATTATTTCACACAAAATATTATAGTATTATTTATAGTTGACAATAATTCTTATTATTTAAATTATTATATTGGCTGGTATAAATCGACATTAACTTACGTTTATGTTTGCTACGACACATGTTTCTTTAGTCAATCATACATATAAGGCTTTGCCAACAAAAATAAGTCTCTCTGTTTTATCAAATGTATTAACATCTTTAAATATTCTGATAGTTATTGCGTATCACACATTAACAAAGTATTCATTAGTTGTAAATTTTTGGCCAAAACAAAATCGTAAAAAAGTATTTTTACAAGGGGTAGGTACAGTTTATGGTCGGTGTCTTCTGAGCTTGATGAGATGGACCTGCGATTGGATTCTCTTGAAGAGCTAAATCTGCGTTATCTTCTTGATCACTTGTTGGCGGTGTGCCTTCAATCATCATTTGTAGTTTTCTTTTACTTTTCTTCAGTTTTTCTATGTAGCGTTTGCTATTTTCGTTCCATTTTTCCTTTAATATCTTTTTTGCCTTGGTGTCATATCAGCCACACTTAATTTTATTTTCTTCTTTTCGTTTTAAATACCTAATTCTTTGTTTTTATTTCTGTATTACATACTTTTCAGGATCGTTCTTAATTTCTTCATACTTTTTTATCCTTATAATTTTTCTTTAGCCAACTTTTCCTCTCGAGAGTTTTTAGTTTTTGCCATATCTGTAAATAATATGCAAACTGATTTCATGTGAAAGCAAACATAAACGCACGGAAGCAAACGGTTACAAGATATTTAAGTTGGTTAAGGAATAATAGAAGTCGGTTATCTTTAGTTTCTCTCTACAGTGCTGTTTGATAAGTCCTTTTAAAAACTATTTATAAAACCTTTTTTCTGTTAAATGGCATCAATACCGGCAGGCACAATCTTTCAAATGAAGACTGTCAAAAGAACAAGATTTTGTCAGTTTAAAAATTGTTTGACTGATCACTCGTAAATTTTCAACAACTATGGAAAAATCTGAATTTCGTGCCGTTATAAAACATTTTCATATGAAGGGTTGCAGTGCTGCCACAATAAGTTGTTGAAGAAGTCTATAATATTGTACTCGACGACCGCCGAGTGAAGGTGTGTGAAATAGCTGAGAACACAGGCATCTCCAGTGAGCGAGTACATCAAATCCTGCATGAAGATTTGGGTATGACAAAGCTGTCTGCACGATGGGTGCCACGTTTGTTGACAATCGAACAAAAACGCGAACGAAAGCGAATTTCAAAACTATGTTTGGATAAGATGAAGCGTAATCCTCGGAATTTTTTGAGTCGATTTGTCACTGTGGACGAAACTTGGGTCCATCATTATAAACCTGAATCAAAACAGCAATCAAAACAATGGATGGCGACTGGTGAACGTGCCCCAAAGAAGGCCAAGACTGTTTTGTCGGCTGGGAAGGTGATGGAGACAGTTTTCTGGGATGGCGAAGGAATCATTATGATTGATTACTTGGAAAAGGGAAAGACTATTAGTTATTGGACCGTTTTTATGCCGAATTGTTGGAAAAACGACCAAAATTGTCCCCCAAGAAAGTCCTCTTTCATCAAGACAATGCCCCAGTGCACACGTCAGCTATTGCAATGGCCAAAATCCACGAGTTGGGCTTCGAGCTGGTTCCGCATGCTCCGTATTCGCCGGACCTAGCTCCGTGCGATTATTACCTATTCCCAAATCTGAAAAGATAGCTTGTAGGGCAAACATTTTTAACAAATGAGCACTGCATCACAGGTGTAAACGGCTATTTTGAAGACCTCGAAAAAACTTATATTTTGGAGGGGATCAAAAAATTGGAAACTCGCTGGAAGAAGTGTTTGGCCCTCAAAGGAGACTATGTTGAGAAATAAATGTAAATTGTTCAAAAAAATAAATATATTTTTTACTTTTTAAAATGACACATCAAACAGCCCTCGTATTATCTTTTTATCTATTTTTCTTATTATTTTTTAATAATAAGAAAAATTAATCTAGCTATTTTCATCCAAATCCGTTCAGCCGTTTAAGCATCCACACATCCTCACAAACATAAACGATAATATTAGTTAATTTTTATAGATTTTATATGCGTATCATATTTCTGAGTAAATAAAAGGTAAGTACCTAAATGAAAAAAAATTGAGTGCCGACGGGTAATTCAATATGAATATAGGCATGAATTAGCTTAAGTGGCTTAAACCGGCTAATTTACCATATCATAGCAAAAAGAACATACAAGCAAATTAATGAAAAAAAAATCAATAGGCACACTTGCCAGCCAAGAGACATAAAAATATGGCAAATAGACGGATTGGTAAACAAATGGCTATTTAAAATTAATTCAATTTTTAATATACTTACTAAAAATGTATATATACATC
Source organism: Epinotia bilunana (assembly GCA_947049275.1). Taxonomy (NCBI): domain Eukaryota; kingdom Metazoa; phylum Arthropoda; class Insecta; order Lepidoptera; family Tortricidae; genus Epinotia; species Epinotia bilunana. Next base: position 24,256,519 of record OX346262.1, read on the forward strand.
ACCTTAATCGAATCAGTACTCAAAAAGAGTAACGGTTCCACAATTTAATACTAAAATTCATTACCATTGTTGTATATTCATTTTAGTGAATGGTAAATTATGGCAATGAAGAGAATGGTAATGAATTATCTTTACCCTTTTTAGATTTACTCTTCATAAACAAATGCAATCGCAGGTATATTAATTTGGTAAGTTCGAATTTAATTATCTATATTTAGGTTCCACAGTACAATAAAACCCAAAAGCATTAATATCAAAATATAATAAATGGTAATGAAAAAAAAAACGTACCAAATCCAAAATTCCGCCACGAATAATTTTTTTACAAGAATTTGGCACGTCTTGTTCACTGTTCACCGGTCGACTGAGGCGGGGATCGCGGGCAATCGGAACTATGTGTAGAATAACTTCGAGCTTCTGCAGTTTGATTTTGTGGTTGCTAATTTAAGATGCTAATGAAGTTTTTTTGGACAAAAAATATTTTGCTAGAGTGGAAGTAAATAACAATGATATATTACTTAAGACCTTCATAGTTTTACTCCTTAATAAGTACTTTAACCATTTACGAGGATAAATTTAAAGTGGTGCTTGTAATAATTTAGTTATTCGACATCAAATATATAATTTTTTGTTTTGAACGATGATGGTAATGAATTTCTGGGACGTTAATATGTTTAGTGTACATTTATATTGCAAAAATATAAAGAATGTTAGGTGCAAAGTATACCTAAGTACCTAACAGAACATATAAAAATGTTTGAAGTTTATTTAGCCGTAAATACATGCTTTTTTTTCTATGAACATGTGATTTGCACGAAATGGTAGAACTACCCTTTTAAGTTTCATGAATAAGGGGGTATGTATGTACCTTTTATTTCTTTAACCAAATTTACCTATTGTGGTTTCTCATTCAAAATATGGCTTAAATGCCTAAGTACTGACTTTGATGCGGAAAAACAGTGTCTCCATTTGTTAACCCACTTTTATCCTTTTCATTATACTTTAAGCGTTAACTTCTGAAGGTTAATGTGAATTTCGCGCTCTAACCACAATGTTGACGACTAGCTGACTATTCATGTCAGCGATAATCATTATACCTATTCTGTTGCTGAAATAAATGTTGTTGAAATATCAAACGAGGTTATATTTTTTCCCAAAGAGAACACCTGCAACTTGTCTGAGAATCTTAAACCAGTGAAATGCGTGTCGCTCAGAGCCACTCATCAAAAATTGATAGCAATCAATTTACGCAGTTACGTACGAGTAATTAAGTGTATTCACTTGTCGGCACTAGAATGGCAATGGTACAATGACTTAAAAATCATAGAAAAAGATGGCTTGGATACCTTAGTTATTAATTTAAAGTGCTGGTGCGTGAAGTTTCTTTAATGGATTGTATTATGTCGAGCAAGTTTAGCATAATGTTGTACTCATTCGTCTTCTACGTAAAGTAAAAAGACCGATTTTGATATTAATAAAATTAATTACTTAATTAATGCCTTCGAATGATACATGATTCCACGATAGGGCGCCGCAGCACAAACTATTTTTGATTTATTGTGATTCAGCACAAATGGAGAATTATTTGTCGAATCTGAATAATGTCAATTTGAACATCCTCGACTGATTCATCATGGGTCCATTCCAATTCTTTATAATATGCACATTATACGTGACGCACGTCAAAAAGGGCTGTCTGGAAGAAAATAATTTAAAAAAGAATATTGAAAACTATTCAATAATTATTTTCAGGAAGCGGCGTTATATTGAGTAAGGCTGATGACAGTGATGACGTTAGATTTTCATTTTTGCCGGCCTACAATAGATAGGTACAATATTGGTTGTACTCCTTTTACTGCTTGCTCTGTTATTTTGCCGAGCTGACATTTCGCGCGTTGACACATTTAAATAACATTGGAAATATCTAACTGGCCGGCTACCGAACCCGCTCTTACCCTTACGGCGGACCAGAGAGAACGAGAAGCGAAGCTGTGTAATGGTGTGATCGAGTCGACTAGAGATGTGCAAGGAAAATAAGCGGTGCGAGGATGCGTAGCTTAGCTGTGTAACGGTGTGATCGAGTCGGCTAGAGATGTGCAAGGAAAATGATCGGTGCGAGGATGCGTAGCGAAGCTGTGTAACGGTGAGATTGGGTCGACTAGAGGGAAACGAGCGGCGCAATGATGCGAAGCGAAGCTGTGTAACAGTGTGATCGAGTCGGCTAGAGATGTGCGAGGAAAATGAGCGGTGCATGGATGCGTAGCGAAGCTGTGTAACAGTGTGATCGAGTCGGCTAGAGATGTGCGAGGAAAATGAGCGGTGCGAGGATGCGTAGCGAGCGAAGCTGTGAAATGTGTGAGACATTGCAGTACCCAACAGGGTTCACAATGATCTGTAGCTTCTATACCTAATTTTGTGGCTATATTATTGACTAGATATTACTATAAATCCACAAGGTGGACTGATGACCTGGTAAAGGTTGCTGGAGACCGCTGGATGCGGGTGGCGCAGGACCGGTCACTTTGGCACTCTTTGGGGCTGATATGATGATTATGACGATGATTACTATAATACATTAAGTATAGAGTATTGAGTGTGTAGATAGGCGGAGCGAGGATGTGTTGCGAGGGTGTGAAGTGTATACAAATGAGCGATACGAGGGTGTATTACAGTGAAATGTGTGCGTTATGCGGAAAATGAAGCATTCCTTTCGGCTGTTTTTTCCCTCGCCCACCGTCTTGCAATCGTACATAGCAATGGTGGATACTCACCCTTGTTAAAGCCAACTTGAGCGCTACTTTTGCGACATGTGGTTACGAGTATCTGCGCACAAGTAAATCTCCCTGGCGCTAGATCGGGCGCTAATATCCGCCACGTAAATCACACCGGCCATTTCCGGATGTCGCATTACCCCGGTCCGGACTTACGTCGTTATTATATGCGCTTCTATTACAAAGCTCAGACCTCAGAGATGTTTGAAAATACCTGACTGGTATACTCCATGTTAGTCTCACAATGAAACGATCCTAACGATACCATGAGAAGGAAATGAAAGAGAATATAAATATTCCATTAACATTAGCCTCCTTTCTGTGGCAGACGGGTAAAATTACAGTGTTTTTTATTGCCCAAGAACAATAAGTGCAACATTATTAATATAAGCTAAATAACGAAAGCCGACGCAAATAGATCGAATAGGTGAATCTTTATTTACGAGTAGGATTTAATAAATGCCGTTCATTCCATTTGCGCCAGCTTTATTGACTTAACTTTTAGTACAAAAAATGAGAAGTCCCTGGGATATAAAGAAAATTTGTTCAAACAAAATGTGTGGTAAGAACATTGTATTTTATTTCACAAACAAAGTTAGGCGCTGAAGGATCCACTATTTCTGGCCGCGACTGTCATATTTGGTTTAAAAGTTATCTGATTTTTCATATTTACCACCATAAAACCGCAAATCCCTGGGCAAGTAAAACGCGGTTTAGTTATGGCCAGGGGCGAAGGTCTCTCGGTCTCGGGTTACCCATTACTCATACCTATACTCATACTTTAGTGATGATAAAAAAATACATGTCAACATTATACATACGTGTTAAAATAAGCTCAGGTTATTAACATAGCCATTAATCCTACTATATAATATTATAAATGCGAGTTTGGATGTTTAGATGTTTGGATGTTTGTTACTCGATCACGCTTTAACGGCTCAACCGATTTGGATGAAATTTTGCATGAAAATAGCGTCCACGCAGATGAAGTCGCGGGCGGAAGCTAGTAATAAATATTGTTTTAAGTTAACTCTTCAAAACTTTTATTTTTACTAACAAGACTAGTAGGGGTGTCTATTATGCTTATTGGCAATTTATTATACACCGAGGGGCACATTACGTGTATTGTTTTAGCTATTTTGGCCAGCCTTCGAGCCGGGGCCAGTTTGTGACCATAACGTGTGACCCGGTCCATGTTCGGTCCAGGTTCTCCCTAGTCTACACCATATTTGGCCATTCGTAGTAGTAAGAGGCTTGGCAAGGTAAGAATGCCCAAGTCTATAAAAAAATAAAAATTTTACCCATCATTTAACTGCGATTAGGTATGTATATATGTCAATTTAACCACTCATTTATTTAATTCGATATCAAGTGAGCTGTTAAACCGAACTCGCACTCATTCATTTAAGAAGATTTCGTGCGGCGACGCGGACGGCGCTTCGGAAGTACAGTCGAGTTCTCCAATATCTACACAGACAACCTTTCAAAAATATCTATACAGAGACTTTATTGTTACTGACATAAGACACATGTGTAGATATTTTTGAAAGGTTGTCTGTATAGATATTGGAGAACTCGACTGTACCTAGTCCAAATTAAAAGATGTGGCGTTGTTTAAGAATATTTACGAGAGCTTATGTGCAATCAACGTCAAGGACACGTTTACAGTTTTCGCCGTATTGCAGTGGAACAAGGTGAAAAAGTGCAAGCACCAGCGAACGAAAAAACCATAGAAGTCTAAGTAGTTTAGTTATCATAAGTTAGCTGCCATAAGTTAGTAGGATAGTTTTTATCTCTAAAATCATTAGCATAACATTGCGGATCTGTAAAGGTCGATTAATCACACTGTGCCTGGTCAGCATGCAATGAACCGTTACCATGCAGTGCCTTAAGGCGATGCCTTGATTTGAGTCGAACACGCCCCCTAGACAGAGATACGCTGATGCCTTCCGCGCACGAGGAAAAGAGATGTAACTCTTCGGGAATGGCTTTTTTGGACAAATTTCGATAAATACCTAACTTAAGAGACGTTTTATTTAAATTTCATAGTGAGATTTTAGATGAGATAAAATACTATAGAATTAACTTGATTGTGTCGTAAACTAAGTTTATACCCAGATAATTATAAATGTTCTTATAATTAGGTATTGATTACTTTTTAGCAGAAATTTGCTTTACGGGGTAGGAATAGACGGGATAGGGACTGAATAAGGATAGGGGTGAGGTATATAAAAAATATTTTGTTCTTTTCAGTGGGTCGTTTTTTGAAGGCGGTTCCCTTTTTTTTAAAAGTTTTATTTCCTACTTTTTAATGATAAGTAAGTACTTAATTTATTTTAAGTTTTGGGCTAGTTACTAGCTTGTTCATAGTTAGGTTCTCCGTTTATTTAAGTGGTAGGTTTGGGTGATTCGTTTTGGGTTAGTACTACTAGTAACAGTCTGCAATCATGACTTTGACATACCTAATATTATACGGTGTGTCTATGGGCTTAGGAAAAAAACGAAGGATGCTTTAAGAAAGTGTCGCGCAAGGGAGAATGGAACTCCCGACGACTTGATGCTGCAAGAGATCGTCAGCATGCTGCTCGTGCCGCAGAAACTGATGAGCAAAGAGAGGTTCGCTTATCAAAACTTCGCGTGAACACAATTCAATTCAATTCAATTCCATTATTTATTCTGCAAATAGGCCACAAGGGCACTTTTACATGTCAAACCGTAATTTACAATAAAATAATAATAATAATCTTACACAATAATAATTTAAAATTATATATAAAAGGTTAACAAACTAAATGTCACTAAGTTAATGTAAACAAAACATAATTGCAAAATATGACCATTACATTCGATATAAGATCTGTATCAGCATTAACAAGAAGTTAATCATATTAATTCAGTATTCCAGAGATGTATAAGGTCTCTGAGCTTCCAAATACAATTAATAATTATTCTAATATTCTAAGAGATGTATACGGTCTCTAAGCGTCAAAACAAGAAAGGCACAATGATGTAATATTGTCAGAGATGTACAGGGTCAATAACAATAAAACGTGTCAAGATCAGAATGATGTCTCTCGTCAATACGATAATAATAATAATAATAAAAAAAAAAAAAAAAAAAAAAAAAAAAAAAACCGCTGACAATGACGGACGTGTCAATCGCTCATCTCTAATTTGAAAATTAGCTTTTTATAGTCTTTACGCCTACATTGCCTTTTTAGATTTATTTTCGTGTACATAATTATGCAGAACACCAAATGCAATGTTGATAAAACACCAAAGGCGATGAATTTGCAACGTAGCAAAAATTGTACTGGAATGACAACCTGTCAAAACAATTAAGACGAGAGAAAAATCAAATTTCGATGATCACGAGATCACGTCTTCGAGCGGAGACACAACGCGCACGCCCACCACCTTCGCCCGCGCCGTTCAGCTCCTCACCATCGTCGTCGGGCGATGAATTCGCCACAGCGCCCGACACCAGCGAGTCGAGCGACGAGCGCGGGCCGCCGTCCCCGCCGCCGCGACCACCTGCGCGACGAGGACGACCACCGCTGCCGGCACGCTTGGGGCCTGCGGGGCATCCTGCTCCGCCCATGGCTCCCGCTACCGGTGGTATAGTGCGCCGCATGCAGTGGACGCAATCCATTAACGAAAACTGCATGCGCGCCTACTATGGGGCGACAGAGGGAGGAACTAATCTGTCTGCGTACCGTGTCCGGATGCTGCCTCTGTTCCAGGCGCTTGAACCGACCATCACCGTGTCTGCGCAGCGCCTATCGGATCAGGTGCGCGTCATCCAGCGGCACAAGCGGTTGGATGACGCTACGCTTGATCGCCTACGCCTGGAAGCACTCTCTGTTCGTGCGGCCTCTACCTCGGCGCGGGATCCGCCCGCTTTGTTGCCGGCTCCGATGCCTGCTCCCGACCTGGCACCGGGGGCACCGCGTGTTGATCACAGTGCCGACGAGGAGGACCGTGCGAATCAGAGCGTGAATACCCAGACCAATGAGCAACTGAGGAGGGCTTTGGAAGATGCGATTACGAGGTATCGTTCCACAAACAACTCTAGGCCACGACTACCACGCCTGCCCGTAAATAGACGCAATCTAGCGTTAATGGGAGCTCTAAACGGTCTGCTAGACCCGTATATACGGGCTAGTGAAGACTTACTTGATACACACTCAATCATGTACTGCGGGGCCATCGCGGCGTGCCGTGTTGCTCGCGTCAAGTTTCCGGACGCTGACCGTGCACCTAGGACCGCCGGGGGTGTCCCTGCATGGCAAGTACGGATTGAGCGTCGTATCAATACGTGTAGGACTCTCATTGCAAAGCTGATCTGCTTCAGGGGGGGCAACAACCGCCCCCGAGTCATGCGCTTTGTGAACCAGGCCTTCGTGGGAACTGGTATCAGACCCCGTGACTACATGGTCTGTGTCACAGAGCGCATTGACTTTCTGAAGCAGAAAGTCTATGCATGGGCAGGCCGTATTCGCCGCTACAGAGAGCGAGTGGATCGATACCAGCAGAATTGCCTTTTCCAGAGCGATCAAAGGAAGGTATACCGAGAGTGGGAGGGAACCGACCTTCGTGTGTCCGACGGACACAAACCGGATGCTACTGCCATGGTTGACTTCTGGCGTAGTATCTGGTCAGTGCCAGTCGAACACACCGAAGGCGGGTGGATAAGTGTTGTTGAACGTGAGTGTGAGTTCATCGAACCCATGGGGACTGTTACCATCAGCCCCGAGGACGTTAGTTGTGCCATCCGTTTGGCTCCGAACTGGAAAAGTCCTGGACCGGATGGATTACACAACTTCTGGCTGAAATGGTTTCGATGCTCACACCTGCGGTTGGCAACACAGTTCCAGCAAGCCCTTGAGCTCGGTTCCCTGCCTTCTTTCTTGACAACTGGTATCACCTCCCTGCTCTATAAGTCCGGTAGTACCACGGAAGCGAAAAACTACAGACCCATCACGTGCTTGCCTACGCTGTACAAGCTCATTACATCCATTTTGAGAGCAAAAATTAACGCACACATAGTTGCAAACAACGTTTTGGCCTCTGCTCAAAATGGATGTAGGGTTGGGTCTCGTGGTACTAAAGAGCTCCTCCTCATAGACATGGCCATTTGCCAACGAGTCCGGCGGAACAGAGGGGCCCTTTCGACTGCCTGGATTGACTACAAGAAGGCCTATGATTCGGTGCCTCATTCATGGCTGAGGAGGATCTTAGAGTTGTATAAAGTTGATGCAGTTCTGAGATCCTTCTTAGGCGCTTGCATGGGGCAGTGGACCACAGTCCTTCGTCAACCGGGGGGAGGAGATTGCCCTTCTGGTCCGCAGGACTCTATAAGAATTGAACGTGGGATCTTCCAGGGCGACAGTCTGAGTCCTTTGTGGTTCTGCCTAGCGCTGAATCCGCTTAGCACCATGCTGAAGGATTCAGGACTAGGTTGCCGACTTCGGAGAGAGGGTGAGGTCATTTCTCATCTGCTCTATATGGACGACCTTAAGCTATTTGCACCGAATGGACATGACCTGATGGAACTACTGAAAACAACAGAAGTCTTCAGTAGCGCCATCAAAATGGAATTTGGTGTCGATAAGTGTGCGGTCATGCATGTACAGCGGGGGAAAGTTGTAAATTCAGCAAATTTGCAACTTTCTGAGACAATGTCCCTCAAATCTATCTCCGAAGCAGAAACCTATAAGTATCTTGGTATGTCACAGTCATTGGGTATTGAGGGTGAGGGCGTAAAGCGGGCGGTGAAGGAGCGCTTCTTTTGTCGCCTGACCAAAGTACTTAATAGTCTTTTGTCGGGCGGCAACAAGGTGCGCGCCTTCAACGCCTGGGTGATGCCCTTGCTTACTTACTCCTTTGGCGTACTAAGGTGGACTCAGACTGAGCTGGATGCCCTGGACCGAAGAGTCCGAGTACTGCTTACTGCGCATCGCATGCTACACCCACGTTCGTCTGTTATGAGACTGTACATCTCGCGGAAGTGTGGAGGTCGCGGCTTTTTAAATACCAAGGACATTCACAACCGTGAGGTGTGCAATCTCAGGGATTATTTCCTAAACAACGAGTGTGGGATGCATCGCGACGTAGTGGCAGTAGACGGAAACTTCACCCCGCTCTCCTTGGCAAACGAGAACTGGCGCAGACTTAAAGTAATGAGCGTCGAGGACCGCAGGGCGGTGTGGAGGAGCAAGGAGCTACACGGGCGGTTCTATAAGGCCCTCACAGGACCCGATGTAGATCTGCTCGCGTCGGTGAACTGGCTACGCTTCGGGGATCTCTTCGGGGAAACCGAAGGTTTTGTCTGCAATTGCGGACGAAGTTATCATGACGAACAATTACCAGGAGGTATATCCTGAAGGACGGTACGGTCGACATTTGTCGGGCATGCCACCGTCCCGGGGAGTCACTCAGGCATATTATCTCCGGTTGTGGTCATCTTGCTAACGGCGAGTACTTGCACAGACATAACCTTGTAGCCAGAATTATTCACCAGCAACTTGCTCTGCTATACGGTCTTGTGGCCTCCGAAGTGCCTTACTATAAGTACACACCTGCGCCAGTTCTCGAAAATGGTCGTGCCACGCTCTATTGGGATCGAACTGTCATCACGGACAGGACTATTCTTGCCAATAGGCCTGATATCGTGCTGACAGATCGATGGAAACGCCAGGCAGTGCTCGTCGACATCACCATCCCCCATGACGAGAACCTCGTGAAGGCCGAGAAGGACAAAGCCAGCAAGTACCTAGACCTGGCTCACGAGGTAACCGCCATGTGGGATGTTGATTCGACGATCATCGTCCCGATAGTCGTTTCAGCGAACGGTTTAATAGCGAAGAGTCTCGACCATCACCTCAAGAGACTCTCGCTAGATGGCTGGATCAAGGGTCAGATACAGAAGGCGGTACTCCTGGATACTGCGCGGATAGTCAGGAGATTCCTGTCTCTGGCGCCCTGACCACCGGCAGCTTAGGCCCCGCCTCGCTGCCGGCGGTACCCTAGGTTAGGTTTTTATAATGATTTTATGTTTTGTATGTATAGTTTTATATTTTACTTTTTATATAGTTATTGTAAAAACCTAGCTTAAGACAAAAGATGAATAAAGAGAATAATAATAACACTAGTATGTAATTAGTTAACTATGTACTATGCCCTTGCAAGCATGAACACTCCGGACTCCACAAACAGCACCCGATCACGAGTATGACGCATATCTCAGCCATCGCCTCCCTCAACCATATTTTAGGGAAGGTGGCGACCCGATCAACGACGCCACCGTAAGCAAAGCCCTTTAAGCGAGCATGACATATTCAAGCCACCGGACATTGATAATAACAAAGATTAAGCGACTTGTTCGGCGAGAAACAGCATTATGTGCTCTCTTCTTACACATATTCTATTAGAGCCTCCGAATCCGATGAGCAAACTAGTCAGCGCTTGCTTTCCATGCGCGAACATGCTCGTCTGAGTAGAGATAATGAAACTGACGAGCAAACTTCTCTGCGCTTATCTTCCGTGCGTGAGCACAGTCGTCAGACCAGGCCCCTATTTCACCAACTTGACAATTGTCACCTGACACTGACAATTCCCATACATTGCTTGTTCTAGAAGTTAAGGTGGTCGCTAGGGTACTCGTGGATCCAGCAATGTACGGGGAATTGTTGTTGTCAGGTGACAATGGTCAAGTTGGTGAAATAGGGGCCTGAGCTAATGAAACTGAAGAACAGCGGGAAAACAGAACTCAGATGCGACAGGCGGCAGCAAAAAAACGAAAATGCGATGCCGAACTTTTCAAAGCAACTATTAATCAGTTTGCTCATGTACCCTGTACGCTTTGCCATAGAATGCTGTATCCGCAGCAGCGTATTAATTTCAAGATTACAGATCAGATAAATTATCCTACGATAAAACAGGTTGACACTTATAACAGCATGATGACTGAAATTATAGCTACTATCAGTCACTTGCATACAATCAGCGCAGTAGAGAAGTCCAGGGAATCGGTTACATACGGGAGGACACACCCCGCGAGCGCTGTTCCGGCTGACCCAAACAAATGCGGCGGACTTGTACAGACTATTGAACTGGCTGTGGGCTCTCGTATTATGCTTCGGAGAAACATATCAATAATAGGCTTAGTGAACGGGGCAATGGGTGTTCTTAAAGGATTTAAATGGCCGGCACTAAGAAGAGACCAGCTTGAGCCAGGTGAACTGCCTGATGCCATTTTGATATTATTTGATGACCCATCAATAAGGAGTGCGTATTAAAGACTATGATGGATACATTTTCATAGCTCCAGTGACAGCGACCTATCAAGGCAATCGTGATTACGGTGATATCGAAAGGCGGATGTTGCCAGTCATACTGAGTTGGGCTGTGACGGTACATAAGTTGCAAGGATGTACACTCAGTTCCGCGGTAGGGCCTAAAATATTAGCAAAAGGCCAATTTTATGTTGCCTTGAGTCGAGTGAAATCCTTACAAGGCACGGCTTTATGTGGTATTGACTCAAAGAAGTTACTTAACCATCCCCACGATAACAAAGCCTTATCCGAAATGACCAGGATGAGAAATGTGCTTTCGCATTAGATCAAACAGGTATTGCATAAACTCTTAACAAACCACGACTGCGTAAACCGGTCACTGAATGAACAAAACAAATCGTAGCTGCTTTCCAACAGATTTCGGTGGGAGGTTGTTTATTATAACACTAAAACTTGCCCCAGAATATAAGCAATGCATTCCTGATTATCTTATTTCTCTAGAATGTGACAATTTGGTACTTTTCTGAAAACCGCATCAAAATCGGTTCAGCTTTACGTGACATAATCGTGGAACAGGTCAAACGATCAGCCTATCTCTTTATGTTAGCACTTGTAGCACCGACAAAAGTTTGAGTGTATTATGCCTTAAAGTTCTCTGCTACTGACACGATTGATAGCCAATTATTTCTGGTCTTAATTTAAAAAATTAATATATTTCAACAAATGTAAAAAAATATATATTCTTAGGAAAAATCAGAATAAAAACGTGAATTAATCAGCAAATTAACTTTTAATTACAAATATTACAATCGTACGACAAAATACGACGCAAAACAGTATGACGACCGTCCCGCACCAAGCCTGAGCCAAAAGTGAGTTCGCTCGGCGCTGCCTCCTTCAGAATGACGCCACCGGTGCGAAGTTGGCTGCGTGCCGCGCGGCAGAATGGGCCCTGGTGCTAACTTCGTGTCAATACGGCTTCTCCCGACTCGAGGACGCCCTCGTTCTCCTCTAATGTCTCTTGGCAAGTTGACTGTTGGCCTGGTTGAGGTGAGCTCGCAGGTGTCATTTGTCTGCACCTGGTTAAAATGAACAATACGTGGGTGAGTTTGAATCAAAATTGTCAAGCAGTGAACAGCGATTGAATGCAAGAAGATTACTGGGGATCTGTTCACTTGTATGATGTAGAACACGCGTGTAAGTGCAACCAAAAAGCGGGGTCTGCCCACAAGTTACACTACTCAGCGAACATACGCAAGGTCGACTTGCTAAAAGGGTGTGAGGTCTGTTCACGCAAGGTCTGCTTGCAAAGGGGTGTGAGGTCTGCTCACGCAAGGTCTGCTTGCAAAGGGGTGTGAGGTCTGCTCACGCAAGTTCTGCTTGCAAAGGGGTGTGAGATCTGCTCACGCAAGGTCTGCTTGTAAATGGGTGTGAGGTCTGCTCACGCAAGGTCTGCTTGCAAAAGGGTGTGAGGTCTGCTCACGATCTGGAGTCCACTCGCCCTGTCAAGGCCCCATGTGTTCTGTCGTGGCTTGGGTGGTTTTGCCATAAGAGCCAGCCATCAACTGCAGCTCGTATCTCCCATGCGGCAGCGCCTTGATGACGCGGTAGGAGCCGCGCATGCCGGAGTCGAGTTTCCCGGTAGCTTGCCTTCTTTATAACAAAAACCAAACAATTAGTTTCACAGGGTGCAATTGCATTTTGCCGACTTTAATTTCGCTGTAACCTCCGAGAGGCTCGTCGTCTATTCATCTCGCGAATAGATTCGCGATTCGGATGAGAACCCTCAATGGCTACGTCACGAACTAGATTGCGAACGAGAGGAGTGACGGAATCGGTACCAATGAGCAAGTTCAGAGGCAATAATTGTGAAATGCTATGCGATGGACAATATATTTCTGAATGAAAGCTTTCAAGCCTGGAAACCAGTAATATCTTAGTGTCAGGTCAATAGTCTCGTCAACACCGTGGTGGTTGTGTTAGTCATGAAAGACACGATTGGGATCGTAAACAGCGAGCACAGGTTCGCTTGTCAAGTCAAGTGGTCGATAAGATCTTTTCTAGCAGTTTCTTGCTCGCGGTTCAATGAAAATGCACGCCTTCCCTGGTCAGACGCGTAATGCACGCTGTTTTTGTAGCAAACTCGGCAATATAACGGCGGAAGTACCCAGCTAAACCTAAGAACTGACGAATTTGTTTCACATATTTAGGCACAGGGGCTTCATGTAAGGTTTCGACTTTACGACCGCTCGGCTGCACCTGACCCTCGCTAATTGTACTAACCAAATAGTCTATTTTTGTGTACAAAAATGTGCACTTTTTGAGGTTAATAGAAAATCCCGCGCTATCCAAAGTCGTAAGTAGGTACGTCGTGCAAGAGGCTGAGACCTTCATCGACAGTATGGCTCATAATTAGGACGTCGTCGATGTAGACCAAGACTTTAACAGACTCAATGAGTGGGCGCAATGCTATACTACTGGCGGGTTGGCCAATCTGAAGTACAACCGCAATTATTTGAGGCTTTAGCAAGGTCTACTTCTTTAGACCATACCGCAAAATCATGCAAAGAAGGATCAAAGCTAGAAATCAAGTAAGATTGGTTGGATCTCACCGTATTATTGATGGAGCGGATGGCGCTCACAATGGCTTCCGTTGATGATTGCTCCACGTCTGTGGTGGACAGCGTCCGCTCGCCCACGCCACGTGTTGTCGCAGCTGTAGAACCCGTACGGCTTTACGAGGGGCTGCACTGAAGCGGTGGCATGGAAGTCGGTATGGTGCCCGATGCGGCAACGTCCACAGTCCGTGGCGGCGGTACCTGTCTAGGAGGGGCTGGCAGCAGCGGTGATGGTGACGGGACGGAATGTTCCTTTAGTGTATTCAGACGATTCAAAATAATCTGCAACTGTCGCTCGAGATCGACACTATTCGATTTGTCGCGCCGTCTATCTCTACTGCGATGTTTGTTTCTACGCCTATGCCTCCAAAGACTACGCGAGTCACGATCAGACATAATTGCGCGAAAGTAGCCAACAAATTCGAAATTCAAAAGTGAAAACTAATCAAGTAAAAAGCAAACGTTAGAATAAACACACACTTGTACTTTATTAACTCGTTGGTAACCGTTAGTTCAAAATAACAAAGCAATGTAATCAATATAGCATGGCACGCACTAACGTTGAAATTAAGAACGCGGAGCAAAATAACACAAAGCACGATAGTTATAACTTTAAAATTACGATCTTTACATTTACGATTTTTACGTAATAATAAGTGATGGTAAAGCGTAAGGCACGTAATTAGATCCCTACTTCTGAGCTTAGGAAAAATCAGAATAAAAACGTTAATTAATCAGCAAATTAACTTTTAATTACAAATATTACAATCGTACGACAAAATACGACGCAAAACAGTATGACGACCGTCCCGCACCAAACCTGAGCCAAAAGTGAGTTCGCTCGGCGCTGCCTCCTTCAGAATGACGCCACCGGTGCGAAGTTGGCTGCGTGCCGCGCGGCAGAATGGGCCCTGGTGCTAACTTCGTGTCAATAATATATATACAATAAATAAATAGATAATAAAAAAAAATAAAAAAAAAATCAAGAAGTTACTTTCACGAATAATGTAGCGAGTACACTAGCTGTGTAACCAATGAGCCATCTTAGAACGCATAGCTAGATTGTACGAAAATAGTAAACAGTACAAGCGTGTGACGTTGTCATTTGTCTAATAAGGAGCCATTTGTCACATCGAGTAAACATCCCAATCATCTGAATTTGTTGAAATAAATCGCTGTACCTAATTAATCACAAACAAAAAATCATTAAATTGTATACTTAAACCACCGCCGTGAAATTCTCTACGTTTCTTGGTGAAAACTGCATTAAATAAGGTTCAGGCAGACACGAAATAATCGCGGACAAACATACATACAAACATACAGGTCAAACTGAGAACCTCCTTGTTTTTTTGAATTCGGTTAAAAAGAGATTTAGTCCTCTGGCCCATTTGCCACAACAAAGGACAATCTAACTTGTTAGCTATCAGCCTATCATGCTTAGGATGCTGTTGCTACTCCCGCGCACCCTGTCTAGCAGCGGTCTGTGCGCGCCTCGGCGAACATCGACGATGCGCTGCAGAATCGCGGAAGTCTCAACAACACCCTAAAAGCATTATTGTATTGAATGCGCACGGCATTGTACCACAGTATATGAACAGTAGATAAACTTTGAACAAAGGTACATCGCACGGCTGCACACATGCGCGCGTGTTCGGTACGCACACACACATAGCCTTCGGGAATGATGGAGAATGCTTCAATCGGGGCCGCGCCGTTGCGGTGTTCGCTCGTTCTCACTCTGTCACTTAAACTACCTAGCGTCCTATCCCTAAAATGAAAACCACCTATGCGCCTCTAAAACATATATTAACCTAAAGAAATATAAATGATATTAAAATTAACTTGATTTGGCCAATAGATCGTCTAGTGTCTACGTTATGTTCCGAGCAACCTAAATTCTTTTATGTGTAGCAAATTAGATTTTGACTCCTTCCTACCTACTCAACCCTACGTACACCTACTGCATCCTAGTTCAAGAAAATAACCATGTAATAAATAAAATTTGTTTTTGGTTACTAAACCCCAACCAGATCCTACCGTGGCCGGTTAACGTAATGGTAGCTTTATCAATATTTTCTCAACATGTAATATTTTCTTAAATCAAAGCATTGATTTCTTTATATACCAAAACATTGCCTTAACTTATAATCATATCATCAAATTAGATAACAGACCAACCTAGCTAGCTAATTGTTTATTATTATTATTGTATGGAAGATTCTCTTTCATCCATACTATGATACCATTTCCGTCTGGATGTGGGTCTGGCCATCTAGCTAATTAAATACCCATTTTATTATATTTTGTTTGTAATAGGTATTCCTAATATTTTGAATTTACCTGTGCTTCGTACCTAATTTCTGATGAGAAGAAGCACTCAACAAACTCATCAAACCTAACAATTGAATATTATTTCATTCAAGGAAAATTATGTATCAAGGCATTATTCCACCCTTTACATAGAGACTAATGTATCCATTCCCAGATCCCTATAAACCTGCTATAGTGAAGATATTTATAATACTGAGGTATACCGTTCATTAAATATGAAATATTGAACCCGAAGTTTACCCTAAATACTTCATGAGTATATTCCACTCATGATAATTCGATACCTTAATATTAGACATAATGGACTGCTCCGCTTGCCATTAGCCTAGAATCATTTCATCTTTTTGAAACAATTCTGATATCCTAATCATAACTGGAAGTATAATACCTTGACGACAATGTGCAATACAATTATTACACCTTTAATATTTCATATGTAATAATATACGGAACCCAATACTACTGATCCACACACAATAAGTAATTCCTATTAAGTTACTCATGTTTGCAATTAAACCTTCAAATATATGCTATTTGATTTGTAAACCTTCATTCTACTATCCATCCCTAAGAATAGTATTCCTAATACCCTATTACGGTGTTTGACTCTATTCCTAAGCCTACCTACCACTAAATCCTAAACTACTCTATGCAAAACTCCCATCATTACTTTTATCGTTATGTGATGTGTATTTTCTAAGCTAGGGACCTAGAAATATAGATAGATTGTACTTATTAATTAGGAAATGGTGTATATACGTTTATAGGTTTCTAATTTGTACCTAGACTAGAGAAGTAAGGAATCCGAGCGATGTGGCCGACCTGGATGCACGCGCACCACGTGCCGGAGCTCGTGCGCGTCGTGCAGGCGCTGCTGGCCGCGCTGCCCGCCATCTACCTCAGCGCGCGCATGCCGCCGCAGGCTCAGGTGCCAGGTGAGTGCCCGGCTAATGAGCGTCGTGCGGGCGCTGCTGGCCGTGCTGCCCGCCATCTACCTCAGCGCGCGCATGCCGCCGCAGGCTCAGGTGCCAGGTGAGTGCCCGGCTAATGAACGTCGTGCGGGCGCTGCTGGCCGTGCTGCCCGCCATCTACCTCAGCGCGCGCATGCCGCCGCAGGCTCAGGTGCCAGGTGAGTGCCCGGCTAATGAGCGTCGTGCGGGCGCTGCTGGCCGTGCTGCCCGCCATCTACCTCAGCGCGCGCATGCCGCCGCAGGCTCAGGTGCCAGGTGAGTGCCCGGCTAATGAGCGTCCTGCGGGCGCTGCTGGCCGTGCTGCCCGCCATCTACCTCAGCGCGCGCATGCCGCCGCAGGCGCAGGTGCCAGGTGAGTGCCCGGCTAATGAGCGTCCTGCGGGCGCTGCTGGCCGTGCTGCCCGCCATCTACCTCAGCGCGCGCATGCCGCCGCAGGCGCAGGTGCCAGGTGAGTGCCCGGCTAATGAGCGTCGCGCGGGCGCTGCTGGCCGTGCTGCCCGCCATCTACCTCAGCGCGCGCATGCCGCCGCAGGCGCAGGTGCCAGGTGAGTGCCCGGCTAATGAGCGTCGCGCGGGCGCTGCTGGCCGTGCTGCCCGCCATCTACCTCAGCGCGCGCATGCCGCCGCAGGCTCAGGTGCAAGGTGAGTGCCCGGCTAATGAGCGTCGTGCGGACGCTGCTGGCCGTGCTGCCCGCCATCTACCTCAGCGCGCGCATGCCGCCGCAGGCTCAGGTGCCAGGTGAGTGCCCAGCTAATGAGCGTCGTGCGGGCGCTGCTGGCCGTGCTCCCCGCCATCTACCTCAGCGCGCGCATGCCGCCGCAGGCTCTGGTGCCGGGTGAGTGCCCGGCTAATGAGCGTCGTGCGAGCGCTGCTGGCCGTGCTCCCCGCCATCTACCTCAGCGCGCGCATGCCGCCGCAGGCTCTGGTGCCGGGTGAGTGCCCGGCTAATGAGCGTCGTGCGAGCGCTGCTGGCCGTGCTGCCCGCCATCTACCTCAGCGCGCGCATGCCGCCGCAGGCTCAGGTGCCAGGTGAGTGCCCGGCTAATGAGCGTCGTGCGGGCGCTGCTGGCCGTGCTGCCCGCCATCTACCTCAGCGCGCGCATGCCGCCGCAGGCGCAGGTGCCAGGTGAGTGCCCGGTTAATGAGCGTCGCGCGGGCGCTGCTGGCCGTGCTGCCCGCTGCTGGCCGTGCTGCCCGCCATCTACCTCAGCGCGCGCATGCCGCCGCAGGCTCAGATGCCAGGTGAGTGCCCGGCTAATGAGCGTCGTGCGGGCGCTGCTGGCCGTGCTGCCCGCCATCTACCTCAGCGCGCGCATGCCGCCGCAGGCGCAGGTGCCAGGTGAGTGCCCGGCTAATGAGCGTCGTGCGGGCGCTGCTGGCCGTGCTGCCCGCCATCTACCTAAGCGCGCGCATGCCGCCGCAGGCTCAGGTGCCAGGTGAGTGCCCGGCTAATGAGCGTCGCGCGGGCGCTGCTGGCAGTGCTGCCCGCCATCTACCTCAGCGCGCGCATGCCGCCGCAGGCTTAGGTGCCAGGTGAGTGCCCGGCTAATGAGCGTCGTGCGGGCGCTGCTGGCCGTGCTGCCCGCCATCTACCTCAGCGCGCGCATGCCGCCGCAGGCTCAGGTGCCAGGTGAGTGCCCAGCTAATGAGCGTCGTGCGGGTGCTGCTGGCCGTGCTCCCCGCCATCTACCTCAGCGCGCGCATGCCGCCGCAGGCTCTGGTGCCGGGTGAGTGCCCGGCTAATGAGCGTCGTGCGGGCGCTGCTGGCCGTGCTGCCCGCCATCTACCTAAGCGCGCGCATGCCGCCGCAGGCTCAGGTGCCAGGTGAGTGCCCGGCTAATGAGCGTCGCGCGGGCGCTGCTGGCAGTGCTGCCCGCCATCTACCTCAGCGCGCGCATGCCGCCGCAGGCTTAGGTGCCAGGTGAGTGCCCGGCTAATGAGCGTCGTGCGGGCGCTGCTGGCCGTGCTGCCCGCCATCTACCTCAGCGCGCGCATGCCGCCGCAGGCTCAGGTGCCAGGTGAGTGCCCAGCTAATGAGCGTCGTGCGGGTGCTGCTGGCCGTGCTCCCCGCCATCTACCTCAGCGCGCGCATGCCGCCGCAGGCTCTGGTGCCGGGTGAGTGCCCGGCTAATGAGCGTCGTGCGAGCGCTGCTGGCCGTGCTGCCCGCCATCTACCTCAGCGCGCGCATGCCGCCGCAGGCTCAGGTGCCAGGTGAGTGCCCGGCTAATGAGCGTCGTGCGGGCGCTGCTGGCCGTGCTGCCCGCCATCTACCTCAGCGCGCGCATGCCGCCGCAGGCGCAGTTGCCAGGTGAGTGCCCGGCTCGTATAATAGTTTATATAAGTTTATTCTAGGAAAGGGGGAATTTCGCGCAAATGGAAAGCCAATTTATGGAAGTGTGTTACATAAGTTTCTTAAAATGACGCTCCGGTTGTGGAATGAGCTCCCTGCCGAGGTTTTCTCGAGGGACTACAGTATGGGGTTCTTCAAAAAAGGAGTGTATAAATTCTTTAAGGGTCGGCAACGCGCATGTAACACCCCTGGAGTTGCAAGCGTCCATAGGCTACGGTAACCACTTACTATCAGGTGGGCCGTGAGCATGTTTGCCATCGACACATAAAAAAAAAATATCACGCCGTTAGGCTGCAAATGTCAAAAGACGTTTTGTATGGGCGTCGAACCACCCTAACGAACAATTTAATCCATTACCATTATTTTGGGTTTAGCCGCAGTCGGGTAAAGTTAATATTAAATTGGTTCACACCAAAATGGATTTGAAATTCTCCCGAGCTTCAAATTCGGAGAATCTTCCCTGGAAGGACATTGTGGGAAAATCTCCCTTGTGGATGCATATTTCTACATGAAGACACGTTTTCTTATCAAGGTTGTGTACCTACTACAAGCTTGTGCAGAATTTATTCAGCTTTGATGTTGCTTTAGACTATGTTGTAGACTTTAGACTATGTAAATGATTGAGTATTGAGTATGTTTTCATAGAACATGTAGTTTTCGAAAAAAACCTGAATTTTGTACGAATGTAGTACATTTTTCAAGATAGCGGTTGTTAACGAGGACCTGACCGGGGGGTTTTTGGGAGATAAAGAAAGGGCTTCCAACGAACATTCGTACAACAAGGAAATTTCATCAGTCCCCAGGATTTCGAGGTTGGACAATATCAACTGTACTATGTCACAGAGATTGAGAGCAAATACAAACGTCTGGACGTAGCTTTGAGAGCGGACGTCATAACATGTAGGGGTTCTTGGCACTACGGACATGACAACACACGACACCTATAGGTGTTCTTAGCTTTTGAATGGTAACCCTAATAAGAATGGTAACATGCGAACTAATTTTCTAAGGTCTAGATGTTACTGCACAGATGCGGCGGAGTACGACTTCGTAATTGTGGGCGCGGGGACGGCGGGCTGCGTGCTCGCCAGCCGCCTGTCGGAGGAGCCGGCGTGGCGCGTGCTGCTAGTTGAGGCCGGCGGAGACCCGCCCATCGAGTCTCAGGTGATCACCGGCCTTCACTTACAATACACTTTTCATTGCCGTACGGCCGCGGCCGGCCCCTTTTGTCAATAAACTGATAACCACAATATTTAAAAGTCGTCCACTTCTGAAGCGTATTTATGGAATCTTCACTCTTTTTCCAGCTTCCTGGTCTGTACTACTACATCATAGGCTCCAGATTGGACTGGAACTACCAGACTGTTAACGACGGCTACTCCAGCCAAGCGCACAAGAACGAGAGCATCAAGTTGACGCGCGGCAAGATGGTCGGCGGCTCCAGCAGCGCCAACCTCATGCTGCACGTGCGAGGGAATCCTCACGACTACGACAGCTGGGCCGTCAACAACCCTGGGTGGGGCTGGGACACCGCGCTCAAGTACTTCATCAAGAGCGAGAACATGCAAGACGAAGAAATAATGAACTCGACGTTCAGAAAATTTCACGGAACCGGCGGCCCGATAGGTGTCACACGAAAATCTGATCCGGATAGAAACAATATGTATTTCGATGCGTTTCGGGAGCTCGGGTATGAGATCCTGTTAGACGCGAACAGTGACAAGCAGCTCGTATTCTCGGAAGGACAGTATATCGTTGCGGACGGTGTGCGCCAGAGCACCGCCACTGCGTTTCTGGGGCCGATAGCCCAGCGGAAAAACCTCCACGTCTTGAAACATACTCTAGTTACAAAAGTCATTATGGAAGGTATAGCCGCTGATGGAGTTGAAGCTGTGACCCAAGCCGGCAAAAAAAATCACAATCAAAGCTAAAAAAGAAGTAATTCTATCGGCTGGGGCTATTAACAGCCCACAGATTTTGATGCTCTCAGGAATCGGTCCGAAGAAACATCTCGAGAAGTTTGGTATAAACGTGATCGCAGACCTACCTGTGGGAGAAAACCTGCACGACCACATTACTGCCCCGGTGTATTTCACAGCCGAGCGCGGCGAACCGCAAGACGCGCCGCTTGACCTGCACGCGGCGTCGGCCACCATAACGGGGTACGTGGCTCTCGACAAATCCCAGCCGGTGCCGGACTACCAGGCCTCTGCCTACCCTACTGACGCCGGCAAAGATGCCCTGTGGTATTGCGGCAGCGTCTACCACTTGAAAGACGAAGTGTGTGATACACTGGACAAAGCACTCGAGGGCTTTAATAGTCTGTTTACCGAGATCAACCTGATCCAGCCCGTTTCGCGCGGGCACGTTCGTCTACGCAGTAATGATCCTACTCAACCACCGGAGATTTATCTAGGATACTATTCCAATGACAAAGACTTAGACACTCACGCGAGGAGTATACAAAACTATCTACGCGTATTAAACACGACAAGCTTACGACGCGTGGGAGCGAAAGTAGTTGACCTGAATCTGAAAGGCTGCTCGGGTATTAAGTTCGGGACCTATGAGTACTGGCGCTGTTATGCGCGCGAGATCGCGTGCACGGTGTGGCATCCAGTAGGGACGACGGCGATGGGCGCGGTGCTGGACGCGCGGCTGCGCGTGCGGGGCGCGCGGCGCCTGCGCGTGGCCGACGCGGGTGCCATGCCCACCATCACTAGCGGGAACACAAACGCGCCCGTCGCTATGATCGCTGAACACGCGGCTGACATTATCAAGCAAGATTACGGGATGTGCACTGATTGCTCATCGCTCGTGATGATGTTTTGAGCATGAAAAACTTTATACCTGTCTTGTTATAATGTATTGTCTTTCATAAGGTAACAGGACACTTCACTACCAAATCTACCTACCATTTAATAAAACCGTACTTTAAAGCTAAAGCTGCATTTAATATTTAATTATACCATACACCATTTAATAAAACCAATCTTCTACTCCGTAAACACTAGGTAATTAACTTTTGTATGACTGAAAACACATTCAATAAATACATGCAATAAGTTATTGCAGGTGGATTTAGCCTCAGAGTGATTCGTTATTGGCGCTCGCAAAAAATACTAAACCAATTTCAAGTGAATATAATAATAAAATAAATATATTTTTCTGACGTCCGAAAGGACAAGTTTAGACGCGAGTGACCAGAAAAAATATCTTGCAGCACTTTCTACGAAAACTTACCTAAGTCTGTTAAAAACTAATACTTATTGTGTAGTATTTTTATGAATACAGTATTTTTTTTAAGTAGTTACCACTCTGAGCCCAAATCTGACAAATGTCCAATGAGTATTTAGCGTCCAGGCTTCGGGGTGGGTTTGGGTGCAGTGGCGTTCGCTAGGCCGGGAACCACCTCCGGGAAGATGCCATGGTCGTCGGGGTCCCACAGCAGCGGGGCGTAGAAGCACAGGCTCAGCCATAGAATCAGAGCACAGATAACCTGGCTTGCGAGGGAGTATATTATCTGGAAAAATAGTTATTTATTTATTTAATATGTTACATGACATTACAGACATCCAATGCGTCACACAACTAAGATTAAACATGTTAACAATAGCACATTATAAAAAGAACAGTATACACAGAAGAGAATATTATATTACACTCGAGGGCCTGGCATCCATCACCTCACAGAACTTCAAACATTCTTTCCTCACACTTGCCGATCCCCATGCAGACAGATCGCACTCCGGTGCTGGCGCCAAGAGCGCATTTAGTAGTGAGAGAGCGCGGGGCAGTGGGGAGTTCCTACGCGACACAGTCCGAGCTGGCGGGAGAACGCGTCGCCGAGGCCCAAGAGCTATTTTGGGGACGTCTGGCACAAACAGTCGCACTAAGCGGCATACTAGCTCAGGACAATCCGACTCGCCGCGAAGGACTCGACACGCAGTCAACAGCAAACTAAGGGTCCGTCTTACCTCCAAGGAATTGTAGCCGAGGGTACCTAGTAGATAATTGGTTGGGTAGAGGAACGGGTAGTACCCATAAATCTTCTTGTAGAGAAACCTTAGGAAAGCTTTTTGCACTTTCTCCAGCATTAAGGCATACGTTGATTCGATCGACGCTGCCTCCAACCTGCTTCTAACCAAGGCGTTGTAGACTAGCTTGATTACTAGTGGATCGTTAAAGTTACGCAAGTTTCGGATGACAAAACTGAGTCTTCGATAGCAGTCCGCAGCTAGTGATAATATGTGCTCGTGGAAAGAGAGACGTGTATCGA
The DNA here is from genome assembly GCA_947049275.1 of Epinotia bilunana. Lineage (NCBI taxonomy): Eukaryota > Metazoa > Arthropoda > Insecta > Lepidoptera > Tortricidae > Epinotia > Epinotia bilunana. Next base: position 24,280,142 of record OX346262.1, read on the forward strand.
AGACTATCCCGAGATCCTTAACGGGGAACACACGGTTTATGGGCTCAAAACCTAGAAAGTATTGAGCAAGAATTGGATCACGCGCTCGACTAAAAGTACAGACACAACATTTGGCAGGGTTAAAAAGCAGTTTGTTGTCCATACTCCAACGAAAGATCAAGTCGATGTCTGCCTGCAATGATTCACAGTCAGCTCCTTGCTCCACACCGTAAATTAACTTTAAATCGTAAGCATATAGAAGACATTCAGATGACTTAAGAACGGACTGGAGATCATTGATCATAATTCCGTTATGTTGTTTTAATTAGTTAAGTAAGGACTTAGTTTAATGATAATCAATTGAGTGACTCTATGATTCACTCAGAATTGTTAATATAATGATAAAATTGCTTAATTAATTTCAAAGTTATAGGAATGTCCAATGTACATCATATCGCCAAAATAGGGGAGAAATATTTTATCTGACATGCAGCAGATGTGTATTATCAAACATGTCAATAAAGAAGATCGTATTGTCTCTCCCAATAAGGGTCGTCATTACACGATTCGTTGTGTTGACAGCTAAAGACAAGAGGTCCCTCGCTCTCACCACAGTACATTATTGAGGCGCTCTGGCGACCTAACTCGCCACAGGAACAACACACACCTACAGCTCAAGTAAACAAGAGGTCCCTCGCTCTCACCACAGTACATTATTGAGGCGCTCTGGCGACCTAACTCGCCACAGGAACAACACACACCTACTGCTCAAGTAGACAAGAGGTCCCTCGCTCTCACCACAGTACATTATTGAGGCGCTCTGGCGACCTAACTCGCCACAGGAACAACACACACCTACAGCTCAACTAGACACACACACCTACTGCTCAAGTAGACAAGAAGTCCCTCGCTCTCACCACAGTACATTATTGAGGCGCTCTGGCGACCTAACTCGCCACAGGAACAACACACATCTACAGCTCAACTAGACACACACACCTACTGCTCAAGTAGACAAGAGGTCCCTCGCTCTCACCACAGTACATTATTGAGGCGCTCTGGCGACCTAACTCGCCACAGGAAAAACACACACCTACAGCTCAACTAGACACACACACCTACTGCTCAAGTAGACAAGAGGTCCCTCGCTCTCACCACAGTACATTATTGAGGCGCTCTGGCGACCTAACTCGCCACAGGAACAACACACACCTACAGCTCAACTAGACACACACACCTGCTGCTCAAGTAGACAAGAGGTCCCTCGCTCTCACCACAGTACATTATTGAGGCGCTCTGGCGACCTAACTCGCCACAGGAAAAACACACACCTACAGCTCAACTAGACACACACACCTACTGCTCAAGTAGACAAGAGGTCCCTCGCTCTCACCACAGTACATTATTGAGGCGCTCTGGCGACCTAACTCGCCACAGGAACAACACACACCTACAGCTCAACTAGACACACACACCTACTGCTCAAGTAGACAAGAGGTCCCTCGCTCTCACCACAGTACATTATTGAGGTGCTCTGGCCACCTAACTCGCCACAGGAACAACACACACCTACAGCTCAACTAGACACACACACCTACTGCTCAAGTAGACAAGAGGTCCCTCGCTCTCACCACAGTACATTATTGAGGCGCTCTGGCGACCTAACTCGCCACAGGAACAACACACACCTACAGCTCAACTAGACACACACACCTACTGCTCAAGTAGACAAGTAGTCCCTCGCTCTCACCACAGTACATTATTGAGGCGCTCTGGCGACCTAACTCGCCACAGGAACAACACACACCTACAGCTCAACTAGACACACACCTACTGCTCAAGTAGACAAGAGGTCCCTCGCTCTCACCACAGTACATTATTGAGGCGCTCTGGCGACCTAACTCGCCACAGGAACAACACACACCTACAGCTCAACTAGACACACACACCTACAGCTCAAGTAGACAAAAGGTCCCTCGCTCTCATCACAGTACATTATTTAGGCGCTCTGGCGACCTAACTCGCCACAGGAACAACACACACCTACAGCTCAACTAGACACACACACCTACTGCTCAAGTAGACAAGAGGTCCCTCGCTCTCACCACAGTACATTATTGAGGCGCTCTGGCGACCTAACTCGCCACAGGAACAACACACACCTATAGCTCAACTAGACACACACACCTACTGCTCAAGTAGACAAGAGGTCCCTCGCTCTCACCACAGTACATTATTGAGGCGCTCTGGCGACCTAACTCGCCACAGGAACAACACACACCTACAGCTCAACTAGACACACACCTACTGCTCAAGTAGACAAGAGGTCCCTCGCTCTCACCACAGTACATTATTGAGGCGCTCTGGCGACCTAACTCGCCACAGGAACAACACACACCTACAGCTCAACTAGACACACACACCTACAGCTCAAGTAGACAAGAGGTCCCTCGCTCTCATCACAGTACATTATTTAGGCGCTCTGGCGACCTAACTCGCCACAGGAACAACACACACCTACAGCTCAACTAGACACACACACCTACTGCTCAAGTAGACAAGAGGTCCCTCGCTCTCACCACAGTACATTATTGAGGCGCTCTGGCGACCTAACTCGCCACAGGAACAACACACACCTACAGCTCAACTAGACACACACCTACTGCTCAAGTAGACAAGAGGTCCCTCGCTCTCACCACAGTACATTATTGAGGCGCTCTGGCGACCTAACTCGCCACAGGAACAACACACACCTACAGCTCAACTAGACACACACCTACTGCTCAAGTAGACAAGAGGTCCCTCGCTCTCACCACAGTACATTATTGAGGCGCTCTGGCGACCTAACTCGCCACAGGAACAACACACACCTACAGCTCAACTAGACACACACACCTACTGCTCAAGTAGACAAGAGGTCCCTCGCTCTCACCACAGTACATTATTGAGGCGCTCTGGCGACCTAACTCGCCACAGGAACAACACACACCTACAGCTCAACTAGACACACACCTACTGCTCAAGTAGACAAGAGGTCCCTCGCTCTCACCACAGTACATTATTGAGGCGCTCTGGCGACCTAACTCGCCACAGGAACAACACACACCTACAGCTCAACTAGACACACACACCTACAGCTCAAGTAGACAAAAGGTCCCTCGCTCTCATCACAGTACATTATTTAGGCGCTCTGGCGACCTTACTCGTCACAGGAACAACACACACGTACAGTTCAACTAGACACACACCTACAGCTCAAGTAGACAATAGGTCCCTCGCTCTCGGGTGATTCTTGAGAGGGTCAATTTCCACCATCCAGAGGGAAAAAGTACTCGAAAAAATAAAATAATTAACCTTGCACATTTTTTGTAGTTAAAGACAATCTAACTGGGGCAGGATTGATTTTTTGTTTAAGCTTAGTAAATAGAATTAGCCATAAAAAAATATCAAACCTAAAATATCATTCGCCTGGTGCGTCTATCCGCCATTTTGTGAGCAAATCTACTCTGAAAAGAACTAGTTATAGATTGAAATCAAATATTGCATCGAGTTAAATCGTTAGAATATAAGTTAATGATTTAAAAATAAAAATATGGTTCCCCTACAGTATCGTAGTTTTTATAGGAATCTACACTATATCAAAGGTTTGTCCAGAGCTAAACTATCTTGTGCCCCTGATGCCTGACCAAACAACGCGCACATTCCTACTGCAACGTATTGTGACGCGTAATCTGTGCCGTGCCTCCCTTGTCAGTAGCGCTACCAACGCCGCGGAGGGAGGACGCGTCCCGTCGCTGGAGCTCTAATGAAGGTATGTAGATAAATCATTCCCCTGATCTTGGTCACAGTATAGAAGAATAATACAGTAGGTAATCTGAGGCCGTTTAGGAGCGTTCGTTACCTACTTTCGCTCGATGCGCAGGGCTGTGTCAAGTTTGTGGCTTGGCATACCTATAATACTAATTTTGCTTTCAAGTATGCAAAGTATTTCTGTTACAGTTTAATAGACAATATTGTATACACAAAGTAATAATATTATAGATAGTTGGGTATGTGTTTTTAGTTTCCCACTTCATGGAATATTTTAATACCACTATACTATGCCTAAAATATTTCCTAGTAAGTATAATAGTTGCTAAACTGCACTAGGTTGGTAGGTGCTTAGTTACAAGCCTATTCGGCTCCTTTTGATATCGTGGCACTGGCGGCTCGCTGTCTTCATACCTACGAGGCGGCTTCCTTTGACGTAGCGAGTGAGAACGAGCGAACACCGCAACGGCGCGGCCCCGATTGAACCATTCTCCATCATTGCCGAAGGATATGTGTGTGTGCGTACCGAACACGCGCGCATGTGTGCAGCCGTGCGATCTACCTTTCTGTCTTGGTTCAGACTGTCACGATGACTATCATGACTAGACTCCGGATTGTTGTGGCACTGACGTCACATTATATATATTTTATAACGGATAGGTATGACATAATTATAGGTACCAAAATGAGAGACAATAAATAATAAATGGTCATAGACAACCAATTAGAGCATGCTAGAATATGAACCGTTTTTTTAATGAAGGTATAGGAATGTTTGTTTAGTTTTTGTTGGATTTTAAAGGTTTATATGAGATAATGTAGTTTGGTATTGAATGTTTATGTTATTTAAGAGATTTATAGTTTGTTTTTAGGGTTCCGTACCCAAAGGGTAAAAACGCCGCCCGTCTGTCTGTCACCAGCCTGTATCCCAAGATACGCGATAGTTAGACAGTTGAAATTTTCACAGATGATGTATTTCTGTTGCCGCTATAACAACAAATACCAAAAACAAAATAAAATAAATATTTAAGGGGGGCTCCCATACAACAAACGTGTTTTTTGCCGTTTTGTCTGTGGCCAGGCTGTATCTCAACAACCGCGATAGCTAGACAGTTGAAATTGTTACAAATTATGTATTTCTGTTGCCGCTATAACAAAAAATACCAAAAACAAAATAAAATAAATATTTAAGGGGGGCTCCCATACAACAAACGTGTTTTTTTGCCGTTTTGTCTGTGGCCAGGCTGTATCTCAACAACCGCGATAGCTAGACAGTTGAAATTGTTACAAATTATGTATTTCTGTTACCGCTATAACAAAAAATACTAAAAACAAAATAAAATAAATATTTAAGGGGGCCTCGCATACACAAACTGTTTTTATAGATAATGGTACGGAACCCTTCGTGCGCGAGTCCGACTCGCACTGGGTCGATTTTTTTTTTAAGTATTTAATTGGTCTCTGGGAGAACTGAAACAAGTAAGTTTATCACTGAACGATTAGACTGATCTAGACCCCGGATTGTTGTGGCACTGACGTCACAATAGGGTGATTTGGGGAGTAAATGGAACAGTATTCATTAATACGGATTTATTAAGATAAGATAATATAAAAAATATCATATAGTGTTAGTGAATACGAAATTGTACTTATTATTTTTGTATGTATACATATTATTGCGAATCTTCCTATAAATAAATTGTCAGTTGATTAAAATATCGACGTTGCTCTTTCGTTAACGGACTCTCCGTAACAGATCAATAGTTGTTCTAAATGACTTGCGGTTAGGCTACGTCTTCTAGCAGAATATATCCACTTCAAAAAAGAAAAGCTTCTTTCCACTGAGACAGATGTTATTGGAGCATATTTGAAAAGTTTGCGGTTGTCAAAGCAATATTTGTAACGATTGCTTGGATTTATTTGTATTTCTTGACCGGTATTTGAATATACATTTTTATCTTATCTTATAATTTATGTATCATTTTGTTCTACCATTCCATTTACTCCCCAAATCACCCTATTGTGACGTCAGTGCCACAACAATCCGGGGTCTAATCATGACCCTGTATTTTCATATAAAATCTATTTCCGCCTCGTCCATTCATTCCCCTGGTTCTCTTTCCCCTGGTTTTCCGAACAGGGTAGTGATAGATTTCTGAAGTTTTCTTGAAAATTAAAATATTTTATCATTAAATGCATAACACATGATCGACTAACACAACAACACAACGTATCGTATGTATTTCGTGTGTTTTATAAACTGGAACCATAGATATACCTCATGTCATTCTATATGCAAAATTTCGTTACAATCCAACACGTAGTTTTAAAATAAGAGCGTAATTACGTTTATATGGGAAGGTAAAATTCGGCCGAGCTTACTGCGGACTCTTAATAGCATAGAGCAAAACATTACCGGTCAATTTTATCATTCCCTTGTAGTTTTTATCATTCCCTGTTTTTTTTCTCATTCCCTTGTACTTTTTATCATTCCCTGACATTATTTCTCATTCCCCTAGCAGCTAAACTTTGAATTGGTATATTTCCATACCTAATTGACCCAAACTGATGCCTATTCGATAGATATGTTTATTATTAAATATTTAATTTGATTTTATTGTAACAGTAGAAATCCTTAAAATAAAAAGAAACGCCAAGGGAATTAGATGAATAATGCAATTCTCAAGAACTACCTTCTCTTCACAGTACATATTGAGGCACTCTGGAAACCTTACTCGCCACAGGAACAACACACACCTACAGCTCAAGTAGACAAGGGGTCCCTCGCTCTCATCACAGTACATATTGAGGCACTGGCAACCTTACTCGCCACAGGAACAACACACACCTACAGCTCAAGTAGACAAGGGGTCCCTCGCTCTCATCACAGTACATATTGAGGCACTGGCAACCTTACTCGCCACAGGAACAACACACACCTACAGCTCAAGTAGACAAGGGGTCCCTCGCTCTCATCACAGTACATATTGAGGCACTGGCAACCTTACTCGCCACAGGAACAACACACACCTACAGCTCAAGTAGACAAGGGGTCCCTCGCTCTCATCACAGTACATATTGAGGCACTGGCAACCTTACTCGCCACAGGAACAACACACACCTACAGCTCAAGTAGACAAGGGGTCCCTCGCTCTCATCACAGTACATATTGAGGCACTGGCAACCTTACTCGCCACAGGAACAACACACACCTACAGCTCAAGTAGACAAGGGGTCCCTCGCTCTCATCACAGTACATATTGAGGCACTGGCAACCTTACTCGCCACAGGAACAACACACACCTACAGCTCAAGTAGACAAGGGGTCCCTCGCTCTCATCACAGTACATATTGAGGCACTGGCAACCTTACTCGCCACAGGAACAACACACACCTACAGCTCAAGTAGACAAGGGGTCCCTCGCTCTCATCACAGTACATATTGAGGCACTGGCAACCTTACTCGCCACAGGAACAACACACACCTACAGCTCAAGTAGACAAGGGGTCCCTCGCTCTCATCACAGTACATATTGAGGCACTGGCAACCTTACTCGCCACAGGAACAACACACACCTACAGCTCAAGTAGACAAGGGGTCCCTCGCTCTCATCACAGTACATATTGAGGCACTGGCAACCTTACTCGCCACAGGAACAACACACACCTACAGCTCAAGTAGACAAGGGGTCCCTCGCTCTCATCACAGTACATATTGAGGCACTGGCAACCTTACTCGCCACAGGAACAACACACATCTACAGCTCAACTAGAAGCGTCATTCTACTCAGAGATAAAAATAAAAGTGACCCATGTTCTAACCTGCTTTTTGCGTTCAACTTTGCCTAGTGTCGGTACAAAATAGCTCGGCGAGTGTTGAGCGGGGTTGACGAACCCGAGGCCGGTGCCGAGCCCCACGGCCAGGGCCACCAGGTACCGCCGCTGCGGCCACTTCCCACTGCCTGTCATTGCCTGTAACCACAAACCACATATCCTATATATATATATATATACATATATATACATATATCTTATCTTATATTATTTATCTTATTAAGGAGCAGAAAACAGTACACTGAACTATCACAAATATATTTGAAGACAAAAATGCAAGTTTGTTACAGGTCCGGTAAACGACATTTAATATATGGAGTGCCGCAGGGAAGCGTATTAGGGCCGTCATTATTCTTAATCTATATTAATGACCTCCCTTGTCGCATTAACTATCCAATGGTGCTCTATGCTGATGATAGCACAGTAATAATTGACTGTAAAGGTAATAGGGATTATGCATATGAAATTAATCATACTTTACATACCATAATTGGGTGGCTTAGGGACAATAACTTAACAGCGAACTTAAATAAAACAAAAATCATGCACTTTTTTCAGAGAAAACTTCCGAGACCCATAGATTGCAATTTTGAAGGAACGAACGGTGATTGAGTCAGTTAATGATACGAAATTCTTGGGACTGCCAATTGACAACAAATTAAATTGGACTGCTCATACTGAGCTAGTATGTAAAAAACTACATCAGTACAGTATGCCTTCGCTTTGTAGAAACTTTCTGAACAAGCTAGTACGGAGATGGTGATGATGGCATATCATGGTTTTGTTGCATCTACCTTACGCTATGGGATCCTCTTTTGGGGTAATTCAAAAAACAGGGAAGCCGTTTTCATAGCGCAGAAGAGATGCGTGAGGGCTATTGACTAGAATTCTACCCATACGTCAATTTAAACATTATTATTATTATTATAAGCCATTTGTTTCCTTAAATAAAATATTTTTAGTTACAAAGTTGGGTATATAAATTCTCTTGTACTCGAATTTTATTTAAGGACCTCTCTACGAGTAAAGGCCTTCTCCATTCTACTCCACATTTTTCTGTCTTGGGCTTTTGATACCCAGTTTTCTCCTGCTACCTTTTTTATTTCGTCTAGCCATCTCTCGGGGAGTCTGCCTCTTTTTTTTCCGAGAGGGCCATCCCAATGCGTTATTCTTTTTTCATTTCTCATACTCTGAAAGTAGGTCATTGTTTATCTAAACAGCGGGTTGAAAGTGAGGCATGTCGCCCCTACGGCTGAAAGTAATAAAAAATAAAAAAGCAATGGCAGAAACCTGGACAGCCACAGTTTCAGATAATTGTAATGATTTTGAAAATCGTTGACAATCATGCTTTTTTTTATATTGATTATAAATTAATTATTGTATGACTATTATTACTATTTGAAAACGATTGGGTATTTTTTAAGTTTTCGTAGTTCAATGTGACCGATTCAGAACAGCTTCCTAGTCATTAAAAAAATAACAATGACAAAAACCTAGACTGCCACACTTCCATAAATTGTGTTCATTTTTGAAGCTTGTTGATAAATATGATGGTTTTCATTCTTCATTACTAGTTATTAGGTGTATATAAATAAAATTATTAATTTATTTTTTCATTCAAACAATAATTAAAATTAGTTTTCGACATAACCACTTCAAAAGCGCGTCCAGGAAATGGTCCACACACATTATTAAAATCAGTCAACAGTTCCCGCCCAAATGGTCCATACACAAACGCTTTTAAAATGGGTTCTATAGGATCCTACTGATTTAGAAAATATTAAAGCTTTTGGCTTTCAATTCATTTCCTCGAATTCGAAATGAAAAGTAGAGTGTTTAACTCGGGGAAAGCCACCCATTTCAGCCTCGAACTATTGGCGCTCTCACTTCGTTCGAGCGCCAAAATATCTCGTCAGGAATAGGTGACTTTCAACCCTCGGTTAACATTCTACTATTGTTAATCTTTCTTTTTGCATCCGTGCAACGTGGCCTGACCATTTCCATTTGCTTGTTTTGCAGTGAGTTAGAGCATCTATTACTTTTGTTCGTTTCCTTATGCTTAAGTTGGTTTGTTTGTCAATACGTTTTAGGTTTAGCATGCTGCGCTCCTTTGCTCTCTGGCAAGTTTGAATTTTTGTTTCAGTTTTTCTATTATATAGCCATGTTTGGCTTGCGTATGATAGGCAGGGTAGAAGGCAGGAATCTAAAACAATTGACTTAAGGCTGGTGGGCAAGTTCGATTTTAAGATTTCTTTATAGCTCCAAAATTTGTTCCAGGTTAAGTTTACACCTCTATTTAATTCATCAATGTGTCTGGACTTTTTAAACGAAATTTGTTTGCCTAAATAGATATATTCTTGTACATATTCTAATGGACTTTCATCAACTTTTATCAAAGCTTCCACTCTGTTTGTCATTATCCTTGTTTCTGTGGTGTTTATTTCTAGACCTACACTGCGGCTTATGTTGTTAAGTTCGTTCAGCATTTTTAGCAGCTGCGTTGGTGTTTCTGAGAACAGCGCAATGTCGTCGGCAAATCTGAGGTTGTTAAGGTAGTGTTCCCATTTATAAATATTCCCTTTTTTGTCCAATTTAGGTTTTTCATAATATATTGAAGAATAGTACTAAACAGACTCGGGGACAGAGGGTCACCCTGCCTCACACCCCAGCATATCTCTCCTCTCTAATTTGACTCTGCTAACACTTTTCTCATAGATATCTTTAACAACTTCTATAGCTCCTTTTGGTACTGTACAGTCTTCTAAAGCTTTCCATATACTATCATGGGATATTGAATCAAATGCTTTAGCATAATCGATGAAGGCCAGGTATAGCGCGGCTTGTCGTTCTTCATATTTTTCAATTATTTGATCGAGTGTGTGTATTTGGTCAATTGTTGAAAAACCTTTCGGAATCCTGCGTGTTCTACTGGCTGGTAGTGTTCGGTAAAGCGTTGTAAACGACTTCAAAGGCATGTGCAAAAAGCTTGTACATGGGACACGCAAGTACTTTAAACTTTACACCAGACTGACGAAGGTAGTACTGAAATCATTTATCTCCTCCCATTATTTTACCCTACTGGTATCCACCAATGTGAACTTTTTAGTAGTTCGTTATGTAAAACCTCAATTGGGATAAATCGAATATTGGATCTTAATATTTAAGTTGCCCTCTCTGTATTTCTAGTCGCTCACTTAGTAATTTAGTCGCACGGATACAATTTTAAGATCTCAAATGGAATAATCACAACCTACTTTTTGTAAGCTCGTTCTGGATTTTATTATTCAATATTCGTCGTTAATTTAGTTAATTTGTCGCTTACTCAAATTCATACCGCTCAAGTTATTAAACAGTATGTCATCATCAGTCGCTAATTTTTTTTTATTCGATCGTTTTATTATTCCCCTTAAAAAACCGGCAAATTGCGAGTCGGACTCGCGCACGAAGGGTTCCGTACCATTATATATAAAAAAACAGCAAAAAAAAAACGTTTGTCGTATGGGAGCCCCCCTTAAATATTTATTTTATTTTGTTTTTAGTATTTTTTTTATTTTGTTTTTAGTATTTGTTGTTATAGCGGCAACAGAAAAATACATCATCTGTGAAAATTTCAACTGTCTAGCTATCGCGGTTCTTGAGATACAGCCTGGTGACAGACACGGACAGACAGACAGCGAAGTCTTAGTAATAGGGTCCTGTTTTTACCCTTTGGGTACGGAACCCTAAAAATAACATTTTTACATTTAAAAATAATACCAAATGCAGCCAAGAGTAAGATACTCACGATACCCAGCCATAGAGGCATGACACAAGCCTGCGCGCCCAGGCCCGGCATTAGCGACCCGAGCACCACCGACACCAGCACCACGATCAGGAGTCCCACGTTCCAGTTCATGCCCGTGATGTGCTTGCCAATGAAATGATGCATATCCTCATTTAACTTCGTGTGCACCATACCTTTGTAAATTACCGCACCAGCACCTGACAATTTCATTTTCATTAGGAACCGGAGGATGGGAGGATGTCAGGGATTTTTCACATCAATTTTTTAATAACATTGTATAGCCCGACAAATCTCTTTTCGACCCCAGCCTTGCCACGGCCACGTTGCGGAATTTTTGACCCCAGCCTTGCCACGGCCACGTTGCGGACTTTTTGACCCCAGCCTTGCCACGGCCACGTTGCGGACTTTTAATGGAACTCATTTCTTTTACTGGCAAGGAGAAAGTACTTGGACGTTAGAAGCCATCGAATGACACCGATTAAAAATCGGCCAAGTGCGTGTTGGGCCACGCGCAGTGTAGGGTTCCTTAGTTGCCTGTCTTTGTTACATCGACACGCGCGCGCCAACTAAATGGTTGCGTCAGCCGAATTTGTGGGAAAGTTGGCCTTTCTATGTACATTAAGTTGGTCGACTATTACTCGGTAACTAGTTATGCCTACCTAGCCGTGATAGTTTTCCTTTTAAATTCATTATATATACTATTACTGCCACGATTGTTTTCACATACCCAGTAGCAAAGTTTTCTAGTAGTAATGGTTACTGAGCTAAGCCGAAGACGGACAGACGGCCAGACGGACATGGAGAAACTATTAGGGTTCCTTGTTGACTACGGAACCCTAAAACAAACGGTAAGGAAGACGGAATACTTCGTATTGTAAAATAAATTACAATAAACATGCCGAAAGCAATCCACTGCGATCTCAGAAAGGTTATTTTGAATATAATTAAATATTTACAGCAACAAAGGGATGCTGGATTGTCTACTAATTCTCTACATTGTGTCTTGAAATTGGTTGTTGACATGACCGGTACTGACTTTTTACAGTGCGGTCGTAGGTATCGATTAAACTGGTTAGTTTGGTTGGTTTTAACTAGTCATTTCTTATCTTATTAAATTATTGTAATAACAATAGGGTATATTCATGCATTTTTTTATTTTTTTTAACTATTCTATAAGTAATTATATAACCGGAAAAAAATATAACACTTTCACAATATTATTGAATGAGCTAAAAAAATCATTTACGGACGATTAAAACGCCGCCATTTAGGCGCGCTCATTTTGTGACGTCACCGTGCACTTAGAATAAATAAACAACGAAGTGTTTGATTCACAGTTTTAGTAAAAGTGAGTTATTAAAGCTTGTTAAGGTCAACTTATTGTAACGGAAGAGAACACAAAAGCTTATTATAAATATTGTATTGCCTCTATTTGTGAAAATAACCCTAAAACTGCACCTGGCGTGATATATTTTCACATGCCCAAAGATGCAAAATATAAGGAAAAAGGGGTGTAAGGCGATGAGGAGATATAATGTATCATGTTTGAGTAGTTTATATTGTTATGAACATCATTTCGAAGTGATTATTAAATATGTTTGTACCTAAAATCTTTTTCATTAGGACTCCCGAACAATATAAACAATAACCTAACCTAAAAATGTATATACTTATTCATAAAACTATTCTGATTCCCATTTATTAAAAAAAAAAAAAACGTATATTTACCAAGCAAAAGTTGCACAAGAAACATAGCTTACAATTATTTGATTAAACATGAATAAAGCTTGTACACTGGTGAGAATTACCGTCGGGCCCAAACTAGGCACAGCCTGTATCTTGGGAACCGAGTTACTAGATTTGTCAATACAAAAGTTAGATTTAGTTATTAATGTTACAAAATATTATGATTTTTGTTGATCAACAGCCGACTACGAGTGTTGATATTGATCACGAAACGTTTTAGCTAAGTTTCTATGTATGCACTGTTGATCGAAGTTGAAAGAATTTAATCCTTTCTACTGAGTGTCCTACACAAATTTGTTTTATTTATAAGCCTTGACGAAAACAACATAATTTGTTATGTTTATAAAGATGTTCTCACCATTGTAACATTCCTAATACCAACATATCTTTGATTAGGTATATAATGAACATATGTACTAGTTTTTTATTCCACTTATTTTAGAAAGACACCTACGGTACGTACTTAGTCATCATGAACACATCAATTTCAGGCAGATTATCCACCTTTGCCTTGACAAAACCGCTTCCATTCATTGTGGCGAGTCTTTTTTCACAAGGAGTCACTGCTTTCAGTTAATAATTCCCAAAAAACACTGATTGTTTATCATAAACAGCGGCAAAACAATGCGAATAACTTTCAATAATCATACAAACGACCTGTTAACAGTAGACACCGAGTGCACGGTGACGTCACGATTCGCTCGGCCAATAGCGTTGCGTTTTGAAATTTTGCGAGGGAATTTGAAAAATACTACTTTTAAATAATTAAGTTTGTTAATAGAAACATGATCATTTGTAAAAATAATCATGTGAGTATATTTATTAAGCAATAAAGATTACTCATGATTCTTTTTGGCCATTTCTGAATCACATGCATATTCCCTATTGAAGACCAATATAGAAAAAGGTCCTTTAGTCAAATCCCAGACCGAACGTTTTATAATTGACGTCGGCGGTCTCGAAAACGATACATCAGAGTCATAGTTATCGGAGTCACAATCTGAAAAATACTTAAATATCGAATACGTACTTGGAATCAAATTTGGATGAATAGGGTATTTATTATAATTGTATAAAGCATAGAATGTTTACATTCAATAAACAACACAATATGCTAGTACCTACCCACTTTCCCGAGTCGACGTAATACGAGTATATGTACATTATTGCCAATATTATGCGGTTTACAGCGACCCGCGACCCGCGACCCGCGACCCGCGACCCGCGACCCGCGACACACTGCCTCAGGGTCAAATAGCGGCTTATGTCGGGCTATAGCTAGGTTTATCTTCGCTACTCACTCCAAACATTCCAGCGAATAGAGCGCTCTTTAATAGCGATAAGACCGCCTGTTATTTAAAATAACTAGTTACCGCGTATAGTCTACCAACTTAAAATGTACCTACTTAGAAAGGCCAACTTTCGCACAAATTCGGCCGACGCAACCATTTAACTAAGAAAGACAGGCAACTACGGAAAGGGTTCCGTCCTCAGTGTGGGTCACTGCGCGTGGCCCGACACGCACTTGGCCGATTTTTTTATTTGTATATACAATCATTTTAGTTTTGGATATTTAAGCCGATCGTGATCTAAATTATTATAAATTTTGTTCTGTAATTTATGTCATGAAATAAATTAATCTCATCTAATCTAATAATGGGGATTTGTATTGTATGTATCATGTCATAGTAGCGAGGCAAGCGAGGCAAGCGAGGAAGGAGAAGGCAAAGGATAAGCTGAATGGGATATGCGATCCGTTTGAAGGCAGCGCAGCGCCTATGTCGCTCTATCTTATAACTTCGCACCACTCGTGTCGTCCGCAACGCTTACACGTCTGGCGACAGCTTTACTGAAAAAAAAAATGTTTTTCTACTTTCAAAAACTATGGTAAGTTTCATAGTTTTTGAGTCATTCTTGCCGCTGCGACCACCCGACACGATTCAAAAAGGGGCTAGTAATGGCAAAACACAAACCTAAAAGAATGAAAAGCGAATAGTCGGTTTTCTTGTCAACAAATTTCCAAAAGAGTATTCCAGACTCCACTTGCATCTTCGGCAAATCTTTGTGTTCTGAAAATTAGGTTTTGTTACGAAATAGCTTTAAAAATGGATTCTTCATAATGTTTTATCTATGTTTCCGACCCAGGCCAAGTTGGCTCAGTTCGGGTTGCATAGGGCGGTTCCACAACATTCGGGAGCTCAAATACCGCGAGCCATGCGGTTGCCTCTTGGATACTGCAACTTCGTATAATTGATAACTATTACAATATGTAAGTTTTAAATTTACACTTACTTTTAGTGGTAAATACTTTAAAGAAATGGAGTGACTTCGGAAGGAAATGTAAAACAACAACGAATAAAGCAGCGGTCGTGGCATCTTTTACCCTGAAAAAAAAACCAGTTAGATTGTCAGATTATGCTCCAAAAATTTAAAGCAAAATGTGGTGTGAATAGATCTACAGCTTCCAATCTTCAGATCAGCTTCATGGTACCTTATTGCACCGACTAACATAGCTGTGTGTTTTTGGCATGCAAGATTAGAAAAAAAGGTTTATGCGGGATTAAATAAAAGCTTAAGAAAGACATTATTATTTTATTTATATTTTGTTGCAAAATGCCAAATAAATGATTTATCGATCTATATTTATCTATAATCAGCCCCTTACGCGCTTAAGTCCGGCGACGTCGGGTACTGGCGGAACGTGGCCCAGCCCCAGTGCAGGCACTTGGACCAGCGCGTGAAGAAACACTTACCTGCATAAGTCCGGCGACGTCGGGTACTGGCGGAACGTGGCCCAGCCCCAGTGCAGGCACTTGGACCAGCGCGTGAAGAAACACTTACCTGCATAAGTCCGGCGACGTCGGGTACTGGCGGAACGTGGCCCAGCCCCAGTGCAGGCACTTGGACCAGCGCGTAAAGAAACACTTACATGCATAAGTCCGGCGACGTCGGGTACTGGCGGAACGTAGCCAAGCCCCAGTGCAGGCACTTGGACCAGCGCGTGAAGAAACACTTACCTGCATAAGTCCGGCGACGTCGGGTACTGGCGGAACGTGGCCCAGCCCCAGTGCAGGCACTTGGACCAGCGCGTGAAGAAACACTTACCTGCATAAGTCCGGCGACGTCGGGTACTGGCGGAACGTGGCCCAGCCCCAGTGCAGGCACTTGGACCAGCGCGTGAAGAAACACTTACCTGCATAAGTCCGGCGACGTCGGGTACTGGCGGAACGTGGCCCAGCCCCAGTGCAGGCACTTGGACCAGCGCGTGAAGAAACACTTACATGCATAAGTCCGGCGACGTCGGGTACTGGCGGAACGTGGCCCAGCCCCAGTGCAGGCACTTGGACCAGCGCGTGAAGAAACACTTACCTGCATAAGTCCGGCGACGTCGGGTACTGGCGGAACGTGGCCCAGCCCCAGTGCAGCCACTTGGACCAGCGCGTGAAGAAACACTTACACGCATAAGTCCGGCGACGTCGGGTACTGGCGGAACGTGACCCAGCCCCAGTGCAGGCACTTGGACCAGCGCGTGAAGAAACACTTACCTGCATAAGTCCGGCGACGTCGGATACTGGCGGAACGTGGCCCAGCCCCAGTGCAGGCACTTGGACCAGCGCGTGAAGAAACACTTACCTGCATAAGTCCGGCGACGTCGGATACTGGCGGAACGTGGCCCAGCCCCAGTGCAGACACTTGGACCAGCGCGTGAAGATACACTTACCTGCATAAGTCCGGCGACGTCGGGTACTGGCGGAACGTGGCCCAGCCCCAGTGCAGCGACTTGGACCAGCGCGTGAAGAAACACTTACGCGCATAAGTCCAGCGATTTCGGGTACTGGCGGAACGTGGCCCAGCCCCAGTGCAGCCACTTGGACCAGCGCGTGAAGAAACACAGCAGTATCAACACCAGGAAGCCTATCGAAATCTGTAATCAATATTTGACTGATGTATTATGCCTAAAAAGTATGCCAAAACTACGCCGGAATTACTAATGTATGCCCATACAAAACTTTTTCCAAAACATCACATCACAAACTATTTTTCTCAAATTATCATTGGCCACGAATCATTAGTCACAACAACTTATCGCAATTTTATCGCTTAATTCAAAAAGGTGGGTATAAACTCGTCTGATGCGTATTTTTTGCAAAATATTATAATGAAAATGTTTTTAAGTTATATAGGAATGCATAAAAGTTGTTCTCATTGAAATTATGCATGTTATATTAAATCTTAAATAAAAATAAAATTAAATGATTGTATTTACATTCATTCGAGCTCAGAAAGAAGTGTATCAATTACTTAGCTAGTTTTAAATAACTTTGGGATGGAAAAATAAAAGTTGTAGGTAAATATCTTATACTTATTTCATTCTACTTTCCACAATTGTAGCATATAACTATTCCGAGCGAGAACTGCGTATTGTCTTGATCATTGTTTGGAATTTTTGTTCCATTTTAATGCAAATATATCCGTGAAATTTAATGAATACCGCAATTCCGCAATTTCCGTACCACAATTGTATTACTTGTTCTTTTATTGTTGTTTTTTTTTCTGTTTCTCTTTTTCTGTATTTTTTTTTTATTTTGTTGCAAAATGCCAAATAAATTATTTATCTATCTATCTACCGTAAAATAACAACACAGATTACAATACGTCTACTAGCATAAGAGCATAAGAGAAGTTTAACGAAGTTACCAAGGTCGAAATAATTGAGATCGATTTTTAGACTTTTTTGCCAAGCTCGCATTTACTCAAAGTGACCAGAGTATGTGCCTAGTTTATTAATTATAGTCATCTAACTTATACACAATAATTAGACTTTACAAACTACAAAAAATATACTTCGAGCTTTTTAAAAATATTTCTTGCACAATAAGTATATATATATTTTTTGTTTCTTACATTTTGTTTAGGCTTATAGTTACTATTCTGGTAGTGGCTCCCGTTTTAACTTTATCTAATTTCGTAAAAAAAATCATGTGGTTTTTCGAATAAGAAAAAAATGTGTTCTCATAAACTACCTATGCATCATAATGGATATTTCATAATGATAAAAGTTGTTCAAAATGCTTTCAACATTTCATTAAAAAAAAGTCATCCGTAATATGACACTTTTTGAAATATCAATTCGAAATAGTTTATACCCACCACTTTGGGTACATACGGGTATTTACCGGGCGCCTCTGCCTACCCATCTCTATCTATGACACAATAGATACGGGTATTTACCGGGCGCCTCTGCCTACCCAGCTCTATCTATGACTCAATAGATACGGGTATTTACCGGGCGCCTCTGCCTACCCAGCTCTATCTATGACTCAATAGATACGGGTATTTACCGGGCGCCTCTGCCTACCCAGCTCTATCTATGACTCAATAGATACGGGTATTTACCGGGCGCCTCTGCCTACCCAGCTCTATCTATGACTCAATAGATACGGGTATTTACCGGGCGCCTCTGCCTACCCATCTCTATCTATGACACAATAGATACGGGTATTTACCGGGCGCCTCTGCCTACCCAGCTCTATCTATGACTCAATAGATACGGGTATTTACCGGGCGCCTCTGCCTACCCAGCTCTATCTATGACTCAATAGATACGGGTATTTACCGGGCGCCTCTGCCTACCCAGCTCTATCTATGACACAATAGATACGGGTATTTACCGGGCGCCTCTGCCTACCCAGCTCTATCTATGACACAATAGATACGGGTATTTACCGGGCGCCTCTGCCTACCCAGCTCTATCTATGACTCAATAGATACGGGTATTTACCGGGCGCCTCTGCCTACCCAGCTCTATCTATGACACAATAGATACGGGTATTTACCGGGCGCCTCTGCCTACCCAGCTCTATCTATGACTCAATAGATACGGGTATTTACCGGGCGCCTCTGCCTACCCAGCTCTATCTATGACACAATAGATACGGGTATTTACCGGGCGCCTCTGCCTACCCATCTCTATCTATGACACAATAGATACGGGTATTTACCGGGCGCCTCTGCCTACCCATCTTTATCTATGACACAATAGATACGGGTATTTACCGGGCGCCTCTGCCTACCCAGCTCTATCTATGACACAATAGATACGGGTATTTACCGGGCGCCTCTGCCTACCCAGCTCTATCTATGACACAATAGATACGGGTATTTACCGGGCGCCTCTGCCTACCCAGCTCTATCTATGACACAATAGATACGGGTATTTACCGGGCGCCTCTGCCTACCCAGCTCTATCTATGACACAATAGATACGGGTATTTACCGGGCGCCTCTGCCTACCCAGCTCTATCTATGACACAATAGATACGGGTATTTACCGGGCGCCTCTGCCTACCCAGCTCTATCTATGACACAATAGATACGGGTATTTACCGGGCGCCTCTGCCTACCCAGCTCTATCTATGACACAATAGATACGGGTATTTACCGGGCGCCTCTGCCTACCCAGCTCTATCTATGACACAATAGATACGGGTATTTACCGGGCGCCTCTGCCTACCCAGCTCTATCTATGACACAATAGATACGGGTATTTACCGGGCGCCTCTGCCTACCCAGCTCTATCTATGACACAATAGATACGGGTATTTACCGGGCGCCTCTGCCTACCCAGCTCTATCTATGACACAATAGATACGGGTATTTACCGGGCGCCTCTGCCTACCCATCTCTATCTATGACACAATAGATACGGGTATTTACCGGGCGCCTCTGCCTACCCAGCTCTATCTATGACACAATAGATACGGGTATTTACCGGGCGCCTCTGCCTACCCATCTCTATCTATGACACAATAGATACGGGTATTTACCGGGCGCCTCTGCCTACCCAGCTCTATCTATGACACAATAGATACGGGTATTTACCGGGCGCCTCTGCCTACCCAGCTCTATCTATGACACAATAGATACGGGTATTTACCGGGCGCCTCTGCCTACCCATCTCTATCTATGACACAATAGATACGGGTATTTACCGGGCGCCTCTGCCTACCCAGCTCTATCTATGACACAATAGATACGGGTATTTACCGGGCGCCTCTGCCTACCCAGCTCTATCTATGACACAATAGATACGGGTATTTACCGGGCGCCTCTGCCTACCCATCTCTATCTATGACACAATAGATACGGGTATTTACCGGGCGCCTCTGCCTACCCAGCTCTATCTATGACACAATAGATACGGGTATTTACCGGGCGCCTCTGCCTACCCATCTCTATCTATGACACAATAGATACGGGTATTTACCGGGCGCCTCTGCCTACCCATCTCTATCTATGACACAATAGATACGGGTATTTACCGGGCGCCTCTGCCTACCCATCTCTATCTATGACTCAATAGATACGGGTATTTACCGGGCGCCTCTGCCTACCCAGCTCTATCTATGACACAATAGATAAAGTCTGAAGGGCTTTACACATTTCATAGCTACTCGTATCAGTTGGATTGTACTAAACTTATAATTATAAATCTGTGGGTACCTAGGAAAGAAAATAATGGATCAAGAATCCAACGACGAATAACTATGTTTTCAAGGCGTTCGTATCTTTTTCCATCGTTAAATTTTTAGTAGGGCTAATTTGCATTATGGTGGTTCGACGACCATACAAAACGTCTTTTGACGTAAGCAGGCTGACGGCGTGATATTTTAAGAAACTTATGTAACAATCTTTCATAAATTCATTTGCGCGAAATTACCCATTTCCTAGAATAAACTTGACGTGGTAAAAGTATCACGTGACAAACTAATTTCTCGAATTATTCTAGTTTATATAACATCAATTATAATAACGATCTCATTCTATAATATTCATATAATAACTATAAGTAACAATCAACACCTATAAGAGACAATGAGTCTAACTTACCGACTGTATTAGGTAGTATATTCCTGTTGCCTGTTGTCTACCTCTACCTACATGTTATTGTATTGTTTTTCTTTTTAACTGCTTTGTTTGTGTGAGGTGTGCAATAAAGAGTATTTGTATTGTATTGTGTTGTATATTCTATTTTTTGCTTACTAGAAAAATCCTGTATGATGATGATACTGATGATGCGATATGTGATGTATGTACTACTAAGTATTTAAAAAAAACGGTTCTGGCGCTTCGCCGGCCGCTGCCGCGGCACGCTCGCTCGGCTCGCGCTCTGCATGGTCGCAGTTGTACCTAACACTCCTCGCTTCGTTCGTCGTCGTACCTAACTGAGGCCTTCCTTAACATAGATTATGCTATATGTGGAGAGTGCGAAGTGACTGATTGAACTAACGTTTTTTTGGAATATAATAATCTGCTAAAGGAAAACGTTTGCTTACTGAAAAATTATCTAAATAGAATTTGCCAAATTATAACTTGACCAAATGAATAAAATGCGATGTCTAAAGGTGCTAAAGATTCATTTTTATACTAGTTATGAAAACTCCCGAAGAAAGTGAATGTGAAGGTCTCGGGGACGCGGTGTGTAAGTGTTGAGTGTTGACCGGGCACTTATTGTGCCTGAGTTACACTTGTATTGTATCTGCTGTCGACACAACGAATTGTCAAGTCACACCACGCACCTGAAGTTGCAACTCCTCTGGAGCTGGAGTTGCAAGCGCCCGTAGGCTACGGTCCTCGCTGGCCATAAGCTGCAAGCTGCAAGCTGCAAGCTGCACGCTTGTTTGTCACAATCTTTATATAATAAAATTACGAAATATCCGAAGTTTGACCGGATACACCCTTACCTTCTCATGGTTAGACATGGGACCAAGGTCGTCTTTATTTTTGCGGAATGATCTATGCAACGATTCCTTACTTCTCGCACTCATTGGTTTCCTTCCAGCGACCCTAAAACATAGGTGACGCTGTTATGAGAAAGCACGCCTGATAACTACGGACACCAAACTGTGTCCACGAGATTGTCACAATAACAATAGACTTCCATGCTCGCGGTAACATCCGGTGCCGGTTAATGTACGGCCCAATAATCGACGTCCACTAAATCTGTTTCTTTTTAACTCGTGCAAAATGAAAAAGAGAAAGATAGATGGACGCGGGTTATCGGGCCGTACATTAACCGGCACCGCCCACCATCATCACCAATACAATTAGAGCGACGCCCAATTTCCATCGCCCCACTAATCTTGCGTGGTACATAACATTTTTACCGTACCAGTAATCTTGCATTGCCACGAATGGAATGGGACGCGCCTTATATCGCAAGCATGTTCTGTCACCGCAGTTCCTAAATGTCCATCTTGTATACGCTCCGTATATGTTCCATTCCAACAATCTAGTGGAGCCATTTCACCCGGTTTCGCCTCAAATACCCCCAGACTACCGGTCCTGAACCTTAGGAAAGGGCGAAAAACTGTCCTAATGCTTAACTTCCGGCGTAATAGGCCTCCCAGCACTATGTCCGTCACCCCCGTAAAGTCTGACGTACGCAGGGCCCCTCCGCCATGTGTGCGTGCTGTATAGTGCTACTCCTTTCTGCTTCCTGATTGCCTGCCTGGCTCCAACCACAGCTATACCTCCCTAACATTTACCTCACATGAAGCCGCTTCTCACCTATAGTCCTACCGGTACATCCCGAAATTCAGTAAAGAGCTGGAATAGTATTTTACAGTACATATGGTGCTACTTTCCCGCACTAGTGCGGAAAAGAGCACTTTTCGTGCATATGTCGAAACTTTAAAGAGCCATATGTTCAGTAAAACGTTGTACGATACACGTGCGAATAGGTAATGTCGATTTAAAACACCCTTCGGTCGTGTTTTGATGTATCACCACTCGTTGCGAATTTCCTATTTTTGGCACTCGTATCGTAAATAACTATTATGCAATCGTTATAGAATGTATGCTTTTTCAGTCGAGTACCACGTTTAGGCCACGAGGCTTGCTGAGAGAGATATAGCTTTCAGAACAAAAAATATTTGACGTTATAACTCCTCTTTTTTTGTTTTTCTTTCGTGCTAAAGGTCAAATTGATTCGCGTGGCCTAAAGATCCGATTTCATGCTTTTAACACCATTTGTAGCTTATTTTGGCGTACCGCTAGGACTAGTATATATTGCGGGCCAGAGCCGCAGAGCCCGTATATTTTATACGTGAGTTTAACGGTATCGTGATTAGCATGAGTATTTTCATTCCTTAAAAGCATTATGGTTACGTTCACAGAAGAGTTATTTGCGCTATTTATAAAACAACTTACGAGAACGCGATGTTGGCGTTCAAAAGGTTAGAAGACGTACTTGGAGATGAGAAGTACTTCGTAACCAATGTTGAGGAAGAACATGACGAGACACGTGGGGATGGCGTAGGCGCTGTAGTTGAGGAAGTTGAACACGTCGGGCAGCTCTGTGGCCTGGTCTGCGGCTCTGGAACATCATCATGGATGAGAGGAAAAATATAGGCAGTAGTCCCCACGCTAGCCCTGGGTTTAATAATTGGAGACGGACTGGAAGATATCCCTTATAGGGATAAGTTCGCCTTTGTACCTACTTTAATCGGGTCCATATTGGTTCATATTAAACTTGATGTGTCGATTTTTTCTAGTAATGTCGCTTTGTGATCATCAGAGCTCGGAATTTAAACAGCAAAATAAAAGGCTGTCGTAACCTTACTAGTGTTAGTAACATTTTTTTATCGATATCGACAGTTGCTGTGTAATAGAAGAAAAAAAACGGTCCACAAAATTACGTGAGGTTTGTATAAAATTACATACAAACATGCAATTTTTTCTTCGAAATCCAAGTCAGTACACACAACAGCACATGACATTTTATTTCTGATAGTAATAAAAGTATATAATCATTAATTTCTCAACTCTATCTGGGAGTAAACAGTTTCGTTTATCACTATAAAGCCATTTATATACTGCGTGGAACGGAACGATGGACTTTCCCGCAAGAGGGGGATTATTGAGCGCTATTACGTCACATTTTCCAGATAAATTATTTTTTTTGACGCGTTTTTTTTTTTACATTTGTATGGGAGCTCGTCGCTCTAGTCGGCCAATGCTCCATACAAAGGTAAAAAAAAAATCGCGTCAAAAAAAATAGTTTATCTGGAAAATGTGACGTACTAGCGCTCAATAATCCCCCTCTTGCGGGAAAGTCCATCGTTCCGTTCCACCTTGTATACTAAATGATCGTTCAACTTCACTCGACTTCAAGGAATTTAGAAAATTCATTGTAATTGGTATGTTGTTCAGGTTGAGTAAGTTTTTTTAAGATATTTCTCGTATATTATTTTAAATTAACCGTCGCGAAGTATTTTAAAATATGATAATAATACTCGATATCGACACAAAACTGTTTCTAACACTAGTAAGATTGCGACAGTCTTTTGTTTTGCCGTGAAAATTCCGGGCTCTGGTGATCATAATCATCACTCTTCTTAATTAGTGTTTGACATGATTTGTATCACTACCATCGTTATTAATAATAATGAATTTACCGAAAATTTTGTCTCGTATTTTTATTATTTATTTATTTGCATTCAACATACTATACATTAGATACAGTACATGAAACCCCTTGGGGTGTGGCAAAACATTAAAATTAAATTAGTATTTACAAAACAATCAATAATTATTATAGTCAGTGAAATAGAACATGAAATATAAAAAAAGAAAAAAAAGACGGGTTGCACTTCAGGAGTGCCGGTAGAAGTGAATCAGGTCACGTGTCCGTCTTATGAATTTTCAATCTGTCGAATCTTACGGTCACGTGACCTTTGGATATTAGTGTCCAGCGAAGCTCAAATACTCGTAACTCGGCGAAGGCGAAGTCTCGAGGAAGACGGCAAGAAGATTGTTCCCTCGCCACACCAGCAGTGATCTCCGAAGTGTCGGTGCAGACTCATTGAGAGATAAGTGACTGTTATTCAGTGTCTTCCTACTAGAGAGTTGTAATTGCCTTAATATTTATGATAAATACTTATCGTATTTACTTACTTTCTCTGTTATGGTGCCCGGGTGCCTCGCAAACTTTTATGGATCGTACTTTATAGTTAGCAACTCAGTATTTTTAAATGAATACTTAGTGTCACTACCTATATGCTCCTGCACCCGCATGCGTTCCTAGCTTCCTAGTTACAGTAGGATAATTTCTTTAATCAATTTATATTTCAAGTCACACCTAAAAATAAATACGTGCAAGATATGCGCTCCTAGTACAATTACCCGACCTAGTCGAAACTCAATGCTTCTCTTTTACACGCTCATTATCGCACTCTCTCACACATGCACTTACGCGATACTCACATATACACAAAACTAGGTGTACTTCTAATATTTACATCAATGTATATGTTCCTGGACATACTGTGCGATTAATTACCCTGTGTGGCCGCTGTCCAACGCGCTATAAAAAATCAACTAAAGTTCTTACAACAATCAGCTCCATATTACGCACCCCTAGTACCGTGCTTCATAAATTTTGCACATCACACAATATATTATTCAAATATGTCTATTTAGTACCCCTCCTGCAGAACTATGTGCCCGTAGTCAAACCCCTCCCCCCTCACACCCCCACCCTCGACCCGTCCCGCCCCCAAGCCCCGTACGTCTTACATCAAACTATTTCCCCCCCCACTATCCTACGGTCACGTGACCTCCTGAGAGTTTCTAACTCCTGAGTTTAACATTTTTTCCCCATCCCAAAAAGTGCACAACGCCGCTAAAGAAGTTTTCACTTCAAAAGATGTAAAAAAAAGGTTTCTTACTTAAAAGAGATTATGAAATAATAAAAATTACAATGTCAAATTAATATGAAATGAGTCAAATGAGTGTCAAATTAGTATAGAGAAGTATGGTTCAAAAATATGTCATCGATATTATAATAACAGCCTTTAATTAAAAACGTTTTGAGGGACTTCTTGAAAGCATGGTATTCTCGTATTTCCTTTAATACGTTTGGTAGCCTGTTGTACAAATTTACTGCTTGGTAGCGTACAGTGTTCAGCCACTTGCAATTTCGGGAAAAAATTGTTACAAATGTTTTTATTACGTGTCGCTAATCGAACTGGTCTGTTTCATTTAGATTTTTAACAAATGATATAAGAAGTTCGTGTACAAATAAACTAGGAAGTGTAAGAATTCGTAGCTTAACAAAGAATTCTTTACAAGAAACCCACTGTGTGTACGTGTCATTGTCCTAATTGCTCTTTTTTGTAAAACAAAAGCTCTATTTATATTGTATCGTGATCACAAGTATGGTGATCGTTACATGAAAATTATATTAAATACTAATATATATTTTTTCTAGCTTTTAGACTTAAACTCCAGCATGAAAGAGGTTAGATTCTGCCTTCAGAATACATTCGTATCCTTATACGGGAGTTCATTAATTAGCCACTTATCAATTAGTTTATGTCCAATAATTACAATGGCCCTTATTTTGTTTTGAGCAGTATATATTGGTTCACATAATGTTTTAAATATTGTTTTTACGAATAAAGTTATGGAACTCGTATCATTAATACGGTTACCTATCTGAATCACTAAACTTTTTTGTCCTGTTTTCATTTCGGCATTTACTATTCGACAAACTTCGTTTGCTATTTTTTTCGTTTGTCCGTCGTTTACGGATATCATTATACCGACGTAACGATTCGGTTGATAATCTGTTCGTGTTTTATCAAATCGGAATTATTATATTATTACATATTATTGTTTATACGGAGCACACATAAGTTACTAATTCGTGTGATTATGTCATAAATTATGACAATGTTGTTACCTATGCATTTTCAATATTTAAAAACATTAGCAAAAAGTTTGAAATTAAACTAAGGTTATCCTCCCAAAGCTATTTATGGTAAATAATGTACTTGTACAAAAAAGTGTATACTATTCTAGAAGAAGAAAGAAAGAAAGAAAGAAAGATACATTTATTCACAAACACACAGGACACACGCTACCAACAAGCTATCCAACGATACCCCACACTATGGGTTTTACGAGAAAAAAATACATCACCAATACATCACCATTATATCTATTATCGCATAGCCGCTAGCTACCGAATAAGCACGTGCCACAACAACATTCCTATTGAAAAACAAACGGTATAATCATAGTATTAGTAAGTAATAAATAATGAACGAAGGGTAGACATTTCAAATATAAATTTGGAAATATTAAATCTAAAACGAGAACACGAGAAACTACAAAAAGAAATGAAGGAATTAGATACCAGAATCAACGGTTGTGGATTAAGCGGCCTATTAACAACCAATTATATACCTGAGAGCAGCAGTAAAAAATGTTATGTACGGCTTTGCGGAATACAACAATGAACCTGAATATAACGGACACGGCCGAATAATCGAAGCCTTCCGCGACATCATGCAAGTAGACCTGCTAGGCTATATTGAAGATACATACAGAGTAGGCCGACGAAACAATAGAAACCGCCCCCTAGTGGTCGAGCTGATTAGCAAGAGAATGACCAAATATATTTTGCAAAACAGTAACTGCTTACGGGGAACTGGGCTATCTGTTTCCGAATTCCTCGATGCAAATGCACTTACAGAACGAAGCAATATGAGTAAGGAAATGTTTGAAGCCCGAAAAAAAGGATTATTCGCAGTTATACGGAACAATCAACTGATAGTAGACGGAAAGATAGTAGGCACAGATAGCAAAAAGTATGCCATAGGCGCTTTTTAGACATGAGTAAAGCATATGATCGCGTATTTTATGATATTCTGTTGCAGAAGCTATTCGGAATAGGGGTCAGAGGTCCTGCATACAGCTGGTTCGCCTCTTACCTTACAGATCGTACCCAATGCGTAGAAGTACAACATCATAACCATATAACAGGTAATATACAAACATACAAGTCAAAAATAGTTAAAGTTACTCGATCGATACCTCAAGGAAGTGTCCTAGGATGTATTTTATATCTAATATATATCAATGACCTGCCAAAAACCATAGAACAATCCTGTACCCTCTTTGTTGACGATTTATCACTAATCTTACCTTGCTAAAATGAACTAGACCTGAAAAAAACCTTAGATTATTCACTCTTAAATATTGTAGCTTGGTTAGACGACCACAACCTGGAACTAAATTTTACTAAAACAAAACTTATGCAATTTCGGCCTTATCAGAAATGTAACTTAAATGTAGATTATGTATTCCAAAAAACTAAAATAGAATGCGTAAAAACTTTCCCGCTTCTGGGAATACACATTGATTCAACTCTAAACTGGAAAGACCACATAAACGCAATATCTATAAAGTTGAGCCGTTTCACATACGCCTTATACGAATTAAAAAAGAACACCGACGTAAAAACTGCCATATGTGCTTACTACGCTTACGCAAATGCATGGCTTCAGTACGGTATTGTGCTGTGGGGAAACAGCACTGATTTCAAAAAGTTGTTTATACTTCAAAAGCGATGTCTTAGAATAATTTCGAATATAGATAATATGACTAGTTGCAAAGAATACTTTATAAAACATAAAATCCTAACCCTACCATCAATATATATTTTAGAAGTAAGCGTTTTTGTGAAAAATAACACCTGTATCCACTTTACACTCGTCCTTCATATCTGCGCCCCAATACAAGACTTGCCCGACCAAATTCCAACATGAAAATGATACACACACCAGCCCCTTTGCTATGTTCGTTAATATATTTAATAAGATCCCAAAAAATATTCAGGAAGACACTAACAATCACAGATTTAAAACTGAGCTAAAACTTTATCCTACTTATCCTACTATATAATATATAATATAATATAATATTATAAATGCGAAAGTTTAGATGTTTGGATGTTTGGATGTTTAGATGTTTGGATGTTTGGATGTTTGTTACTCAATCACGCTTACACGGCTGAATCGATTTGAATGAAATTTTGCACGAAGATAGTTTATAGCCTGGATTAAAATATAGGATAGTTTTTATCCCGGGTCCACGCGGACGAAGTCGCGGGCGGAAGCTAGTATTATAAATGCGAAAGTTTAGATGTTTGGATGTTTAGATGTTTGGATGTTAAGATGTTTGGATGTTTAGATGTTTGGATGTTTGTTACTCAATCACGCTTAAACGGCTGAACCGATTTGAATGAAATTTTGCACGAAGATAGTTTAAAGCCTGGATTAAAATATAGGATAGTTTTTATCCCGGGTTTAACGCGGACGAAGTCGTGGGCAGAAGCTAGTCTAATTAATAAAGCGTATTACTCTGTACAAGAATTTTAATTAAATTAAATCGAATCGAGTCTCCTGTTATATATATATATATATATATATATATATATTGGCTCAGAAAGCTTTATAAATTACTATATGTCAATTAAAATCTTTTAGTTTTTAGTTTTAGTTTTAAGATAGTTTATAAATATTGTGATGCCCTTACAGGGTGCATGTTTGAGTCTGCTATAGCATTTGTCACCTGCTTTTGTAACAACATGTATGCAATAAAATATTTGATTGATTGATTGATTGATTAAGGTTCAAAAATGTCACTGATATTCTAGATATTACGTTTTGGTAGTGTAGGACGATAGACCGCCCCGAAGCAATACGGCACATTAAATTTGAACCTTAATACTGTGACGATACCGTTTGTTTTTTAATATGAATGTTGTTATGGCACGTGCCTACTCGGTAGCTAGCGGCTATGCGATAATAGAGACAATGGCTTTTATTTGAAAGATTAGGGCTCGAAGCGAAAAATTCACCTGGGAAGAGCCGTACTATACTGTAGGGGAGGTACCCTAAAACAATTTTTAGGATTTTATTCTACTGTTTTGTCGGCGTGATTGGTTTATATACCCACGCCGAATTGCAGTTTTCTAGTTGTAAGGGTTACTGAGCTAAGCCGAAGACGGACAGACAGACAGACGGACGGACATGGCGAAACTATAATAAAAAAGTAAAAAGTAATGAATTATACCTATATTCGGAGAACTCATAAAAATACGAAAAGTTTTCGGACAAACGATATTCGGTCAATAAATTTTAGTGATTGCGATAGGGTACCCATTAATAGTTATATTGAATGGAGCGTATATCGGAACGTTATGGTGATTAAATTTCTTAGTAGGTATGCATTTACAGTTTTCTAGTAGTAAGGGTTACTGAGCTAAGCCGAAGGCGGATAGACGGACGGACATGGCGAAACTATAAGGGTTCCTTGTTGACTACGGAACCCTAAAATCGGTTCTGGCGTAGGTAATATTATGTATAAACTGGCCATGACACTTATTCGCATTAATGATGTTCATTTGTTCATTAAAAATACAAAATTTAGAAATAAATATGATTTTCAACCATCGGACTCGGAACCGGAAGTAGTCAGCACTCGTAGACTCGTATACTCGTCTATGGCAGATCTAGATTACATTTTAAAGCCCTGCGCTTGTTACCCGAGTTCGAAGGGACCCTAACGTACTTACGAGATTTATTAAATTATGTGTCAATTAGTAGATGAGTTTGTTCGCCCCGATCAAGCATTGACTAATTAGTATTACGCACTTATACATGGTATTCTTAATAAAGTTACTAGTTACTAAAAACTGATGTACATTATGTTTATCAATAAATTATTTGAATTATTAAATATACGTAAAGGAGCACTTACTCGCAGAACAATGATCTCATCTGTAAGGTGTTTATGGACGCATGCACGATGCACGTGCTGCCTGCAAGCAGACACCTCCGTTAATAGCGAAAGTGGAAGCACACCATTAAGAGGGCTCTGAAAAGGAATAAGTATAGAAAAACTACTCCACATTGTAACACCTTTATTTATTCATGTCCTTATGTGCAATAAACTATTGAGTATTGAGTATTGAACTAAAATAAAAGGATATACTTAGAACATACAGGGTGTACTGTTCAAACGGGGCAGTGAGGCAAAATCCAAAATAACAAGAGATACGGAAATTAGCTGAGTCCGATTTTAGAAAAATAAAACTGCATTCAAAGATTTTCAAAAATCCCTCATACTCGGCCGAGAATCGGACTCCGTCAAATCTGTCCCAAAATTCGAGTTCGATTTATTGCTGAAATTTATTCTTTACTACACTAACTGGGGGAAGGGCGATAAACCATCTCGCTCTAATCAGCGCAGCGAGTGTGAGTGCAGTAAGCGCACTGCATTTAGCCAGCTCTAAAGACCGCTTAACCATTATCGCTGTGAAACCCTCACCCATCCACAATCAGAGGAAAATTCCGTATTTCATAGTTTTAGTTACAGAAAGGGAGCTCCCCATACTTCTTTAATAACATTGTAATTATCAAAAAAAAAACAATATTGTTTATTTATACAGTGACATAGATATAAACAAAACATGGTTTATGTGACATAATGGTTACGGAAAACTGTCATTTAGCTTAAGATTAATGAGATTGCCCGTGTCACCTGCACTAGGCTATGCCTGTCTCGCAGGATGACACTTTACATTTGATATTACTAGGTGCTAAAGAATTTTACGTTACATGTTTAGTACAAATATCTGAAGTGATCGACAGAATAATAATAGTAATTGTATGTATCCTAGAAATTAACTTAATGGAGGTATTTACGTGTGTGTTACGTTGTGCATTTAAGTACGAGTGATTATCTGTAAAGGGATGATAAAGGTGCGCTTTTTCAGTAGTTGATTATAATTTGGCATATTGAGGACGTGATTTTGAGCTATGATAGTACTTCGGAGGATAAACAGCTGACGTGTACGGGCTGACGTGTAAGAACTTCACTCTCTTTGTATAGGTTGTAGGTTGAGAACCTTCTTGGTTTTGATAGCATTACATTCAGTAACGAGCGTTGCGATCTCTCTAGGAGTATTATGTGTGTGCTGGCCGCACCACCCCATACGGAAATGCAGTAGGTTGCGACAGATTGAGCTAGCGCAATGTAGGTTGACTCGAGGAGTGGTTTATCCATAACATTCCGTAATTTTTATTTAAATATATATTAATTTCTTGACCCGCTTGGCTGTAATTCGTATATGCTCTGTAAAAGTGAGTTTTTCATCTAGAACAACACCTAAATACCTTACAGAGGAAACTCTTTCTATGCTTTTACAACCGCATGCATCCAGGTTCCCGCTGCATGAATGAGCTTTTAACACGCCGATGTGACATGGGGCGGAAACAGTAGTTTTATGGAAGCATAAGTACTTAGTTTTGTCAGAATTTAGGGTTAATAGATTGTTTTGAAGCCATTGTGACACCAGTGCTAGACCGCTTTCGGCGGAGGCGCTAACTGCATCCCATGAAGCTCCGTGAAACAAGATTGCCGTGTCATCCGCGTAGCACAAAATGTCCGCATTTTTCATTACCATCGAACTTGGCTTCGTTAATTATTTATCATGTGGTATAATATCGTGAGGTAAGTATACCTTTACGCCAGTTCTTCTCCATACAGAGGTTTTCTTTCCGAACAGGTGGTAGTTTGTCGAAATTCATAGGTGCATGTAATAAGCCTAAATTAAATAATAAATAACTTGGGCTAAGTATGACTTTGGCTACGCCACGCCAGTTAGTACGGGGAGATGCAACGTCTATAACTAACCGAAATAGGTAAATTTGTAGGTTATTTATAAATTTTATAAATATATATTTTTTTTTATTTGACCTGTTTGTTTCCAAAAAAAATGGGGTAAAATTACAGTCTTAACTACTAATCATACATTTTAACGATTTATTTGAGTTAAGGAGCCTGCCTTATAACTATTATCTTAATTAATGAACTATATTAATTTTATACAGTATGGTAATGGTAAGTACCTTTATTGTTTATGACTTAATTTTAACATATGTCTTTTGAATATCGAACGTGTTTTACTACACGTTTGACCCTCAATGTGACGTATTAGCTGATCCGGAAATCTATTTGCAGTTAGGATACAACTCCAGTCCCTATTCCGATAATATTCATTATTATACTTTTTCCCACCTCAAAGGTTGGCTGATTAGATATGCTACGAAGACGGGTCGGCCTTATTTTTTTCTTTAAATTCGTTATATTGTTATTGTAATCCTACTAATATTATAAATGCGAAAGTTTAGATGTTTGGATGTGTTACTCAATCACGCTTAAACGGCTGAACCGATTTGAATGAAATTTTGCACGAAGATAGTTTATAGCCTGGATTAAAATATAAGATAGTTTTTATCCCGAGTCCACGCAGACGAAGTCGCGGGCGGAAGCTAGTGTGTTATAATTGCTAGTTCCACCTTGTCGAACACGTTCAACACCTTACAATTATCAAATAGATTTTCGAAATTTGTCTATACCTATTTACCTATATGTAACTTTAGCTGGTACAATTGTTTTCAGTAGACGTACCTGGAGGTTATATATATTATTTAAATGGGTTATATAGGGTCTTCCATAGCTTTCTACAAAATAAACTATGACAGAATCAGCCAGGGACATGTAGGCCTATAGAAGTCTAAGCGTGTTGTAAGGGTCTAATATAGATTTAAGTTTTTTACATAATTGGCCTACATGTGGTTAAACTTGTCGCCAATTTTTAGTCCAAGGTAAGTATGTTCCTTTACAATTTCAAGCCGAGTACAGTTACAAAGCGCCTTAGAGACGTGCAGACACTTGTGCTCGTGGGCCGCGATCTTAGGCGTAGCTTCACTTTTTTATATATTATATTGTATTTGCCCAAAACTGTAATAGAATATCATTCTCATACGCATCTATCCATTTCGATACATAAAATATTGAAATACGGCATTTTCCTGTGACCAAAGCAACGATAAATAGTGGTTCATCCTTCCATAGGTACCACAGATTTGTGTCTGCTTTGTGTATTGCGTTGGAAGCCTGGGGCGTGTTCGTCGACTGAACGAATATAAAGTACTATACCTACAGGTAGATTTTATTCAGATATTCGTTAGTTGGTGTAATGTAGTTTGTTGTTTGCGCTATTTTTTCTTTCTAAACCACTTACCAAGAAAAGATGAAATTGCAATGGCATTGCATAGAACTTTCGTAAGCGCTTCGAAATTAACTTCGTTCTTGACGCCCTACAAAAAACGTAAGTATTTAATACATTCATACAAACCGTTTGAGAAAGATCACCACGATTCCTGCGACACGGATCATCATTATTGTAGGATACGAGTATGATCCCCGGCACGTATTTATTCAGAATCAGCCTCGTAGTCGCGAGTCAGATCTAACCAGAGGATTGTGAGACTAGTCACATGTAACCAGCGGGGCTGCTAGCACATCTTACACCCGCGACTCAGATCGCGACTCGAGATAATTCTCTCGCAGCTGTCAAATATGTCGCTTTCCGCAGCAAAACTTGCCGCCGCGACAGAGTCAGTCACGGCGAGAATTCAAAGTTGGGCTTTTCCATTCATTCTTTTAGGTTCCCCTCCGTTAGCCCTAATAATTTCATACGTAATTTCACTAGCCCTAATGTCGTTTACCCTAAAATCGCAAACCCGTATTTTCATTGTTCCTAATTATTCATTAGCCATAATGACAGTATCCCGAATTTTTTTAATGTCAAATTTCTCATGACCGAATCCTCACTGAGACTAATTTCATTTAACCGGTTCTTTCTTAGGCCTAATATTGCAATGCCTAATATGACCACACCTTATTAATAATATCTCTAAAATCACTAACCCGGATCTTCATTTTGCCTATGTATTCTAGCCCTAATGTCATTATCCCGAATTGTCAGTAGTACTCATTTTATTTCACAGATTTTTATTTTTTCGTATTATGTCGGTTCTGGCACTTCGCCGGCCGCTGCCGCGTCACACTCGCTTCGCTCGCTCGGCTCACGCGCTGTAGGGTCGCAGTTCTACCTAACACTCCTCCTCACTATGCTCGTCGTCGTACCTACACTGACCTGCCTTAGAGTAGAATAGGTAGGTAATCCGATGTCTATCCGTCTCTCTCTTATTAGAAAACATAGAAAGAGAAGTAGGTATAGTGCGAGAAAAATTAAGAGCTCGCGCGCCGCCTTGTGATAGCCATACAGCAAGTCGACACCACCCCGCTGCGCGGGGTGTCTATATCTGGTCTGACGGACACAAGTGAACCCTAACCTAACCGATCTAAGACGGAGTTCGCTTATGACAAGCCATTTTTGTCCGCCATGATAATGCACGACCAAATAATCCGCGTCCCCAAAACTGGACTCGAATTATCGGGCCGTACATAAATTGGTATCGTCTAGGCTCGTGTCAATAGTTTTGTCAGGTTCTTAAATTCGTCCCGTTCTGCTTTCGTCACCCATTCTTTATTCGTCAATATCGTGGGTCGTCCATATCATCTTTTGGTAATCTTTGTTGTTTGTCTATTTCTTATTCTGGCTCATTTCCGTATTCGTCAACATCTTCTTTGGGCATGTTCGATGTTAGTCATAGAATAACGTCGAACATACCCAAAAAATACCGAATACCGAAATGAGCCGGAATAAGAAATAGAACGAGAGAGACGAAAAAAGAATGGGTGACGAAAGCAGAAAGGGACGAATGAAAGAACCTAACAAAAAACGATTGAGATGAGCCTAGACGATACCCATTATTTGCCGTGCATTATTTGCTCCCATTTTTAGGTGTGACTTCATAACTTACATAGTCCATGCACCAGCTGTGCCAGTAGTAGAAAAGCTGAAAACACGAACGATCTATATGTTTATTAATATTATATATTAAATAATAACCGTAATTGATTAAAAAATCACCTAAAGAACATCATCATGACGTTACCAATATCAACACGTAAAAAAGAACGCGCACAAGTGTGTCAAAATCTCGTCAAAATACACGTGTAATGAGCAAGGCTCGGATTTCTCATCGCACGGTAAGACGAAAAAAAAACTATGGAGTCGATATTAACATTAAAACTTTACTCATATTCATACTCAGTACTCACTCATTTTCTTACTCCCGTAATTATTTTATATTTATAGAAAGAAAAGAAAGAAGACATTTATTCACTACACAAAAGACACACAGAGATAAAGGGAGTAGAAATACAGTACAATTGACACATAATGTTATGTTATGAGGCGTCATCCGAGTCCGTTGAATGGACGGTGGTCCATGGAAATTTACATGGAAACTTAATACGAGTATGGTTTATTTTTCCCGAAAACGACACATTTCTCTACTAGGAATAATTTTCGATTATAAACAGTCTTTTGACCTTTTTTCTTTAATAGTAAAGTTTTCAATATAATTGCAAAACAAACTACAGAATGACTTCTATTTGATGATATTCAAAGAAAACCCGAAAGTTCACTGTTTCGAAGAAATATGCAAGTAATTAGGTCTAGTGAAACATTAGAGCAAAAGTTAATAGGTCAAGTGACAGATAGATGTGACGAAATTAGGTGTAGTAAACATTAAACATAGTAATCATTAGGCACAAAAGTCAGTAGGAAAAATCATTATTAATTTCCAATATATTAGCACACTTGATGTTTTGTATTAGGAAAGATTAGGAGGTATGAAATAAGGCTCAGCAAATAATTATGCCATATAAAATTAGTTATCCGAGTATTAGGTCTAAAAAATATATTCGCACAACACAACTATGCCTATTGTAAATCATTGAATACAACAACAAAAAACTGCAGATATTACATATTGTTCCTGATTACCGTGAACCATTGATGTTCAAGATAACAAAAACATAACTACTGACGACCGCTTTAGCCTAGTTGGTAGTGACTTGGCCTACGAAGCAAGCAGTCCGGGGTTCGAATCCCGATAAGGGCATTATTTGTGTGATGAGCATGATTATTTTGTTACTGAGTCATGGAAATGAAAATGAAAAAAATGAAAATGAAATAAATGTGTATTCTCTTTTTTCCTTATATGCTTAAAACTAGACAGAAATCTGCCAAACCAGTGCGGTTTGTTGGCAGACAATGCTCCTAATTAATATTACAGGTATTAGCTAAAAGCTGTATGAATGGTAATATATATGTAGGCACGGTATTTACTTATGGATGTTTTGTATGCATTTAAGTATTTATTTATCTATACAGTGTGAATTTTAATGAGTGTCTAAATTCAAGTATGATTCTTCAGCAAAATACTTAAGTGTTTTTTTGTTTCATATAATTCAGTACTACATTTTTTAGTAATTGCTGCTTTAAGTTATCCCACAAAAACCTTACCACGCGGGCACCTCAGCGGGTAGTAAGGGTTAACACGGCACGCCTCCCCCTCCAGCGTTTCAGAAAATTCTATCCCTAAGGAGGTTAAAAAGGGTTGCAAGTTTTGGATGAGAAACACTATTTTTTGAGTTGGAGACTTAAAAAGTTGTACTTATATAAAGATCTTATCAGAATAAAAATTTTTTTTTTGGAAAAAGGGGGTTAAAAAGGAATCAAGGTTTATATGGAGACCAAAAAAATGTATAGTAAGAGATTTGTAACTTCGGTCTTAGCCTGTATGTTAAACACTACAAAACTGATTTCAGAGTTTTATTTTAAATAAATCCCCTATGTGGGATTAAAGGGAGTTCCAAGTGTACATGGAGAGCAAGACATTTTTGAAGTAAGAGATTTGTAACTTCTGTTTTAGACTGTTTAAAAATATTTTTCCCATAAATGGGCTAGAAGGAGTTGGATGTTTGCACAGGGAACAAGACAATTTTAAAGTAAGGGATCTTTAACTTCGGTTAATTACCACCGTTTCTTAAAATTCATCCTCTAAGGTGGTTAAAAAAGGGTTAGAAGTATGTATGAGGAACAAGTAATTTTTGAAGTTAGGGAATTCTTAGGTCAATATTCTTAGAAATATACTATATGGTAAGCCATTCATTAGTCAAAATACATAATCCGACTGTTAGCAGAAAAGTAGGTCAAGTTAAGTTAGAACCACGACCCTTACAGAATTGAACAGCTATCAGAAATGTAGGTTAGGTTACAACTGCGATGTTCCCAGAACCGAAATAAAGTTAATGTTTCATTTAACCTGCGAAATAATCCGCAGTTAATTTAAAAAGTTAATTTTTGATAATCAAAATAATTTATTCTCTAACACCGTTAATCGGAAACGGCGGATGGAGATAGAAAGTTCTACGTCTTTGAGCATAAGATAAGTTTGCGTAACGTAACTAAGCTATTACAAAACTACCTTTTGAAAAACGTAAGAATGATGTACAAATTGTACAATAATACATGATTGCTTCAGTTATGTATAAAAGGCTTAAGGATACTTCTAAAAATGTAAATTAATGTATAATGGTTACTTATAGGTACATTTCAATTTCCTTGCGATATTTGCATAAAATCAACAAAAAATAACATGCGAGAACGAGTCGCGGGCAAGTCGCGGGCTTATTGCTTGAAGACTATCTCGCCGTTTGACGTAAATACGAGAGATAATTTTGTCGCGAAATAGGCAGTTTTGCTATGAATTTCAATTCAAAGTCGCGAGCCGATGTCAGTTTCTCGCAATGACATTTGACCGCGAGTCTGTCTCTTTTCAAGAAGAAGTTATGCTACCGATGAGCGACAAAGCTCTAAGTCGCGCTGATTTGTCTACTCGCGGGTAAGATGTGCTGAGCCCGCAGAGGATTGTGAGACTAGTCAGATGTCAGAGGAAAGAGCCGTACCTACGTATTACGTATATACCTCGTTTTTTAGCCCTATGTTGTATATATTGTACTATTTACTTACCTTCAAAGGTTCCAGAGCCGCCACAATATACTTAATGATTGCCTCTGTGGTTAAATCCCTTTCGGCAATCGCAGAAACACAAAACGCCGCAAAACATGACTTCAAAAGCAGTCTGAAAATAAACGACAGTTATTTTGATCGCTATTTATCATGTCAAAGTACTTTTCGTGTCCCTGGCGTTCTAAGAACTAAGCCAGGTCCATACTTTAAATAAAATAGATTATGATATGATATGACGTCCTGCACTCTGACGCGCTCTCACGCGCGACACAACAGGAGCCCTCGCGTCAGAGCGCATCTGATGAGCGTGAAATCCATCCGTACTAAAGGCGTGAAACCGATATCGTTATATCGCTTAACAACACGACCCGTCGGGTAAGTGAGAATGTCACTTTATCGGTCTTCATTTTGGCACTTTCAGTCTGTGTTACACTTTAAGTGTAATGCCGGCACCCCACTGCGCTATGCGCTATTCGTTATTCGGCTTATGCGCCTGTATTCGGCCAGGGTGGACGGTTTATTCGTCTATGTTTGCCTTATTCGCGCGCATAACGCATATAAGCACGCATAGCGAATACGCGTATCCGTCGACTTGTCGGGTTTTTGGTACACATCAAAGGAGGCGAATAAGCCGAATAGCGCATTGACTGCCCACACTTCGTTCACTCACTCATTTGCTCTTGTGATCATCCACCAGCGCCTACTTTTCGGTCCATTAGCAACTTTGTAGGTACTTATACAACAGGTATTGGTAAGTTGCATTTAAGTAAAAATAATAAGCTGTGCTGTCAACTCGTCCATCGCCGTTTTGACATTTGCGACGCAAACAACAAACATATTTGGCATGTTCGGTACCGGCACGCAGTGTGGTGTTTGTTTATTCGCGCACATAACAAATATTTTCG
Source organism: Epinotia bilunana (assembly GCA_947049275.1). Taxonomy (NCBI): domain Eukaryota; kingdom Metazoa; phylum Arthropoda; class Insecta; order Lepidoptera; family Tortricidae; genus Epinotia; species Epinotia bilunana. The sequence goes on from OX346262.1 coordinate 24,319,854, forward strand.
CAAATACGGCGCAGTCACATAACAAATAGCGCATAACGCAGTGCGGTGCCGGCATAACGGTACACGGCAACGCGTCGCGCCGTCTCTAGCATATTACCTCCAGGCATACCGTCTAACTGAGTCAGTTCCCGTGCTAGTTGAGCGTTGAGCGGTGCGAGTGGGATGACATAAACACCCCTTCCCTTCGGGTACCTACTGTCGAACTCAATTAAACGGTAAGATAATAGCCTACGCCAGACGAAGGCCGAGGACTGACAAAGAAAATCTAGTGCGGTCACGAAGTGATCTTGGTTTTGCCGACTGCCGTGTGCCGTGTGCCGTGCATCCGGCACGGTTGTCTATCGTTTGCCAGAATTTCATATAATATAATTTCTTTTCCAGAATTTAATTTGCCATAATTTTATATTCCAGAACGTTTCATTTTCCGTAATATTAATTTGACATATGTCAGTTCTGGAAAAATAAATGTGTGTGTGAAATGTGCCATAATTTTTCCTTGCCATCATTTTAAATTTCAAATGCAATTGCAAAATAATTTTAAAAAGAAACAAAAATTCTGCCGTTCGAATATTGTGAATGTTCGCTTCTCGCTTCGCTCGCTCGGCTCGCGCGCTCTATCTATGGTCGCAGAAATGAAATGAAATTATTTAAAATAAAAATAAAATAAATAAATATTAGGGGACAATCTTACACAAATCGACCTAGTCCCAAACTAAGCAAAGCTTGTACTATGGGTACTAGACGACGATAAACATACTTATATAGATAAATAAATACTTAAATACATACAAAACATCCATGACTCAGGAACAAATATTCGTGCTCATCACACAAATAAATGCCCTTACCGGGATTCGAACCCAGGACCTCTTGCTTCGTAGGCAGGGTCACTACCAACTAAGCTAAAGCGGTCGTTATTTGCATAGATACAGTACAGGAATGTTTAAATATATTACGATCATGTGTATCTAGCTTGCATGCAAGCGTGCAAATATGTATGTATGAATTAAACTAACAAAGAGAAAACATAAATTAGAATAACTATACAATGTCAAATTGAATTAATATACATTATTTACATAATAGGCATAATCATAATAATCGTCAAAGAGGCAGAATAAAATTATATAACTAAATACGACCAATTCTAAAACTATTCAGTTCTACCTAACCCTTCTCCTCGCTTCGTTCGTCGTCGTACCTACACCGACCTGCCTTAGTTTAGTTTAGTTTAGTTTATTTTATTTCGTTGTACAATTTTCACATGATGCAGTACATTTGACTTAAATTATATTACTTATCGTACAGCGATCGTCGAGGAATGCAATAATAATGAAAATTCAAAATGTATATAATAAGGTATGATGTATTTATACAATAAATGTATATACCTACAATTCAAATTAAATTAATATAAAATAAAAAGTAATTTCAAATACAATTCATACAGTATACAAAAATCAGTCAGGTTATTCCGGTGTATAATCAAATCACAATGTTATAAGAAGTATATGTATGTACGATATAAAATACAATAGAAATAAAGTACCAAATAGTACCAACCAAATAATATCTGAAAAATATAAACCAATGTCAAAATCCTAATACTTAAATAACTAATACAAAAAATAATCATTGAAAATAATGTATTGTTGTACAGTCGAGGTCAAAGATACGTTTACACTTTTGCACCTTATTACAAGGTAATAAGGTGCAAAAGTGTAAACATATCTTTGACCTCGACTGTATAGATTCATTATATTCATTGACTGAGTAAAATGACCTTTTCAATAAAAGGTTCTTCAAATTACGCTTAAACGTTCCCTCGCTTGTCTCATTTATTATTTCGGCGGGAAGGCGCTCATAGTACGTCGACCCTAACTCTCGCGTCACAGCATCGTCAAAGGATGTGAGTTTAAAATTTGGACAAAACGGTATTCCGCGGAGAATTGAGTTTTTTTTTATGTAGGTACAAAATCCCGTGACTTTCTGAAATATTATTGGGTCTTTCATTTCTTCGAAAACCTCAGCCTTCGCTTCGCTTCTTCTTCGCTTGCCTCCCTGTTTACCTTCAGGATTTCGGCCGTCAAGTTTCGCTTGCAAGACATCGGAAGATAATGAGTGTCGTTAGAGGTCATTGCTCGCATTGAGACCGCTCTCAGAAGGGTTGCGAAGGGCCCAATCCTTTCATTACAACGAAAAGGCTTTGCTTGCCTCGCCGCTCACCGTCGGAACTTTGGCCTGGGGTTTCGCTTGCAAGACCCCGGCCCGGGGGATAGTAAATGTATGTATGGGCTCGCCCTCAGGTTTCGCTTGCAAGACACAGGGAGATAATGAGTGTCCGTCCATAGGGGCGCATTTAGAGCGTTTTCTGAAAGAATGCTTCGAGTCTTTCATTCCAATGAAAAGCACGGCCTTTGGGCTCGCTTGCCTCGCCACTCACCTACGGGACTTACCTCGCCTTGCCACTAACCGACAAGGGATAGTATGTGTCCGTGAGGGCTCGCTTGTCTCGCCGCTCATCTCCGGTACTTTGACCACAGGTTTCGCTTGCAAGACACCTAGGGATTGTAAGTGTCCGTGGGGGCTTGCCTTCGGATCTTCGGCCCTCGAGCTCGCCTAGCGAGTGCTCTCTAAAAGCATGCTATAGGCCTCAGCCTTCGGCTTCACTTACCTCCCCTTTTACGTTCGGGAATTTGGGCCCCAGGTTTCGCTTGCAAGACACCCGAAGATAATGAGTGTCCGGAGAGGCTTGCATTGAGAGCGCTCTCTATAGGGATGCTTTCGGCCTTTCATTCCGACGTAAAGCTCGGCCTGTGGCCTCGCTGCCACCTGGGGATAGCAAGTGGTCTTCAGCCCCCGAGCGCTCTCTTAAGGCTTGATTTAGACCTTTCATTGTTACGAAAAGCTCTACCTTCGGCCTCGCTTGCGTGGCCGCTTATCTTCGGGACTTGGTCTCCAGTTTCCCGGGACAGTGTCCGTGGGGGCTCACCCACGGGCCTTCAACCCCCGAACTCGCATAGCGACCGCTCTCTAAAAGCATGCTTAGGGCCTTTCGTTCCTACGAAAAGCTTAGCCTTCGGCTCTGCTTGCCTCCCCGTATACCTTCAGGAATTCGGCCCTCATCAGGTTTTGCTTGCAAGTTACTCGGAGATAGTATCCGTAGGGGCTCGGCCTCGGGCTCGCATTGAGACCGCTCTCTGAAGGATTGCTTTACGCCTTTCATTCCAATGAAAAGCTCGGCCTTCGGCCTCGCTTGCCGCGCCGCTCACCTTCGGGGCTTTGACCTCAGGTCTCGCTTGCAAGACACCTGAGGATAGTGGGTGACCGTCGGGCTCGCCCTAGGGCCTTCGGACCTGAGGCTCGCATAGGGAGCGCTCTCTAAAAGGATACTTTGGGCATCTATATAATATTATTGACAAAAAAGTTTATGAGGGTGTTTATTTAGATTCGAAGTGAACTGTTACACGCACACCGCACAGTCCATGTAAATGAAATATTTATTTAAAAATTTGTCATATGTATGGTTAAAAATAAGAATAAATATCATGTACTTAAATCATAATTTATATGCGTACGAAGTCGCGGACAGAAGCTAGTGAATAATAAATCAAATTATAATCACCCACGTCCAAATCCGTTCGCAAGTGAAAATATTGAAACACTGCTAATATACAGAATGTTCATAAGTAATTGTTTTATATTCAGACTAGTATCGTCATTTATAATCCTATCCCTACCTACATCCAACCATAGATACAAAATGGCTTAAGAGTCCGCAGTAAGCTCGATTCTCCATACAAATGTAGTTACGTTAAAAAAATATAGCCCGCGAGCTAGCAACAGATTTTCGTGACCAATCGACCCCGTGCGATAACTTGTGAAAAGGTTCAGAATGATGTATAATGAAGCCCCGTGGACGCCAGCTGGGGCTCCGTCGGTGGGTTGACCAACAGCAGCCTCCCCAACACGTAAAAAGTAAAAATAATTTTTGACATTTACCCTCCATTCATTTTATCATCAAATGACGGTTAATCCAATATTGCGTCTAAAAAAACAGACTGTACAGTGGTGGAAAACCCGTCAGCTGGTCACACGAACATTAACGCCTGCTATAAAGTGTATGGCAAAGTATCGCGCCTTCGCTTTAACCGCGCGTTTAGCAGATTAACGCGTGCTATAAAGTGTATGGTAAAGAGTCGGTGGGTTGACCAGCTGCTGCTGGTCAACCCACCGACGGAGCCCCTGCTGACGTCCACGGGGCTTTATGATACAACTTTCTTAAGCTTCTCACAAGTTGTCGACCGGGGGGAAGTGACTGACAAAAAATTGCACGTAGCTCGCGGGCTAATGCAGCGAATTTAAGTTTTTCATACAAAACTTGTTTTTGCTGTATTTCGTTTGTTTTATAAACTGGAGCCATATAAACTAATTACAGACATAGATATACCTCATATCATTGTATATGCAGTTTCGTCACAATCCAACACGTAGTTTTAAAATGAGAACGAAACTCGGTTTGTATGGGAAGGTGGAATTCGTCCGAGCTTACTGCGGTCTCTTAAGTATGTACAGTCAGTCTACAAAGAGATGAAGCCATATTTTCACCTTATTTATGTAGCCGTTCACACAAAAGTAGTTTGTGATTTTACATGTAATATGGCTTTTGAAAGGTATGGCAAATGATTTTATTGCATATGACTATTATGGATTATAAAGTTTATGGTAAATGATATATTGGTAAAAAAAAACTTACGAATATAATGGTACATAACAGTTATGACACATGGTAAACAAAATTATAGCCTTTCACTATTATGGCAACTGAAGTTGTGGCAAATGATGGTATACCACCCGGCACTTACACGGGCCGAAACCAAGCGGCGGAATGCATGCAAAAACGAACAGAGAATTTTTAATTTCTTTTAAATGGAATGTATTTGAATTTTCAACAACTGACATGGCCTTTTAAAAGCCCTATGGGCGGCTAGAGGATAACCTCTAGCACACCAAGCGATAAGACAAGCTATAAAGCTTGTCGTATCGCTTGGTGTGCTTGTTGGTTGCACGCCGAGCAGGTATTTACTTGGGCGGTGTGTTGGAGTTGACGCCCTTGGCCAGGAAGCTGCACACCAGCCGCTTGTCCAGGCCGCAGTTGTTGAGGAGCAGCAGCAGCCAGCCACCCAGGAAGAACAAGGATATGTTTTCCTGATACACATTCTTATGTTATTAACTCCACACGCCATAACTATTGCATTCAAAAAATTGTGATAATGAGATCTATTCAAATTGTTCATTTCATTCGGACTTTGACAAATCTTAGTCCTTCTCAGGTGTATCTAACATACCCCTTCTGTTAACACCGTATTCGCACTCTCCTAAATCTCCAATGTAACAAAAAAAGACCCAGTTTAACGTATTCTGTATCAGTGTCATCATCATCATCATGACATCAGCCGAAAGACATCCACTGCTGGACATAGGCCTCCCCCAAAGAGTTCCAAAGTGACTGGTCCTGCGCCACCCGCATCCAGCGGATAAAAAGCGGTGTATAAGTATATCTGTATTTTATTGCCAACCAAATGGCAGCTGGGCAGGGGGTAGCAGGCGTTGACCTGTTCGCAGCACTCCTGAACCCAAAAATTACTTGCTTACTAGCTACGCCTGGGAAAGCTCAATAAGGCCAATCAAAGTCCATTTTTGAGTTTCATAGGGAGCAAATAACAATACAATTTAGGTGACAACCATGTGAGTCTGGAAATGTACTTACGTTCGTAAGAGCGCCACAAACGTTCGAGCTCGACAGGATGCCACTCATAGGGACAGCGAACACAGGCAGCAGAGCACATCCCCCCACGGGTATTGGCAGTATTAGCATGATTGCGAACATCGACAGCCATATTCCCAGCATAAGGTGAGGGCTTGCCTGACAACATAAAAGGCAGATAAGTGCTGCGGCGCTCCGAAAGCCGCAGCCAGGCCAACTTTACCGCAAAGACAAGACACTAGGCAGACTAAGGAGAAGATTAAAAGCCGAGATGGCAATATAATGACGTATAATAATAAGCCGGCTTATTATTATACGTCGCGACAGTGGGCCGCCAAGACGGGCCCCGTCCTGATCTAGCCATCGCCACACGCAAAATCAATGCTAACTAGCGGCACTCCAGTCAAACTGCATCTTTTGACTATCTGTAGGTACGTTTATAGTGTAGCATGCTTTGTGAAGAAGCGCTTGAAGTGACGTGCACGGAAGGCTTGCTGTGGACGGACCTATAATCCCACGCAATAATGTGAACAATGGAGTGTCCGTTAAGTAAGTTTATATGTATACGTAGGCAACTAAGTTTCTTCAATTTGAAAACTATTTTTAGCCAAATCCGCTAGGGTGACGTCGATCGGGTCGCTACCTTCCCTAGCATAATGTAGGTTAAAATTGATCGTATTTGCACAATAATGATTATTAACAACAATTAAGATTATTAAAAAAAAAGATTAACCTTTTTATGATCGGTAAACACTCCTGATATTATGAACATCAAGAGAGCGCCAATTAACCCCCTCCAGTTGTTCTTGAGAGCGTTGAAACATCCGCCGCCAATTTTAACAGGTTTCCTCTCCTCTTTTCTCCCCCTGTGCACATAGTGAGAATGTTACGAAACTGAATTAGTATCGCTTGCCACTAAATAATAGAAATCTGCCGTGCTAAGTTTGGGAAAGAAATAACTGTCAACTCTTGTACAGTCAACATCATAAACAATGAAACATATATACACTGCCAGCCTTATCTCAAAGTAATAAGCACCTTGAACCACCTACAATGTTACACATGTGTATGATACTGACTGTGCACTGTGACGTGAGTATATCACAGACTAGCTGCCCGCACGGCTTCGCCCGCGCAGAGCAAACAACGCAGACAAACCCGCGAGATAAAATATAGCTTATATCCATCCATATAGTTCCAGTGATATATACCCATTACATACAAACTTATAAACTTACAAAGCTACAAACTCCCAGACTTTTCTTTACTCTTACAGTATAATATCAGTATAGATAAAATTGTCACCTCTCTTCCCATTCCGATCGCATGTTTTCTATGACCAATACGTTCTGCAACCTCATGAATAAAACTAATACTAAAACCTAATCAATAATGCACTTTAGCCCATTCATCACCAAACACCACATCATCCTAGCGTTATTCCCGGTTGTGCCCTAAAGGAGCCCCGGCTCCGCTTTGACACCTAATCTCAATATTTGGATTATTTGGCATAGGCACTAGTTTAGGCAAGCGGCTGCCATCTGAACTTGCAACCCAGAGGGATAACTAGACCTTATTGGGATTAGACCGGCTTCCTCACGATGTTTTCCTCAACCACCAAACATAATTTACAAATAAATGATGTTTGGTGGTTGAGGAAAACCTCGTGAGAATAGGTATTCTCACTAGGTTTTCCTCAACCTGTGTAGGTACACATATCTGAAAACAACTTAGCTAAAGTAAAAAAGCGATCTTTGACTTACAGTATTGACCATCTGGAAAGAGAAAAAGGAAAACATGAGTAGGTAACAATGAAGATGTGATCAACATAAAACATAGATAAATTCAATTGAAAAAAAATGCCCGACGCATTGAATTTTTTGCTAAATTTACGCGTAGATGGTGTCAGGCCTGTACGAGTACCTCTTGCCGCTTCGTGCGAGCCTACTTTGGTCTCGCGCACCTCCGCGGTGCAACACACGCGAACACGATTGACAGTGGCGCTCATTTGCTGGTACTTATACTCCAGGCAAAATACGGTTTTGAAAAACATTAATTTATAATAGCGTTTTTTTTGTTGATTTCGTTTTAAAATGTTGTTCTAAGATGATATAAGTATTCAAGAATCCGGCAAACTATCCACCCGGAAGTAATTATGTAGATTTAAATGAAGCATGCATTGTCTTTTTTTGTACGATTTATCTTGCATATTATAGAGCAAATATAAATGAACCAAAATAAAGACAAAAATATTGATTAATATTTTTTCTGACTTTTCAGTAGCTAGTTAATTTATAATTTTTTTGATGTCTGAAATTTTGTCGGATTTTGTCGCTGGGTAACTATTTAATTGATAATATCAGTTACACATAAAAAATGAGCTATTATAAATTATTTCCAAAATTGACATTTTTTCCATACAAGTTGTCAGTTCATTGACTGGACTATTAGTCGGCCCTTAAATGTTTTTAACGCCCGTTGAAAAAGCGCTAAGTGCGAACCAGGGCTTAGTCGCCGCAGGGTCACTGGCGATGGCGGCCCATTGGCATGTCCGCCATCAGATGATGCCTCGGTGGAACACGAATCAAAACAAGCGACATTTATTTATTTGTGGCTCGTACAATCGTGGCTTTTGCTAGTTTTGTGTATATTTTTGCGAAAAAGTACATTGTATTTACTGTCAGCAAAAGTACTGCAAAATTATTATTATTGTTCATGTAATTTCGATAATAAATATCGCTATGAGAAATACTTACAGGCCTCCCATTTTGTTATAAATTTATATTTTCTACGCACTTTTATAACACACCATCGTCACACACCTCCAAATGTCAAGTTGTAAACGTCAGTAATGCCATGAAAATATATAGTTTCGAATTTGGAACACTCGTCTTAAATTGTGACTAACGTGCCCATAATTATAAAATGTTGACTAAAAAGTTAGTCTGTTTCAGTCTATGACCTCCTATTGTTAGGAAAATCACTGGTCAGTATCTAAAAGGTCGGCTGGGTAGCACCCGCCGGTTTGCTGACTCCCCTCGGCCCCCAGGCCTGGCCTGGCACAGTTAAACGGTGGGTAAGCCTGAGGTGTTATTCAGTTTCACCTGTCCTGTTGTCTCTGTCTGTCTGTAATCAAATCTTGCAAGTTAAATTTGACCCACTTCCCGGTGACCGATTGAGTTGAAATTTTGGGTATAAGTATAGTCTGGATGACAATTCAATATTATGGTACCATCGAGCTGATCTGATGATAGAAACAGAAGGTGGCCATGGGAATTCAGTACTTAACCGACGTAGCCCCGTTGAGTTTTGGGCTCGTTAGAATCGTCTCAATGATTAGTTGATACAGAAAAGTACAGTCGACAATGAAAGCTTGTACCAAACATGAACATTTTGAAAGAAACTTTTTTATTACTACCTATTCAGGCAGTTCTTTTAACACTTCCTTTCATTTAAACATACCATGTGTCCAAGGACCTTCACGATTGATACTCGACCGAATCATGATCAGGTTCCAAGGATTCCCTGCCTGCCTTGTACCCTGGTGTACCTTGCTATATACGTGTACTCGCTCAACGGCGCCTCTCGTGCTGCCGAAGATCACGAAAGGACATACTTTAATTTCAATTCATATAATCGCTTCAATACTCCAAAAATCCACTCAAAATCCCTATCAAATAACGCAGAAACCCTGAAAACATCAACATATAAGAATTCCAACTACTCTTAGGTGATCACTGTAGACCCCGGATTGTTGTGGCACTGACGTCACAATAGGGTGATTTGGGGAGTAAATGGAACAGTATTCATTAATACGGATTTATTAAGATAAGATAATAAAAAAAAACATATAGTGTTAATGAATACGAAATTGTACTTATTATTTTTTGGTATACATATTATTGCGAATCTTCATATAAATAAATTGTCAGTTGATTAAAATATCGACGTTGCTCTTTCCAGTAAAAAGCAAACTTCTTAGGTTTTTTTTCATTGCTTTGGTAGGTGAGGGAAACTTCTACGTGAACTAAAATATCTAGATATCTACGTCTGGTTACGTCTACACTACTTTAATGGCATTATAGGCCGCGTTTACTCGCAACGCGTTACTTACGCGGCGTGGCGCGCGTGTCGAAACTGTCGAAAGTCGCCCACAGACAGACGTATGGGCGTCACTTGGGAGTGTTTATTTAAACGTGTCCATTCCATACGCGCTAGCCAGACCGCGTCTCGCGCCGTCGTACGCGTCGTCTGTTCATAAACAAGCTCCTAAAACCGTATTAAATTTGTTACACGGTAATTCAATGGAAAACCGACCAGGCGGGGTCCCTGCTATCCAGTAGAATAAATAATTGCTACAACAAAACGTGACGAAATATGAGGCATTAATGAATCTACATTAACCGTGCTGCAAAAAAAGGGAGACTATTCATCGTGTAACAAGTGAGTGAATTCAGCCGGTGAGCTGAGCTCGAACAAAGTGGTAAGGAAATATAAATAAAATACGTTGAAACCGCGCACCGACTGCTGCCAGCAGACTGGCTACAGAATGAACCATACCTACTACAGAAAGTGAGGCAATAAAAAATAAGATAACAGCAGCCATGAGCACATTCAGCACTAGTAGCTTTACTCAATCTTAATGCCAATTTCCGCATATTCAAATATTGACTAAAATAGAAGATTCAATAAAACATATGAAAAATGCAATAACTTTTACGGAGCAGTCTTAGAAAAAATACCTTTACTTAATCATGCTCTTTTTCTCATACTTTTGTGTTATATGAAGGTGCGACCACACCACTGCTCAAAATACGCTAACGGTGCGCACCGTAAAACGCAGCAAAATGTATAAAGAATACGTGACGCATACGACACGTCAACGCGTATACGCAGCTTTAAGCACCGGTGTGGTCGCTCCCTTAATGTATAAAAAACTACTATGATTTTCGACTTGGTATGTGACAAAAAAGTAGCTAAACTGTGTCTTTTCATGTCAATGCCGGATAGAGCAAAAACATTTTACGGTGAAGCTCAATTGTAGGTCAGGTTTTACAAAAAAAAAATGGGCCCTTCACTATTTTTAAATATATATTCATATTCTTTCTTTATTGTACATAAGAAGTTAACAAACTACATAGAAATACAAAACAGAAAAATGTACTAGTATACATTCCGGTAATGTTTACCCTGGTTCTTACACTAGGCGTGGCCTGTCTCGTTGGTAACCAAAACAATTATTCAAGTGTACAGTACAAATATTCATTCGAAACGTTAAATATAGATGACAGTTTAATATTCCTCTAACTAGGTCTCTGATATTAAATATTATCTAGCTATACTTACACAATTATTTTATGTTATTTCTAAATATTATAAGATTAGATTTCATATTTTATGCTAAGTGAGTGATTGTTTGTGTAATTGTATGTGAGTGTGTGTGTGCCGTAAATGTATACTTAAATATGCAATATAATTTCTATTCAAGACAATTTACCGAGCTTTTTTATACTATGTAGGTGTGCGGTGTCCTTTGAGTTATATGAAGTTTAGAAAGTCTTAGGAGTATACACACAGTTCACAGAGCCAGGCATAAAGTATTTTTTATTTAGTGGGAAGTACCTTAATGTCCCTGGGAAGTTTGCGCTGCGAATTGTGTGTCTAAGTCGAGCTTTAGTACAAATAGTAAATTCCTCTGTTTAGTCTAGACATGCGGTTCTTGTACTCACGTCACAATTTTTTTAAATTCTTTTTTTTGCCATGCACAAAAACTGCTGTTTCGTAGATATATAATGATTAATGATATTAATTATGGTAGGTAGTGACATGCGCTTGTGACGTTTAAAGACGGGTTTACATCCATTATTATCTACAAGACCTACAATTTACGCATTTCCATTATTCAACGGAGATATCTACCTACATCTTTAGCGGTTTTGGTTAGAACAATATCGAAGTCCTGGGCACTGGGTGTTCAGCCAAGCGTAGAACGCTGTTCCAGTACTTCCAGTACATAAATTCCAAGATCTATACAGAAGACGGCAGTCAATTAGTCAGGGAGTCCATTCAAGACGTACTTTACGCATTCCGATTTGACACCAATGTGTTTCGTGCGTTCCTTCTAACACGTTGTTTCTGTGTCAACCTTGCCGAGTGAGGGTCCTATTTACCACCTTGTAACCTTTTTTGATCATATGTATTTTTCTTTACTTTGTGTGCTAAATAAATAAATTCTTATTCTTATACGTTAGCTCGGCGCACCGCCTACGCCTGTGCTTCCGAGGGTGCACTGTGTTTAGTAATAGGTACTTGTTGTATGTAACTATCGACACAACAATAAAAATAAAAAACCGGCCAAGTGCGAGTCAGACTCGCGCACGAAGGGTTCTGTACCATTATCTATAAAAACAGCAAAAAAAAACGTTTTTGTATGAGAGCCCCCTTAAATATTTATTTAATTTTGTTTTTAGTATTTGTTGTTATAGCGGCAACCGAAATACATAATTTGTGAAAATTTCAGCTGTCCAGCGGTTCTTGAGATGCAGCCTGGTGACAGACAGACGGACGGGCGGACAGACAGCGAAGTCTTAGTAATAGGGTCCCGTTTTTACCCTTTGGGTACGGGACCCTAAAAAGTTTCAGCGTGTCCATAGCTCAATCAAGTCGGCAGGCATCGATTGCTACCGTCGTGGTGTAAATTGAAATCTAATTGGAATGCGTATCGTTTGTGTCCAATTGACCTCCCAGCTTGCAGCGTCAGTTTCCGGGTTTTCATAGCGCAGTTATTAACAGTAATCGGATCTTCCAGCGCATTGGAGTACGCTCCGGCTCGCCCCGGCGGCCCTTGATCCCAGATCATATCTATAACTTAATGGCTTCCAGCCACAATACGTTCAGGCCATCTACTGTTATAAAGTTGCAGAAACAATCTAGGCAGCTACGCGATCAAAATGTTGAAATAATCTACAAGCCTAAGATCGTAATGAGAACAATTATAACTCCTCGCAAACGAATTTAATTCAATTTCTCGTACTTTGAATATGGCGATTATAAACACGGCACACTTCACGCCTTCGAAGCAATATCTCGAAATACTACCGAATTTTGGCACAATATCCTGAATATTTAAAAGGAACCGTCAAGCGCTCGCGAAGGCGGCGGCGAGTATTTGCTCCGGAGATGCAATATTAAGGCTTGTATACCCGCTAAAGTCCTTGAGCGTATGGGCGGAGCCTCGACCCTCTCCCCGCGCAAGTCGCACAACCCGCCGTCGTTTATTAAGCGTTACATAGATTAAGTTACAGACGTGTCATCGCGCATCGTTACCAATGCAAGGGTGGACGTGGGTGGGTGACATTCGTCATGCTTAATTGAAACGTGATATTTGTATACATAAATTACATAATTGATTAAGTTCAAAAATTATGTCTCTACTATTATAATACTATTTACTTACGATTAGTGTAGTTCCGTCAGCACGGCTAGCACGAGACGGCCGCGACATACACTCGATTTTTCTCGCACTATCGGTCTCTCTCCTATTAGAACATTAGGAAAGAGAGGTATAGTGTCAGAAAAATCGAGAGTATGTCGCGGCCGTCTCGTGCTAGCCGTGCTAGTGAAAACGAAATTCGTTCGAATAACTCTCATTGTCGCTCGAACTAGCAAGCGCGACAGAGAGGGAGATACACGAACGAAGTTCGGTTTCGTTTCGCGGTAGGCCCTCAGCACGCCTAGCACTAGACGGCCGCGACATACTTTCGATTTTTCTCGCACTATACCTCTGTTACTAAATATTCTAATAAGAGAGACACGGATAGTGCGAAAAAAATATAAAGGTAATAATAATAATCCATACCTACTGTTGCCCTTAGGCCATTTTTTAATGTCGCGGGCCCATCTAGCAGTTAGCGAGTTACCGTTTGCCAGAGATAAAATGTGAAACAGTTTTAATGGGCAGGCGTCCGATGTTTCATCCAATAGCCCAGCTACTAGTCCATCATTTTCAACCAATAACCCGTTTTATTTAGATTCCATCAACTAGCAATAGACTCTTACACCCCAGCGGGTGCTGTTTCTGTGTGCGTCCCATGACACGGGCAGAGACAGCATCAGCTTGGTGTACTCCTTGCATTTCATTAAATTGTCAAAAGGGCCTCTACGTGTTGGCTCAGAGCTCCACGCACGGACATCATTGTCCCGTGAGCGGGAAAGACATATAATCCATACTATCCATACTTCCATATCCATACTCCATACTAATATTATAAATGCGAAAGTGTGTCTGTCTGTCTGTTACCTTTTGTGTAAGTGTAAGGTTGTTAAGTTTTAAACTAATTTTCGGTATATTTATTACGTTCTACTTCCTTGATTTGATGATGATGGCGTGTACAGTCAGCATCAGATAGTTAGTACCATCCAAAGTAGCCAAATATATCGTAACACATTCCTTACTCCTACTTATAGTAACAAAGACTATTTCGATGAATGTACGTTCCGATATATTTGGCTAACTTGGCTGCTACTAACTATATTATACTGACTGTACAGAAATCGGGCTCGGGTAAATATATACTTATAGATTAGTTGTACGTTAACCATACTTTGTTTCATATCAAATAATAACTCTGTATCGAACTTGGAGTTGGCATGCAACCCATAGGTAGGTATTTACAATATTTGCCAAGCCCACTATTTTTATTAGAACTTATTCTATTAACACTTGACAGTCATTAATACGAGCAGATAAAACAATATTGTTAGTAGGCAATAGATATTGTAAATATATTTACATTATTTACTAATAAAATGTCTGGTTTTAGCGATTTCCCAATTTTGATACTGTTTAGATATTTGATACTTTGATAGAATAGGTATTTACTTGTGTATTCTTTTTCCTCTTCTCTTGTAAAATTTCTTGATATTACGTATTTTTCTCCTGCGCTTATTTAACCCCAAAGACCCAAAATAATTATTGAAAAATTTGTGAGACCTAAGCTAAGACGTACTAACTCTAGTATCGTAAGTTTGTATGTTACTAACAATCTATGGGCAAACTGGCCTGAAATAAAGAATTTATTATTATTATTATTATTATTTCCCATCTTGAACTAAAAACAAAATCTAAACTATACCTACGTAAATGTTAATTAGGTACAAACGCCAACACAGTTAACTGACCATCCTGTATTTATACAAGAACCTTATTACAATGCACATAAAGTGCACGGATGGTCAGTCAGCTATCTTGTCTATAGTACCTACTACTTTACAAACCACGAAATAGATTGTCCACTCTATGCAACAAAATTATCTGTCACTAAAAACTAAACTATACCCAAATGTTTATTAGTTACCTACTATACGAATCACAAAACGGATTGTCCACTCTATGCAACAAATATAGTCCACAATTTCGACAAATATTTAAAAATTTCGGCGCAGCGCAAATTGACACAGGTCCGTCATGCAACGTGTCTCGTCCCGCACTGACCGTATTGACGAAAACGGGGAAGCGTAGGAACTTTGGCGGAATATTTCAGAAAACGAGATAAATTTTTAAGAAAATTAAGAAAGTAAGAAAATGATGATCTTGTTCATTATTGTATGAAGAAAGTTATAAAATTTCATATTATTCTGATAAAAAATGGAGCAGTAAAATGGTTACAAGTGAAAAAATAGGGGTGACTTTAGATTTATTTTTCTCTAATTTTTATTGTTAAAATGGATTTCTACGAAAACTATGACCCGTCGCATATCTTGCAGATTATGATATATTTTTTCCGACAGCAAAAATGTTACGTTATAATGAATTAAACGGTTACAAAACAACTCATTTTCACGAAAATTTCGAATGTGGAGCCTTAATACGGCTGCATATTTCCGCGCGACACCGCCGGCAGCTGCAGCTGCACTCGGCTGCAGTAGCTACGGCTTCAATGCCGCATACTGAATTTCCATTCATTGCCATATTTTCATTCCGTTTATTTTTTGTTTTCAGCGTTTGGGCATAGGCGTAATACCATACTATTGGTACTTATTCTGTGGTAAACTATAGTACATTGTTGTAAAGGCTAGAAAGTAGGCAATAGATGGACAAGTGGGTTTGAGGTCCGAGCCGCTAGATGAGGACCTCGAAGGAGGAGTCCATATATTGCACTTTTGGCCGAGACATTACATAGTGCTTTTCATTGAGCGTATCGCTGTTCAAACTGTCGAACAATAACATTGTTGGACAGTTTGAACTCATAGTTGGCTTGTCTGTGCGATGTCCAACTAACCCCAGCTTTGAAGCCTGTTTGCTAACCATCTTTTGTCACATTTCCGAGCAGTGGCGTGAAAAGTGATTTAGTTGTGTAATAGGGAGCCAATAATGCACTGCCCAATAATGTACGGCCCGATAATCCGCGTCCACTTTTGTGGACTCGGATTATTGGGTCGTGCATTATCAGCCCGGACAAAAGTGGCTTCTAATTATTGCCCCGGGCCAAGTTTGCTCAGGGTGATAATGCACGCCCCAATAATGTACAGCCCAATAATCCGCTTCCACTATTTTGGACGTGGATTATTGGGTCATCATTGTCATAAGCGAACTCTGTCTTAGGTCGGTTAGGTTAGGGTTCACTTGTGTCCCTCAGACCAGAAATAGACGTCGACTCTCCGAGATTATCAGTCCTCACAGATAATGTAGGTACAGTCCGATAATCCGAAGCCACAGGGACTCTGATTATTGGGCCGTGCATTATTAGCTCGTACAAAATTGGCCTCCAATTATTGCCCCAAACTAAGTTTGCTCAGAGTGATAATGCACGGCCCGATTATCCATGTACACAATGTACGCGGATTATTGGGCTATACATTATTTTGGCCGTGCATTATCATGGCTGTACATTAATCGGCACCCCTTCCTTACACCTAGTGGGGATGTATTAAAAAAAAACAGGATTTTATTCTACTGTTTTGTCGCCGTGATTGATTTATATATCTATGCCAAATTAAATACAGTTCTAGTAATAAGAGTTACTGAGCTAAGCTGCAGACGGACAGACAGACATGGCGAAACTATAAGGGTTCCTTGACTTCGGAACTCTGAGAACGCCGGATGCTCGTTGTCCTGTTACATGTGAGTGCTCAAGTCTAGCACCTTCAGCTTCTCGGCGAGGCAAGCCAGGCCTTTTCGTAGGAATGAAAGCCCCAAAATATGCCTTCAGGGAGCGCCCCTTGTGCGCCCTTATGCGCTTTATTTCAGAAAGTCACGGGAGCTTTCTACATAAAAAGCATCATTGCTATTGTTACCAAAATATTTAAATGGCATTTACTGCCGCGGAAGATGTTGTGATACCACCTGATTATGAAAAATTAGTACTCGCGGATTATAAGGATAAATAATTTACTTTAAAAACAAAGTTTTAACCGACTTCCATTTAGTACTCCGCCCAGCCACGGGAACATTTCCACATTTCTTTTCCAATTTACCACATGAACTGATGTCCGAGAGGAAATGAGTTGATTATTAAAGAAAAAAACCCAATCGCTGTATGTGACCCGATAATATTTGAGGACTTCCGTCGATTCCACAGGATCACCTTTGGCACTTCATTAGTTGCTAAGTATTTCAACGCAATCTTATCAGAATCTATGATATACTTTTGTACATAATTGAGGAATTCCATAAGTCATCCATCTGTGGTATTCATCATTAATTCCACTCCACCAAATTTATGATTTCCGGGTGTAAATACACGAGTTATAATAGAAAATACCAAAATCACTACACGCGTGCCTAATATAATTGAGGAGTTCCCTCAATTCCTCATGGATCCCATCATCCAATTGAATTTTTGAAAAAACCTGGAAGCATATACTTACAAACAAAAAAAAAATACGAATCGGCTCATCAATGACGGAGTTCTGAGGTACCTAACAAACATTGAAAAAAAAATATTTTTTTAAATACATCCGAATTAAGAACCTCCTCCTTTTTTTTGAAGTCTGTTAAAAACCACCGTTAACAAACGTTATTACCACTTCCGTGAGAAATTGCGGAGGAAAGCAAAGAAATTAAGGCTGACAGACACCTACTCGTACTGAAAAAAGATTGTGGGCCTCTGCAATAGGTACATTGCCACTGCTACCCGCATGTAAAATAGATGAGGGATGGAAGTATGTTCGAAATTAAATAATATCGGATAACTCAAAAATAAAACGATTCATCAAATATTTCAAAACGTTTTGGATGCCAAAAAGCAACACATGGTGTTGCTTTGCAAAAAGACACCGCACTACAAATATTTGCGAAGGCTGGAATGCCCACTACTACAACGGCAGTTTTAAAAAACGGCACCACTACACTTTTTGCCTTTCTTAAAGTAATTAAAAATGGCTCCAAATTTCGCACCGTATCGAAGCCTCAAGATAAACGGAACTCATCTGCGCTGCCAAGAAACCTTTACAACAATACGTGCAAAGGCGACTTACTGTGGCCGACATCTTGGACGTCCTGCTTTTCTTAGAAAAGTTACGACACTGGTTTTCAGAAGTTTTGATCCACTTCCCGGTTTTGTGTTGAAATTTTACACGAATATGCAAATCTCGTGACAATGCAATATTATGATGACGTGGAGCTGATCTGATGATGGAGCAGGAAGGTGGCCATAGGAACTCCGTAATAAAACCACATAACCCCATCGAGTTTGGGCTCGTTAGAATCGTCTCAACGAGTAGTTGATGATGGTATACAGAAAAGTACAGTCGGCAATAAAAGCTTGTACCAAAAATGAAATTGTTGACAGAAACTTTTTTAGTTATGGAAGTAACGCACAGTGTCACACTTGTACTTTTTTTCTGGTACTAGTGGGATAAATCAGTGCCATTTGTACCATCAATGGTACTGCCCAATGGTACAGGTGGTCCGGCGGGGATTAAACATTCACTGTATAAAGTAGGAAAGGTTATAAAAGTCAAAGTCAAAGTATTTATTTGCTAAACATAGGTTATATAGGTAGATGTTATAAAATGGAGCTTGGTATCACTATGTTTTACCCGAAGGTGTAACAAAATATAGAACGGGCTTAGGCTTAAAATAATATGATACCACAGTTTTCATGCATCGTGCTCTTCCTAATTACATAAAATAACACAATAGTGCGAATTAAACAATCATGTTTTCTATATTCATCAATTGAATAATATGCCTTTTCTACTAGAAAGGCAAACAGTTTCTTTTTGAACAGCATCAGATCTTCAGTATATAAAATGTTTCTTGGCAACTTATTGAAGATTCTTGATGCCATCCCAAGAACACTTTTTGAGAGCATGGCTGTTTTACATAAAAAGGTATTGCAGATCTTACCCCGTTGACGCGAACTGTTAAAACTAGGGAAATATTTTTGATTACATTTAACATAACAAGCTAACAAAATGTGGCTTACGTGATTCCGTTAGCGAGATACCACATATGGCACGAATACATTTTGTCTGACTTCGGAAAACTATCTCATGGTCAGTGCAATTACCCCAAAACATAATTCCATATCGTAAAGTCGAAGTTACGTATGCATGATATGGTACAAGAACCGCTGATTGACGTAGGTACTACTTTTTTAAATTATAAATAGCAATAAGATAATATTGGTGAAGTTTTTTACAAATTGTTTCTATTTGGTTTTCCCATGTCAGCTTATTGTCTACACTTAAATCTAAAATGTAGTTACATTTGTTTCCTCTATTACATGCTCATTAACATTCTCACGGCTTTTTCCCACACGATGGTATGCACTTTTTAAACGTGTTTGTTCAAAACGGTTTATTTTTATTTTACTTTCTTAGTTGAACTATGTTGTTATGATTGATGGTTAAAAGTTAAAGTCTAGTTTAATATTCGTGAATAAACAACGTGCGTTTCTGCGGCGCGCGGTGAACTCGGTGAGGACGCCGCGCCGTGGACATACGATTATGCCATAGTTGACACCTATTTGTTCACCTCTATTGTTTTCACAAAAGATTGAGTGTCAAGTACTGGGGCAATTATTACAGTAAAGTGTTAATTATAAAATTAAATACAAATCATGAAAATATATATTATGCGACTTCATCATCCTTCCAGCGTTATTCCCGGTTGCAACCTATGGGAGCCCGGGGCCCGCTTTGGCTCCTATGCAACTTAAAAATATATGTTTAACGGCCACGCCACGAGTATTTAAGGGCCACAATAGAATCTTTACAAATTATAAAAAAATATGACAACTATCTATCTACGGCAGTATTTCAGGACCAAAACAACAATTTACGTGATTTGCCTTACAACGATTTGTAAGTTTATGCTGTGAGGTCACAATACTATATATATCAGTTTGTATGAGACGTTTCGGCAGGTGCCAGCGAGTGTCCGCATTTGACTCTCTTTTTGTCTTTTAACGTGGTCTAAAGTCCTATACCAACCAACCTTAGAAGCACTCAGAAAACTTGATCGAACGGCACCGTGTTTTTTTTACAAGTTTAGCCAATTATATCACTTTGTTATATCAGATAATTATATGAATGTAGCTGACAGTACTTTTACTAGAGGCCTGACGATTACCTGCTTTTTGCCTGACCCACTTCTTTTGGAGTCGAGAGAGGTCACTCACGAATCGCCATCAAATAGCTCTGCTCGTCGCTGCCACGTAAATAGCCAGGTATATAGGTACCTACTAGTTTTAAGGCAACGTTTGCATATGGACATGTCTATTGGCAGCGCGCGGCTCTGTAAACATGTCACTACTATATACATTTGTCCTATAGGTAGGTACAGTATGCGTCGTACTTACGCGTCGTACTACGTGGTCGACCATAGGTTGCTGAGTTCAAAGCTCCATCACTACGGTATTCGAGGACCTGCGCAAGCCCTTATGTCAGATTTCATGTATAAAAGGACCCAGTATGTAACGGGACAAAGAGGCACCTTGAACTCACACGGGCTGTCGGCCACAATCGGTGTCCCCCAGGGATCGTCCCTGTCAAATGTGGTATTCTTCATCTTACTTAATGACCTACCTATGGCAGTTAGTGGGGGTGAGGTCTATATGTATGCGGTCGACGTTGCGGCAATTGTAACCGCCCCAAGCATTGATCAACTAGAGTCAAAATTAAATCTAGTAGCCGGACAACTGTCGAACTGGTTTGAACAAAATGGCCTTTTACTAAACCTAGCCAAAACGCATTTCATCCAGTTTGATTTGTCTGTGCGCAAGCGCCGTCCACTGCATACAGACCTCGCAGGCGGCACTATAGACCAGGTTAAAATTACCTCATTTTTGGGCTTCCACATAGACCAAAACCTAACATGGGAGAGCCATATTAATTCCCTGTGCGGCAAATTGGGAAGGGCCTGTTTCGCCCTTGGCAGGCTGACGTCCGTCCTCCCGCTTCAGGCAGCCCGCAGCTGTTAGGTACTTCGCCAGCATACAGTCCATCATTCAATACGGGCTCGAGCTATGGGGACGTGCAGCGGATTGGCAGCGTGTTTTCCGGCTCCAAAAACGAGCTGTAAGGGCTATTGCTCGTGTCCCGTGGTACGAGTCTGCTAGACCACACTTCGCCACCCTAGGGATTATCACGTCGCCCGGCCTCTTGATATTGCAAACAGCCATATACACGCGAGATAATCTAGATAAATACCCCAGGCGGGGTGACAATAGCAACCGTACTACACGATACGGACACAAACTAGCAGCGGTGCCTCGTAGCTTGGCGAAGAGGGCAAAAACTATACACGTCATGGGCCCCTCTGTGTATAATAATCTACCACGAGTATACAGAGAATAATCTACAGACGCACCTAGTTTGCTAACATTTAAAAATATGCTGAAATCTTGGCTTGTTGAGCGGTCGTTCTATAATATAGAAGAATTTCTGACTGCGAAATATTAGTGCAAATATAAGCATACGCAAGTAGGTAATTTATTTATATGAATGTATTGTATTTTTAAATTTATCTGTACTAGATGTAAGTTGACATGTAATCACCTATTACCAATAAAATATGAGTATGAGTATGAGTATGCAAAACAACGAACGCCAAGTGTTTTAAGTTTTTTACTTAAAAAGTAAGCATGGAAAGTAGTATTTTAGCACGGATCTCGTTACTATCAAAAAGTATGTATTTCCTTTAGTCATTAGGAAAATTAAATAAGTTATTGTTTAGCACATCACATATCGCATAAGAATAATCTAAGCAGCCCTACCCTACCACTCGGTACTCTGTGATTAGTCATGTGCCACCAGACAGTGGCTTCTCTCCCGACTCAGTTATAAATGAGTTATACTTTAATACAAATAAATGACTTAATATCACCCGGCATCCCGCAGTTTTATTAGCTACTGTCCAGTGTAGAACACATTAAAATTTAAAAGTGCACCTGGTCTACAAAGTTTTCCTTGGCAAATGAAACGCGGGTCCGGTGTGGTGTAGTGTCGCATCGTGTCGCGTGTGTAGTGCCGTGAAGTGATCTGTGGTATCCGGTGTCGAGTCGCGTCGCTCGGCACTCCGCGCCACGTTTATTCTCCACGACAGGAGTGTCCGAGAAAGGGACACTGGGTACAACATGAGTTTAGGCTCCATTTTACTACAACTAAAATGTCTGTACCTACTCTACGTCCCGATGTACATTTGTTCTCTACGGTACCGAAATTGTGGGCCTTGAACTTTCGAGAACAGACCAGACAATTAAAGGATTGATTAATGTTGTGTTTCGTAGCTAGTTGGAATGAATAAAATAATGTGTAATGCAACTGAGAGAAAAGACAAGAGTACCTATGTAACACAAATGTATAGTAGGTATCCTACTAATATTATAAATGCGAAAGTTTAGCTGTTTGGATGTTTGCATGTTTGTTACCCAATCACGCTTAAACGGCTGAACCGATTTGAATGAAATTTTGCACGAAGATAGTTTATAGCCTGGATTAAAATATAGGATAGTTTTTATCCCGGGTCCACGCGGACGAAGTCGCGGGCGGAAGCTAGTATAGTATATGTAAAGACAAGAGATAGTAATTCTTCTGTGTTTAGCACAACACTCAAGAGCTAAGTAAACTGGGGCTAGGGCACTTATGGTTTCTTGAAACCCCGGGTAAATCGCCAACCAACTAGACGTTGCTGATTCAACTCCTAGTCTAGTGAAGCTATTAATATTTGCACTCGCTAAGTCAACCTTATTAAGTAAAATGTCCTCATTCCAAGCTAGACTGGGCGGAAGGCGACCGGCGCGGACGGGCCGAGAGGCAGGCGAGGCCGCTCGTTAGCAACAACATATTACCACGACGGCTTCCGTGTAATGAATACAGCGGCGGTTGTAGAATGTAGGCAACACCTGCCGTAATATACTCGAGGTCTATCGGACTTTACGTAATGGTTTGAGATTAATTTTACATTTGCCGCCTGAGGCCTTGCTTATGTACCGGCGACCCGTTCAGCAACACCAACACTTGGTGCCGTGCCACTGCAGGCGACTGTGGCGTTTCTATATTCGCCGAAATTGTTACCTACACATAAGAATTTACTTTAAGAAAAGTTTAAACCGACTTTAATTTAGTACTCGGCAAAGCAACGAGAACATTTCTTTTACAATTTACCACATGAACTGATTTCCGAGAGCAAATGTGTTGATTGTCAAAGAAAAAAACCGAATCAATGTATATGGGCCGATAATATTTGAAGACTTCCGCCGATTCCACAACGATCACCTTTGGCATGAAAAATGAGTTGCTATTTCAACGGAATCTTATCAGAATCTGTGACATGCTTTTTTTCTTTTAAGTACATAATTGAGGAATTCCATAAGTCATCTGTGGTCTTCATCATCAATTCCACTCCACCAAAGGGTCTAGCAAGCTAAGCTAAGAAGATTGGCCCCCGCAAGGGATTTGGTTGTAATTTGAGGTGCAGTAGTGGCAGGCCCTAAGAACACTGTATGCGTAATATAAGCCTTTGATCTTCTTTTGTTTCAGACTTATCCACGAAAATGTCAAAAATCAAGGTAATTTTTAAACTGTTATTGTAGCTAAACCAACCATGCGAGAGCAACCAAATAAATTCAGAATGAAGGAGCATAAAATGGGGTTCATAATGCATATTTTCACAGACATTCATTTCCTAGAACTTGGATAAAAAATAAAGATTTTTTTTTCTGCTCCATTTTTTTGCCACTCCTCGCGGAGACACAACTATCAAAAAAAAACTTGATAAGCCACAATTGTTACGTATCCATTTAAAAACATTTTGAAAAATTATGGTGCGTCATGTCAAGCCTAAAAAAATATAAGATTCAGCATCTTATATTTTTTTAGGCTTTTGGATACAGCGTTAGTGGTTTTTATAAACATATTAATAAAACATCTTAAAGAACACTTTTAGACTATTTGCTGTAGGCTTGAAAAATGTCTCAACGTGTCCCGCTCATTACCATTCGTTGATCTGAACGAAACTATAAAAGAATAACAACGGCATATATCGATGCTAACTCCCGACACGGCGATCGAGCTCAGTCCATATTTCTCTATGCTCAGTCCGTATAAGCGATCCGAGTATGACGCACGTGTTTCGGAATGATTTGGCGCCAATTACGTACCTACATACCTACCGTCTGTAAATTCGTTTGTCCCGATTTTTTTCTACCCACCATTCGAAGTATTTCAGGTAATTCTGTTACAATATTTAGACGATTTCATATTCTAAACTGCATATCATTGGGTTGTTTTTACATTTAAAAAAAATTGAGACCAACCTGGAATCTTATACTTAGAAACAAAAAAAAATTACGAATCTGCTCATAAATGACGGAGTCTGAGGTAACAAATATTGAAGAACAAAAACATGATTAAAAAAAAAACATCCAAATTTAGAACTTCTCCTTTTTTGAAGTCGGTTAATTAAAAAGTGAACCACGAAATATTTTAGTACCTTCTTTTTTGTCTGCCACGTTAACTCGACGCGCGAGTGTGGAAATATGACACGAAAACAATAATTTCAGTCGAATAGCCCTTGAAAATACATGTTCACAATGCTCACGACCACTACCACGCGCAACCATGACCTCCGATTACGCACAGTTGTAACGAAATGAATGGCCACGTTAATGGCCACGAGTACACGTTCGTATCACGTTTTGCGAATACATATGTAGAGCTCAGTTGAAATGGTTTAGTTAGCTTGATGAACCGCCGAGCTCTGTTTGCGAGTTACTCGGTCAACCGTACTTGTTGGTGTGTTTGTTTGTGTAATTCAGTTTCAACTAGGTACTCGTAATGTACACATACTAGATGCTCGCTGCTGTTCCGCTTGCGTGACGCGCGTGTTCTTGTGTTTCTTATTAACATTGCAATTGCAAGATGCTTGAATTTTCTTAATCTTTGACGTAAATACCGAGCGTATGTTAATCTACTTTTCAACTTGTGTAATTTACACGACACATGGTAATATACTGCTTAGTTCTTATCCTTCATTTGCGCCTCGCTAAAATCTTAATAAAATATATCTACATTCATAAGGTCAATATAGAACCATTGCAAAAGTGATTCTCAAGACCTGTGCCATTTATTAACCAACTTCAAAAAAAGGAGGAGGTTCTCAATTCGGTTGTACCTATTTTTTTTTTGTTTTTTTTCAGTGTTTGTTACCTCAGAACTCCGACATTTATAAGCCGATTCGTAGTATTTTTTTGTTTGTAAGTATATACTTTCAGGTTGGTCCCATTTTTCTCAAAAATTCAGATGCATGATGGGATTTATGAGGAATTGAGGGAATTCTCTCTTCAATTAGGTATATTAGGCACGCGTGTAGTGATTTTGGTATTTTCTATTATAACTCATCTCGTGTATTTACAACCGGAACTCGTAAATTTGGTGGACTGGACTTGCTGATGAAGACCACAGTTGACTTATGGAATTCCTCAATCACAGATTCTGATAAGATTCCGTTGAAATAGGAACTAATAAAATGCCATTAGTGATGACCTTGGGGAATTGACGGAAGTCCTCAAATATTATCGGCCCACATACAGCGATTCGGTTCGGATTTGCCATCGGAAATCAGATCATGTGGTAAATAAAAATAAAAATAAATAAAATAAATATTAGGGGACAATCTTACACAAATCGACCTAGTTCCAAACTAAGCAAAGCTTGTACTATGGGTACTAGACGACGATAAACATACTTATATAAATAAATAAATACCTAAATCCATAGAAAACATCCATGACTCAGGAATCCCAGAAATAAATGTCCTTACCTTCGAACCCAGGGCTGTTATTCGCTACGCGTTAATGCGGCTCACCCCGCCGTTCACCCGTCACGAAACTAAACCTCTACCTACGCTTGGTTACTATGCATCGCGGTGTCAAGATATATTTGTGGGTGAGCGTTGAGGTGAGCTTAAAACAAGTTACATAATAGGGGGGCAGGACCTCTTGCTTCGTAGGCAGGGTCACTACCAACTAGGCTAAAGTGGTCCTCAAACAATTAATTAATTGGAAAAAAAAATGTGGAAATATTCTCGTGGCTTGGCGGAGTACTAAATTGAAGTAAAGTAAATTATCAATTATTGAAGTATGACTGACTGCCAGATCAACATGACATGACCGAAGCGTTAGAAAGTTTCTGTTCACTACGTTCCTGTTTTCGAGATACTAATGCATGGACTTTACATTATTTCCTGTTCCAGATGAAAATGAAAATCCTGGTAAAAATATTATGAAATATATTTTAGTGGCCACGCGGCATGTTGCAAACCCCCACTAACTCGATTTCAGATTCGATTCCCGTCGCATTTCAATGGCCGAGTCCACACTCCATCCGGCGCAGTGGGGGACTACAGTACCCACTGTCATTTGGAAGTGTATTTCACTAAAAGTATATTATTAAAATTGTAATTTACTGTTTCGTAGTACATTGACCGCATTCATCATCTCTCGACATCGCGCACAAAAAAGGCCTGAAGGTGCAGAAATAGATTTGTATCAAATACCACAAAGAAATATCTCGAAATATGAGAAAATGCTCCAGGTGTAGTTCTAAATAAATATTAACAACTACATCTGGAGCATGGCGTTGTACGAGAGGGAGACACGTGAACTTTAACCCAGCGCGATAGAGAGAGAGTTGGACAGAAATAATTTACTTTAAAAACAAAGTTTTAACCGACTTCAATTTAGTACTCCGCTAAGCGACAAGAACATTTCCACATTTCCTTTGCAATTTACCCCATGAACTGATTTCCGAGAGCAAATGCGTTGATTATTAGAGAAAAAAACCTAATTGCTGTAAGTGACCCGATAATATTTGAGGACTTCCGTCGATTCCACAAGGATCACCTTTGGCACTTCATTAGTTGCTATTTCAACGGAATCTTATCAGATTCTGTGACGTACATTTGTACTCTTAAGCACATAATTGAGGAATTCCATAAGTCATCTGTGCAGGTTTTCCTCATCAGTTCCACTCCACCAAATTTATGATTTCCGGTTGTAAATACACGAGTTAAAATAGAAAATACCACAATCACTACACGCGTGCCTAATATAACAGAAGAGTTCCCTCAATTCCTCATGGGATCCATGGGGAATCCAGGATCATCCAATTGAATTTTTGAAAAAAATGGGACCCACCTGGAAGGATACTTACAAAAAAAATATTTTTACGAATCGATGACGGAGTCCTTAGGTAACAAACGTTAAAAAAAAAAGATAAAAAAAATACAACCGAATTGAGAACCTCCTCCTTTTTTTGAAGTCGGTTAAAAAGAACAAACGAAGAGGTTCTAAAGGGCATTTGGGTAAAAGTGTTGTAATTTTTTTAGATGATTTATTCAATACAAACATATTTTCTTTTGAAATGTAATATTTAGGTACTCTAAAATGCATCGGAGCCGAATTATTTGCAATATATATTTCCACGCGTCAAAATTAAAAGTTATACGAAAAACTTAAAACAAACCTAGGCTCCGATATTGTTAAACGTGTTTAGCTATATACTAGCTTCCGCCCGCGACTTCGTCTGCCTGGACCCGGGATAAAAAGTATCCTATATTTGAATCCAGGTTATAAACTATCTTCGTGCAAAATTTCATCTAAATCGGTTGAGCCGTTTAAGCGTGATTGAGTAACAAACATCCAAACATCTAAACATCAAAACATCTAAACATCCAAACTTTCGCATTTATAATATTAGTAGGATATAAAAGAAGACTTCCTGACCGATTCATCATCATCACCGCACAGCCGAAACTACTGGGACTAGAAACATGAAATTTACACCAGAACTTCCTTTTATGACATAGGCAAGGGATAAGACGGGATTTTTGGAAATTCCATCCCTAAGGGGGTTAAATAGGGATGCAAAGTGTGTATGGGGGAAACTTTTTTTTTTGAACTAGAGACTTGAAACTTTGTAGGAAGATTAATTATTAACAACTATACTTATTCTTGTTAGTAATCAAGCAGCACAAGCTCACCCCCTAAGATAAAGATAAGTTTGCAGATAAGCGTGTTGTGACAAATGTATGCTTACCACTCAAATGCAGACTGGCTCTGCCAGAAGGCAACAACGTTTCATGTCAAGATACTTGTACAATAAAATTAATAGAACTATATATGTATATCCCCTTTCCACTCATGAATGTAAGAAAAGGCTCAAATCTTGGCTGCTGTCACTGGACTATGAGCAGACTGAAGTAATTGTTAGTAGTAAATTATATTATGCAATTATACTCGCACACACACACACACACACACACACATACACACACACACAAACACACACATACACACACATAAACTTCCGTAGTTATATAAATATAGTCAAATAAGAGTACATAAATATCTAAGAAAGCAAAAATATTATCTACGATACTCACAGACTGGGAGAGGACACTGACTTCTGTAACACGACAGGCCCCAGCCTAGCTCAGAAGTCAGAGGACAATGGAGAGGGCTATGTTGGGAGTTTCTCTGCGCGATCTCATCAGAAATGAGGCTATCTGCAGCAGACTCAAGGTAACCGATATTCCCTCCGAATCGCTAAACTTAAGTGGCAGTGGAAGGGGCACGTTGCACGGAGAACCGATGTACCGTACGTACAACTTGGCAAAAAAGTTTAGAAATGGAACTAATATTTATTCTACCCTGGTAACTTCGTTAAACTTGTCATATGCTAGTATTAGACACAAAGGCACGTTTCATTAACTGCTTCGACGCTTCGAGACAACAAAAAATTCGTAATAGAAGATCACAAACACACACACACACACACACACACACACACACACACACACACACACACACACACACACACACACACACACACACATTAACTTCTACAAAACAGGAACAGGACACGACTTAAACCGGGGTAAACTGACAATGGCATAGACTAATTTTCGAATGAAATGGCGAATCGGCGCTAGGAATTAGGCTGTAATTTTCAATAACTCCTGGAAAGATGAAGCGGGCTTTATGATGATGATGAATAGTAATGATGATGAGAATCAGTGATGTCACGGCAAGTGAAAAATAATTTCCGAATACTGGCATGGGTTATGGTAATTGCTAGATTTGCAAATGGTTCCCGTGCGGGCTTGGAGGCGCCATTACCGCGGCCCGGCAATTAAGTATACCACACCGGCGCGCGGCGGGCGGGCGAGCTCGACGTATTGGTTTCGTATCAAGTTTACATTTGATAAACAGTCGCTCTGACACGTTAAGCTACAAATAGATATGCCTATGCCTATGGTTATGTGAGTGTCGAATCTCGAAAATCCTGGGGAGAGGAGGCTTGAATCCGAAAATGATGAGAATTTTCAAATGCTGTTTGCATCCTGCACTAGGAAATAATAAAAAAAACAATAAATGTATCTTGACTCCATTCATTCTGTTGTTTCTCAGAAGCTAAAACACGATTGCTCAGAACTCCAGTCTTTATTTTCCTTCTTTACCTCATCCAACTTTAAACAGTACTTACATTATTCTTTTTCAACGTGAAAGCCAGAGCGTCCCGGAATTGTTTTGATATTGAACCGATACTTCGAGTAATATAGACCCCCAGTGCACTTGTACCGTGTATCGTGTATCGGGTACCATGTACCGTCAGTCACGCGAACTAACGGAATTAAGGATGACTCACGCTAGAACGGGACGTGACGGGCCCGGGCCGTAATCGTGACGAGCCGTCAACGAGCTTCTTTGCTTGTCACATTTTGCCAACGGGCCGTGTCCGAGCCTGCACCGAGCCGAGCCCCGTCCGCTGCTCGGTCACCGGGCCGGTACATCAAAGAGTAAAGTAAGTATATAGGTAAAGAGTGCCCTCTTGAAGCGTTTAATGGAAACCTTTTTGACAGTGCCATCTTTTAATTGCATCCGAAACTAACTATGCATGTGTGCGTGTAGAACCAGTACCTACACACACATGCAAAGCATATTTTACTACTAGTTGGGCAAACTTTTCTATCGTTGTCGATTTTTTTCCTCAGAATTGGATAAATCTGATAGGTTGTAAAAGCTCGTGATTCTGTACAATGACCTACGTTGAGTCACAAATCGTATGGGATATTCTTAACTCAATGGGATTCTTAGAATCAAAAGCTCTTCAAACCTACCGACTTTCATCAAATTCTGCCGAAAATTTTAAATCGACAACGATAGAGATATCAGCCCAGCCGCGGCATAAAATTTCGATTTTTCTCGCACTATCCATCTTTTCTTATTAGAACACTTAGAAAAAGAGGTATAGTTCGAGAAAAATCGAGAGTATGTCGCGGCCGTCTCATGATAGCCGTGCAGGTAAGCTTTAGAGCAAGTCGATTTTAATTATTCCAACCACAAATCCTTTTGTGGTCGAAAGAAATTACATCGACATGTTTAGCTCCGAAGTAGAAAATGCATTCTAAAGTGACAGTGAAGTGAAATATTAACACGAACAAATAAAATATTGGATAAAATATCAAGTCAAGCAGATGATTCTTCATTTATTTCACGAAAAAATTACAATATATGCGTAAATGACCAACTTACAAGAATTCCTACCATGGTGATTGGTTGATTTTATCCTGTTGTTCCTACAAACAACATATTTCATTCGCAAAATATACATACATACATAATACGCCTTTATTCCCAAAACGTATGTTCCAGTGCCACTTTTAGCATAATAGTTGGTATAAAAGATTGCCAAATGTGATATCGCAGTGATAGGTGGTTAACCCATCGCCCACAACACACTTCAACCCTGCTCCCTTTGTCGACTTTTACGACAACCAAGGGAAAGAGGCGTTGAAATTCTAACCCGACACCACAAGGGGGCAAAATATAGTAGGTTGGTACATAAAAATGCAACTCAATAATAATAATCTCAAATATCACTATTGATTTTACAAATTTATATACCTACTCTGTGACTGATACGAATTTTATTTAACATTATCATATAATATTGTTTAAGGTATAACTCTTTGTACCGTAAAGCTAGCTTTAGACGAAGCCAGTGCTGGCCGCCAGTAAAACGAAATTGTATGTAAAGCACTGGCTGGCGGGAATATAGAGCGCCGGCCTATTTTTCAGTGCTGGCTCACTGGCTTCGTCTAAACCTGGCTTAACCTGCAAATACTGGCAATGAAACAAATACCAGACATGTTTTTGTATTACAAAGGTACGTTATTTACTCGTCACAGTTATTTATTCATCAAATTAGACATATTACATGCACCGATGAATGTCGATGTATACTGCCACCGGTTCGGAAAAAATCCTCAAATCGGAGTTTTTAAACAACAATTACGCGCGGGCATTGTGGATAATAAATATATATGAATTACGTTATGTGTTTGTCCATTTTGGTCGGCTTATCACGGTGTAGTTGTGCTCCATGATAACACTTTCACGAATTTTAGCAGCCGTGTCTTGAATTACTCCTGGAAAATTATAAAGTTGGTTTTAATAGACTCCATCCATAGGTTATATAACAAGGACAACGCTGATTTTGACCTAAAGCACATTACAAACGATGTCGATGATATAGCTCCATCTCCATCACATGGGGAAGTGCTTTTACCGCTTGGTGGAGTAGGTAGGTACCTTCCCGTATAAGAGGAGATCACTGTGGTCATAAACGAGAACCGTAGAGATTAACTTAGTTTTAAGTGTGTCCTTTTCATATAAATATAATTACCATGTCTATTAGCTAAAAGTGGCGCTGGAACGTACGTTTCATGTGCTCTGCCTACCCCTTTTGGGAATAAAGGCGTGAATGTATGTATGTATGTATGTATGTATGTATGTATGTATATACCATGTCTATTACACGTGTGAATGTATACAGGGTGTTTGCTCCATCATCTGCCAAATTAAAACAGCAGGTAGGTTGGGTTATTAGTTTTGTGTCCACTGGTATTTTTTTGTAATCTTTTAAAATAATTTAGAAATTTTCTATATGCTAACGCGTTTCAACTTGAATTAAAAAAAATAGGAAATGGTAGTGCCTTTTTATTTATTGCAAATCAAGGTTATCCAAGACGAAATTCTTGAATCTTACTTTTTTTTGAGGGTTAATAAAAAAATAAGTAGACATTACTTGCAAATAATTTTGACTTTGATAGAGCCGTACAACATTACACATTACAATAAAATAAAAAAATAGGCTCTACCTCTTCTTTTTTTTAAATTCAAGTTGAAACGCTTAAGCATATAGAAAATTTCAAAATTATTTTAAGAGAATACAAAAAAAGAAAACCAGTGGACACAAAATTTTTTTGGAGGCGGGAAAAGGTAGCTAACGACCCAACCTACCTGCCGTTTTAATTTGGCAAACGATGGAGCAAACACCCTGTATATTTGTCACCAAGTCTCAGTATATAATCTTACCCATATTTGGTGTTGGTACTGCAGTTTGCGGCGGCACTGGGCGCGGGACTTGTTCTAAGTTAGTAGTAGTGTACGAGGTAGAGGCTTGTCCATTTATGTTAGCCTGAGGGGTACGCAAAGTTCCCAATGGGTCTGTAAGTTACACAAATATAAAGTTTTAAATATCTATATAATTATCCTCATAATATCCTTGACAGCACAGGCTGAGCTTGAGGTTTGCCGGTTGTATTTATAATTCATCAAAATAATGAATGTTTCCTACGTATTTCAGTGTTTTTTTCATATCTAAAGTATATCATCGCCACGGTAACTTGTCTGGACGCGCCAATAAAATAAAGAAGGTTTTCTACGTATTTCAGCTGAAACTTACCAGGTAAATAAAGCGAAGGCACTGCTAATCTATTCAATCAGTTCGTATGATGGGTTTTGTCAGCATCTGTGAAACGCTTATCACAAATAATCTTGTTCCTATAATAGTCATAATCGGATGATGTCTCTAACTTTCCACCAACAAGAGCGACCCAAGATTTGAATTGCTCAAAAAACTCATGGGGATTTGGGAAACGATGGGTTGGTATATCTGAAACAGTAAATGTCCGTGGTTTAAGACAAGTTAACATCTAGTTTGACTGTTATTGTTAACGAATCATGTAATACGCAAAATATAAACTTACCATTGGTTTTACAGCCAAAAGCACATAATTTGGGCATTTTCAATTCAATTTGGCGGCTGCCGTCAAAACCAAAGACTCAAAACCATAGCGGTCGGTTAGGCAAATGTGGCCAAGTGAAAAATAAAATTAATATAACAAATAACTTAATTAATGAAAATTATATTATTAAATAATGTTATGTTATTTCAATGCAAAATACTATTAACGAATAATATCTAAAACAATTTATGACTCATAGTTTTACATGGATTTTGTAGCGACATCCTGTGATATTATTTAAGTAACCGAAAATCTACTTTGCGCAATAGTAGGTTTATGGATGCACCAGAAGATGGTAGATCTATCGATATCAAACGTCAACGGGTATGTCACTGTCCCCCCCCTGCGGTACATTATGCAAACGACATGTCACCGAGCTCGCACCGAGCCGACGCCGGGCCGACACCGGGCCGACGACGGGCCGACACCGGGCCGACGACGGGCCGCTTACGAGCGTTGCGTGTCAATCACGACGGGCAATTTAATGTCATTAACAAAGACATTGACATTGTCATTGCAATTTATTTGAGTACTGCAACACAATCCCTTTGCAACATAATTTTATAATAATACAAATCTTATAAATACGTAATCTTCAATACATTTCTATTAAAAATAATAAAATGTCGCGTGTGTGATTTTGATGTAATATTGGCTGTTGCAACAATTCAAGACGAAGAAGAAGATTTGGCACCATGTTCTTCAAGACAATTTGGCGTGCATCCGCTTTGGCGTTCCCGTGAAGAAAGAGGAGAATTCGAAATTTTGTGTAAAGATCTTTGGAACTATGATGACAAATTTTATGATTACTTTCACATGACACAAGATTCTTTCCGTGCTATCCATGATAAAGTTTCACTGTTTGGAAAAGAAAATTACAAGGTTCCAGAAACCTACATCCTCCGAACATCGACTAGCTCTTTGTTTAAGGTAAGCAATATCGAATAAATTATCCAATAAAATCTGTGTGTGTGTGTGCATTTTTCTACAGCCCCGCTAATCTGTTTCTTATTTTAAGCTCACTCACAAATATATCCTGACGCCGCGATTCGACTAAGCATAATCAGAAGTCTCAATGAAGGATTGAGAACACGCTTGTTATACTACATACCTAATTTAAGTTGCAAGTATCCATAGGCTATGGTGTCTGTGTTTGTGAACGGTCAGCTGGGCAGGTCCTATGTTGTTTGTGTAACTGTGCAGCAAACACGTTGAAATTTTGTGAAAACATAATGTGCGCGTTATTATTATTTGAATGTCTTTCCCGCTCACGACGCAATGGTGCTTCGGACCTTTGGGAGGCGTGCGCGACGGTCGACTCGCCATCGCCAGTGTGAGTGGAGCATGTCGATAGTTTTAGTTGAAGGGAAATTGTGACGAAACTTGCACAGGTACTTAGGTAGAACATTTGTGAAGATTTTCAAAGGTGTACAAAAAGTGCCCAAGCCGCACTCTGGGCCAGTTTGTTCCTTAGCCTATTCTCATCCACAATAGCATATCTTTGCCCTATAGTATAGGACTAATAGGACGTTTAGGTACTAATACATATAAGTTGACGATGATAATATTTATAAGTGTTTGGTAGGTAAAATCAATCGCTTGGAGTTGACGCTTGCTTGAGGTGAAGTTATCATTTCTACGGGAAAACGGAAAACTAACCGTGCGAAGCCGGGCCGGGCAGCTAGTAATAAAATAAAGAGGTTTTCTCCTGTCTGTGAGATAGTCGATTTGTGAGGTTGAATGTTTGTATGTAGGGGGTAATATCCGGAACCATTTACCCGAGGAGGAAGTTCTCATTTTGTCTTTTTCGGGTTCTGTACCCAAACTACTTAGGCTCCGTCCGTCTGTTACTTACTTGGTTTTAACGTTTGATAATATGCCGAGAGAGATTATAGCTTCGGAAGTTTTTTTATACTAAGCGGGTGGCAAACAGGCATACGGTCAGTCTGATGGTAAATACACTGTAGCCTATGGACGCGTGCGATTGCAGATGAATAACAAGCGCGTCGCGGACCCTTTATTGATTTGAGGATTCGTTGTGTTGATATGTTGAGAGTTGAGACGATGCCGGGTTCCGTACCCAAAGGGTAAAACGGGACCCTATTACTAAGACTCCGCTGTCCGTCCCTATGTATGCTTAGATCTTAAAAACTACGCAACGGATATTGATGCGGTTTTATTTTAATAGATATTGTGATTCAAGAGGAAGGTTTATATGTAATAATATAGTACCCGTGCGAAGCCGGGGCGGGTCGCTAATAAACAGGTTTTTCCTCTGTCTGTGAGATTGTAGCTTTGTAAGGTTGAAAGTTTGTATGTAGGGGGTAATATCCGGAACCATTTACCTGAGGAGGAAGTTCTCATTTTGTCTTTGTCGGGTTCTATTTGGGTTCTACTCAGGCTCCGTCCGTCTGTTACATGGTTTTAACGTTTAATGATATGCCGAGAGAGATGATAGCTTTGGAAGTTTTTTATACTAAGTGGGTGGCAAACAGGCATACGGTAGCCTATGGACGCGTGCGATTCCAGCTGAATCATAAGCGCGTGGCCGATCCTTTATTGATTTGAGGATTCGTTGTGTTGATAGGTTGAGACGATGCCGGGTTCCGTACCCAAAGGGTAAAACGGGACCGTATTACTAATACTCCGCTGTCCGTCTATCTGTCCGTCTGTCGCCAGGCTGTATATCATGAACCGTGATAGTTAGTTGAAATTTTCACAGATGATGTATTTCTGTTGCCGCTAAAACAATAAATACTAAAAATCATTTCGATACAGCAAGTGTTTTTTTTTGCCGTTTTTATAGATAATGGTACGGAACCCTTCGTGCGCCAGGCCGACTCGCACTTGGCAGGTTTTTTAATACTAGGGTAGTGGAAAACAATAATCGGTCTGCCTGATGAGTGATGATAAGCAGATACCGTGGTCTGCGGATGCTTACGAGTCGAGCCCCCCTATTCTGTAACTTTTTTTATGCTCACCTCAACGCTCACCCACAAATATATCTTGACACCGCGATGCGTAGTAACCAAGCGTAGGTAGGGGTTTAGCTTCGTGACGGGCGACCGGCGGGGTGATCCGCTTTAACGCTTAGCGAATAACAGCCCTGAAGAGTCGCTGCCGACCCTTTATAGATTTGAGGATTCGTTGTGTTGACAGCTGGAGACAAACGCGCTCTCAATCTCACAACAACACTCCTCGGGAGCTCTGGCGACCTTACTCGTCACCAGGAACATACACCACACACCTACTGAGCAAGTAATGGAGTCATTATAGCTTTAGTCTTCTGTAAAGTGGAGGTACTTTCCCAGTTAGGCTGCTCCTGCCTAAAATGTGCTACTTAAATACTTTATCATCATCATCATCATATCAGCCGAAAGACGTTCTCTGCTGGACATAGTAGGCCTCCCCCAAAGAGTGCCACAATGACCACCGGTCCTGCGCCACCCGCATCCAGCGGACTCCCGCGACTTTTACCAGGTCATCAGTCCACCTTGTCGGGGGTCTACCCACGCTGTGCTTTCCGGTACGTGGTCGCCACTAGAGAACCTTTCCACCCCAACGGCCATCGTTTCTACGTGCAATGTTGCCCGCCCACTGCCACTTAAGTTTGGCGATTCAGAGGGCAATATCGGTTACCTTGGTTATGCTGCGGATAGCCTCATTTCTGATGCGAAATACTTCATAATAATTTACTAATACATAGTATTATAGGATACGAGTAGATTGGTCGATATAATTGCTAATATTAGGTTTAGCTAATACTCTTTCCGGATGTAGCGTTATAACTTATCTATTATGTTTCTATATTATACGAGTATACCTACAGGGTGTACCAAAAATGGGGTGTGAACCGATCAAGGGCTCAACAGGTATCGTGTTCTGATAAGATAAACAGAAAAAAAAAAATTTGACGCGATTTTTTTTTTACATTACTTAGTATGGAGCGTTTGCCGACTGGGGCGACAAGCTCTATAGAAATATTTTTTTTCGGCTTTTTCTTACCTGAACACGATACCTGTTAAGCCCTTGATCGATTCCTACCCCAATTTGGGTACACCTTGTGTAGCTGATATGGTAAGATATTCATTCACTTAGGGTTATTTAAATCTGGCAGATTTATCTTTTTTTTATAGCTTATCGCGTAGTCCTGCTATATGGAGTTATGATTGCGAAAAGCATCTACTAAATAAAATTTGTCAAAATATTCATTTTTGGTACAAGCTTTTATTGCCGACTGTACTTTTCTGTATACAGAACTAATAATTGAGACGATTCTAACAAGCCCAAACTCGATTGGGTTATGTGGTTTTATAACGGAGTTCCTACAGCCACCTGCCAGCTCCATCATCAGATCAGCTCCACGTCATCATAATATTGCATTGTCACGTGATTTGCTTAATCGTGCCAAATTTCAACTCAATCGGAAACCGGGAAGTGGATCAAATTTAACTTGCAAGATTTGATTACAGACAGATAGACAGACAGACAGACAACGGGACAGGTGAAACTAAATAAAAGCTTGTAAAATTAAAAAAAGAAAGAACGGTGCAATGATTTAATACATGAAATTAAACTTTATTTAACTTTTTGTAACTGTATTTACTGATAATTTTATTTCTCCTGTAGTTGGACGTTTTATTTCTTGTTACATGTACGAGCAAGGCGAGCCGGTCTAGATGATACAATAAGTAGCCAACAACAGGCTACTAGCTGGAGTCATCTGAACGAGCTGGTCTTCGTTCCAGCTTCATCACACGTGGCATGGCGGGAAGAAGATGGCCAATCGGATGCCATCACTTCTCTGTCGGCGTACGGACTTCAACATAGCACGGCGGAAAGAAAATGACTTCTCCGTCAGCGGGCGACCAATTGCAGCCAATCATCTACTCAATAAGTTTACCTAATATACTTATATACTTCATTATTCAATGTTATAAATAAAAATGTTGGTGTTCTTTTTTATTCCAACGGAATATTGGATGACAGCTGTCAAAGTCAGGTGCAATCGATTCATGATATTTGACTTTGACATCTAGTCACGGGCATAGACAAGCCAGCTGCCGCTTTTATCCGGATAAGGTTAGTTAGGCTACGAGGCTTTAGGTTGGTTACGATTTCTAAGTAATGTTACTTATTCGGTAACCGAGGTTAAGGTTAGTTCACATGCATGATAATATTGATAATCAGACTAGCAAAAGCGGAAATCGGAAATCATCTATTTTTCTGAACGCACCGTACGAGTTTCATAAACACACTACACACACATACTTATCTGCATCTATACGTCGTCTACGTAGCATTTCAGTCATTACTCATCAGGTATCTTTTTTTGGCAGCTATGCGGTTATCCTGATGTTATCCTAGAGAATTCATTCATTCTTTAGCGTAACAGATCGGAACCATAGTTTGAATGAAATAAATCTTATCTGATCATTCTACGAAGATGGAAATCTATTTTTTCACACATCTCGTACGAAGCCACTTACTTAAATCTGCCTAATCTTAGGCACGCTATGAGCAAGGCGAAATCAGTTCGTTAGTACGAAAACTAATGTAACAATATGGGAACGTTTTTGTAAACAGCAAAGGATTAAAAAACTAGGTATTAGTTGTGTGTTTATACATAACCATGTAAACCCATGTGATTTTCCAAGATTTGTACAAATAAAAAAACTGGATACCTTGTCCTGTTTTATTATTGTATTGTGTATATACAGTCGGACAACCTATTACCTCTATTAAGTTTAAAGTCCTTACTATAACAGGT
Organism: Epinotia bilunana; assembly: GCA_947049275.1. Taxonomy (NCBI): domain Eukaryota; kingdom Metazoa; phylum Arthropoda; class Insecta; order Lepidoptera; family Tortricidae; genus Epinotia; species Epinotia bilunana. The sequence continues at coordinate 24,358,992 of OX346262.1, forward strand.
ATTATAAATGCGAAAGCTCTGCCAATATGTCTGTCTGTGTTACCATATCACGCTTAAATCGCTGAAACGATTGAGATGAAAGTTGGTATGGTGATAGATTGAATCCTTTTAAAGAACATAGCTTAGTTTTATAGAAAGAGAAATGGGGACAAATTTTGAATGCAGCTACGTTATAAAAGAGTTTCAAACGGACGAAGTAAGTCAGACAGAAGCTAGTCACTCATAATTAAATAATATTTAACCGTGAATGGTGTTTGCTAAAACAACAGAAATATAATATTAAACGAGCAATATATATTTGCAATCACGTTCTCGGAAACGGCTCTAACGATCTCGTTTACATTTTGAATAGAGGGTTTACGGGGGCGAGAAATCGAGTTAGCTAGGTCTCATGTCTGAGAAAAATCGTTTTCGCCATATTTTCACCCGAACTGAGCTCGGTTGCCCAGGCATTATCTATTTAAAGTGGGTAGGTACCTATTAGAATAAACAGACATCATGTTTTGTCTTAATAAGATGCTTCGTAAGAAAATATCGTATAATGTACAATAGCCCTTAAAATTCTGACAGTATATCGTTGTAATAAACCTTTGTGCTAAACTATATTTTATGAGCTCAACATCAAATAATGTAAACCGACTAAGTGCAAGGTTAGTTGGACTCCCATATTTCACATATTCATATATGACACCTTACAACCTTTTTTTTTTCCGAGCCGCCCGGGCCGAGGTCGAGCCGGGACCGGGCTGCTGAACAGCGGAGCGTTGTTGTAGTCCAACGGGCCGTGTCCGGGCCGGGCCGGGACCGAGCGTCGTCCGAGCCTCGGATGTAGGTAGAACGGCCGTCAAACGTTGGTGTTACATATGAGCGACCGGGCCGTGCCGACACCGAGCCGCTTCTGAGCCTCGGCCGTGGCCCGGCCGGGCTTGGGCCGCGCAAAAACGCCGTCGTTTTTCTGAGAAAACGGCCCGGGCCGGACACGTCCCGTTCTAGCGTGAGTCATCCTTTACGTGGCCGACAATTGTAAATACATATTTCATCAAAACGCTCAACACGTCGCTCTAGAAATCAATGATTTAGGAATACGTTAGAGCGGAATTTGCCAAATGGGTTATTCGAAGAACTATGTTTCAATTTGTCTTTTATCGGTAATTAAAGGCTTGGGAGTTAATAGTGCTTTAAAACTCTCGTCAAAAAGTGCTTTACGGACACGTTAAAGCGAGAGATGTATATTATAACTTATTCTACGAAGCTGCGTCCCTATAGCTCTTTTTGGCGCGCTGATAAATCGCTCGTCTGAATGATGGCTAAGTGTAGGTATCGCCACTCGCGATCTCGCCCGACAAGCTCGCAGTCATTTGTTACTGGGCTAGTTCGCAACGATTCCCGTCTCTCCTGGGAGGGACCAGTGTTAGAGTAGCCTTCGAATATAGACGTTAGAAGCCTGGGGTCGCGGTATACCAGGTTGGCTCCTCTCGCTTCTAGGCTGGGAAATCGCGCTGCTCCGGGCAGACAATTCCCGATCATAGTTGGCCTGGCACTCGCTCGCGTGCCTCGTTGCGCTAGTGATAGTGTCGTTGGGTTCAAAGAGAATATAACCACTAAATTCTAGTTGGCCGATGCATTCAACGCGCAAACTTGATCGCTCCAACAAGTCTAATAGTAAACTATGCGAAAATGAAGAAAGGATTCAAGTTTATTTGGCTATTAAACATTTATTATGCAATGTGCGTAATGAATATCAACTTATCTATGGTAAACATATCAATTTTTGAGACCTTAACCCCTAATTAATCAACACCTATTGTTCTCCTATATCCCAGTCCTCAACGTTGCACTATGGGATAAAATCGCACATTCCATTTTAAACCATGTCACTTTGACATGAATAGGGGTAAACTAAATAAAATATTCAATAATGATCAGACATCGGAATTCTCGTAGCATCTTTGAGCTGTCATAGGGACTTCTCATTTATCGACTTCCGATATACAAATTTTGTCGATACATTATAGAGCACAACACAACATATCAAAGGAGATTAAAAGTAGAGGTAAATAACAGGCGGTGTTATCGCTAAAGAGCGATCTCTTTTAGATAACTTTTAAGTGGCTGAAAATGTTAAATAAAGATTTGCATTGAAAGCAATGAAAAATTAGTAGTTAACTATTTTAATAAAACTACTAATCAATTAAAGGTCATCAGATTAATGGCCAGTAGGTACCTACGAGTATATAACATGATATAATGATGTATTTTAAGCCATGTCACTTTGACATGAATAGGGGTGTAGACACTAAATAAAATATTCAAAAATGATGTATTTTCTTGAAAAAAAAAACCAGCCAAGTGCGTGTCGCACCACGCGCAGTGTAGGGTTCCGTAGTTGCCTGTCTGTCTAAGTTACATCGACGTGCGGTGCGGTTGCGTCGGCCGAATTTATACAGAAATTGGCATTTTCAATTACACATTAAGTTGGTCGACTATTACTCGGTAACTACTTATGCCTACTTGTTTGTGATAGTTTTCCTTTTAAATTATTATTATATGTACTAAATACGGATATAGGGAACTATAGACCAATAAGCCTAATACCGAGTACATATAACTTTGTTCTACAGTTCTTTCTTTTGAATTAATAATACATTTTGAGTCTACGCCCCTATTGCCCACGTCATACGCTAGTGCAACGCCGAGGACTGGGTTTACCGTACCTACTTAATATTGAATGTGTCTAGTATTGTGTCAAGCACTTGGACGTTTACCATACAAAGTGTAACAAAAATGGGGTATGAACATGAACCGATCAAGGACTTAACAGGTATCGTGTTCTGATAAGAAAAAACAGAAAAGAAATTTTTTGATGCAATTTTTTTTAACATTTCTATGGAGCTTGTCGCCCCAGTCGGCCAACGCTCCATACTATGGTAAAGGTTTTTTCTGTTTTTTCTTATCAGAACACGATACCAGTTGAGGCCTTGATTGGTTCACACCCCATTTTTGGTACACCCTGAATGTCTACCGGCCGGGCGTTGTGCGAATTGCGGCGCGGCAAGCGTTTAACCTGTTCATTGGGCGGTCGAAACGTGCAACGCACTGTGGTTAGTTGTGATGACACGCAATGAATTAGAAAAACCGCTGCCGCTACCGCCGCCGCTCGAAGTCGTGGCCGAGCCGTATGAGGGACGAGTGAGATGAATGTCGACTGGTTGTGAATGATAGAGCTGCGCTCCGCGCGCCGCGAGTTCGCCGAGAATGTGCGCCGGCGTGTTCCCGTCGCCGCGCCGCACGTCACCTCCATTACGGCTAATGGAATCATGTTTCACCATTATCCGGCGGAGTGACACCGGTGTATTAAACATGTGTCGTTGGCTAAGTGTGGAACATCTTTATGAGCAATATTTACCCTCAGCCAAGGCGAGAGTCAGACGACGAGGAAGTACTTCTTAACGAAACAAATAATTTTATTAAATACTAGCTTCTGCTCGCGACTTCGTACGCGTGTAAATTATGGTTGACATGATATTCTTATGTTTATTTCCATAGACTGTGCGTCTAACAGTTCGAATTCTTTTGGAATCTAAATAAACACCCTCATAAACTTGGTCGTCAATAATATTATATAAGTGCCTAAAGTATCCTTTTAGAGAGCGCTCCCTATGCGAGCCCCAGGTTCGAAGGCCCAAGGGCGAGCCCGACGGACACTCTCTATCCTCAGGTGTCTTGCAAGCAAGACCTGAGGCCAAAGTCCCGCAGGTGAGCGGCGAGGGTTTTTATTGGAATGAAGGGTTAAAGCCATCCTTCAGAGAGCGGTCTTAATGCAAGCTCGAGGGCCTGACGCCCGAGGTAGAGCCCCCATGGATACTCATTATCTCCGAATAACTTGCAAGGGAAACCTGAGGCCCGAAGTCCTGAAGGTAAACGGGCAGGCAAGCGGAGTCGAAGGCTGAGCTTTTCTTAGGAATTAAAAGCCCTAAGCATGCTTTTAGAGAGCGGTCGCTATGTGAGCTCGGGAGCTGAAGGCACGTGGGTGAGCCCCCACGGACATTTACTATCCCCAGGTGTCTTGCAAGCGAAACCGGAGATCAAAGTCCCGAAAGTGAGCGGCCAGGCAAGCGAGGGCGAAGGCCGAGCTTCTCGTAACAATGACAGGTCCAAAGCAAGCCTTGAGAAATCCCTCGGCGGTTTAAGGCCACTTACTATCCCCAGGTGGCAGCGAGGCCAAAGGCCGAGTTTTACGTTGAAGGAAGAGAGCGCTCTAATGCGGACACTCATTATCTTCGGGTGTTTTGCAAGCGAAATCTGAAGCAGAAGGCTAAGCTTTTCGTAGGAATGAAAGGCCATAATAGCATGCTTTTAGAGACCGCTGCCTAGAAGGAAAGCCGTCGGACACTTACAATCCCTAGGTGTCTTGCAAGCGAAAACTGTGGCCTAAGTACCGAAGATGAGCGGCCAGGCAAGCGAGCCCTCACGGGCACTGACTATCCCGTAGGAGAGTGGCGCAGCAAGGCCATTGGCCGAGCTTTTCGTTGGAATGAAAAACTCGAAGCGTTCTTTCAGAAAGCGCTCTAAATGCGCTCCAATGGACGGACACTCATTATCTCCCGGCGTCTTGCAAGCGAAACCTGAGTACGAGCCCCCAGCGAAATCCCAGGCCAAAGTTCCGAAGGTGAGCGGCGAGGCAAGCAAGACCTTTTCGTTAGAATGAATGGCCCAAAACAAACCTTCTGAGAGCGTATCAATGCGAGCAATGACTAATAAGGGCACTTATTATCTTTCGGTGTCTTGCAAGCGAAACTTGAGGGCCGAAATCCTGAAGGTAAACGGGGAGGCAAGCGAAGAAGAAGCGAAGCGAAGGCTGAGGTTTTCTTAGGAATGAAAGGCTCAAAATATCCCTTTAGGGAGCGCTATAATATTTCAGAAAGTTATGGGAGTTTTCTACATAATAAAAATGGGTGTAGTGTACGTAATACCTACTCTTAGCTATAATAATTATTAAATAAGTTTTATTGATTAAATGTGTTAACTTAATATAAAACTTAAAACTAAACTTAATACTAAAAACGTATTATTATATAAAGAAATCTATAATTAGGTATTTACAACATGCATTGAAATATGTAAAATTAATACTAACTAAATAACTAAACTTAATATTTACATGTAATATTTTGTACAAGCGGACAAGCAATCCTAGTTTTCATATTAGATGCGGCGACCCGTTACCTGCGCGGACGACGGCGGCCGGTGGCCGGTCGCGCGCCCGCGCCCGTACTTATGTCGCTTCGCCGCTGTGCGCACGCCGCTCGTATGCAAATTATTGTACTCGCTCTCGCTATACGCTTGCGCTCATATTAGCATTTAATTCTTGTGCTTTGTGCTTGTACTGCTTGTGACTTTCTTCTATGTGCTTTCGGATATTCTATGGCAAAATTATAAACTTTCTCCTTCTATCTTTGTACCGTGTTTGTGCAAATTAAAAGTGATTGTTGGATCATTCGGACGTTTAATTTATGCCTACGTCTGAGCCAGTACCCGACAACTACAGTGGTGACCCCGAGAAAGAACACATCATGCCAGATAACGAGCCCGAGATAAGCAGAGTTGGTGTGCGGGTACCGCCATTTTACCCCGATAAACCAGCGCTGTGGTTTATGCAGCTGGAGAGTCAATTTGTGTTGGCCAATATAACAACGGATGCCACCAAATTTCATTACGCTTTGGCCCAGCTGGATTCGGCTACAGCATCAATCGTGGAGGATATCATTACCTCACCGGCAGCGGCAGATAAGTACCAACAATTAAAAACCGAGCTCATCAAGCGGTTGTCCGTTTCGCGAGAGAAAAGGATCCACCAGCTTCTTACCAACGAAGAGTTGGGAGACCGGAAGCCGACGCAGTTCCTTCGGCATTTGAAGAGTTTGGCTGGTGCGGGCGTGCCTGAAGACTTCATGCGTTCCATATGGACCAGCAGGTTACCCACAAGTACGCAGACCATCATCGCATCCCAGTCAAGGCTGCCGTTGGACGAAGTAGCCGAGCTGGCCGACCGCATCCACGAAGTCGTCCCACCTCGACCGCAAATAGCAGCAGCATCGATGGTAGCAGCATCAACGTCATCATCAGCACCACATTCTCTGAGCCAGGAGGTAGCGGCATTATCCCAGCAGATGCAAACACTGATGGTAAAGGTAGACAGAATGTTGCGCCAGCGCGGGCGTTCAAACACGCCTCGGAGACCAAATGGACGTGGACGGTCATCATCAGCACGAAGGTCGAACTCCAATTATAGAAAGTTTCCGACGTGCTGGTACCACCATAAGTTCGGGGATAAGGCTACTCGGTGCGTGCAGCCCTGTGATTTCGCGGGAAACGGCCGGGGCACTCTGTAATGGCGGCCGAGGACTGCCCGAGCACAGGTCGCCTAATTATAACGGACCAGAACTCAAAAACACAGTTTTTAGTAGACACCGGTAGTGACCTTTGTGTGTTCCCTCGTTCACAATTAAAAACGCGATGTCTAAAAACTGATTTAGTTTTAAGCGCAGCAAACGGCACCAAAATTGACACGTACGGTTACGTAAATTTTATTTTAAATCTAGGCTTGCGCCGTGACTATGCTTGGCGATTTATTGTTGCAGATGTGACGAGGGCGATAATAGGTGTGGATTTTTTATCGCATTATGGTCTCGTCGTCGACGTGAGGAATCAACGCCTCATCGACGGCACGACATCGCTTGCGACCCCGGCGTTGCTTGCGCGAAAATCGGTGGACGTCACTTCGGTGAAGGTAATGTCTGGTGATTCTACATATCACACTATACTCGAACACTATCCCGAAATAACACGCCCACATGGTATACACCACACACCTACTCATAGTACAGTACACCACATACGTACTACACCTGGGCCACCTGTATCGAGTACACCTCGTCGCCTGGCGCCGGACAAATTGAAGATAGCCAAGGCAGAGTTTGACGCTATGTTGAAGAGCGGCATCTGCCGGCCATCTCAGTCCCCTTGGTCTTCTCCACTACACCTGGCTCCGAAAAAGAATGATGGATGGCGTCCGTGTGGCGATTATCGCATGTTGAATGCGAGAACAATACCGGACATGTACCCAATCCGTCACATCCAGGACTTTGCACACAGTCTTTCCGGTTGTAATATTTTTTCAACCATTGATCTAGTCAAGGCGTACAACCAGATTCCCCTGAACCCTGACGACATCGCGAAGACCGCCATTACGACGCCCTTCGGCCTTTACGAATTTCCTTACATGACGTTCGGACTTCGTAATGCCGGTCAGACGTTTCAGCGCTTCGTCGATGAGATGGTCAGGGGACTAGACTTTGTGTACGCCTACCTCGACGACTTTTTAGTTTTTTCGCAGGATCGGGAGACGCACGAGCAACACCTACATCAGCTGTTCCGCAGGCTCAAAGATTTTGGAATGGTGGTGAACGCAGCAAAGTGTGTCTTCGGCGTACCTGAGGTTACCTTCCTCGGGTACCGTATAACAGCCGAAGGAACCACACCACTGCCTTCCAAGGTCGAGGCTATCCAGAGCTTCCCTACGCCAAAGACGGTAAAAGAGTTGCGACGTTTTTTGGGGATGCTCAATTTTTACCGCAGGTTTATTCCAGGCGCGGCTAGGCATCAGGCGCCCCTTAACGCTCTGTTGGTAGGATCGGTGAAAGGTTCCCATCCCGTAAATTTTTCCATACAGGAGGCAGATGCGTTTCAGGCCTGTAAGGATAGTCTTTGCCAGGCAACTATGCTGGCACACCCAGACTGCCACGCGAAGCTCGCTTTGGTGACAGACGCTTCGGACGCGGCTATGGGTGCAGTACTCCAGCAGTTGAGGCAGAAGGAGTGGCAGCCATTGGCATTCTTTTCACGAAAGCTGAGTCCAGCGCAGGTAAAATATTTACCCTATGATCGCGAACTTCTAGCTATTTACGAGAGTGTGAAGTATTTTCGGCATATGGTGGAGGCTCGTGACTTTACGATCTACACCGATCACAAGCCTCTCACTTTTGCCTTCCACTCTCGTAAAGAGAACTGCTCCCCACGACAGTTTAGGCACCTAGACCTGATAGCCCAGTTTACGACTGATATCAGGCACATATCAGGTAAGGATAATGTCGTGGCGGATGCACTTTCTCGCATAGAGGAGATCTCGCAACCTGTGACTGCTGAGAGAATTGCTTCTGCACAACAGACTGACCAGGAGCTTCAACAACTACGGGAAGCAGGTTCGTCACTGCGGCTGGACAAGGTAAAAATCCCTGGTTCGCCAAATTACCTGCACTGTGACGTCAGCGGCACTACCGAGAGGCCATTTATACCACAGGAGCTACGCAAGGCGGTGTTCGACAGTCTCCACTCCTTCAGCCACCCCGGCGCCAACGCCACCGCCAGACTGGTCGCGGAGCGTTACGTCTGGCCAGGAGTCAAAAAAGACTGCCGCGAGTGGGTACGTACCTGCCTAGCTTGCCAACGCTCTAAGGTCACTCGCCACGTCTCTGCCCCATTAGGTAACTTTAAAGTACCCAGGGCCAGATTGGCATTTGTCCACATAGACCTGATAGGCCCCTTACCATTGTGCCAAGGGTTTCGATATTGCCTCACAGCCGTCGACAGGTTCACGCGATGGCCAGAGGCAATACCTTTGGCAGACATGACGGCCGAGACGGTGGCACGGGCATTGCTGAGCGGCTGGATATCCCGCTTTGGTTGCCCAACGGATATAGTGACGGATAGAGGACGTCAGTTTGAGTCGGCCCTATTCCAGTATTTATCAGCCATCGCAGGGTTCCAACACCGTAGGACGACAGCGTACCATCCAGCTTGTAACGGACTCGTGGAGAGATTCCACAGGCAACTTAAGGCTGCCATAACCTGCCACGGTGGTAACAGCTGGGTGGAAACACTTCCACTCGTTTTACTGGGAGTACGTAGCGCCTATAAAGAAGACATTCAGGCTTCCACGGCTGAACTTCTTTATGGTCAACCTTTGCGCCTCCCGGGAGATTTTTTCAATCCTCAGGTAGACGAGACCATTGACGTGACGGACTACATGTCACGCCTGCGAGGTTTCGTGAGAGACTTACGCCCATCACCAGCCGCACGGCACAGTGGTAGGCGAACAACCTTCGTCTTCAAAGACCTATCTTCTTCAACCTACGTTTTTCTCCGGGACGATACGATAGGCGGATCCCTAAAACCTGCGTACACCGGACCTTACGAGGTTATTGCCAGAGGTGATAAGGTCTTCAAAATAATGCTAAACGGTAAGCTGGTTTCAGTATCGATAGACCGCCTTAAGCCGGCCTTCATACTGCGTGACCCAGACACCCCACATCACACATCACCAAACAACACACATTTCCATCACTCAAGTTCACCCAAGGATCACCAGGCATTACCAAGTGCCATAAGTGACACTGTCAAAACGACGCGGTCAGGACGCCGTATTCAGTTTCCCGACTATTATCGCCCTTGACGGTCTCTGGGGAGGGGTGATGTAGTGTACGTAATACCTACTCTTAGCTATAATAATTATTAAATAAGTTTTATTGATTAAATGTGTTAACTTAATATAAAACTTAAAACTAAACTTAATACTAAAAACGTATTATTATATAAAGAAATCTATAATTAGGTATTTACAACATGCATTGAAATATGTAAAATTAATACTAACTAAATAACTAAACTTAATATTTACATGTAATATTTTGTACAAGCGGACAAGCAATCCTAGTTTTCATATTAGATGCGGCGACCCGTTACCTGCGCGGACGACGGCGGCCGGTGGCCGGTCGCGCGCCCGCGCCCGTACTTATGTCGCTTCGCCGCTGTGCGCACGCCGCTCGTATGCAAATTATTGTACTCGCTCTCGCTATACGCTTGCGCTCATATTAGCATTTAATTCTTGTGCTTTGTGCTTGTACTGCTTGTGACTTTCTTCTATGTGCTTTCGGATATTCTATGGCAAAATTATAAACTTTCTCCTTCTATCTTTGTACCGTGTTTGTGCAAATTAAAAGTGATTGTTGGATCATTCGGACGTTTAATTTATGCCTACGTCTGAGCCAGTACCCGACAACTACATGGGTATCTATATACGTACTCAACTCTCCGCGGAATGCCGTTTAGACCAAATTTTATACCCACATCCCTTGACGTTGGTGAACTATGATAATTCGAGATAAGTATTCAACTCAACCTATCAATAACTTTAGATGACCTCTGATTTCTTAGCAAATATAGGAAGGCAGAGATCAAGGTTGCTGGTTTTCAATATCAACAGCAGCGTCGTCAGGGACTAAAGTTCCAATATATTTAGATCTCTTATGTATAACAGTTACTATCGGTGGAGGTATCAACCAGTTTTGGTTAATATGTAGTGTTTAGCCGCCTACCACTATTTTACATCCCGGGTTTTTTCACGTTTTGTCTATATTTTCCTAAAAGTTTGAATGGGGTTCTTTTTACTTTAAGATAGATAAGATAAGATTTTATTTGCATAGAATAAGTTGTTTTTTTTAAGTGTCCTTAGGTGGTACATAGAAAATAGGTTGCTTATTCTGCTATAATGGTATATTAAATACTAGCGTGCCAAATTTGATTAAGTTCTATGCTTAAATTACATGCATTTTGCGATAGAAAGTCCTTTACACTTTAATACTGTTTTTCAACGACTTCATGCATCAACTTCTTTTAATTAAATTTATGAAGTGGCAGCTCCTTTATACTTTTTGGTAACTTATTAAAAAAAATCATGCACATTACAAAGCAATGATTGGAGTATAATGCAGCTGTCCTATGGGCGCATTCATGAACAATTCATCCCGGATCACGTTTATGTTGTGTAGAATTGGTAACAGCTGTTTCAAATAAATACATTTATGTTGCTTGACAAATATACAAATTTCATAGATGTACATGCAGGGCGGAGGCGGCACGCCGAGCTTCTGTATAATGGATTACAAGATTTATAGGGAGGCAAGCCACCATTTCTAGTCAAGTATATGCTTGTCAATTTTCAAGTTAAAGATTATAGATTCACACTCATACATTTTAGAAGTTCCCATACAAAGTTCAACCCCTTTTTTAACCCCTTTGCTCCATTATCTTTATATTTTTTATAGCCTATATGTTGGCTGGGAATTTTCTCGACAGATTAGTAAAGTTTGCATCAAAATCCGTTCAGCCGTTTTGACGTGATGCGCGTACAAATAAACAGACAACAATTCTAAAGATCGTGTTCTGTTATCGATTCTAAGTATCTCCAGCAAACTTTTTTTTGAATCTCTTCCATGTATAGACTCGACCGTCTTCAGCTTTATTACCTATATATATATAATATAGATTATTGTTATAGATTTTTTGTTTCGTGTTAATTTCACGTAGCTAAGTGACCACGATCAAACACGGTCCTGTCGGGGGCTACAAACGATGATGGTTTATTTTTTCATTATATTCCTTCTCTCTCTATCATATCGTATAGATGAGGAATTATTTTATACTTTGTTGAAGCAGAGGCGCAAAGAACGCGTTCGTAATTATAATGTCAGTTTTGGTGATGGGGGGCTACAGTGTAGTGGGGCGCTGGGGCGTAGCTCAGCACACTCGGTGTTAACTTTTCCGTGATGGGGGGCTACAGTGTAGTGGGGCGCTGGGGCGTAGCTCAGCACATTCGGTGTTAACTTTTCCGTGATGGGGGGCTACAGTGTAGTGGGGCGCTGGGGCGTAGCTCAGCACATTCGGTGTTAACTTTTCCGTGATGGGGGGCTACAGTGTAGTGGGGCGCTGGGGCGTAGCTCAGCACATTCGGTGTTAACTTTTCCGTGATGGGGGGCTACAGTGTAGTGGGGCGCTGGGGCGTAGCTCAGCACATTCGGTGTTAACTTTTCCGTGATGGGGGGCTACAGTGTAGTGGGGCGCTGGGGCGTAGCTCAGCACATTCGGTGTTAACTTTTCCGTGATGGGGGGCTACAGTGTAGTGGGGCGCTGGGGCGTAGCTCAGCACATTCGGTGTTAACTTTTCCGTGATGGGGGGCTACAGTGTAGTGGGGCGCTGGGGCGTAGCTCAGCACATTCGGTGTTAACTTTTTCGTGATGGGGGGCTACAGTGTAGTGGGGCGCTGGGGCGTAGCTCAGCACATTCGGTGTTAACTTTTCCGTGATGGGGGGCTACAGTGTAGTGGGGCGCTGGGGCGTAGCTCAGCACATTCGGTGTTAACTTTTTCGTGATGGGGGGCTACAGTGTAGTGGGGCGCTGGGGCGTAGCTCAGCACATTCGGTGTTAATTTTTTCGTGATGGGGGGCTACAGTGTAGTGGGGCGCTGGGGCGTAGCTCAGCACATTCGGTGTTAACTTTTTCGTGATGGGGGGCTACAGTGTAGTGGGGCGCTGGGGCGTAGCTCAGCACATTCGGTGTTAACTTTTTCGTGATGGGGGGCTACAGTGTAGTGGGGCGCTGGGGCGTAGCTCAGCACATTCGGTGTTAACTTTTTCGTGATGGGGGGCTACAGTGTAGTGGGGCGCTGGGGCGTAGCTCAGCACATTCGGTGTTAACTTTTTCGTGATGGGGGGCTACAGTGTAGTGGGGCGCTGGGGCGTAGCTCAGCACATTCGGTGTTAACTTTTTCGTGATGGGGGGCTACAGTGTAGTGGGGCGCTGGGGCGTAGCTCAGTACATTCGGTGTTAACTTTTCCGTGATGGGGGGCTACAGTGTAGTGGGGCGCTCGGGCGTAGCTCAGCACATTCGGTGTTAACTTTTTCGTGATGGGGGGCTACAGTGTAGTGGGGCGCTGGGGCGTAGCTCAGTACATTCGGTGTTAACTTTTCCGTGATGGGGGGCTACAGTGTAGTGGGGCGCTCGGGCGTAGCTCAGCACATTCGGTGTTAACTTTTTCCGTAGCCGATGATGCCATCACATTACATTTTTGGATTAGGTACTTACTTTACGAGTATGTCTTGACTAAGAACCAAACGGTTCAAAGTTGACCGAACGACGGCGAGGTGATAAGTAACGACGCTGTCCAGCGACCAACATTAACTGCTGGTCGATCACGTCACACATTGTACACACGTGTCAGGTACGAGTAGATCTAAATGTTACATTTCGTATGGGAAAATGACAGTTGAGTTGTCCTAGCGTGCGCTCGAGAAGTTACGTGATCACCCCTCTGCTTGATGCAGAAATTGATCATGGTGGTGGTGATGATTAAGGTAATGGAGCTAGAGAATTAATTTACGAAGGTATAATTTGTAAGTCTAAATCGACAAACACTCTTCAAAAAGTTAATGAGTCGTCGTCAGCATTGTCATGCGCCTCAATGTTGCAGGTTTAACCTTATAAATATAATCTTTTAAATTGTAGTTTTGTAAAAAAGGCCTGTGTCTATGTTTGTAGTCAAAATTTCCAAAATTTAAGGCATAAATACGGCGGCAGGTGAGCATACTCGGCACAACGCACGGAGCCGTAAATCTCGGCGTCGGCCCGCATCACGCCGACGTGTCGTTACCGGCGCGGCCGTAACTCCCGGTCAGCGAAGCGAGTGATTACGCGGCGCAGTGGAAGGGTTTGATGCATGGTGCGTCCCTAAGTATAAAGATGCCGGTCACACCTGAATTTTATTTGATCATTGCTATAATGTAACAACCATCAGATATATCTGAACGAGCGAGGTGCCGACAGATATCTTAATACGAGTACTCATTATGATTTTTCCTCATTTTAATATGTTGATATTTTTGAGGCGGCTGCTGTAACTGACTGGGTAGCTGGTGGCATTTTTTTATGGATTTAATAAAATTGTGTAGGTCAGGAGTATTCCTGTACAAATAAATAAGGACATAAATATCTGTTCAGGACTCTATTATCAATACTGTCATAAAGGCTTTTACTGATATTTATGTTTACGTACGTGTATTACGAGTATTACCCCTGTCCGTGTACGTGCACAAAAACAACAAAAACAATGTCATTATTCATATTACTCCGAACAAAAATATAGTTTTAATATTCACCGCGATAATTGCTCTGGAGGTGATTGGCCGTTCGGGCCATTTTTATTGCGTGCACATACAATACATGATTCTCAGCATGCAAACAAAACAGGACTATAGCTCTGAACCGATAGAGTCTAAAGTAAAGTAGCATCTGTTCTGTATTGTTTGCTGTCCCGCCCAGAAATTGCTTCTGTTCCACGAACTGCCTTTCTATTCACAAAACATTTCAAGCTCGACTGTCAGCACAGCTCTACATAGTATATTATATAAGTCACCCGGAAAATTCGTTTGGACTAGCTATGTGTATTTAGGGGTCTAACTTATACTGGTAGATGAGGAGCGATGCGCTCGGCGAGCGTCGAGAATAGCCTCGGACGGGTGTTGATGATCGTTTTGGAGCATTTCCTCGAATCGAAAATGAACCCTCTCTAGCTCGGAAACGTATTAATCGGCTCTGATTTCATTGCGCTGTTAGGCTGAGCTTATAGATGATAACGGTCTTTTGAATACCAGCCCCTAGATATAGAAAACTGTCGGATCGGTGATTTCATTCATATTCGAGTTATTTAGCATGCACCATGCATGCCTGTAAAACCGTATGTATAGAGGTATGCGTAAATATAAATATTTATAAATGACCTACCATCTGCCATAACGGACGGTCAAATTACGCTGTTTGCCGATGACACGACTGTAGTAGTGAATGCACGTACATACGAGGAACTAAGTGACAAAATTACAACTGTATACTTGCAACTGAAGAACTGGTTCTCCGCAAATGGCCTAGTCCTCAACGCAAACAAAACCAGTGTTATGCTCTTCTCTGGAAGGTGCGCTCTGAACTCGAACGTGAGCATCCAGTGTCCCATACAAATGGGTAATACTTGTAAGTTTTTAGGATTCACGCTGGACCCCACATTGAATTGGAAGAAACATGTCGACTCGCTGTGTAATAGGCTGGCCGGAGCGGTGTTTGCCCTTCGCAAACTTAAACCGTTGGTTTCCTGTGACGCGCTTAGGCAGGCTTACTTTTCACTTTTCCACTCGCTTATGACTTACGGTGCAATCCTATGGGGCAACTCGACTGACGCTGAAAGGGTAATGCGAATACAAAAACGGGCCCTTCGAACTATGCTAGGTCTAAACCAGAGGCAGTCCTGCAAAGAGTTATTTGTTCAGCACCGGATTATGACTCACAATTCGCATTACCTCTTCGAGGTCATCATATACACACGGAGACACCTATCACAGTTTAAGCGGGTGGAGGTGACAGGAAAGTGCCTCCGTAGCACAGGAAGACTTCGGACGGTGCCACGTCGCACGGTACTGCACGCTAAAAACGCGAGAGTTATAGGGCCGACGTACTATGAGCGCCTTCCCGCCGAAATAAAAAATGAGACAAGCGAGGAAACGTTTAAGCGTAATTTGAAGAACCTTTTATTGAAAAGGTCATTTTACTCAGTCAATGAATATAATGAAATTGTACAACAATAGACTATTTTGAATTATTATTTTATTTTTTGCATTAGTTATTAATTAGTGTTAGCGACGTGCTCGTATTTTACCAAAATATATTCCATTTGTTGCATGTTTTTTATTAAAGAAGGTAGACGTATGTTAGCCTATAAATAAGGGTAGGTTTTAACTGTGGCCGAGCGCCTATTCGTGTTTGTATGTGTGCGGCGTCATCGAACCAGTCGGTCTATGCTATCCGCGCGAGACGCCCGTACACCCCTATTGTTTTGTAGATGCTTCTAATGTACTATTTCGTGTGTGCGATTGCCGAAATATAAACTGTTAAACGTTCTCAAGTGTTCACCATTTCACCCCGCGACACCCGATCCCTAACAAAGTGGTCTTCGAGCCGGATCGACGTATGTACCGCACGCCGCCGCGAGCCGTCATGGTGAAAACGCGTAGTACAGTGCGAAAAGAACGTGAGCAGTTACGAACAGAAGATAGCACATCCAAGTTTCAAGAGCCAGGCCCCAGCCAGCAGTACCAGAGCCCTAAGATGAGCAGCGTGAAGTCGGAACCGAAGTTATTTGCCGCGCCAACCTGCGCGCCATTGCCCGGTGCGATAAAACCGTTATCCGAGCCGCCGCCATTACGCGCTGCTACTAAATCGAAATCCAAACGGTCTACGACGTCATCTGTATTGGCACAAAGGAAAAGATTAGAGCTGGAAGCAGAAAAAAAGAAGGCTGAAATAAGGATGCAGTTGATAGATAAGGAGCTAGAGGCTGACCTAGCCGATTTAGAAGAGGAGGATAAATACAGTTCACAAGCTAGTGAGAACTGTACACGTCGCGATATTGAAAAGTGGATAGAACACAGCGCACAGGAGTTGGAGAGACCGCAGGCCACCCTCGAGAATGGTATAGACACGGGCGATCTGCATCAGCCGGCAGTACCCGCCGCCGGCTCCTCCGATGGGACTGTCCAGCTGCTTGCTGCTGCAGTGAAGAACCTAACGGTCGCATCTGTCCACAATAAAACAAACGCCAACTTTTTAAGCCGTGTTTGTACGCCACGGGATTTACCAGAATATTCTAGGGACCCGCTTGAATGGCTGCATTTTAAGCAGGCGTACCAAGAGTCAACCGATGTGTGCAACTTCAGCCCGAAGGAAAATCTCTGGAGATTGCGAAAGTGTCTGCGCGGTGCTGCAAAGGAAACAGTCTCAGCTTTGCTTATGAGTGCTGCATCACCTGAGCGCATCATAGCTACTCTGGAGCTTCGCCACGGTGATCCAGAATGCATAATAAATAGGCTACTACAAGATATAAAAAAACTGCAGCCTTTGTCTTCGGAGTACCAAAAGGACATTGTTAACTTTTCTATAAAAGTACAAAATTTCGTCGAGTCAGTGAAAGTAGTGGGACGCGAGGAATATATGCAAGGTCTAAGTATCGTTCCATTACTTATATCGAAACTCCCTACAGTGCTCGTGTCTAAGTGGTCGGACTATAGCTACCCTTTGATCCAAGCCGGCACAAGGTCACGATTGAGCATTATGTCAGAATTTCTAAACATGGAAGCTGTTAAAATTGCCACTACTGCAAATGTCTATCTACAAAGTTACCGTTCGGATCAACAGAAGTCTAAACAACAAGATAATTACGTTCGGCCGCAACCTGTACTATTGCAAACGGAACGACAAAACAGCTGGAAAAGTGATAAATGTCATTTTTGCCGAGCGCAGGAAGGTCACAAACTGCCGGAATGTAAGCAGTTCAAGCGAGCATTACGTAAGGTGCGGTGGCAATATGTTAAACGTAACGGTATATGCTTTAAATGTTTAGAATCACGTCACGGTGTGCGATAAGGATGACTGCGGCGGGGCTCATCACAGATTGCTGCACTTCAATAACGGGCAACAGGTGAGCGCTAACGAGCCAGGCGAGCGCGCGGCGCGATCAGCTGATGTACCTTCCCCTGAGATAGTGAGCTACGTCGGAACGGGTAACAACAGAGTGCTGCTAAAAGTCGTGCCCATACGCATCCGCGCGTCCAACGGCAGTGTAATCGATAGTAGTGCTATTCTTGATGACGGTTCCTCAGTGACAGTTACAAGTGCGGAATTGGCGGCGCGCGCTGGCCTGAGCGGACGTCGAGAGTCCATGCATGTGTGCGGTCCGTGGAATAAAAGTGACATAGTGTGCGATACCATGGCAGTGAATATAGAACTTTGCGATAAAGACGATAAGGTTCATTCTATCAAAGCACGTAGCGTTAATGAGTTATGTTTACCTTATCAAAACATATCAGTTATTGATTGTAGTAAATATCCTTATTTGAATAAAATACAAAGCGAACTTAGTAATGTTGTTTCTGTACAGGCAAGCGTACATGGTTAATCACGCTCAATCAGCAAACTAGCATGCGTGCTGAGAGGTGCACAATTTATCGATTACAATTAATAAACTGTTCATAATACGTGAGGGCGGAAACGCCGCACTCACGTAAAGATGTTGTATATATCAGCTAAGCATTGGACAATAAACTCAGTTATCAGCTAGTTCCGAAGTAGTTGTTTCATTCAGAATCCCTGCTCGGAGCTTTCTATATCATTGTTAAGGGGACGCCCTTACATTTTGGTCCTTCGAGCCGGATCTCCGGTATCAGTATCACTATCATAGAACGCGTTCGGGAGTATCAATATCAGTATCACAGTGCACGTTCGGTTGTGCCCAATATCAGCAGTATCAGTATCAGTAAAATCGCGAAGCTATCATATCAGTGAACGGCAACAGCAGCAGTTATCAGGGTATCATCGAGCATCGGGAGCAGACGCAGGGCAGGGTCCAGCTCCAGTATCAAGCAGCATCAAGTAAGATCCAACCAATATCTTACGTACGTTACGGTTATCATATATCACGAATATCATGGAGGCATTACTTACGCGTCAGAGAGAGATTATACAAAAATTGCATCAGGTTAAGACGAATTTTGTTAAGGATTCGGCGAGTAGGAAGACTCCCGAGTATATTAAGGCTAGGTTGGAGGCCGTGAATCTTTTGTGGAACGAGTTTTTGGGCAATGATGCTCGGCTCGCAGTGTATAAGGATGACGATCAGCCGTATTTCACGGACAAAGTGTTCGAACAGGCGAAATTGAGTTATGAAGCGATCGGGAAGCTTTTGTCTTCGTTTGAACAACCGGGTCCGGCAAGGCTGGCACCGGGAGAATCGGGACCGGAAGCGTCTACTGAAGTAATAGAGCTGTTGAATCAGCAAAGGACAAACTTTCGGGCATTTTCACGGTTGGTTAAGAGCATTAAGGTTGACGCAATATTAGAAAAGTGGGAATTTGAGGATGAGATTCACAATGTACAGTCGCGGTGGACGGTCATCGATAAGCTACACCTTCAGATAGATAATATTTTGCAGGGCTCTGATAGGGTTTATGATGAGGAGTTTGTTGAATATGAGAAGGCATATAAGGAGATGAAGAAGGGTCTTCATATCAGATTGGGGTCAATAGTGCACAGGCATCAGGCGACGCCCCAATTGGAGATTCCTGTGTTCACAGGGAAATATACTCAGTGGCCTACATTTTATGATTTATTTACTGAAGCGGTACACAAAAGTAAGTCGATACATAAGGCTCAAAAGATGCAGCACCTTAAGGGCAAGCTTAGAGGAGAGGCAGAGCGCCTTATCCAGCATTTACATATATCATCTGAGAATTATGATGCTGCATGGGAGTTACTGACGCGGAGATACAATAATCCGCAGGTTTTGTTTGCTAAGCAGATGGAGATTTTTTTGAATCAGCCGACGATTCATAAACAGTCGTCGGTAGACTTGAAAAGACTGTATGACAAATCTATGGAATGCATTAATTCCGTACACAACCTGGGTATAGACACCAGCGCTTGGGGGCCACTTTTGGTGCATCTCTTGTCAAAAAAGATTGATCAGGAAACGTGTAGTGATTTTAAGGAGTCCAGGAAGTCACCACGCGAAATACCGACGTTGGAGGAGTTTATGGGGTTTTTAGAGAATAAGTTTACTGCTCTGGAGCCGATTATTCAGAGACGAGAGAAGGAATGGATAACACCATCATCACCGAGGAGGTTTTCGTCGTATCAGGGAGCATTTAATAACAGATCAGGATATCAGGGAAATAATACGCAGAGAGTTCATCAAGCCGCCCCCGCCACGGCAATCAAATGTCCATTGTGTGATCTGGGGCACGAATTATTCAGATGTAGGAGATTTCTTACTCTAGCGCCGGAGGGTAGGTTAAGGGCGGTGGTGCAAAACAAGATATGTCAGAATTGCCTATATAGACATTATGGGAATCAGTGTTTATCAAATAAGCGTTGTAGGGAATGCAACGGGGAGCACAACACGCTCCTGCATAACGCATGCAATCGTGCGTCTTGGCCGCCAACGCACTCAGCGTCAGCTAGCGGTTCAAAGTCAATATCAAACCCGCATCACGTGAGCTATGTTGCTAGCGATAATGAAAAGGTGCTTTTAACCACCATATCACTTAAAGTGCAGGCAGTATCAGGGGAATATATCATTTTACGGGCTTTGTTGGATCAAGGATCTCAAATATCACTTATATCAGAGAATGCCGCGCAATTGTTAGGGTTGCGACGTCACAGTTATCACGCGTCGATCGCGGGCATAGGCAGTGGAGCAAGACAGAGCAAAGGCATGGTGGTGCTGAGATGCCAGTCGATACACGACGATTATGAATTTGCTACGGAAGCATTGGTTATATCACGCGTAATTAGCAGTTTGCCCAATGTATCATTTGAAAAGCAATCGATGCCATCTATATCAAATATCAAGCTAGCAGATCCAGAGTACAATATATCTAGGCCGGTGGACTTTTTATTAGACGCGAGCGTCTATTCGAGAATTATCATGAATGGGCTTATAAGAAATCCGGGACAGAATATCATTGCACAGCAGACAAAGCTAGGATGGATCCTTTCCGGGAACATAAGGACATTCGGTTGTCATGTTGTGTTGAATAATTTGGCGGATATATCAAAATATTGGGAGTTAGAGGATATCACTGCAGTATCGAACGGTATGACCCCGCAAGAGCAGTATTGCGAGGATTTTTATCAAAGGACAACGTGCCTCCCGGGAAATGGCCGCTGGCTAGGGTTATGGAAGTACATCCTGGGAAGGATGGATACGTCAGGGTGGTGACGCTAAAGACGCAAAACAACACTATTAAACGACCAGTTACAAAGCTGGTCGTCCTGCCCGTGAGAGAAGACCTAGCGAACGATCAAATTGAGGCAAAGCAGCAGAGTGAACGGGGGACAGCGGCGAAGGCTCCACCAGCGCGGGGTCGTCGGGGTAAACCGGTATTTAAAAGCTTGGTTGCGACCTTGTTTTTGTTGGCAACATTGATATCACCAACTGTGTCAACAGTTATCACAGCGTTGAACAACAGTCAAGGGCTGTATTTTGATAAAGTAAGCGACCTACAGCATGTTCGAGATGAGTGGAAGCTGGTTGTCTACTATAACATGACACTTATTGGAGGGATTTATCAGAAATCAGAGAGTACGTCTCACATTTGAACGGGTTGATCAATACAAATAACCTGGGCAATCAATACAAAAACATAGCCTTGCAACTGCAGCACGAACTGAGTGAAGTTGATCATTTGAACGCACTATTGAAATGCAGGTCCAGGAGGAAGCGCGGGCTGGTAGATGGTGTTGGTTACATCGCCAACTCCCTATTTGGTGTCTTAGACGAGAGGTTTGCGGAGCAATATGAGAAGGATATAGTGCGAATAACGCAAAATGAAAGCCACCTGCAAGGTCTGCTCAAGAATCAAACGAGTATAATAGAAGCTGAGTACAATATCTTGCGACGGCACGAAAATATCATAAATAAGCAATTTGAGTTAGTAAGAAACGACCTAAGCGCCTTAACAGAAACTATGGACAAAATAAGCAACGTTATTCGCAGAGAGTTTTATATCACATCGGCAGCGTTTGCAGCACACGCCACGCTTACGAATATCAAAAGTATACAACAAACTTTAATGGGCTCTATAATAGACTTCAATCAAGGAAGAATAGACCCGCACCTGTTGGACCCAGAGCAACTGCAGGAACAAATTAATAGGATAGCCGGGCAGCTACGTGGGGACCTTACGTTACCAATTCACAAGGACGACATAAGGAGTATATACAAGCTATCAAGAGTGACAGCGAAGGTTTACACCAATTATCTCATCATAGAAATCAGGTTACCGATAGTGAGCACGGACATATTTGAAATGGACAAAATCATTAGCATCCCAAGGCGGAGCGGTCGCGGTACGAGATGAAACTCATATTCCCTTATTTTGCGTTCAACCTACAAAAGGACGCTGTATTATTCCTATCAGAACACGACTTAGAGTCGTGTACACATGTGTCTAGCGACAACATAATATGCTCAATTAATAAGCCTATATATAACTTTAACACAAAGCAGTCAGTCTGTGAGGTGAATATCAGTGGCGCCGGACACGGCCTTTGTCAACCGACTGTGTCAGCATGCGCCGATAGATGGATCAAGTTACAGCGCCGCGGCGTCTGGCTGTATTCGTGCTGTCAAGAATGCAAGATTCGCATATTCTGCGCGGAAGGCGTTGAAGTCAAGGTTCTCGAGGGCAACGGCATCATTGAACTAGGTCAGGGTTGCATGCTAAAGAGCGAGGCCTTCGCAATCCACGGCCACAATAGTTTTATCAATCAATTAAAGGTAGAGCCTTCCGTGGAGGTGCCAACCGATACATCAATCCTAAACAATTTAATGAATAACACAATGCCTCGAGCAAAGTTCACGGTCACACACGCAGACAACCAACCAGCCTTAGATCAGCTAAAACAGCAGATAGAGCAATTGAAAGAGCAAACAGAGGCACAAATGATAATACATAACGTACACCACTACACGGTACTGTACGTCCTCATAGCCGTTGCGGTGACAGCAGGCTGTGGCTTCACGTACTGGCAGCGACAGCGGCGCCGGGAGACACCTCGGGCAGAGGTACCGACGGCCACGGCAGAGCGACCTCGGGCAGAGGTATCGGCGGCTACAGCAGAGCGACCTCGGGCAGAGGTATCAACGACCAGCGCAAGTGACAGTGCAGTGAAAGTGACAAAGGGCAATATAGTGACAAGTGGGAAAAGAGGGACCGTTCCCTCAACAAAAGCGCGGATCGTTCAGTTCGATGGACACTATGCGCTACCTATATAGATCCAAGTAGAGTAGCGAGAAATATTTTTTAGAATTTAGCAATTATCAATATAGAATCTTGGTCGCACCCTACATTAATGTCGCATATTGTTAGTAGTACTTAGTTAGGTATATTTGTATTAGTAAGTATCAGAATCAATGCACCTCTCAGAACGCCGGCCTAACTTGTCTTCTTTTCTGGAGTGCCAGGATGTACAGGCAATCGTACATGGTTAATCACGCTCAATCAGCAAACTAGCATGCGTGCTGAGAGGTGCACAATTTATCGATTACAACTAATAAACTGTTCATAATACGTGAGGGCGGAAACGCCGCACTCACGTAAAGATGTTGTATATATCAGCTAAGCATTGGACAATAAACTCAGTTATCAGCTAGTTCCGAAGTAGTTGTTTCATTCAGAATCCCTGCTCGGAGCTTTCTATATCATTGTTAAGGGGACGTCCTTACAGTTTCCAAGCCAGAAATGTTAATAGGTCAGGATAACTATCATTTAATGGTACCTTTGGAAATTATATTAGGCAAACCAAACGAGCCGGTCGCAACATTTTCTCCCTTAGGTTGGTGTATACATGGTGTAGTGCGCGTGTCGGGAGCGACGCGTGGAGCGAGCACGGGTGGGGCGCACGCCGCGCTGCTGGTGGGCGCGGCGCCGGCGCCGGCGCGCGGCGCGAGCGAGCAGCGCGCGCTGCGGGACCTGCGGGACAAGGTACGCCGCGCGTTCGAGCTGGACTCCATGGGAGTGTCAGGTAAGCCTCGCCAAAATAGGGACGACGTTCAGGCCGTGGAGCATCTTGA
The DNA here is from genome assembly GCA_947049275.1 of Epinotia bilunana. Taxonomy (NCBI): domain Eukaryota; kingdom Metazoa; phylum Arthropoda; class Insecta; order Lepidoptera; family Tortricidae; genus Epinotia; species Epinotia bilunana. The sequence goes on from OX346262.1 coordinate 24,382,560, forward strand.
GCGTACCGCTCATCTCGTCGAGGGACGATGGCGCGTCGGCTTGCCATGGAAGAATCCTGACTGCTTGATGCCTGACACTTTCCCGAGTGCACTGAAACGGTTAAAAGGAATCGAGTGGAAAATGGCCAAGGACTCGGCATATGCGGAAAGGTATACAGAACGTGTAAAACATTTATTTACTAATAACTTTGCCAGGGAGTTGGAGGATACTCGGCGCACGCCAAGGACATGGTACTTAAGTCACTTCGGAGTTGACAACCCGAACAAGATAAAATTAAGACTGGTTTATGACGCAGCGGATCAAGTGGAGGGTGTATGCCTAAACGACCATCTTCTCAAAGGGCCTGACCTACTGACGTCACTATGGGGAATCATGCTGCGCTTCAGAGAAAACCGTATAGGAGTGTCCGGGGACATAAAAGATATGTTTCTGCGTATTCAGATCCAACCGCAAGACCAGGACGCGCTGAGATTTCTATGGCGGGACGACCCGACAGAACCCGTCAAAACGTACGTAATGCCATCCCTAATATTCGGTGCAAAATGCTCACCTTTCGTCGCGCAGTTTATTAAAAATAAGAATGCGCAGCGCTACGAGCACACCGAGCCGGCCGCAGTCGACGCCATCTGCAACTCTCACTACGCTGATGACTACATCCAGAGTCTGCCAGATGAATCGACAGCAATTCAAATGGTAAAAACTGTAGCCAAAATACATGCGGAAGGTGGTTTTGAGATTCGCAATTGGACCAGCAATAGTACTTCGGTACTAGACAGCGTTCCAAATGAAACCCTCGGGGCCGCTGCAGTAAGGTTTAAAATTGATCAGCAGTTCGAGGGCGAGCGCACACTTGGGCTCATCTGGTACCCGGCTACGGACGAGTTGGGATTCGATCTATCTCTGAAGCGCATTCCTAAGCAGATTGTTTTAGGTCATCAAAAGCCTACGAAAAGAATAATGTTAAAAGTAGTTATGTCTATTTTTGATGTGTTTGGATTTTTAGCGCCATTTACCATACAAGGAAGAATCATGCTTCGTGACACTTGGAAATCATCTATGAATTGGGATGAGGCTATTCCGGATGATATATTTATCAAATGGATAAAATGGCTAGATTTATTACAATTAATAAGTCACATACGCATACCGAGATGGTACTATAAGGCGTCCACAGGTGCGAGCAGGACGGAGCGAGAACCGGCCGCTGAGGCCTACACCTGTGCTACGACAGCTACGCCCGCTGCTACGCTGTGCTACGAGCCGGTATCGGCTACGAACGCGGACGATGTAAATGTGAGTGATATTCATTGTTATAATTATAATAACTTTCAATTGCATTTATTTTGTGACTCCTCAACCAAAGCCATGTGTGCTGTAGCATATTGGCGATGGGAGATTAATGGCCAGATTTACGTAGCTTTCGTTGCTAGCAAATGCAAAGTCGCACCTGTTAAGACCATCACTGTAAATAAATTGGAACTTCAGGCTGCATTATTAGCTGCGAGACTCGCCGACAGCGTGCAGCGCGAACATAACATTACTACGGGGCAGCGGTACTATTGGTGCGACTCGACGGCTGTATTGCACTGGATCAGGAACGACGCGCGCAACTACAATATATTCATTGCAAACCGGCTGGGAGAAATAGATGAGTTGTCGCGCGCTAATGAATGGCGTTATATACCTACCAAGTTAAACGTAGCGGATGTAGGTACGCGAGAGGTTTATGACGAAACCACATTCAAGGGTGAGTGGATTAATGGTCCAGAGTTCCTGCACGATGATGAGTCGCAATGGCCTAGCGATATTGTAAATCCTGAAATAAATGAAATGGCCTTAGTTTATACATTTTCTTCAAAATGAAAAATGTGACTTACCTGTTCCTGACGTCACGCGATTTTCTTCGTGGTTGCGTTTGCTGAGGTCAACGGCAGCAGTACTAAAATTTGTTGATAAATGTAGACGTCGTTCCGCAGATATAGATTGTACGATGATGGAGCGAGCTGAGCGATTGCTGATAAAACAAGCGCAACAAGAATTGTTTGGTGACGACATAGCTGATATAAGGAAAGGTAACGTTTTGAGCCGCAGCAGTAAACTCTCGAAACTATCGCCGTATTTAGACGAGGACGGACTTCTTCGATGCAGCGGCCGTATAGATGCCGCATTAAACGTCGCACCTGAAACAAAGAGGCCCATCATACTGGATGGAAAGCACGCCGTGGCCAGGTTGCTGGTCAGGAGCTACCACGAGAAAGCTGCGCATGGGAACCACGAAGGAGTTGTGAATGACCTGAAACAGAAATATTGGTTATTCAAGCTAAGACCAACAGTGAAGGCCGTCGTAGCTCGTTGTATGTACTGCAGGATCAGGAAAGCGAAGCCGGAGGTACCTAGAATGGGTAACTTCCCGGAAACACGCCTTGCACATCAGCAGAGACCCTTTACGCACTGTGGGTTAGATCTGTTTGGGCCAATGGAGGTGATCGTAGGTAAACGGCACGAGCACAGATATGGCGTACTGTTCACTTGTCTCACGCTGAGGGCAATACACCTGGAACTTGTACATTCACTTACCTCGGACTCGTTGATAATGGCTCTTCGACGTATGGCAGCCAGGCGAGGCTGGCCCAAGTACCTGTATTCGGACAACGGGACCAATCTACGCGGAGCTAACACGGAGTTAAAAAGGTGTTTGCAGGAGCTGGATGAAGATGACCTGAAAAATAAGGGTGTTAATTTCGGAGTGCAGTGGACATTTATACCACCCGCTAGCCCTCACTGGGGTGGGGCGTGGGAGCGCCTTATAAGGAGCGTAAAAACGTCTTTAAAGGTGATTCTGAAGGAGCGTGCCCCGAAGGATGAGGTACTTAGTACCCTAATGACAGAGGTCGAGAACATGGTGAACGGACGACCGTTGACACACGTGTCCGTCGAGCCTGGCAGTGAGGAAACACTTACCCCAAACCACTTCCTCATTATGGGAGCAGCTTCACACTTACCTGCAGCGGGTGCATTTGATGACTCCGATCTCTGCTCCCGGAAGCAATGGCGCAAATCTCAAAGATTAGCCGACATATACTGGACAAGGTGGGTCAAGGAGATTCTGCCAGATCTTATGCCAAGGAAGAAATGGACCGAAGAACAGAACCCACTTCAGGTAGGTGATTTTGTTCTCATAGTAGATCCAACTGCGCAGAGAAACGTGTGGCTGAAAGGAGTGATTCAACGCGTTTTTCCTGGTCGAGACGGTCGCGTCAGAGTGGTGGAGGTGAAAACCAAAACTGGTACGTTAAGACGTTCTGCTTCGCGCGTCGCTCGAGTACCGATGAATGTCGAGTGCTGAGACAGCACTCGGGGTGGGGAAATGTTAGCGACGTGCTCGTATTTTACCAAAATATATTCCATGTTGCATGTTTTTTATTAAAGAAGGTAGACGTATGTTAGCCTATAAATAAGGGTAGGTTTTAACTGTGGCCGAGCGCCTATTCGTGTTTGTATGTGTGCGGCGTCATCGAGCCAGTCGGTCTATGCTATCCGCGCGAGACGCCCGTACACCCCTATTGTTTTGTAGATGCTTCTAATGTACTATTTCGTGTGTGCGATTGCCGAAATATAAACTGTTAAACGTTCTCAAGTGTTCACTATTTCACCCCGCGACACCCGATCCCTAACAATTAGTATTAGGATTTTGACATTGGTTTATATTTTTCCATTATTATTTGATTGGTACTATATCGTTTGACATATACTTCTTTGATATTGTGATTTGATTATACACAGAAATAACATGACAGATTTTTTGTATACGAATTGTATTTGAAATTCCGTTTTATTTTATGTTAATTTAATGCGAGCTGTTGCAAATTGAGTGTATTCGTAACTCACAACTAGCTTCAACATACCCGTTACCCGTCTTTCACACTAAGCAGAACGGGACGGTAACTATATGTTTGGACAGTTTCGTGGCTGCTTGATAATTGATAACCCCACTACAGACATTGTTACCTTGTGTTCTCACTACACTACACTTAGAATCAGTACGAGTGAACCTGTGTAGGCGCGACTGCCCTCCAATTAGTACAGTCACTAGCATAAATATATTATATGACTATGGGCAATGCTGCTAAAATATCTGATCATCAATTGAAGGTATAATTATTATGAATTTACACGGGCGGTAAAACTATGTGATGATTTACAGTCGGCATAAAAATCATTGGCTACAAAAAGCATAAATATCGGATCAGACCAAGTAAAAATATCTGATACTCCACGAAATCAAAATGATATGACATATGACCAGCATAATTATCTATCCGCTGTAGAAGCATAAACATCGGATCAAATAAAGACAGCATAAATATCTGATACGATTGTCAGTACAATATATCTCAAAATTCTACAAAAAGAAACTTTATTAGTTTTGATATACGGTCGTAATTTGAACAAAGCTATTTAACGCTTCTTGAAAACCCACGTTGAACTTGAAAACATTGCGTTTCTTTCTAAGCCCTATATTCCCTAGTAGCATTTTAAGTTGGCCCCACGTTGGGCCATTGATCACCGAGTTGGCCCCACGAAATGCCAACGAAAATGCTGCTAGGCTTCGGAGCGGTTGAATTGATTGACAGTCCCTAATGTAATTTTACCTCTAGACTTGTGGGTATTCGGTGGTGCAATTTATACTGGTCCATCTATAATGGAGCTAGTATTCTGAGAGCTTTGTGGATTCCTCCCGAGTACTACGAATTACAAAATGATTTGACTCGCCTCTTATCTTCACACGTCTTTGATATAACTTGAACCCGAAATGGGTAAAATTAAACAAAACAATTTTTTTAATTAAATGTAATTAATTTAATTAAATGCTCGTCGTGAATTTTTAGCACAAAAATAAGATTGATGGCCAAAAAAACCCATTTTGAACTTGGTAAGGTAAGTTGTAAACACAACTGAGATTTTTTTCTAGGCATCAAAATATGGATTACCATATACATACACCAGAATTGATTTAGATTTATTTATTTCAAGATAAATAAAATTATATATAAAAAAACAGTTATTTATTCTGCAAATCACAAAGGCACTTTTACTTAGTTATTTATTTATTCAAGCAACCATGGTATTACAAGATCTTATATATGTTCGTTCATATTTATGAAATTATATGTTAAATTGTATCCAATATTTGTAACTTGTGAACGTGAACTTATGTATTACCCATGCACATCGCCTTGTGATAATGTATAATGTAAGAGCTTGAAAGTGGTAATAATAATATTATACATATAATAAAAATAAAAAGAGTAGGTAATATAGTATTTAGAATAAGATTGCTACACCCTAACAGGGTCCATGCTGTTCCTATATATACAGAGTGTTTTTTTTAAATGGGACAGTATGGGGAAATCCGAATCTAAAGGAGATAGAGGAAAAGTGTCCAAGGAGACATTAGGTGTTTTTTTATGTAAACAAATTTGGCTCGTTAAAATTTTTGGTCAAGCGTGAGTTGTTCTTAAAAATTTAATGAAAACTAATCTTCATACAGTTGGTTTATTACTTGAGTAAATGTTAAATTTGACCAACTTCTGCTGTTCAGATTTTTTTCTTTCCATACAATGAAATAATCCTTACATGAAACAGAGCCGACCCGCGTCAAAAAAAAATTGACCAACTTTATAATTTTTTAAGAACAACTCACGCTTGACCAAAAATTTTAACGAGCCAAATTTGTTTACATAAAAAACACCTAATGTCTCCTTGGGCACTTTTCCTCTATCTCCTTTAGATTCGGATTTCCCCATACTGTCCCATTTAAAAAAAACACCCTGTATATATATATATATATATATATATATATATATTTGAGATAAATAATAATTTGTAATGTCAGATTTATAATAATATGAATTATTTGATTACATAGGTGTATACAGCTATTTTGAATTAAACTGGTCATCTTTAAAAAAATCGTCAATAGAGTAATAACATTTCTGGACTAATATTTGTTTTATTGTCCTTATCAGTCGGGTGTAGTTTTCTTCTTGCTGGATGTTTGGCGGTATTTTGTTATATATACGCGCACATCTCACTTACATGTTTACTTATTATAAACTAGCTTCCGCCCGCGACTTCGTCCGCATGGACCCGGGATAAAAAACTATCCTATATTTTAATCCAAGCTATAAACTATCTTCGTGCAAAATTTCATTCAAATCGGTTCAACCGTTTAAGCGTGATTGAGTAACAAACATCCAAACATCCAAACATGCAAACATCTAAACTTTCGCATTTATAAGGAAAGTAGGATTTGCTTACATGTCAAAATTATTAGAGTCCTTATCACGATCGTCAATAATTAAGAAATTATAAATAAAACGAATATTATAATAAAATATTCAAAATGTCAATACAGAATGTGGAAATACACAGTATCTCCGAAAATGAATGAATGCATGAATGAATGAAATTATGCCATAACCGCCCCAACATTCAACCTAACACGAACGCTGTAGTAATGAGCAAAGAGTAATGATAGATTCAGAATTGTAAAATATAAAATTGCGTTGTAAAAGAATAACTTAATAATGAAATATGAAATGAATAATAATATATATTTTAATAGCTACAATACAACATATAATTTAAAAATTGCAACAGTGTCACTAGGAAATATTTCGTACAGGGAACCAACTTCTTTTATTGACTTTTTTTAATGAAATGTTTAAACTTAATATAAGTAATATAAAATAATCTTCAAGTTGTTCCCTTACTCATTTTTTTTTCCCCAGCAACATTGTAAGCAAGTAACATGCGTTTAATTTTATTTTTCTGCCACCCCGGGGGTGATGGGAACTTTCGGGGGAGGTGTAGTAAGGCAATTGGCCACATTTAGTGTTTAGCAGTAACACAATAGTTTACTGCTACATAAACGCATATTGCTTGTATCAGCGATAATCCAACATGTATAAAATAGGATGTTTCCTTAAATAAAGGTGCATTAAAGAGAGAGAGAGTCTACAGAGTCTTGGCGTATTAAATTCATATCCCAGTAACGCTGCCCAAACCGAACATCCTCAATCTCATCATAGTTCAACGCCAACACAGTTAATTGACCATCCTGTATTTGTATTGAACCTTATTATGGTGTACATAAAGTGGTCAGTTAACTATGTTGGCGATGGTTAGTGTCAAATTATAGTATAAATGAATTCTCAATCAATTCTAGGTATGCACGGAACACCCTCGACCTCATCAACATCATCACTTACCATCAGGTGAGATAGTGGGCAAATGCGTACATACGCGTAATAAACGAAAAAAAATCAAAATTTTGTCTTGTGAATAAATGCCCTAAGAAGATATGATTTACCGCGGGCGCGGAGAGAACGATGCTCTCAGCTTCAGCTTGAGCAATGTTCTTGCGTGTGTCTGTTTGTCCGGCTGTTCTCCTTCAAGTCGCATTTCGCATTCGATTCACGTGAAATTTCATGAGCAGGTTCAATAATTACACAACGTGTAACAAAAATAAAGCAAAACCGTTTAAGGGCATAACAGGTATCGTGTTCTAATAAGAAAAAACTAAGATAATTTTTTTGCCGCGTTTTTCTTTACATTTGTATGGAGCAGGTCGCCCCAGTCGGTCAACGCTACATACAAATGTAAAAAAAATAATCGCGTCAAATAATTTTTCTCTCAGGTTTTTCTTATGAGAACACGATACCTGAGGGATAATCACGTAACGTTCCGAACGCGCGTTAGGACAATTTTTTAACTGTAATTTTTCCATATAAAAGTGACATTTAAGTCTACCTGACGCGCGTACAACGCGTTACGTGATCGACCTGCTGTTATGCCCTTAAACGGTTTTGTGTTATTTTTGTTAAACGTTGTATAGTCTATTTAGTTTTATGATAAAAAAAAACAAAGACAGTCTCGCGAGTTCTGCAGCTTACAGAGGGTTAGGTACTACCTATCTGAATCACTAAATAATGTTTCCCAACTGTATCGTTTGTCTGAATTTTCATTTGTCCTAAGTAAAAGCCGTTTTTCTCTGAAGTCATGGCTTCAGAGAAAAACTTAGTTTTGCAGGATTATTATAAAACAAACCTTAACTAAATGGATCCAACACGATAATTATTAAGAAAAAATCAAAAACTCTACGAGAAAATAGAGAGAAAATGCCGAAATAAAAATTTGGACAAATTATACAGTTCGGAAATGAAATTTAGTGATTGCGATAGGATACTTACAGAGCTACTAAGTATTAGAAATGATTTCTCAATCAAGTTGTCTTGTGAATAAATGCCCTGATGCCATATTATATATGATTTGCTGGGAGCGCCGAGCGGTACTGAACACTGGCTCAGATGACATACACTTTCTGCGCGCTGGTGACGTACATTGGCGAACATGGGGCTATATGATGTACAATATTCTAAAGAAACCGTACTTTATAATAATGGTACCTACAATACTCGTACTACTTTTGTCTTACAAAATTTGTCCACGTTACCCAATACCTATTAACCCATTTGGAGCACTTTCCCTGTATTACCTGGTGCGCAACGTTGACAGTCCGAATATCTGCTATTTCATTTCTATCGATACAGGTTCCGGAGCGAGTAAAAGCTCGGCTAATATAAACGGCCCGGCAGCGGCGACCGCAGTCAAAGAATATAAAAAATACCGTAATGTATCAAGGATCCTGTAAAGAGTCACTTTGTAGCCAGCTGGTAGCTACTTTTGTACCGGCTGCAGCATTGCAGGCGGTCTTGACTGCAAACCACGACGGTTGTTTGACGGCTCGAGTGTCAATTTTGCATTGGAACTGCAAATCACCAGGGTGTGTGACGTGTGACGTTTCCAACTGCAAAATGTAGTCCGTCTCCGGTCCTTAGTCTCAACCCGCCCAACCTAGAGCACACTGTCACCTGCACGCCTAAATTGTATATTTATTTGCATACTAAAGTCACACGAGGCTTCCTTTCAGTTATCCTACTCGTTGTACTCTGCCGGAACCGTTCGCCTGGCGAGGTGGTGGTGGTGGCACACACCTATATAGTACCTATACTAGATGGTAACCACCGACTCTGGCTAAACTAGGCTATTTACAGTGCTTATCCACAACTTGATGCTAACTAGTGTACGTCTGAGCTCTGATTCGGCGCAGTTGTTACGAATTATAACCGAGACAAGGTATACTTGAGCCGAGAGATGAGAGGAGACAGTTTGTGAATAGCATAGCCGACTCTCTTCGTGGGCTTCATTAGTTTACCCAACTAAGTTTGTTATTTTGTTCGTTGGCTGGGATGGAATTTGATTGCGGATTGCGCTAATAGGGTCTTACCAAACAGTATGAACCTTGGCTGCAGCTAACCACTACTTTACGAAGAGCTACCACTGAACTTCGTCATTCGGCAAATAGAGATGAGGGTCGAGTTTTTCTATGTGCAACTAGGGAGCAATTACAGAAAATCACCATCAGGTTGAAATATATCCAAAAGAACCCACTGATACACATTTAATTTAGTAGTTATTCATACATTCTCAGTTCTTACAAAGTTTCATAAGTATCCTTACAATGACGCGTCATACCGTGGGTTGATATTAAAGCCACATTGCACATTGCACATCACAACAGCAACTCTGTGCAGTAACGCGCGTTTAACGGCGGCAGCCCCTCGAGTGACCCGCTGCGGGTAATGGAAGAGATCCCGCGAACAATAAGCTTGCCGTTTTAATTGGTTTCCTTTATAAATGAAATGTTGTTGATATAAGACAATATCGTACGAAGGAGAATTTCAAGGGTGACGAAGTTATGTACACTTTGCTTTGAAATCATACTAAACTAATCTGTAGACATTTTTATTGTTTCGGATTACATAATTCTGGGACTAGTTCCCGCCCATGTTGTTATTTAGGACACTGGCTCCTCACGCCTAGAACAGAGATAATCATACTTTGATGTACTTACCTATGTTGCTTACTTTCCCGCAAAATCAAAGAAATCATCATCATTGGTTTATTACACCAAAGCGGGTTGAACTCACACAAGCAAAATGACTTGCTTAATAACTTGCCTATGTTGCTTACTTTCCCGCAAAATCAAAGAAATCATCATCATTGGTTTATTACACCAAAGCGGGTTGAACTCACACAAGCAAAATGACTTGCTTAATAGGAGGCTCCAACCTTGGCTTTTTGTAACAATCTTTTATAACCTGAATAAACTTTTTCATTTTCATTTTAAAACAAAAGCGTGTCGATCATACAATGTTGTGAAATTAACGATTGCCTCAACCCGCATTGAGAGTTCTCAAGTCCTACATTGTCCCACACAGGAATCATTCATTTAGTATGATAAGACGTCTACAATTCTTAATTCAAATGCTGACGCCTGCTGTTTATTTTCATACAACATTGCAGCATTACACCGTGCATCCGATGTTCATTTTGTTTTACGCACCCTATGCACGCGGGGCGTATATCTGACTATATAAGTAAAATTAAATTAAATTAATAATTTATTGATTTTATTTTATTTTTATTTATTTGTCTCGCGGCATTCCCCGTGCACCAAGGCTAACAATATCAAACGAGAGCGCGCAACAAAGTCTAACTCCGAAGAGTCATTTGTCCGAAAGCATGTTTTTTCCGAATTTCATAATTCCGAAAACCATGTTCCGCTGTTTTTTTTTTGATCTTTCAGGATGTAATACTAACCTAACCTAACCTAACCTATTTATGTATTTTATTTAATAATCTGCGTCCAAGTTTTCGTTAAGCAGTAAATGGCGTTCGGAATTTTGATATTTCGGAATAATGATGCTTTCGGACAAATGAATCTTTGGAATTTTTGTGTGTTCCCTTTATGTTGCAACAAACTATGTAGGTAACTATTGTGCCTAGGTGCCATTTTAACATGAGCTCTGTCGAGCATTGCAATACCGAAATCTATACAAATAATAAAGCTGAAGAAGGTCGAAAGTCTGTACATGGAGGATATTCGAAAAAAAGTCGTCTGGGGATACTTAGAATCGATAACAGAACATGTTCCAACCGTTTTTAGAATTTTTGTCTCTTTATCTGTTTATGTGAACGCGCATCACGTGAAAACGGCTGAATGGATTTTGATGCAAATTTTACTAATCTGTCGAGAAAATCCACGGCCAGGTATAAGCCTTCTAAAATTATAAAGATAGTGGTGCAAAGGGGTTAAAAATGGGGTTGAACTTTGTATGAAAACTCCTTGAATATATGTATGAGCTAAAGACTTGAAAATTGGGAAGTATATACTTGACTAGAAAGTGAAAAGAACCCTATTCCAACTTTTAGCAAAATACAGATAAAACGTGAATAAACACGGGATGTAAAATAGTGCTAGGCGGCTAAAGACTATATAGAGATTAACCACAATTGGCTGATACCTCCACCGATAGTAACTGTAAGACATTAGAGACCTAATTATATTGGAACATCAGTCACTGACGACGTCGCTGTTGATATTGAAAAACCAGCAACCTTGATCTCTGCCTTCCTATATTTGCTATAAAATAAGAGTTCACGCCTTGCACGGCTATCACAAGACGGCGCGCGAGCTCTCGATTTTTCTCGCACTATAGGCCTCTTTCTGTTTTCTAATAGCCGTGCTGGGGATATATGTATGAGGGGGGCTCGCCCTCAGGTTTTGCTTGCAAGACACCGGGAGATAATGAGTGTCCGTCAACATGGGGGCGCATTTAGAGCGCTTTCTGAAGAAATACTTCGAGTCTTTCATTCCAACGAACGTGGCTTGCCTCCCCACTCACCTACGGGACTTACCTCGCCTGTGTCTGTGGGGGCTTGCCTTCGGGTCTTCGGCCCTCGAGCTCACCTAGGGAGCGGTCTCTAAAAGCATGCTTCGCTTGCCTCCCCTTTAACCTTCGGGAATTCGAACTTCAGGTTTCGCTTGCAAGGCACCCGAAGATAATGAGTGTCCGTAGAGCGCTCTCTAGAGGAATACTTTGGGCCTTTCATTCCAACGTAAATAATAATTATTATGATTTATTGGACAGGCAAGACACTCATAAAATGTACAACAACAAAAGCAAAATGCTAAAATAAAAGAAAATTAAACACAGTAAAAATATTTTAAAACCTACCTACTTACTAAACCACTGAAATAAAACACTCACACATTACTACACTATACTTGGCCGTTCTCAGACCTGTGCAGTTTGCGCCAAAGCGTAAAGCTCGGCCTTTGGCCTACAGCCCCCGAGCGCTTTCTTAAAGCTTGATTTGAACCTTTCATTGTAACGAAAAGCTCAGCCTTCGGCTCCGCTTGCCTCCCCATTTACCTTCAGAACTTCGGCCCTCAGGCTTCGCTTGCAAGTTACTCGGATATAACGAATATTCATGGGGGCTGGACCTCGACCCTTGGGCCCTCGGGCTCGCATTGAGACCCTTCTCTGAAGGATTGCTTTAGGCCTTTAATTCCAATGAGAAGCTCAGCCTTCGGCCTCGCTTGCCTCGCCGCTCACCTTCGGCACTTTGGCCTCAGGTCTCGCTTGCAAGACATCTGAGGATAGTGAGTGTCGGTCGGGCTCGCCCTAGGGCCTTCGGACCTGGGGCTCGCATAGGGAGCGCTCTCTAAAAGAATACTGGGCATCTATATAATATTACTGACGACCAAGTTTATGAGGAAGATTATTTCGATTCGAAGAGAATTTGAACTGTTACACGCAGTCTATGGAAATGAAATCTTTATTTTATAATTGGTCAGTAGTATGGATTCATGTAAACCATAATTTATACGCGTACGAAGTCGCAGGCACAAGCTTAAAACTAGTAAGAAAAACTTGGTATTGAATTGTTACAACGTGCAGCGGCTTTTCAATATGCGTCACTTAATCATATAATTCGCCAGTCTCTTGCCACCATCAATGTGCCTGCTTTTCTTGAGCGACTGGCATTATCAGAGATGATGGTAAAAGACCTGATGGTGTGTCTTTGATTCCTTGGAGTTTGGCACAGATACTGGTGTGGGACTGGGACGCTACCTGGGTAGAAACATTGGCGCCGTCGACGTTGTAATTTAAAGCGAGTGCAACGGCGGAAAACGTCGAAAATCTGAAACGTAGTAAATATAGAGGCCTCGGTAGAGAGTACAACTTTGTACCCTTATAAAGTCACTCAATCCTATTTTAGTTAATATCCATGACATTGGAATTAGTTTGTTTTCATATCTTACATTGAAACATAGGTTTGTTAATCACTTTATTAGATACCTGTGGAATATTTTCATAGTTTTCCGCGATTATTACTCATTACCTAAATGAATCATTTTGAACACAATTAATCGCGTATATTATGACGGTATTTCATACATTCCGACGCGTCGCGCCCATTCCAAGGCTCGCGGCCAACGGGTAGTTTAACAGAGGAAATCGACGTAAAACCTGTGGTTTTCTTTATAGTCTAAGAGCTAGCTACGGAAATAGGTTTGTAATTTATAGAGCAAGCAAATCCCTCCTAGTTAGTTCACCATACTATCATTATTAATTAAGCAGGGCGCCTCGCAGCTGTTCTGCGGTGGATGTGACAGTGGTTGGGCAACAAAGGGGTTGTAAAATCAATGGAAGGTGTGCAATTTATAGACATCTGTGTTTGGCGTGGCACTACTTTTCCCCCAATTGAAACGCCTGGCAAATTTATATTCTAATTAAATACATAGCTATTATATCACATCAATCTCAGAGCTCTATAAATTGCACATCTTCCATTGATTTTACAACCCCTTTGTTGCCCATCCACTCTCACACCCACCGCTGTAAAGCTGCCAGGCGCCCGAATTAATAAATAATGATAGTATAGCACACTAACTAAAGGGATTCCGTTGCTCTATAAATTGCAAACCTTTTTTCGTAGCTAGCTCTCCATCTATTAGAAGTCTTGTTACTATAGTAACCACAGGCATATTCTGTGCGGCCACACTAACGAGCGGATTGTCCCCAGGTCCATCACGGCGTGACGTCACTCGACTGCTCACGATTCAAGCCTTTTCTATACTTACCAAACACTAGCATAACTTGACCCCGATATTCGTACCTACTAAGCGTAATCAGAGGTCATACTGGTTCACTTGATGCAAGTTTTCGGCAAGCATTGTGAATGATGCATCCAGCCGCGGGCCTATTGTCGCCGCTTGCGGTCAGCGGTTGCTGATCACACAAACCTAATTTTACCGCAGTTTAATTAGCCAGAACGAGGTGGTACATAGTGTGTAAGGCGGCTCTAAGGTTAAGGGCCTATTGCAACTCAGAGCGACCAGCCTATTGAATAGGCTTTGAAAGTAATCCCACTTGGTGGGGGTATTGTTGTAGTTTTGTAATTTCAATTAAATCAAGCTAGGGCCAAGGGTAGTTCGGCGTGCATGGATGTTTCCATACACGGTCAACACATCGCATACCCATATTATATCAATGTGTCGAACCAAATTGCCCTCTTGGAATTGCACTGGTGGCGTGTTCCGTCCGCTGTAGTTTTGTGAAATAAACAACAGTCCTCCGTGTTGTTTGAGGAGCGGCTAATTGAGCAATCAGCACGATTCTTCCATTACGAGTACTACACGTTTCAGAAACAAGCGCCTAAACGGTACTGACACTATGAATAAGTCCTTTAAACACAAAACAACGTGAAATGCTCACTCAGCACGAGGAGGTTGACATGTTTGCTGATCGCCTTACTAAATTATGCCGTATTGCTAATGGTCTAAGAGCTAGCGACCAAATCGGTCATGTAGCTTCAGCTGTATTGAAACTCCGTTAGCTACCTCCCTGAACAACCTTTTCCGATAATCTTCGCGCTGGCAGCCCGCGGGCGGTGGGTGCGGGAGTAGTGGTGGGGTGGGGCAAAAAAAAATGTGGGCTCAGCGACTTTTTTTTTCAAACAGTTGCTCTGTACTCCCTGTGCACCCAAAAAAAAATTAAATCGATCGGGTGGTGGGAAGGGGTTGCCAGCGTTAATGAATAAAACCAAAATAATAATAATTTTCATGTGGGCTCAGCTGTATTGGCTTTTTTTCTGACGCGAGATTAATTAATATGTAAGCCCCAAAAAATAGCCATGCAAAAATATCGGTGGAAAGGTATCGAAAAAAAACCGATATTTTTGCATGGCTATTTTTTTTGGTCGCTAGCTCTTCCTTGACAATTTAAATTTTTATTCAAATTATTTATTATTTTGACATATTTTATAATTCATAATTGCGAATGTTCCCAAATTGATGATCTTTTCTTTTTTGACATGTATTGTGTTCTGTTATATAGGTATGTGCAATAATTTATCGTGTAAATGTTTTGGTGTTACTGTATGCTGTAAACTTACATTGACTTTTAAATGAATAAATGAAAATAAATTAAACCAAATTCGAGACGGGTTTAAACGTAAAGTATGTGTACGTGTGTAAATCGAGATATTACATTTTTACGTAAATTTACGTTAATAACTCTTATGCCATTCTAAAATATAACCGTTGTGAATGAAACGCCATTAACTAATACTAAAGTTACAAAAGGGGAAATTAAGGGATGGAATTGCTGCGAAAAATAAATTGAATGTTTGGTAGTCTTTTTATTTGGACCTACTTTGGAGGCCGCTGTAACGAGGCCGAGCCCGCTTTGTTCTATGAATGATGTTCGCGAGTCATTCGTTAGATCGTGTATATTCATCATTCATTAATTGAAGAAAAAAACATTGGTCGTGTCGTTGCAAAGATTATTTGAAGTTTTAACGGACATTTAACGGACGGGGAGGGTTTCTTTTAGGGTTCCGTAGTCAACAAGGAACCCTTATAGTTTCACCATATCCGTCCGTCTGTCTGTCTGTCTGTCTGTCTGTCCGTAAACCGTCAGTAACCCTTACAATTAGAAAACTGCAATTCGGCGTGGGTATATAAACTAATCACGCCCACAAAAGAGTAGAATAAAATCCTGAAGAAAAAAAATGTAGGGTACCTCCCCTATATGTAAATTGGTGATGTATTTTTTTTCTCGTTAAACCTATAGTGTGGGGTATCGTTGGATAGCTTGTTCAAAAATATGATGGGTTTTTAAAACTATTTTTCAACTCAGTTATGCGTTTGCGAGATAATGGGATTTAAAGCCCAAATTTTTGTTCGAACCATGTGTCGTCCCCCCCCCCCTGCCGGCTAAATGGCTACTACTGGGGACGTGAAAAAATTCGTGGCAGTAGTACATATAATGAATTTCGAATAAAAACTATCACAGTTATGTAGACATAACTAGTTAACTGGTAAGAAATGCACTTAATTTCGGGTGCATAATATACATTGTCATTGAAATTTGAACCTTTTACCGTGGACGGTAGAGTTGTTTTTTCACGGCACGGTGCTTCTTGCCCGCGGCGAGCACGCAAAAGACCTGCCCTGCGACATGCCCCCCCACCCGTGGCAATGCTAAAACTTAGGCGGACTTACGGCACGGTGCTTCTTGCGCGCGCGGCTAGTTGTGATGCCGTTCGGAGATTTTCGTAATTATTTTACGTAAATAACCTGTTGCTGCTAAAAGTTTGCGACCTGCGGTTCGATTAGTTTTAAAGTTGTGTACCTAAGGTAACGGCGCCTATTACCGGGGGTATCAAATTCGTCTACCATTACCGCGGCATTTCAATATACACATTTTAAAAGCAAACCGTTCGATTTACAATAAAACATATTTTACACAAATGAAGCCTAATTTAGTTGACTAACGGTTCTGTTTACGCAAATGTGTGTGGATGAAATAACAAGCTCGCAATTCGTCAGTTTCTGCGACGGCGGCGTAGGAAGAGGTCGCGTCATACAAACGCGTGGCGTCACTGGTAAGTATACCTGAATCTTATTTATTATTTCACGTAATAGCTATGACAATTGAACTAATGCTATGGATTTTAAATGATTATTTATAGTTTTCTGCGCGTCTTGTGCGTACTCTTTATATATTTTTTGGCCTGGAAATGCATTTAAAATAGAATATAAAATACAGCGGTGATAGACGCCATTTTTAGTTGGGGTAACTAATACCGTGGCATCCCACGGTAATAGTTAAGTCGGCGATTTGCTTCTTTATACTTTATCTTTTTAATATGTTATCGATTATATAATCTTTTACAGTTATTCGAATCTTGATCTATTGACGCTATTAAAGAACTATTTCCGTGGTATGGAAAGTATTCAACAAACCCTTAATTTTTAACCAAAACTTTAGTACTGAATCTGCAGTTTCTATGGAAACCCTTATTTTGTCATGTCGTTTAAATATTGTAATAATTAACTATATTTACTCACCAGTTATGTGATTTTGGTTTTATACCAAGCTTGTAATATATATGTTTGATTTGTAATGAAAATACAATTATATCCTAAAGTTTCTATGGGTCGGAATTAGTTTTTAGAAAATTCCAAATTAAGTCTATTACCGATGGTATGATCCCATACCACTCGGTAATAGTAACTAAAGGAATCTTTTACCGACCCATTCAATATTTGTTTGGGTCGGTAATAGGTTAACAATAAGTATCTATTACCGAGTGATATTTTAGTCTTCTATTAAAATAAATCACATCTAGGGTTCCATTCGTACAATTACAATTGAAAATATCTCTAGAACGCATTATTAAGATATATGGTGAACTGAGATAATAACATATCACAGCAAAATTTTAAAATCAAATAAAGACACCATAATATTACACATACAGACTGTTACGAAACTCCCCTTTAACTATTTAATTAGAGTCTGGCCCAGAATACTAAATTGTTCGAAAAGTATTAGACATAGGCTTAGTTAAATTCGATAAAACTTTTTACATTTTTTTTTCTTTGTATACAAAATACCGAATCCATACTATATGTAATGTAACAGTGATTTAATAAAAGGTAGGCTTTACCTGCTATGTATGTAAGTAGTAGTTATTCTTATAATCAGTTGACATCATTTGTAGATTTATGGTTTTTTTTTATATACACATACGCCTACACCCCTGCCAGTTTGGTGTCCCACTGATGGGCAAAGGTCTCTCCTATTTTTATGTTATTACCAAAGTCAGAAATATTATTTTAATCCTCGATATTGGGTACCGAATTGTGTATTAGGTTACTATTACCGATGGTAGAAAATTGCTGCTTTTTGTACCCTCGGTAATAAAAGCTAAATTCGCGGTAATAGAATCACATCCTATCCATTACCTCGGTAATAGAATCCTCGGTAATCTCCTTTCCTGGTTTCAATAATTATTTTATCAAATATAATAAACTAAAATTGGTTCAAAAAGTTACGATTCTGAAAGTTCAATAAACACCCTTAAATAAAAATAAAAAACTAGGATGTTAAGGAGCTTTCATACCCATCATTTTTTATAATCATTTGAACCTTAATTATCTACATATGGTTTGAAAAAACTTAATGTACCTACTGACCTCGTTATTTCAATTGAGAAGATGTTTCATAAAAGAGTTACTTAAGTAATTCGAATTTTAAAGTAAATTAGTAATAGTATATTTACTCGTCTCGCGTCTCGCCTCAGCATCAGTGCTGGTTATACATTGGTGTGTTATAAAATAATCATATTTACGATTATTTACGAGGGTAAGCTATAATAAAAACCCCAAAAGCCCCTTTTAAGTCCGCATTCTGTGACATACGGGCAACTACGGAACCCTACCCTGCCCGTTGCCCGACATGCACTTGGCCACTTTTTTTACGTTACAAAGTTAATATTCAAGTTTTCACTTCTGCCGGCACTCCGGGAGTGCAACCCGGTCTTTTTAGGGTTCCGTACTTCAAACCCTTTTTCTCAGGAACACGTGGAGGTATCAAAATTTATACCAAATACTCAGGTTTACTGTCCCTTTTTATTAATCAAACTAAGCCAACGCAATCAAAATATACAGCCGAGTATGCCGCAAATTTCCGAAACTCGCAAGGGAATCAAAACCTACATCAGGGTAGGTACTTCACGTGAACTCAGAATCTTGAAATTGAGTTTAAGCCTTCTCATGAGGCTTCTTATGAGGTAAGCGACCACGTTTCAGTGCCATATGTCATCACTGGCAACACACACTGGTCAAAGAATCTCGTCTTGAGACACTGCAGAATATTGGACGAAAAGATGTGCCCGAACGCTGCCCAGCCGAGATTCGACGATTGACCTCTCTCGAAGTTGGACCTACCTAACTGGATAGTTTGTCCTAGGTATACATAATTGTCTACAACTTCGAGCGTCAAGAGTCCGATTGTAATGGCAGTTGGTACGACATGGGCATTTGACATGATCTTCGTCTTATCCATGTTCATTCTTAGACCAACTCGCTCGGAAGCTTTACTGAGGTCATGAAAGCAGTCCCCGCGAAGGATATTGCTGTATAAGTAAATGAATTCGAATGGAATAAGTGATTCTGTGTATGAATGATGAGTATGATGTAATGGGTGATGGGTGAAATGAAGAATGAACTATGTGCCATTGAACTTTTTCAGGTTATTAACTATGGAGGTGGCGAGTTTGCAAAAAGAGGCTATTGTACTTTCTTTACGAATGATTTCCTGGAGGTAACATATAACCACAGTTCTATGGAGATTGTGACAGGTGATTTCGTGGTTAAATCTCGAGTTTGTCAATTTCGGGCAGTCTTTTAAAAGGTGGTCGACGGATTGTGAGGTGCTTCCATCGCACGGGCAAAGGTCATCGGTAGTTATCTTGAAGCGGTATCTATAGGTAGGATTTGTGGTAGCCGTGTCCTGTGAGAATTTGGGTGAGATGGAATGAGATAATAGTCTTGTTTCGTAGATCTTGGATATGCTATAAAGTCGGTCGGTTTGGCTTCTTTGTCCGCCTCCTCGTTTCCAGGTATTCCAGCATGCGCTTTGATCCAGCAGAATTATATGGTTCCATTTACATTGAGGCTACGTGTTCACCAGAGACGTAATAAGCCGTGTTTTCATACAAATTATACTCCAGCTAAACAACGAAGGCAGGCACACACACACACACACACACACACACACACACACACACACACACACACACACACACACACACACACACACACACACACACACACACACACACACACACACACACACACACACACACACACACACACACACACACACACATTAGCTTCTGCCCGCGATTTCGTACGCGTATAAGTTATGGTTTACATGATGTTCTTATGTTTAACCATACTACTGACTTTGAAAATAAAGATTTCATTCTCATAGACTGTGTGTGTAACAGTTCAAATTCTTTTCGAATCTAAATAAACACCCTCATAAACTTGGTCGTCAATAATAATAATTGTATAGATGCCCAAAGTATCCTTTTAGAGAGCGCTCCCTATGCGAGCCCCAGGTCTGAAGGCCCTAGGGCGAGCCCGACACACACTCCCTATCTTCAGGTGTCTTGCAAGTGAGACCTGAGGCCAAAGTGCCGAAGGTGAGCGGCAAGGCAAGCAAGTCCGGAAGCCGAGCTTTTCATTGGAATTAAAGGCCTAAAGCAACCCTTTAGAGAGCGCTCCCTATGCGAGACCCAGGTCCAAAGGCCCTAGGGGAGCCCGACACACACTCCCTATCCTCAGGTGTCTTGCAAGCGAGACCTGAGGCCAAAGTGCCGAAGGTGAGCGGCGAGGAAAGCGAGTCCGAAGGCCGAGCTTTTCATTGGAATTAAAGGCCTAAAGCAACCCTTTAGAGAGCGCTCCCTATGCGAGCCCCAGGTTCAAAGGCCCTAGGGGAGCCCGACACACACTCCTTATCCTCAGATGTCTTGCAAGTGAGACCTGAGGCCAAAGTGCCGACGGTGAGCGGCGAGGCAAGCGAGTCCGAAGGCCGAGCTTTTCATTGGAATTAAAGGCCTAAAGCAACCCTTCAGAGAGCGCTCTCAATGCGAGCCCCTACGGACACTCATTATCTTCGGGTGTCTTGCAAGCGAAACCTGAGGGCCGAATTCCCGAAGGTAAAAGGGGAGGCAAGCGAAGCCGAAGGCTGAGCTTTTCGTAGGAATTAAAGACCGCTCCCTAGGCAAGCTCGAGGGTCGAAGACCCGAAGGCAAGCGCCCACGGGCACTTACAATCCCTAGGTATCTTGCAAGCGAAACCTGTAGCCAAAGTACCGAAAAAAGCGGCGAGGCTCACGGACACTTACTATCCCGTAAGTGAGTGGCGAGGCGAGTTAAGTGCCGTAGGCAAGTGGCGAGGCAAGCGGGGCCAAAGCCGAGCTTTTCGTTAGAATGAAAGACTCGAAGCATTCCCTCAGAAAGCGCTCTAAATGCGCCCCCATGGACGGGCAGTCATTATCTCTCGATGTCCTGGAAGCCAAACCAGAGGGGGGGCTCCCTAAATATTCGCAATACGTTTAGTCAAATAGCCCTCCGTGATATTAAGACATATTGTAATGTGTGGTGTCGGGTTAGAATTTCACCACCCCCTTTCTTCCCGTGGGTGTCGTAAAAGTCGACTAAGGGTTGAAGTGTGTTGTGGGCGATGGGCTAGCAACCTATCACTGCAATATCGCATTTTGTCGATCTTTAATACCCACAGTTATGCTAAAAGTGGCGCTGGAACATAAGTTTAATGTGCTCTGCCTACCCCTTTTAGGAATAAAGGCGTGAATGTATGTATACATACATTGTAATGTGTATAAGAAGCCATAAACCGTAACATTACTTATGCGATTTTATTTCCTTCCCTTTTTATTAACTTGATTATGGCTATGGGCAAACGCCCGCAAGTCCATTGAAAAAGAAAACCGTAACATCATTATTGATTATATTATTATTTAACTAATGTATTAAGATAAATGATCATGAACATGTGTTGTAATTTCCATTTATTTCTAACCGTAACCGTAGACACCTACGCCGTAGCGCCTCTACGAGCAATTGATTGAACTTGTTTCATAGCAAGCAAAACTGTATAAATAGAAAACAGCCAAATATAGTTTAGTACCTCGCTGCTTTGCAGTCGCATATCTTTGGTAGAAAGCCGCCGAACTTCGGATTAGTGAAGATCCGATTAAAATGAAGTAAAAGTTAGTAACAAGGCCGCAGTTACGTGCAGTCGCGAGCCGGGTACAAGTGTCGTGTCCCGGCACAAGTTGCGAAGTCTAACGAGTTTCTGATACCGGTCGCGCTTCGATACAGGTTCGGGCCCGCACGAGCACTAACTTTCTTGTACCCGTCGGAGACATGGGCCACTGCTCAGCGAGTATCTTCATTTTTCAAATAGGTACCAAAACTACTACTAAAGCAATGTCTGAATCAAGTAGCAACTGAGCTATCTACGTATTTTAAAACGAATGGTTTGGTCCTGAATTAAAAAAAAACGAAGTTCCTAAATGTCCATCTCGGTGGCAGGACTCCTAGAGACCTAACCATTTTTGTGGACGGCATCAAAATAGAGCAAGTCAAAAATACTACTTTCTTGGGCTTTGAGCTGGACAGAGGTCTTCAATGGGGAGCACATATCCAGAAAGTCTGTCGTAAGCTAGGGAGTGCCTGCTTTGCGCTGCGTCGTCTAACAAGAGTACTGCCCAGAGGTGTGGTGCGCTTGTGCTACTTTGCCACAGTGCATTCGCTCCTACAATATGGCGCAGAGTTGTGGGGCCGCGCTGCCGACTGGGAGCGTGTCTTCATAATGCAGAAGAGAGCCGTGCGAGCAATTGTGCAGGTGGCCCAGGGTACCTCCGCGAGACCGTATTTTAAGGAGCTACGGATATTGACGCTACCTTCCGTGGTAATTTGTCAGGTGGCCTTGTATGTGCCAGGACATCCCGATGAATACGTAAGGCGAGCTGACGGTCAAAGTAAGAACATGCGATATGACCACAGAATCGTTGGCGTTAAGCACAGACTCGCGAAGTCCACTAAACTCACCCACGTAATGGGCCCGACGGTGTACAACCGCCTGCCGGCGCGAGTTACGGACGCACCCTCGTTGGCCTGCTTCAAATCGCAGCTCAAACGATGGCTCATAGAGCACACTTTCTATAGTTTTAATGAATTTACTAAGTACGAAAAAGATACTTAATTATTTTCAGATATTTAATTTGACATTAATTAATTTATAATTGTTTACTCATATATTGTATTATTGTTTGTGAAATTGTGATGTACCAGCGTGAATGACATGTAATGTGAATTATTATTAATAAATGAATATGAATATGAACTGGCCTGTGTTGCAGATGTCAAGAAATATCGATGTGTTTTCATTGTGTTGTTTCCGACATTTCATTTGGTTGCAAGAATGTTCCAATGTTCCCTGCAAAGGCTCACATACATATAATCACATTTTTAACACGTCAGAAAGAAATTCAGTAATTGTGATATATGGATTATGAACGTCTATCGAGGCAAATTTATATAATCGTGTAACCATTTAAAAGTAATGTCGGGTGTTAGAGTTTGGAACGAGCACAACGAACGGTTACACGATTCCAGAAAGCTCGCTCGATATCAAATGAAATACCGCAAATACCTCAAATCGATTTGGGCACACCTCTTCTTAATCGTATCAGTTTGGAGTAAGCTTCATTATGCGGCATCCTCGCTTGAACTTATCAAACGAGCGCATCTGGGAAGAGCCCGCCGCAGCTGACTCGGCTCCCTTTTACAACTAACGGCGGGTTCCACCAATCCGTCTGTAATCGTAAGCGCTATTCGTTAAAATCTGAATGTATGGAAAGTTTGACAAGTTTATATGGAATGACAGCTGCCGGCGCCATATTTAACGTGGATCGGTCTGTAATCCTAGGTTGGTGCAACTCGCCCTAATTAAGCATTAGTGCTAGTTCGCACGAGGAAACCGTGAATC
This sequence comes from Epinotia bilunana, assembly GCA_947049275.1. Classification (NCBI taxonomy): domain Eukaryota; kingdom Metazoa; phylum Arthropoda; class Insecta; order Lepidoptera; family Tortricidae; genus Epinotia; species Epinotia bilunana. The sequence goes on from OX346262.1 coordinate 24,406,412, forward strand.
CAGTATTTAATTATAGATAATTATCACTAGCTAAGTAATACAAAACTGTGACGTCCGGAATCGGCACTAGGTCAGCGTGGGACTACTCGTCTATAAAAGGAACTATAGACGCTGATGACGCTGACGCTGATGACGCTGATGACGCTGATTACGCTGATGATGATGACGCTGATGACGCTGACGTTGATGACGCTGATGATGATGGTGGTGATGATGATGAAATACAGTTTCTTTACATTCACAATTATTTCGTAAAATTTTATCAATTTACCATACTTAGTCGTACTACGAGGTTCCAATTTAACATATGGCATTCATGAAAACTTTTTTGTTATTTATTAAATAACTGGCTGTTACCCGAGACTTCGTCCGCGTAGAACTTGTTACCGTCTTATAAAAATGATTGCTATTAAATTATTGTGGGTGGAAACCTAATTATCGCCGACCTAAACAAAGTTCTACCATCTTAAGGGAGGATTTGCGACATAAAAACTATCCTAAGATATCCTTCCAAGGGTCTCAAATTATCTCTACAAATATAATTATCTTAAAAATCATCAAAAGACGTTTTTGCTTAAATTGTATATTTTTTCATAATGTATTAAAGAAAGCTACAATATTGGAATTTTTGCCCTAAATCCGTCCATTAGTTTTGCTCACGTTAGTCCGGGCTACCTGTATAGATTTGAAAGCAAAATTATCTAATGCTAAAAGACGTAGAACTTTCCATCTCCATCCGCCGTCCTGTGTGGTTGCTTACAAAGAGTCTGTGTACCAATTTTTAGCTTTCTACCTTGAAAATTGCGGAATGCTCTGACTGCATAAATAACTTCCTGTTAATCCTTCCTTGTAATCCCATATAAACATATTTGATTACAAAGTTATATTTGCAGTAAATTGGACACAAAATCAAGAAAGGGATATTGACACAATAACCTACAAAAAGAAGTACCAAGTTTCAGGCATTCTTATCTGGGGGCACGGCAGTGCCCCCGCCAAGTCGAGCGCGAAGCAAACACTGCCGTACCATCCTTTACTGGAACCATTTCGCCGCATTTTCAGGCCCCTATTTGAGAACCTCTGGATAAGACCAGAACAGTCTCAAAGTCAATCGAATTGAGCACTTACCAGGCTTGTCTGCGATTGTAGTATGCAGAAGTCGGTGTCAGCTAACAGGGCAGAGTACTTTCACCAACTTTCAGCTAGCCGACTTACCTACAGTTCGCGAAATACCTTTCCTGAAGCTTCCACCGATAGGAGTCTCGTCAGCCCTCAACTGAATTGACTTAACGCTTGGGTTCTGCTTCTACACACGACTTATATATTAAAATTATGTTATTCACAACTGCGACGCGACAATCAGTTGCTTTACGGAATAATTCAAAGCAAGCCAATCGAAAACGACACGATAACTTTGGCTGCTACGAAACGACCCTAATTCGACTGTTCATTGCATAGACAATGAATATAGATATATTAACTTTTTTTTAAATCTTAGACCGATAATGTTGCTAGGCGATAATTGGTAATTTGCAATCCTTAACAAAAGTTATATTTGCAGTGAATGGGGCAAAAAAATAACTGCATAAATAACTTTGTAACTTTGTCAGAAGACAAAACGTAGCCTATGTCACTCTCTATCCCTTCAACTATCTCCACTTAAAAAATCACGTCAATTGGTCGCTCCGTTTTGCCGTGAAAGACGGACAAACAAACACACACATATATTTTCCCATTTATAATATTAGTATGGATTACTGTGACACAACACACAGTATGAAACTAAGTATCATTTGGTCTCGGATGTAAGAAAAAATGTTCATATGCACTAGTAGTGTAGTTATGTAAATCACATGTGTAATAAATAATAATATACTGTAAATATGCATGTTTTAATAGTACCTATACGTCATAAGTCATAATTCTGGATGACAGCGTTTTTGTCCTTGATGATAATACTTAGTCGGTGTATTTCTGAGCGCGTTGGTAGTGAACACCAATTATACAGCTGTCTTTATGAACACACACATGGTATGTTCCAGGAACGCACGGTGCACTCATGCAGAGCAGCGATTAAGCCGAAGCCGCCTGCACTTCGCACAATGCTCATTCCTCTTTGTGGAGCAAACGAGAGAAAATTACTTTGTGTTGTACTTGCGCTTAGCATAATTTCTAAGAGGTCTTTGTGATTGCCAACAGTATGTGCCGTCACGTCAAATCCAATTACGTTTAACCCTTTCCCAACTAACGTAGAATACAACTTAAGAGCAAACAGCCTTTAGGCGTCGAGTATTGTATCCAAGTTACGTTTTTACGGGATAATGCATTCCTTTGGTATGGTCAAATGCTCTGCAGAGTATTATGTACAATGTGCAACCGAGAATGGTGTGGCTCGAGTTGGAGCACTACTGTCGAGCCGCTCAAGCACACTCGACCGTGCCCGGGCCGCGCGGAGCTGACGCTGCGCTGCTGCTCGAGAGCTCGAGGAGAGCCCGCTGCGCTGCCGGCGGCATCCGGGGCTGACACTCGTGTCTCGTCGTAACTAACCCATATTTATTGAGATTCTTCACGTTAACAATCTCTTTTACTGTAGTTTGTTGCGAGAAATGTATACCAGCTCCAATAAAACAAACTACGGTAGACGCTATTCTTATTAATTTCCAAATGGCGTGGCGTCGCCCTTGCCCCGCAGCGATCGCCGAAGAATAACTCTTGGGCGCAAGTTCCCGCGTCACAGAAAGCGTCTGTACAAAATGGAAACAGATTCCGTTAAATCATTCGGTTTCAGTTACGAAGTTGGATTCTAACAATTGAATTTCCCTGCAGCGTTCAGAAGGAGATATTAGATTTCCTGACTTTGTCTCAAACATTTCAAATTAACTTCTTTAAATTGTTTCATTGCTGGCAAAATCTGAGTAAAAGCCAAGGGTTCCCGGGCACTATTGTTCTACATGACTGCTAACTCCCCGCTAAAGTGCCCAACTTCGATTGCCTGTTAACGCTCCCATAAAAGGCGCTTTTTAACTCCTTTTAGCAACTTCTTACAATGGCTTAAGAAGCGCTCACGCCAAACGGTTTTCACTTAAGAAAAACTAGCGCCGCTCTAGGAGTAAAGATCGTTGACGAATTCCTCGTCAGCGGGTGCATTTAATTAATTTGAACACAACGTAAAGTTCGTACTCAGGCGTTTGTTTTCAAAAGGACAATCTCTCTTTATTATAACCCCCGCGTGTGGCGGCGCAGCTAGTGGGTGTTCAACCAAGTTAAATAAAACGCAGTCTGTAGTGCGATCCCGGAATGCGTTTTTGTCGTATTGAAACGGTATGTGAATTGTCTTGGAGGATACACCAAATACTTAGCTTACATTTTTTTCAACACAATGGCTTGTAACGTACCTCTTATTGTGTCGCTTTTAAGCTCATAATCATGGCTATTAAACACGCGTGTTTTATAACATTACGACACTTGTGTGTTATGGTTATACCCGATTAAGTCACGTTGGCACCTTGCAGCAAAATGTATGCATGCACACGGTGCATTCTTAAATTAATCGGGTTGTACAGAATATACAGCTTTTTTTTTAATCGTCGGCAAATGAATTCTTACTCGACTAAACAAATTAAATCCTTTTTGTTAAATAATTGCCTATTTATTTTTGGATATGATATAGAAACGTTTAATTTAGTAAAACTTATGATAAAAATATACATGAATTAATAAAGATAACATTTTAAAACTGTACTATTTTATTTATATTTCATGTTTAGTGACTAAGAAACACGGTTTTTAGAAAGAATATTGTCTTAAGTATAATGTATTAAGTATAACAGTTTCTATAGGTTGTCCTGCGGAACTACTTATACGCATTTTGCTGATTCTTAATTACCCAGTATGTTATGTATCGCTATTGTATTATAACTTTTTAACAAAAATATGATCTTTGGATTTTATGTAGAATAAAGTTCATTTATTTATGTACATTCTCTAGCGATATAGTGCATGGTCAAGTGTGTAAAGACGCATTAATATCGAGATATGACTGCACGTCTAGCACACGACGGCCGCGACATACTCTCGATTTTTATCGCACTACACCTCTTCTTCTAAGTGTTCTAATAAGAGAGAGACGAATAGTGCGAGAAAAATCGAGAGAGCTCGCGCGCCGTCACGTGCTAGCCGTGCTGGACTAAATTAAATTTTTGTAATGAAATTGTTAATAGCAAAATGGAGGTCCTGCAGTCGACTTCCTCGAGCCCCCTCCGCCCCCGCCCCCCGCTCACGCCCCCTGGTGCAGAATGCGCTTTCGTGGTATCCGCGAGGGCGGATTTTAATTTAAATAACATTTATTCAATTCCGGTTTAATTTAAGCGAAATACGCGAATCCCGTTTTGATTGCGTGGTTTTATCGTGACGTCGCGGCCGGGGTGGATTATTGATTTATTGCACCGTGAACTGTGATGGTCTTTTAAATAACATTGCAATACTAAAACATGAACCGTACAAGAGCACTACACTTCGTATAAAAGTAACGTAAGTCGTAAGTACGCTACTTAAATTCTTATCAGACTTTCCTAGGAATAGACATTCTCCTTATAAAACCTAGTCACACACAATCACAACATGTATCTACTAATCTGAAATAATTCTTGATTAATATCAGCCCCTTGGCGACTGAGCCCTGCTCGAGTAAAAATAGAGACAATACAGAGGAAACGAATTTATCTAGACATGAAACCCAGATCGATCGATTATTCACTCCGGTAAACCCCTATATCCCAAACTTTGAACTTGACATCGTTAAAGCCGTTTTTGAGAATCATCCTTTTTAGGGTTCCGTACTCGACAAGGAACCCTTATAGTTTCGCCATGTCCGTCTGGTCGTCCGTCTGTCCGTCTGTCCGTCCGCCTGTCCGTCTGTCCGTCTGTCCGTCTGTCCGTCTGTCCGTCCGTCCGTCCGTCCGTCCGTCCGTCCGTCCGTCTTCGGCTTAGCTCAGTAACCATTACTACTAGAGAACAGTAATTCGGCATGGCATTCGGCATTGACAAAGTAATCACGCCGGCAAAACAGAAGAATAAAATCTAGAAAAATGTTTTTTTTGGGGTACGTCCCCTACACCTCAAGTGGGGATGTAATTTTTTTTCTCGTTATACCCATAGTGTGGGATATCATTGGATAGCTTGTTCAAAAATATTATGGGTTTCTTAGATGATAAATTAGTGATTCGTTTGCGAGATATTGGGCTTTAAAGTTCATGTGTTCCCCCTGCCGGCTAAATGGCTGATTGGCTGCTACTGGGAATGTGAAAAAAATCCTGGCAGTAGTACATAATATAATGCATTTAAAAGGAAAACTATCACGGCTAAGTAGGCATAACTAGTTACCGAGTAATAGTCGATCAATTTAAAATGTACTTAGAAAGGCCAACATTCGTACAAATTCGGCCGACGCAACCATTTACCTATAGTTGGCGCGCACGTGTCGATGTAACTAAGAAAGACAGGCAACTACCCTACACTGCACGTGGCCCGACACGCACTTGGCCGGTTTTTCTTTTTTTTAATCGACTTAAAAAAAAGGAGGAGGTTCTCAATTCGGTTGTATTTTTTTTATCATTTTTTTTCAGAACTCCGTAATTGATGAGCCGATTCGTATTTTTTTTGTTTGTAAGTAGATGCTTCCAGTTGGGTCCCATTTTTTTCAAAAATTCAATTGGATGATGGGATTCATGAGGAATTGAGCGAGCTCCTCAACTATATTAGGCACGCGTGTAGTGATTTTGGTATTTTCTATTATAACTCGTGTATTTACATTTTTGGTGGAGTGGAATTGATCACGAAGACCACAGATGACTTATGGAATTCCTCAATTATGTACTTAAAAGTACAAAAGTATATCACAGATTCTGATAGGATTCCGTTGAAATAGCAACTAATGAAGTGCCAAAGGTGATTCTTGTGGAATCGACGGAAGTCATCAAATATTATCGGGTCACATACAGCGATTGGGTTTATTTCTCTAATAATCAACGCATTTGCTCTCGGAAATCAGTTCATGTGGTAAATTGGAAAAGAAATGTGGAAATGTTCTCGTGGCTTGGCGGAGTACTAAATTAAAGTCGGTTAAAACTTTGTTTTTAAAGTAAATTATTACCAGATATTAAATTATTCGCAGGGACTGCTGCTGCGAAGGATCCCCGCGGGCGACTGAATCCGCGATTACTGTATGGTAAATTATTTCTAATGGAATAATTTCAAAGATTCAATTTGAAAGATTCTGTGTATGAATGATGAGTATGATGTAATGGGTGATGGTGAAATGAAGAATGAACTATGTGCCATTTAAATTTATCAGGTTATTAACTATGGAGGTGGCGAGTTTGCAAAAAGAGGCTATTGTACTTTTTTTACGAATGATTTCCTGCAGGTTATATGGTTCTATATGGAGATTGTGACAGGCGATTTCGTGGTTAAATCTCGGGTTTGTGAATTTCGGGCAGCCTTTTAAACGGTGCTCGACGGATTGTGAGGTGCTTCCATCGCACGGGCAAAGGTCATCGGTGGTTATCTTGAAGCGGTATAGGTAGGATTTGTGGTCGCCGTGTCCTGAGAGAATTTGGGTAACATCTCGATGAGATAATGGTCTTGTTTCGTAGATCTTGAATATGCTGCAGAGTCGGTTCATCCATTTTCCTAGCGTTATTCCCGGTTGTGCCCTAAAGGAGACCGGGGTCCGCTTTCACACTCAATCCCAAGATTTCGCATAGGCACTAGTTTTACGAAAGCGACTGCCACCTGCCTTCCAACCCAGAGGGAAAACTAGACCTAATTGGGATGAATCCCAATTAGGTGTAGTTTTGCCTAAACTTAATCATTAAACCGGTTTCCTCAGGATATTTTCTTTCAACGAAAAGCTAACGGTAAATAGTATGTACATAAATTCAAAAACAAAAACTCAATGGGACGAGCCGGGATTCGAACCCACGACCGCCGCTTGACAGCCGCATTCCTGAACCACTATTGCTACCGTAGCTATATTAGATTAGAGCCGTTTTCGAGAACGTGAGTGCAAATATACAAATACATACACATACCTATATCACCATCATCATAATATCAGCCGAAAGACGTCCACTACTCTATGTCCAGCAGCCTCCCCCAAAGAGTGCCACAAGTGTTCTGGTACGTGGTCGCCACTCGAGAACCTTTCCGCCCCAACGGCCATCGGTTCTACGTGCAATGTGCCCCGCCCACTGCCACTTAAGGGGATGCTTTGATTCGATTCGACCACGCCCCCTTGACAGAGACACGCTTATGCCTTCCGCGCACGAGAAAAAGAGATGCAACTCTCTTCGGGAATGGCTTTTTTGGACAAACGATAAATACCTAACTTATTGAAGTTTTATTTATATTTCATTGAGTGAGATTTTAAATGAGATAAAATACTATAGTATTAACTTGATTGTGTCGTAAAATAATGTATTGTTTGAGTATGCTGAGTAAAAAAGGAAAATAAAGACGCAACTTTGGATTTTTTTTCTAACGAGGAAAGTTTAGGCAATCATGTATCGATTAAATCGGGTCAACAATCAAATAGTCAAGAATCAGATATCTGAAAATACGACCTTATTGTTTCTTAATCTAGTCAGAACGGCGTTTCAAAGCACGCGATAATTTCCAATTCACCCCCTTAAGTTTAGCGATTGGGAGGGCTATACTATCGGTTACCTTGGTTCTGCTGTGGATAGCCTTCTGATGCGATCGCGCAGAAAAACTCCCAGCATAGCCCTCTCCATTGCCAGGCCCATAGTATAAGCGACAACGTTTGATTCGACTATTGACCTCTTTCTCTAAGTTGGACCTACCTAACTTGGACGTCTGACATGATCTTCGTCTTATCCACGTTCATCCTTAGACCAACTCGCTCGAAGGCTTTACTGAGGTCTTCGAGCATAGTACTCAAGTCCTCCGTGTATTTCACAGAGGATATATTTCTGTTGCCACTATAATGTAAACACAGGTCGCATTTCGTATGTCGGGCGTACAGGTCGCATTACATACGTAACAGCGTCGCATTTCTCAACCGATTTTTGTGAGACAGTTCAATAATTACATTGTTTTTTTGTCAATCCAGTTTTTCGAAATGAAAAATAACAGCATCAAATATAATGACCACCAAAAAATGCTTTGATACCCTAAGCTCTTTTACCAAATAATATACTGAACACCAAATATAATAAATCTACCATTACAATAGTACTCGTACTAGCTGTTTTAGTAACGAATGCACATGAAATTGTATTCGAAGACCAAATTTAGTAAATGATCACCAAATCTTGGCGAGCAAATTAATACAATATTTCTACCTAAATAACCCACTATGATTGCCATAAAGTGTATGCATGTTACCAAATAAAGTATAATGATACCAAATCAGCGCACCCCACTTCCACGTGGTCTCGTTTGTCCTACCTACCCCTAGAGTGTATATAAAAGCCCGCAGAGACAGAAGCGAGTTTCTAGCGGGAGCCCGGGCGGAGGGAGACTGAGTCCCAGAAATTAAAGGGGGCTCCCTGGAATTTAGGAAATATTTTTTCTATTTTTGCGTTGGCAATGATTTATTAGGATAGCATTTTCTTTAATAGGATACGAGTAGTAAGATGTTATAGTTTGGGTTATTATTTCACATTAAAATGGAGATACAATTTTGGTGATCATTTACTATTTTTGGCAATAAAAAGTTATATTTTACTTTATCTGGTGGTCCGTTAAACATATGCCAAAAAAACACAAGCACACCCACTGAGTCACTACTAATACAAATGAGTATATAACTATAATGCAGTGTGTATGTGTGAACTAGTAAGTACTAATGTGTATACAAAGTTGAAGTTTTGTAACATTATATATTTCCACATTTGTCGCAAACAGCGCTCTAGCATAATTTGACTACTGGACCTCGAATAAAAAAAAAAATACCCTAGCAGATTTTTAATAATAACTTCTTTCAATTCTGAGCCTAATATAGTTACAGAGTGGAGTGGATACGACATCGCGTTTGGATAAGCGCCGTGCCTCGCAGCTCACTCGGCTGAAGACTTAACAAGACTACAGGAGTCGGACTGCCAACTCCTCAGCCACTGGGCTGAATAGGATGGCGGCCTAGGTTGAGCAGCAGTCGGACTGCAGCAGATGATGACTACTATAAAGGTCATAAAGTAATAGCACATTGAAGTCCGCCGCGCAGCTGAGGCAAGTAAGTGAATCGGCGGCCAGCCGGTTGAAACCATCAGTGGAAACAAAAGAGAGCTGGCATCTCGCCAGCCTCATTACGCGCAGGTTGGGCCGCACTTGAATAAAACACTCAACTTTAAAGCCGAATTTTATAACAAGTTCTGCAAGAAATAATGTGGTGAAAAAATACATTGTTGCTAGAGCTGTGCGCGGGCAGATCTGAAGCCCGACGCAACCAAAATAGATTTTAGTTTGACGTATCTCCTCTGCACGTCTATCATGAGACGGCCGCGACATACTCTCGATTTTTCTCGCAATATACCTCTTGTTCCAACTGTTCTAATAAGAGAGAGACGGATATAGTGCAAGAAAAATCGAGAGTATGTCGCGGCCGCCTCATGGTAGACGTGCAGGTCTAGCAATTTACGTCACATAAGTGAGCGGATTTGGTGCTCTAGGAGATGGTATTGGAGGTCTATTTTCTCCTTTTCTCGATTCCAAACTCACTTTAATCTGTTCTGTTTCGCGTTTCTCGCTTCAATCAAGTAGAAACGTATCAGAATGTGCTGAATATTTAAAAATGCGATTGAAAAATAGCGTAATCTAATAGCGTAATATTCTTCCAGCATATTGTATTTGTGTTTGTTACACTAATAAATGTTTGATTTTCTTCTAATAGATTACCGTTAAAATATTTCACAAAGTTGCTTCGTAACGTGAACGTCTAAAACCTAACACATTTTACCCTCATTGTGGATAATAACGGTAAAAAATGTGACTTTTAGAACGCTACTTGAGCCAACGAGGGCGTTACGGAAGTAATCGCAACACAACACAGCCGCAGCTCCGTTCACAGTCTTGAGATTACTTTGCCGTTTTAGGGGCCCTATCCGACTTAACGTATCGCATTGGAATCTGTTTGTTTGCAGCTCGCACTCGAGTGTGCGCGCGTGCGTGCGCACCGAGTGAGCACAGTCACCACACTGATTCAAATTTAAGTTTAGTTGGGTTAGCTGACCCGAGCTTGAATGAAATCTATTATTTTCAACCAACTTCAATAAATTACCATTACCATTTTTTACTACGTTTATTATGCCTACAGAGGGGTAATCAACTAATCACGTATTTTTTTCCAACGCGCGTTAGAACAGTCCAACTGCAATTTTTCCATATACAAATGACATTTAGATCTACATGCATGTACAATGCGTTACGTGATCGACCTGCTGGTGTGACAAAAATTAAAAGCCCGGTTTGCACTCCGGGAGTGCCGGCAAAAGTGAAAACTCAATGACATTATAACAGTTTTTCGATCAAGTCACGTGACCTGTGGCGAGTTTAACCATTTTTCCCCATCACAAAAAAAGCACAGCGCCGCTAAAGAATGAGTTGATAATTACTTCAGAGGCGGAATTGTTGAGTTAGAGCCGAGGATGTAATTATCAAAGCTCTTAGGACGTTTTTCAACAAATTTTGCGAGGAAAAAATCTTTTTCATAGGATGAAAATTTTGGAGGCCTGCCAAGTTATTTTCTTTACCTAATGATGGCAACAGGTTTTTACTCACATATTGTACGTCGCCAAGAATTTCAAGTGAGGTCCATTCTATTTATCGATTTTCTAGTCACCACGAGTCAACATTTTTGATAATAACCAAACACGCATCTCAGACCAAGAAAAAAAGACAGACGGTGCGTTACGAACTGTCAAGTGAAGCCAAACCACATACAAACAAAACCAAGCTACATCAAGTTTAGCACACGCTCACGCACACATATACAATCAATATTGAACAAAACTCTTCAGCACGTGTCGCAATGCTGTCAAGATCATTTATTTCGAGTTTTGTGCGATGTAATTTGTTTAGCGTGTGCTAAACTTATGGGGCTTGGTTGAAAACCGGTTGGCTTCACTAAACTGTTCGTAACGCTCCGTCTGTCTTTTTTCCTTGGTCTGAGACACGCATTAACAATGTTTACAAATATTTGTGAAATAACCTATAATGGCGCGGAAAAGTTTTTTTTGTGAAGTTTGCGCAGTGCGCGCGCATGTGTTAAGCCAGACTTAGATGAAATGTCTAAACAGCCAATACAAATTAAATAAACATTTTCGTTCTTCTTCAATCAATCTTTATTAATTCATGTAGAATGTTATCAAAAGTGAATAATTTTACTAAATTAAACGTTTCTATACAATATCCAAAAGAAATAGTCTGTTAATTAACAAAACGGATTTAATTTGTTTAGTCGAGTAAGAATCCATTTGCCGAGAATTAAAAAAATGTTGTTCATTCTGTACAACCCGCTTAATTTAAGAATGCACCGTGTTCATGCATACATCTTGCTGCAAGGTGTCAACTTGAGTTCATCGGGATATAACCATAACACACAAGTGTCGTAATGTTATATAACACGCGTGTGTAATACCCAGGATTATGAGCCTAAAAGCGACATAATAAGAGGTACGTTACCAGCAAGTGTGTTGAAAAGAGCATTTGTTTTCTATTGTTTCATATCGAGTCATCGAGTGCAATGACAAAATACACTTGACTAGTCGTTATTAGCCAAGTTGCCTACATTTTCGCTACCGACTGTAAACAGCTCCCACGAATCGCGCGCATAACAACCAGAACAATACGACGTAACGTTGATGAATAACAGCGAGTTTTTCCCATCAAAAACATATTCCTAAGTAGCAAAGTTGAATTGCTTTCCAACTCCCACCCTACGACGACAACGTTCCAATACAATTGCAACCACGAAACTAATTTAAACTTTGCCTTAATACAAGTAAAGTTGAAAATTGCTCGAAGACTAGAGAGATGTATAACCAAGTGTTGTCGGTAAACGATGAGGGACCGAATTTCTATGAATAAGAAACACTTTAGAGGCCTTTGCCGGCGATCGCGGCTCGACTCGTAACCGGCTGCAATTACTTACTCCTCCAACAGAACGTCAATACACACTTAGACGAAGGCTATCACTATTATTTTAAATATAACACGGAGGTGTACTGTTTACTCTACACTGGGGCGAGTTGCACCAAACCGTCGGTAATCGTAAGTGGTGTTCGTTAAAATCTGCATGTCCTATGGGAGGTTTCTATGGACTGACAGCTGGCCGGCGCCATATTTAACTGATCAGTCTGCAATCGTACGTTGGAGCTACCCGCCCTAAATCGTCTTGCTTTACCCTTTTGCGTACGCTTATAGTAAATTGTGTGTGTTCGCATTGATATTACAATGATATTAAAATGGGTCTATTTCTTCATTAGGTACAAAATAAAGGTCCTAAGGTCAATCTGACTGGATATGTCAGCGTTATGACTGACGAGTTCCTTGCGGCGCATCTACTTACTCGCCAGCTGTCATGCTTTCTGAAGAATTTAACGTATAACTCAGATATGTAAAAGAGCGCATTAGGATCTTAATTTAGGATTAATTGTAGAATAAATATGAATGCTATGCGATTTGGCCGATGTGTTGCGCGTGATGTAGAGTCTGGCATGTTAGAGGCACCCAGGAAATAAGTGCGAAAAAATACGCTAAGTTAAATAGATCCTCTAACAATTTGTTCTTATAAAAAAAGACTTCATGTCCAGGTTCTCTCGGCAGTGCGCAGACGCGAGCCGCGGGCTGCGGCAATTACCGCCGACACCGGCGCCGGCGCTCATAGCCTCATACATATGGATGCCAGCGCGGCGCCGTTTGCACATATCGCGCTAATTTCAGGGACCCGGGGGCTAAACGATCATAACGTAATAATAAATATTCGATGATGGCATGTTCAAAAAATCTCCGATATAGCTAATTCGTTATTTTCGCCCTAAAATATGAATAAGAACTCCTCGTAAAAAATAATAAGAAGAGAGTGATTGGGAAGTTTTTTCTTATCTCTGTTTCATAAAAAATATTTTTCGTCTCTACATGTTTTCATTTTTTTTCATTTATTTATTTGTCTGTAAAACATAGGTAGATACATACGTTGGTGTCAAACTAGAATCACTATGTTCTGGCCATGAATCAGTCTAGAATCACTATGTTCTGGCCATGAGGCGTACACACAGTCATTAGCAATTGACAACGGTAGGTACATTTGGAATTGGGTATAATTATAATAATATAAAAAACAAAAAAAATAATTCAGGAACACATTAATAAATTAATCCAATTAAAATAATAATCAAGATATTACTAAATGAACTTATGTCGTCAAGTAATTTACAAAGCTTATTTTTATTCAATCATTTCTAGGGTTTATGTTGAAGCCCTAATTGTAAAAAATCCCCGTACGTTTATCACCTCGCCTGGCCCGCTCTGGGGGATTAGTTAAGGCCCTAACCATCATATCATCCCCGTCATGACTGGAGTGGCGACTACAGCACGGCTATCACAAGACGGCGCGCGAGCTCTCTCGATTTATCTCGCACTATCCATCTCTCTCTCTTATTAGAACACTTAGAACAAGAGGTATAGTGCGAGAAAAATCGAGAGTATATCGCGGCCGTCTCATGGTAGACGTGCAGAACCCACCTGCTTCTCGCCACCGCCCTTGCTTCGCAATACTACACAAGTGTCGCACCGCACACGAGCCACGTGTCCCACTTATGAATACATGAATGTGGATTAATGCTCACGGCTCCGCTAATGAAATGAGTTCAAGAAAGCTGCGGCCCAGAGTTGGCTCGTCGTTACGAAATATCGTGCTTTTAGAACACGCTACTTTTACCGGCGGGATGTACCTTATAGACCGGGAGATCTTGACACAATTTTTGCGGGATTCGTACCAAGTATGGCGACCCTCTAGGGCTCTAATTACGTAAGGACGAAAAGGAAAATTATGCTCATCGCGCTGGGACCGGCGCCGGCGCCCGGCGCGGCGGCCCAGGCGCGTGGGCGGTAATCGAACGTGTCGGATCAATAACGAAAGTCGTACGATTTGTAACACAAACGTTATTGTATTTTCCGATAGACGATTAAAAAGAAGTAGGCGGTAGCATAATGCCATACTTCTCCGGTGTGACTTACAGCCCACCATACCGACGAGAACACATTTATAAAAAAAAAATCAATTAAACCATTTGTATCAGCCTTATTGTTGCACAGCTAATCACCATCGTGTAGCCGTTCACGAAAATCACCATCCCATACTTTTCTGACGGTTAGCCAAATAGTAAACACGTCAGTTATCATTATAGTACCTCTAAATTATTGATCAAGGATAGGAATGGTTTAAGGATCAGTTCGTTCGGATCGTCTAGTGCCCATATCGTACGATATGGGAACTAGACGACGATAATAGTACATTGTGATACAAGTGAGCTATGTTGATAATTACACCAGAGGCTGGATTGTTCACGCGAGCCGCAGGTAAGCGTCCTAAGAGAGCCATATTACGTTTTTCAACACATTTGCGAGGAAAAAATCCTTTATGAAATATTTATAGGCTACTATGTAAATTTATTTAGTTATTGATGGCAACCAGGCAATATTCCAGGGAATATTCATGTATCCATTTCGTAGCTGAGTCATTGAAATATCTTTTGTAAATTGGCACTGTTAACACAGCAAATCAGAAATCTTTAAAATATTCTATACAATCGCATTTTACCTATTCATAATTAAACAAAAATAGAACTCTACATAACTGCATTGTATCGATTACATTTGCTAAATACTTAGCGAATACTTTGCTGTGTGTTGTGCAGATATCGCGATTAAACAAAAAATAATACTGTGTTAAAAAATAATACCTTTGTGAGGGAGAAAAGCGATCAATCATTTATTCGTTGCAACCGTTAATTGTACCACGATATTCCTCAAATTTAATCCTTACGAGCATGAACCCCACGAGGGTAAACCAATAATCTTCTTTGTCATTGCGATTCGGTGTCTTGCGTGATTGTAAGAGTATTAGTTGAATAATCTATAAGACATGTAATGAAAGCGGAAATATTTTTTTCCTTTAGATTCAAAGAAAACTAGCACACAGCGCAACGCATGTCGCCTCAAGGAAAATCTTTCTCAGTAGCTAACTTACTATAGGGAATATTCCTGAAAATTTCATATGCGAGTGGGACCTTTGCACTTTATGAGATAATCTCGACACGTCCGCGCTCACTCTGTAATGTGAGACTTGCAGCTGAATTAAGGCACGTTTCGCACTCCACAGAGATTTTCGCACATATTACATCGAATTTAAATTGAATATGAATCCTTATCAAATCCTGTTTGACTAGTCTATGGTCAATCCTGATCGTTTTCTGGCCAGAATTATTACGTGACTGGGAAAACACTGGAGCAACTTCAAGACCAAATGTTAACCCTTAAATGTATGGGTATACAATAAACAATAAAGTATTCTTATGGATCGAGGTGTGCAATTTAAAAACGAGTTAATCAACTAATTTATTTAAACGTTGTTACAAATCAGATATTTCACTAATTACGCTAATTGGTACAAAGTTGTTGGTCACGAGTCGTAGCTAATTGTCCGATCCCTAACGAGTGCTCGGCGGCGGCGGCGGCGGCGCATGGCGGTGAAGTCCGTCGCTGCTCCGGTCTCTTCCCCACCACCGCGCTCCTCGGGGCTCGGCCGGCTGGCGCTCGGTGGGAGAACGCGTCGGGGGCTGTGACGTAGGCGTAGCAAGCAAGACAGACAATCTTGCCTTCTCTTTTTCTTTAGGGCGTTGGTAATAGTATATTTATGAAATTTTGTCCTCAAGTGGTGGCCATCAGTGTCCATCATCATCATCATCATATCAGCCGAAAGACGTCTACTGCTGGACATAGGCCTCCCCCAAAGAGTGCCAAAGTGACCGGTCCTGCGCCACCCGCATCCAGCGGACTCCAGCAACCTTTACCAGGTCATCAGTCCACCTTGCGGGGGGCCTACCCACGCCGCGCCTTCCGGTTCGTGGTCGCCACTCGAGAACCTTTCCGCCCCAACGGCCATCGGTTCTACGTGCTATGTGCCCCACCCACTGCCACTTAAGTTTAGCGATTCGAAGGGCTATATCGGTTACCTTGGTTCTGCTGCGGATAGCCTCATTTCTGATGCGATCACGCAGAGACACCCCCAACATAGCCAACATAGCCATCAGTGTCCACATGGTGCAAAATAAACTTATGTATTAGCGGTCAGAAGTTAGCGGGAAGAATATTTGCCACAAATTCGAAACTTATCCATTACACTGAAATTCTCAAATAATCCCGAACATATCAAATAACTTGTCAAGGACATAAAACAACTCAATATGTATGTGTATATGGATGTTCGTAATATTCGGCATAGACAAATAAACATTTTATATTTGACACAAAGGGGGCTGCCGTCAGAGCGATTATTATTATTATGTTTTACAGCTTCATTCTTTGCGATTTAATAGTGTTTACATATTGTAGTAGTATTACCAACCACTAGCCTTGCACGGTTTGTTAAGACCTTTTTTTTTTCTGCGAGTGATTTCCTTTTGACCTGGCAACACTCGTTTCCCCCACCACCAATCCAACATGGCCGTGGTGTAGTCCGCCATTCCTCATTCTGTATTTCCGTGCTCAAGCCTTCGCACGTGTTCCAAGCCCGCCGCAGCAACAATCTTTCAACATGGGCAAGAGGAAAGAAGAGCTCCGAGACAACGAGATACGAAGAAAAATACAGAAATTAGAAGATAAATTAGCGAAAAACCAGCTAGACGTCGGATTATATACTCGTCATCCGATTCTTCTGCTGAATCAGACGGTAAGCTATGACTTCTGCGGATGCGTATTGCTAAAAAGGCAACTATCATCACGCCACATATTCAAATGGATCAGTGATGCGAGCAACCAAACCGGGTTGTCTTCCTCACACCTTGTGTGATACGTTACTGCTAGTAGGGCAGGTACTGTCACAAAAAATATTGAAACCTTTTCATTATTCCAGACGGCGTAAGTCAAGTTGCCGCACGCAAAGAAACTACAGTGGCCATGGTCCACTGCGAGGGCTCGTCTCGCGCCGGTTGCCCGTCGCCAAACTCCCCACGTGTCATGTCGCCACGTGCCGTCTCGCCGCCGCAAGACACGTCGTCGCCCCCAGAGCAGCCGACTCCAGCTCAAACTGACACTGAGATCGAGGTACCGGAAGAACAAACACTAGACGACGAGATTTTGTCATTACAGTCTCGTGACGTACGGCGCTGCGTGTGCACGTATCGTATATACGGATCGGGTAGCTATGTGAAAATATGGCAGCAAACGTAGTTAAATGCAAAAATTGTAACATTGTGATTAATGAAGTATTAGCCTTCATCCAAAATAAATGTGGAGTGATGGACGAAGACAGTCTAGTGCGAATTTGTGCAACAGCTTTTACGACTGAAGAAATTGAAGTAGCAAAGAAGTTACTGGTGGACTCCATCCCTACCAAGGCTCGGAACATAAACCGAAAGGGTGAAGGAAAATCACAAAGGAACCTTTATGATCTAATTTATCTCGTGAAAAACACCAGGTCGGATGACATTCCAATCTTCGTAGCGAGGCAGTTACATCGACTGCCTCCAGTGACATGGGATCATATTGATGCTACAAGGCTGTTAAAAGATATTACGGTCTTGAAAGAGGAAGTAAGTACTTTAAAAGGCAATTGTGTCACTCCCGAACAATTAAGACAAGTGAAAATTGAACTTGAGATGCTAAAAAACTCATCAATCGTAAACAACTTCGAATGCAACGTAAATACGAAAAGAGGAGCCTGCAGAATGTTGTCAAATAGCTATGAGTGCGATAGCGGCCCGTACGGTTTAGTGCATATAACCGACGAAGCAAACAAGTGCAATCTGATAACAGCCGCCGGTGATGACTCACAGCAGCAACGCCCGAGCGAGGATAACGGTCGCGTAGATTTTCGAACGGAGAGTACACCTGACAAGTCCGTTTGCAAGATACCCGCCGCGCTACCGCAAGCGAATCTGAACCTTAATGAGCGGAAATCTACGTGCGAGACAGAGACAGTCGTGTTCGGTAGCGGAACAAACGAGAATGGCGATAAACGATTACTCCCGAATGAACCGGTGAGGTCAACATCAACAACAAATAATCGCCACAGTACTAGGAAACACAGTACAATAACTGGGAAATTGTATACAGAAGCAAAGTCATCGCCAGCTCGGGCCCCAATGATGGCGGAAGTGGTCAAAACAGGTGAATGGAAGTCTGAACCACCTGTTGGTCGGTGGCAGGAGGCTACAAAACAGAGAAATAAAAATCGTTTTGTAGGAAGAATGGGGAAGGCGCAGATTAATATTCGATCGAACTTTAAAGCCGCGAACAACAAGACGGAAATGTTTATCTCCAATGTACACACAGATACAACGGCTGAGGATATAAGCGATTATATATTTGAGACTACACAGTTGAGAGTAATGTTAGAAAAAGTAGCAATGAAAAGGCAAAAAAGGTACGATTCGTATAGATTCAGTGTTCCTTCATACATGTTGAAAACATTTTTGGACGATAAGTTATGGCCTGATGGCATTTCGTTCAGGAAATTTATTTATTTTAGACCGAAGAGTGAAAATGTTTCAACCCAAGTTAAATAATGGACCTGTCTAGCATACATCGAAAACTCTATGACACTGTACTGGTGTCCTTTAATTGTAAATCCGTTAAACGGTCACTTGAAGGTGTGAGGTCACTTTGTAAAGTAGCTGATATAGTGGCAATCCAGGAAACCTGGCTCCAGCCAAGTGAACTAACTTATCTCTCTACGATAGACGAGGATTTTGGCAGCACGGGAACTTCGGCTATTGACACTGGCAAGGGAATGCTGACTGGTAGGCCGCACGGCGGAGTAGCCCTCCTCTGGCGAAAAAGTGCTTTTTCGAGTGTATCGGTGGTGCCTTGTGTTAATCCGCGTATTGCCGCGATTAAAGTGATGCCATGTGATAAAACCATGTTAATAATCACTGTATATATGCCCGTGAACTGTACTGACAATTTACCAGAATTTACTGATTGCCTAGGTCAGATGAATGCTATAGCTGAAGATTGTGGAATTGAAACTGTAATGGTGTTAGGAGACTTTAATTCACATCCTAATGAACTTTTTTATACAGAGTTAATGAGTTTTTGTGAAGAGTTAGAATGGATATGTGCCGACGTTAGACATTTAGGTGTAAATTCTGATATACTTTCACGTTTATCAGTGATGCACACGGCAGTCAGCGTTGGCTAGATCACTGTATTGTTACTCAGGCAGCTTGGTCGCTTGTTACTAAGTCCTATGTAAAACACGACGTCTACTAGTCTGACCACTTTCCTTTGTTTTTACATTGTAACTTTTATGTCGCTCGGAATAAGGTTCTTTATAAGTCGCCAGAGACGAATAAAGTACGTTGGGGTTTAAGGACGACTGGACAAATAGAACAATACAGTGAATTGTGTAATAATAGTCTTAAGGATATTGACATACCGGTAGATTTAATTAAGTGTTGCGGTCAGTTTTGTAATGAGCCTCACCATAAGGAAATAATAAACATTTTTTATGTAAATATTGTTTCTTGTTTGGGTGTAGCGTCCATTAGTACCTACGGCAGTGCCAGTAATAAACATGGGCGAAAAAAATGTGTTGCGGGCTGGAATCAACACGTACGCGACGCTCACGAGGAGGCTAAGACAAAGTTTAAGTTATGGGAGTGGTACGGTAGACCATCATCAGGTCGTATTTTTGAAAAAATGACTGAGGCTAAAAAAGTTTTTAAAGGTAGGCTTAAGTGGTGCCAGAATCATCAGGACCAAATAATGATGGACAAACTTGCCTCTCACCACTCTAGTTCCGATTTTAGTAGCTTTTGGAAGTGTACTAACAAATTAAATACATCGCATAGTCTCCCTGTGAGCGTCGATGGCGTGACTGAGGCGCAGGATATAGCGAACCTTTTCAAGGAACATTTCACTGTCAGATCTTCCTTAGAGCCACAACAGTTTGAAGGTGATTGTGCGCCCCGTCATGGCGCAGTTCCCACCCTGATAAAAGCTGGAGATATTCGTGTCTCCTTGCATAATATGAAAAAAGGGAAATCGCCGGGCCATGACGGGCTCAGTATTGAACACCTGCGGCATGCGGGAGTGCACTTGCCCAGAGTTCTGGCTTTGCTGTATAACCTGTGCCTTGGTCATTCTTACCTACCACCAGCGCTAATGCGCACTATAGTGGTACCTATAATAAAAAACAGGACAGGTGACATATCTGACAAGTCGAATTACAGGCCTATTTCACTGGCAACAATTGTAGCTAAGGTGCTTGACAGTGTGCTCAACTCACGTTTAGACGAGTACTTGCGATTGCATGATGCCCAGTTCGGCTTCCGACCTGGGCTATCCACGGAGGGCGCTATAGTGATGGTGAAGCATGCTGTCAAGTACTATACAGAGAGAAAGACGTCGGTATATGGATGTTTCCTAGATCTTTCGAAGGCGTTCGACGTGGTCTCCTACGACATCTTGTGGCGCAAATTAAAATCGGCCGGGATGCCATCTGACCTTTTGGCCATTTTTCGGCATTGGTATGGTAATCAGACTAATGTCGTAAAATGGGCAAATGCACTGTCTTCACCTTATGTACTCGAGTGCGGCGTAAGGCAGGGAGGGCTGATATCACCTAAGCTATTTAATTTATACATGAATGCCCTGATCGAGGAGCTAAGTGCCGCCCATGCGGGTTGTTTTATAGACGGGGTAAGCCTTAACAACATTAGCTACGCCGACGACATGGCGCTACTGGCCCCATCGGTCGGGGCACTCAATGAATTAATTAGCATATGTGAAAAGTACGCGGCTTCTCATGGACTCGTGTACAACATAAAGAAGACAGTGTACATGGTATTTAAAGCTCCGGGCGTAAGAACACCGGATATGTCGTTGTCTGTTTTATTAAATGGAGTTCCAGTGACCAGAGTTAGTCAGTTTAAATATCTATGCCACTGTCTAACTGACAACTTAAAGGACGACGTTGACGTTGAACGGGAACGCAGAGCGCTGGCGGTTCGGGCGAACATGTTGGCTCGCAGGTTCGCTAGGTGTACAGATGCAGTTAAAATAACACTTTTTAGAGCGTACTGCACTTCAATGTACTCTGGTGCCCTGTGGGCGAATTGTTCGCAGCGGTCGTTCAGCTCTCTGCGGGTCCAGTACAACAACGCTTTCAGGGCGCTGCTGGGGTTGCCACGGTTCTGCAGCGCGTCCACCATGTTCGCTGAAGCGCGAGTGGACAGTTTTGGGGCTGTGTTGCGGAAAAAGATGGCATCACTTCTAGCCAGAATACGTGGCAGCTCAAACAGCGTCCTGAAAACTGTAGCCATTAGGAGTGAGTGCCCAATAATGCAACACTTAATTAAAAATACTCTATCTTTAGCTACATATATTTACTAACATAGGATAACATAGTATTAAGAAAACTACTAAAAAACTGTGGATCTTGTTGTCTG
Source organism: Epinotia bilunana (assembly GCA_947049275.1). NCBI lineage: Eukaryota > Metazoa > Arthropoda > Insecta > Lepidoptera > Tortricidae > Epinotia > Epinotia bilunana. The sequence continues at coordinate 24,428,104 of OX346262.1, forward strand.
AATAAATAAATTTTATTATTATGTATGTCTTTCCCGCTCACGGGACAATGACGTCCCGGACCTTTGGGAGGCGTGCGTGGAGCTAGGTACCTACAAAGTACCAACTGAGCCAACACGTAGAGGCCCTTTTGACAATTTAATAAAATGCAAGGAGTACACCGAGCGGATGCTGTCCCTGCCCGTGTCATGGGACGCACACAGGGACAGCACCCGCTGAGGAGTATAGGGCCTATTGATGGTTGATGGAATCTAAATGAAACGGGTTATTGGGTGAAAATGATGGACTAGTGGCTGGGCTATTGGGTGAAACATCGGACGCCTGCCTAATAAAACTGTCTCACTTTTTATCTCTGGCAGACGGTGACTCGCCAACTGCTAGATGGGCCCCTATTAATAGCGACATTAAAAAATGGCCTAAGGGCAACACCGGTCAGAAAGCTGGGGGGAAGAGAGGTGGCACTGGACTTTAAACATATAGCCAACTCGCCACTTAGGTGTCCACATCAACCCTCGAGCAACAGCTCTTGCGACTCCACTCTGAACGGCCAGTAAAGGCAACCCAGAGACAGGGGGCCTGTCCAACCATCCACCCGGTCGGCTCAACCTGACCACAGGACACCCCCAGGAGTACTCAGGTACGTAGGGTCGCTACGCCCTAACAGCCCGCCACAAGCTGCCTTACGTTGACTGATTGCACCAGAAAATTATTATTATTATTATTATTATTATTACTGGGTGACGCCCCAAAAAGTGACCATCAATTTGGGCCACCTATACACAAGGACATCGCCAACCGATGGCAAGAGATACTTTCAAAGGGTTTAGACAAAGAGATGAAAGAAAAACTGTTAAAGGGGTATATGATCCCTAAAAACTGTGACATGCTTCTTGCCCCCAAACTAAACCCCGAAGCAAAAGCTGCTTTGTCAGACGGTTCGGTAAAACGTGACTACTGTATAATGGAAAAGCAAAACCAAGTGGGCGTGGCCCTTGCTGCCCTGGCGTCTGTTACAGAATTCATAATTTCAGGAGAAAATAATAAGCAAAAACTTCTTAAGCCCCTGAGTGACGCATGTCGAATTCTTTGCGATAGCCATCACAGCGAAACAGCAACGAGACGCCACTTCGTCTTAACCGCAACAGATGCTGCTCTTAAAGAAACGTTGGTTGAAGCAGGGAGAGATAAATTTTTGTTTGGCGAAAACGTGAGCGAAAAATTAAAAGTAGCCAAAAGCATCCAAAAGACCGGGGAGTCATTAAAACAACAACAAAAGTCGGTTTTTAACAAAAATAATTTTATTGCAAATAGAGGTAATTTAAACTTCAAGCGACATCGCAGGACGGACAACAAGCCAGGCGCCAGCACGGCGCGCACAGCTCGCGCGCCTCGCGCGCCGCAGCGCTATCAGCCCAGCGCGAGCAGCTTCTCGTACAATCGCCGGGCCCCGGCGCCGAATCGTGCCCGCTCGCCGCCGCCGCGACGCACCACGAACTATCGGAAATAGACTACGAGGTACAGTACGCTGGTAGACTTCGGTGCTATTATAATGAATGGACTAAAATAACTGATGATCCAGCCATTTTATCTTGGCTTAAGGGTTATTTAATACCCTTCACTTCCACGCCTCATCGCCCCGATACAGGGGTATCGGGGCGATGAGGCGTGGAGTGGACACGAGGGCGTGTCTACCCTAAAACTGACCAAGAGCATCAGGATTTTCTAAAGTCAATAAAATCATTATTAGACATCAACGCTATTTCAAAGTGTGATCACGTAGATAACGAATTTTTATCCACAGTTTTCCTGGTGCCTAAACCGAATGGCGAAAACGCTTCATATTAAACTTAAAATGTTTAAATAAATTCGTAGATACGAAACATTTAAAAATGGAGGATTACCGTACCGCATCTAAATTCATTACCAATTACTGTTACATGGCATGTATAGATTTAAAAGATGCATACTTTTTACTATCCGTTCATGAATCTCATCGAAAGTATTTGCGTTTTATATATGATAATACTTTATATGTGAGGAGGTGACGTCACGGCACGCAAGCAGCGTACACGCAAGCGTATCAAGTCGTAATATTAAAAATAAAACAAAAGATTTTTCTTACCGTGCAGTGATTTATATTTGTTTATAACACTAACACTGATAACAATCATTGTTCGTGAGTGAATTGGTGCTGTGCATAGGTGAAAACGGTTAAACACTTGTAGACAAAAAAAAAAAACTACCTACGCCCATAAAAAAAAAAAAAAAATGTCCAATAAATGTGCTGCCTGTACAAATCCCACTAGGTGCATTGGGTCTATAGTGTGTCCTAAATGTAGCACTGCATATCACTGTGCGTGTGTGGGACTCCCGGCGGGAACGACGGCCTCTCGGGATTGGACCTGTCCGTCGTGCCAGAGGTTTCAGCCGCGCGACAACCGGGCCGACACGCCTGTGAAGGGTCTGGTCGTGGTCAGCCAGCCTCCTGTCATCAAGTCTGCTCCAACTGCTACTTCTGATCCAGTTGTCTCTCAGCCCGCTTCCGCCCAGCCTACAGTGTCCCAGGCGCCCCCCGCCGCGGCGCTCTCATCGCGGCCGACTGTATCGCCCGAGCCCCCGATCCCCATCGATTGTGATATAGGGTCTGAGATGCGTCTTTTTAGGACGGAGCTCCAAGCGGTGAGGCAGGAGCTGAGGGATTTCAGGCAGGAGTTCCACAACGATCGGGTGCGTTTTGCCGACTACTGTGGCAGAGTCGAATCGCTGGAGGGTCGCGTCGAGGCCGTGGAAAAAGCAGTCGCTGAGAGCACCGTCGTGGCGGCCACCAAGGCCCTGGAGCAAACCATCGCAGTCCTTCAGCTTGAGCTACAGGAGTGGGACCAGGAGCTCTTGTCCAATGACGTACAGCTGTCCAACGTGCCAGAGGAGCCTGGCGAGAGCCCCGCCGGCCTGGTGACGCGGGTCTGCGCCAAACTGGGGGTCGAGCTGGACGTGCGCGACGTGGTGTGCGTGCACCGTGTGGGTCGCGCTCGCGAGCCGGGCCGGCCGCGCCCGCTGGTGCTGCGCCTGGCGCGCCGCGCCGTGCGGGACGACTTGCTGCGGGCCGCGCGCGCGCGCCGCGGTGCTACCACCGAGGGCCTGGGGCTGGCCTCGTCGCCGCAGAAGTTCTACGTGAACGAGCGGCTGACGAGCAGCAACCGGCAGCTATTCCAGCGCGCACGTGAGGCCGCGCGCGATGCCGCCTGGCGCTACGTGTGGACGAGGGACGGCAAGATCTTCGCCCGACGAGTAGACGGCAGGCCTAGTCAGCGAATACGCCAACTGTCCGATTTGGAGATGTTTCGCAAACCCGTTGATTAGACCTAAAAAAAAAAAAAGAAATTATTGTTATTGTGTTTTTTCGTAGTAATCAATTCGCTGTGTCCAAAAGTATTCAGTCTTTCTTACCGTGTTTTTATGGCCCATTTGTTATTTACGTGTTTGTGTGTCGTCGCGGGAGTGAATCAATATTGCACAATTACTTCAGCCCCGTATAGTGATTCAGCCTGGAACAAAGCAATATTTGATGTCATATTTATTCATTTTACCGTTATCCATATATGCGTACATTATTTATTATATATATTTATGCAACACCAATCGTTATTTTAGCTGTGATTAGTAGGAATGATTGCGTAATACTTACGGGTAAACAGTTGTTCGTTTGCAATTGTTATTGTGCTGTCGTAGTTATTAGTTTTTTGTAATGTCTCGTTTCAAACACTTTGAAGTTGGTTTATTTAATGCTGGCTCTCTTGGTACTGGCCACGATGAGTTGACTATGACAATGTTGGAGACTGACGCTGACATTATTGCGATAAACGAGACCTGGCTTCGCACAGGTGAGGAGGGCCGCGCCCCGACCGTTCCGGGCTATAGACTGCGGCACGTGCCGAGACCGGCCGATGTCCGCGCGGGGAGGGGAGGTGGAGTGGCGTTCTATCTGCGCCGGGGCCTTACCGCGCGCACCGTGCCGCATCCCCCCGCACCGCTCGTGGAGCAATTATGGCTTAAAATTAATATTAATTCTAAACGTTTAGTAATTGGAACTGCATATCGTCCCCCGTGGCTTAACGTGGAGACTTTTTTTGACGCTATTACGGACTCAATTACTACTTTTACTAACTACGACCGCTTAATATTACTTGGAGATTTTAATATAAATTACTGTGACAAAAATGACACAAAACTGAAACACTTGACGCAATTTCTGACAACACTCGACTTAACTCAGCATGTAAACGACCCGACGCACTTCACAGACCACAGTGAGACCACGATAGATCTAGTCTGTACTGACGCTCGCGTTTTGTCTGTGGACGTGAGGCATATTCCAGATCTAGGCAGACACGCATTTATTACAGCTGAGATTGATATTAAAAAAAGGAAACCGACGCCAAGACGTATTACCTACCGACCTCTTAAAGACATTACCTTAGACGACTTCAACAATGACCTTGACGCTATAGACTGGGAACAACTTTTTTTACTGTATGACGTAAACGACATGGTTCGGCGATTTAATGAGCTTATACTAGGACTGTTTGACATACATGCACCGGAGAGGACAATTGTTGTGAGGGAGGCACCCAAGCCGTGGTTGACGAGTAACGTCAAGCTTATGATGCATCTCAGGAACAAAGCCCATGCTAAATTTAAGGAGACAGGGAACGAAGCACATAAAAAATATTACTTGGACCTGAAACATCTTGTCATTGAGGCCATCCACAATGAGAAGCGTGCCTTCTTCCAACACGAGATTAATAATATGACTGACTCAAAGACCCTTTGGACCAACTTGAAGCGGACTGTTATTCCAGATTTCCGGACGCAAACAGATCTCCCGCATTATTTTGACGACCCTGACTTATTGAACCGACATTTTCTGGATATACCAGGTACACGGGACGTACCAATATCGGACATGACTTTTTATGAGTTTGACAGACACTGCAATAAAACTTTTTCCCTTTCACCTACGACTGTTGCAGCTGTCACAAAAATATTGACATCAATTAAGACGACTGCAAAGGGACTCGACATGATTGACATTGACATGCTACTGTTGACGCTGCCTAGGACTGCTGACATACTGACGCACATTATTAACAGAAGTATACAGACTATGACTTTCCCGGTGGACTGGAAAATTGCTAAAGTGACTCCATTACCAAAAAAGCCAAATCCAGCTAACCTGTCCGAGCTCCGTCCCATAAGTATTCTCCCTTGCGTATCAAAGGTAATAGAGCGAGTGGTCTGCGACCAGCTCTCGGCATACCTGGAGGAAAATGGCATCCTACCTGAGCTACAGTCAGGTTTTCGCAAGGGTCGATCGACAGTTACTGCGTTGCTCGATGTAGTCGACAATATCCTACAGGCTCGGGATGTTGGGGAGAGTACCATTCTCGTTCTTTTGGATTTTTCGAGAGCTTTTGATTGTATAAACGTGTCCTTACTTCTATCGAAGATGTCATATTACGGGTTTGATGTTTCTGCGGTGAAGTGGTTTGATAGTTATCTCTCCGGCCGCGTGCAGACGGTGGCGTTGCGTAGGATGGATGGTGGCACTTTGCGGTCCGCTCTTTGCCCTGTGGAAAGAGGTGTGCCGCAAGGTTCAATACTGGGTCCCCTGCTTTTTATATTGTATAGTGCTGACATCACTCACAATATAAGAGGCAGTAGATACCATCTTTACGCTGACGACCTCCAGTTATACCTCTCTAGCGCGCCCACGGACATATCTGTTGCGGTCGATACACTCAACGCAGACCTAGAACGTATTTCTACTTGGTCGGAAAAGAACTGCCTAGTCCTTAATCCGAATAAGTCGAAATATGTTGTTTTTGGGTCAGAGCATCAAATCCGTAGTACCATCAGTAACCTCGAGACTTTGACTACCGGTAAGGTTGCTATCATGGGCGAACCAATAGAGAGGGTGGTAGAAGCAACTAACCTTGGCCTCCTTATGGACGGCAAGCTGCGCTTTGAGAACCACGTACTAAAAGTTGTGAGTAACTGCTTCTACCGCCTTAAAGTTCTTTACAATTTTCGCGATTACTTAAGTGTTGATTTGCGTGTTAACCTTTGTGAATCGCTGATATTGTCAAGATTAAACTATTGTGATGTTGTCTATGCTGGCTGCATTACTGGTCGTACAAAAAAGCTCATACAGCGAGTGCAAAACGCATGCATTCGTTTCTGTTTCCGAGTCCCACCCCGCTCCCATATCACTCCCTACTTGAACGCCGCTGGTCTGCTGAACATGCCTGCACGCAGACGGCTTCACCTCGCCACTCTTCTCTTTGGCATGGTGCGATCTGGGGTCCCAGCATATTTGCTGAGTAGACTTGTATGGCCCAAGAGTGCGCGTAGGTGTAAGGCGATGATTCTGGTGCCAAAGCATCGGACCGCGGCGTTTCGAAGTAGCTTCAGGTTCGCGGCGTCCAAGTGTTGGAATGATCTCCCCCCACCTATCCAAGGAGCGTCTAGCAGGTATACTTTTAGGCGCCAGCTTAAGGGCTACTTGTTGACGCTCCAAAAATCCCAACCCTAACAAATCCAGCACTTTATTTAATTTTTAACCATTTTTTTTTTTTTTTGTAAACATCCCAACCGTTTCGCGTTTTTCACATTGTTTTTCATCCCATTGTGCTTGTGTCACATATTTAACAGATTTAGTATATAAATTATTTATTTATTATGTGTATACGTTTGTATCGGCAGTATGTTGTGTTGCGTTCCGTGGGTCACGTACGGTGCTGTCTGAAAATCAGTGCTGTAGGTGTCTTTCTGACACCTTGGCATAATGCTGAGACAGCGACCGATTCACTGCCGCGAAGACACACACATTATGTGTCAATTGTATTGTATCTGTACTCCCTTTGTCTCTGTGTGTCTTTTGTGTAGTGAATAAATTTTTTCTTTCTTTCTTTCTTTCTTTCATATGAATTTAATTCATTAGCATTCGGTTTAAGCTCCAGCCCACATACGGGCTCACTAAATTAATGAAACCAGTAATGGAATATTTAAGATCACAAGGTTTGCTATCAGTCATATACTTGGATGACATTTTTCTGATTGGCACTTCATACTCTGAATGTAAAAATAATGTTAACATAACCAAAGGCACATTAGAAAGGCTTGGTTTCTTACTAAACTTCGATAAAAGTTGTTTGACCCCAAAAAAGGAATGCAAATTCCTGGGTTTTGTCTTTGACTCCCAAAACATGATTATGAAACTTCCCGACACTAAAAGAATAAAGATTAAAGAAAAGTTACAGTCAGTATTAAATATCCGTAGGTGGAACTACACACTACGAGATTTTGCAAGATTTCTGGGTCTTTTAGTGTCGGCATGTCCAGCAATTCAATATTCGTGGCTTTACACCAAAGAATTTGAGCGTTTCAAGTATTCATGTTTATTAAATAATCCTAGTTACGAGCAAAGTGTACAAATACCCACAACACTAAAAAAGGGCGTGTTATGGTGGCTCAATAACATAGATCAGGGTTATAGCCGATCAAGATGGATCAGCCTTCACTCTAGTTTTGTAAATTTCAACTGGTGACACAATCGCAATTTTTAAATTTTTAATTTCTTGTGTTTTAGCTCAATGTACCTGTTATTTTTACGTAATTAACTTATATTAACTTTCCATATTTCTTTAAATTTAATGTGTTTGACATTCCTACTTAAATAAATAATATTGACATTTCCATATTCCATTTTCTGTGATAAAATTAATTATATTTTTAATAAATTCTTGGACATAATGTATTGTAGCTAATTATAATCTTTTTATTTAATTCGCGTTAGGTTATTCAATTGGTGATTTTATATTTTAAATAAACTTTTCTGAATTCTTTATGCTCATCCGGTTATAATTAATAATAAGTAGGTTATAGTTATAATTATGCCTCGTATGCTGTGGTTGTGATATCTGACTGTTATTAACAATAGGTTTGTAAGTGATGTACCTACTAACACTTTTATGGGCCCTGCCTGAAATAAATGATTTACTATTATATATTATACTCCTCTATGCCTAGAAGAATATAAATTAGAAATTTTTTCAGATGCATCTACGACTGGCTGGGGTGCCTATTGTAATCATAATAAAACCTATGGCCATTGAAGAGACAATGAAATTAATTTACACATTAACGAGCTTGAAATCAAGGCTGCTTTCTTTGCACTTAAAAGTTTTGCAAGGAACCTAAATGACTGTCGAATTCTTTTACGCATAGATAACGTAACTGCAATTTCCTGCGTTAATAGAATGGACAGCATACAGTTAAGACATTTAAATAAGATTGTCAGAGAAATTTGGGAATGGTGTGAATGTCGTAAAATATATATTTTTGCATCATACATTAAGTCGAAAGAGAATTTTGAAGCAGATTCACTGTCACGTAAAAAGTTTAAGGATATTGAATGGGAACTAAATGATTATGCATTCAACGAAATAACATCTAATTACGGGTACCCGGAGGTTCATTTGTTTGCTAGTCGTCACAACGCTAAATGTCCTATTTATGTAACGTGGAAAAATGATCCCGATGCCTGGGCTATAGATGCATTTATGATCCCTTGGAAAAACAAATATTTTTACGCGTTTCCACCATTTGCGTTACTTGCTAAAACAATGCAAAAAATAATAACTGATAAAGCTGAGGGCATAGTAGTTGTACCATATTGGCCGATGCAACCATGGTTTCCGTTATTTAAAAAACTAACTGTTTCTGAATGTATTACTTTCGAACCAAATGCTAAATTATTAATATCTCCTTTCAGGACGAGTCACAACCCATACAAAACCCTCAAATTGGTTGCCGCGAAGCTTTCAGGCAAGCATTACTGAAGAAGTCCCTATCGATTAGATACATAGAAATAATGTTAGCCTCGCTATCAGATTCTACATATAAACAATACGACGGATGTATTAAAAAGTGGGTATCCTATTGTAATAATAAAAGTTTTGATTATACAAATCCATCTGTTCTTCAAATTGTTGATTTCTTAACCGAGGTGTTTGATAACGGGGCACAGTATGGTACAATTAACAGCTAAAAATCTGCATTGTCGTTAATATTGGGTGAAATAGTTAATCATGAAATAATAAAACGTTTAATGAAAGGTGTTTTTAAGCTCAGACCTTCAAAACCCAGGTATAACGTAACATGGGACCCTAATATTGTCTTAAATTATTTGTCACACAAATGGCCTAATGAAGCTCTAAGTTTAGAAATCCTAGGTAGGAAGTCTTTAACTTTATTAGCCTTAGTAACAGCACATCGTGTGCAAACCCTGTCATTAATAAAACTAAGTAATATCAAGGTTAACGCTCCTGTCGATATAACTATACACATCCCAGATTCTATAAAAACAACAAAGCCTAACTCCTACCAGCCTATTTTACGTTTACCGTATTTTGACACACGTCCAGAGATTTGTCCAGCAAGGTGTCTTGAAGCGTATATCAATAAAACAGCAACACTCCGTAAAGAACACGATTATTAGTCATAGACGGCCACATAATAAGTTATCACCACAAACACTGTCACTGGATAAAAAACACTATTTGCTTCTCTGGAATAGACACCTCCATATTTAGTGCTCATAGCACAAGGCACGCTGCTACTACTTCGGCCAATAAACTTGGAGTATCCTTAGATTTAATTAGGAAAACTGCAGGCTGGACTAATTCCTCCTCGGTATTCGCAAAATATTACAACAAAGAGATTATTGTTGATCCCAATCAATTTGCGATGTCTGTTCTATTGTCGAATAACCTGTAATAATAATTAAGAATAAGAATAAATATGTCATTCACTATAATAACATAAGTACTTGTGATAATGTTAATGGTTTCAATAAATGGAATAAAAAATACATACCTTACTGATTATTATTTTTTAACCCTTTTGTTTCATATTTATTTACTTGGCTCTGAACATCCTACAATATGTAAACACTATTAAATCGCAAAGAATGAAGCTGTGAAATATAATTAAAAATCAAACGAACTTACCAAGTGAAGTTCGATGATAATTATGTGAACAGCTTCATTCGACGCGATTTACGCATACCCTCCCAAATATAAAAAATCCCTACCCTATAAATATGAAACAAATTGCTTTAAACAAAATGAGGAATGGCGGACTACACCACGGCCATGTTGGATTGGTGGTGGGGGAAACGAGTGTTGCCTGGTCAAAAGGAAATCACTCGCAGATAAAAAAAAAAAAAGGTCTTAACAAACCGTGCAAGGCTAGTGGTTGGTAATACTACTACAATATGTAAACACTATTAAATCGCAAAGAATGAAGCTGTTCACATAATTATCATCGAACTTCACTTGGTAAGTTCGTTTGATTTTTATTTATTTTTATTAGACCAAGATCCATAGAATTTAAATTTAAATTACATATGATTAGAGCACCGTAAAATGCATTTGGGAAATATACTCCTTCTATCCAATTAAGGGTTAACTAGCACTCCTTTATACTCGTAAAATAGCGAGAACAAACGTGTCAGTAACCTCTTCTTTATGGTAATACTACTGTGGAGGGATGTGGGTACTAAAAGCAGTGACACGGTTGACTGCCCCAAATAATTACGAACATGACAACGATTATGTATAGAATTACATGTCACCATTGTCACCGAGCGCACGGAGCACTCGAGTGTCGTCTCCCCTCCCCGCCCGCCCCTTACCCCCGCGTCGTCGTACATCTGCCGGGTTTTGTTTACCACTTGTTAATTATCGAGCGCGATCTTATCACGGAGGCAGCAAGGGTTGTATCCGCTCGGCTAATCGTCGAGTGAAGCGGTTAGAGTTAGGCTAGCTAATTCGCATGTTTCACAGCATCGGGGCACACACCGATCGAACTAAGCGTTTAGAAAGGCAGCCGGGGATTAATATTGCTAACTAAGTACACGATGCACAAGTACAGAATTGTACCAGTGCTAATGTTAATAGCCCAGAGCTGGCTGTAAAGTATGGGCACTTTCTTATCTTCGTAAACAAGTCCCGGATTCATCACCTCACAGGTCACCTCACCTGTCACCTCACCTGTCACCTCACCTGTCACCTCACCTGTCACCTCACCTGTCACCTCGCGCCTGAAGCCTAATCCGACAGACAAGATAATCTTACCCCGATACGTCACATATCTTTAATTTGAGAAAATATTGGCTCTGTACTTATGTTTCACACATACGATTAGCAAAGTTCAATTGTTACTTTAATTTATAAATTCTTGTTGATTATAAGCCGCTTAAACTACTCAAATTAGAATAGTTTTAATACATACTTTCCGTCGATGTGTATATCGATGAGTAGAACACCACTAGGGGTGAGATGATTTGACAGTTGTACCTTATTCACTAAGCTACGAGTAGTTTGACAGTCAAATGACACGACGGCGCTGTACCGTCGCCGTCGGTGCTACAGGCTGAACCATTGCAAAGCTCGCTTACGGATTCAAGATTGGCGGGCCGGGCCTATGGTGTTTCTAAAGCAGTTGTTGCACTACACGGAACACTACAGTCAAGGTTCCTTCATCTTACACAAGGTCCTTAATTCTTGCACAACCGTCCTGTTGTAAAGAATTAAGTACCTAATACGTAGCACCAGCAATTTCAACACTATTTAAATTACTGGTGGTTAAAGTTGCCCCCTAATATAAATGCTTTTATTTTTTTTGACCGCCATAACTAAACCATGAGATCTCTGATTTTGAATATTTTTGTAGAAAAGTACCTACCTAATTCAAGAATTAAATAATATGCAAAAGCTACGAAAACGGATACATTATGTATAGAACTCCATTACAGACTGTCCACTCACTTGATTACGGATTTTAAAAAAGGTAGCCCAAGTTGCTTCCAATTTTTCTTTATCAAAGAAGTCCATACTTCGCTTGGCAACCACAGTTGCCACCATCAGTATAGGGGTGCGCAAAATTGGTAACTGTGGTTGCCACAAGCAAGTGAGTGGATAGGAAAGTTTCTAGCCGAATGTATGTAGACTGATTTCAGGAATAGGCTGGTCGGGTTGGGCCACGTGCGCCGCTCGTCCGTCCTCGTCGGCCCCGTGTTACCCGGCGCCGGCAGGTGCGAGTGCGGGTGAGGGTGTGCGGGGCGGGGGGCACAATTGAATCCTGCGATTGTATGTAAATGCACGTTGGAGCGCCCGCTAGTGCCGCCCACCGGGCTAGGGCTACTCAGCCGAGTTTCAATTTAATATACTTAGATATTTTTTTAGAAACTCAATAAAAGTAAGTACCTATAATATATTGGAATCTAGTCTGTTACCCTTTCACGCTCAAACGATTGTGATGCCATTTGGCAATGATATTATATAAAAAAGAAGTAGATACTTTGTGTATACAAAACTACCGTGTTTAAAAATGGCCACTTCGTCAGACAGCTGATACGTTTTTTTAACGTTCAAAGGTCTTAGCACATTATAACAACTCAACGGCGACTCGATTCGACGTGTGGTCTACGCGTGTTCACTAACGGCAGCACAGCCTTCAACAGAGCTTGGATAAGTTACGTTAAGAGGGTGACAAGACCTAATTTTGTAGAAAGAGATGTTATTTAAGCAGTTTTTTTAAGAAAAAGTATTTGTTCTAGCAGATAAAAAAAAAATGTTAATATTCACCATATTTCAAAGACCGTGGACGAGGCTCGATATATAATTGGACGAAATCGGCTCGATAGAAAATAATTGGAAAGATTTTTTTTAACGTATGGGTCTGCAATTAAAAACATGAAGTCAACATATTCATACCTAAACCGCTAACGAGTCATATTTCACAAATAATCCACATTTTTTTTTTTTCAATGTTAATTTATCTGGGGTCCCTTTGTTTCCCATAAACTTATTGTTCCGAATTTCGATAGTCAGAAAATGTAAAACAACAATTGAATTTACCTAATAGACTTTAAGAGTCCGCAGTATTTACACAAGTGTTTATAGACATATATAATGAGTGTTATGATGTTAAAACTGTTAAATGTAATATATTAGTAGAAATAATAAACATTGGATTAATTATAACTTAAAGAAAATGATAATTGAGAGGGATAAACTCTTCGAAATTTGGTGTTTGAGCCAAAGAGCATGCTTAAACGACTGAAATATACCAGGTATAGGAATAAATGGTGCCAAAGCCATAAATAAAAGTACAAATTTGTATGTCAAAAATGTATAATAGAGTGTAATAAAAATATAAAGAAATTATGGGAAAGGATACATATATTAATGGGGAAAGAGACTAAAAGCTTGGATGACATCATACACTCAAATATGCAATGCATGGGTGATGATTGTTATAAATCTAATAAGTTTGCCACTACTTTTTCAGACGAAATCAAAGAAATAAAACATGAATGTAATGATAACTGGCTTGATAGGGATAACTATGTCAAAAAATAGATATGTGTATGAGATGGCAACCCGTCAAGAGTCGCCAAATAAGAAAGATAATCAACAAAATGAATGTAAATAAATCTCCGGGTAGCGATCTAGTGCGCATGTCTGATATAAAATGTGTTGTAAATAAAATAAGCCCTGTATTTGCCAAGTTGGTCAACTTGTCAGTTAAACATCATACATTTCCTAACCAACTAAAAGAAGCTATAATTCGTCCTATTTACAAAAAAGGCAACCGTAAATTTTTCTCTAACTATAGACCCATAGCGATATTATCTAGCATTGACAAAGATATGGAAAAATGTATAATTGACCAACTTAGTACCTGTTTTATTAAACACGATGTCTTAAATCCTCGCCAACATGGTTTTCAAAAGGGAAAAAGTACTGCAACTTTATTGTCGAAGTTTACAGACGAAATTAATAGCTACCTTAATGATAAAAAAATAGTGTTGGCTGTATTTTTCGACTTCAAAAAGGCGTTTCATACCCTAGAATCGAGTACCTTATTGAAGGCTATGGACGAGTGTGGAGTGGGCGTCGTCGTGGGTAGCTGTTGAACGAATGGTTCCGCGATTATCTCAATTCACGCTCGTTCAAAGTTAGAGTGGGGAGCACCTATAGTCGTGAGTGTATAGTGGAGTGTGGGGTGCCGCAGGGCTCGGGCTGTGGACCTATCTGCTACCTGATGCACGTCAACAGCTTGTGTGGTGTGCTGCAGCACTGCACAGCACACATGTTCGCGGATGACCTCTGCGCAATGTGCGCGGGCACGGACCTAGAGGAAATTATCCGCCTGGTACAGCAAGACATTGACGCGGTTGTTAAGTGGTCTCATGACAATGGGATAATTCTAAACGCTGACAAAACAAAGTTTTTGTTAATTCACTCCCAGTATCTACCATTCAAGAATATCCATCCGCACTTGTATGCTCATACCTATCCTTGCTTCCATCAAAATAAATCTAACTGCACCTGTGAACCTATAGAAAAAGTCAAATGTATCACTTATCTAGGAATGAAAGTAGATTAGATAGACTCCATACTGAGTTATGCTCTCGACAGCTTTGGACTCACAACAAAGTCCAATATCGATAAATTAGAAGCCATGCAAATTCGCTTTTTAAAATTACTTGTTAACGATAAAATTAAGCTCAAATGTAAAGGTAACATCAACAACTCTTTAAAATCTGTAGAATATTACCGGTAAGTATGAAACATAAGTATCTACTTGCTACTAATAACCACGGCTGCCTGGAACATAACTCTGAGTATTCTTCATTAAAACCGATTGATCATAACTATAATACCAAGACTATGGCGACTGGTAAACTATTCGTTCCTAGGATAAATAATTACTATGGGGACAGAAGTCACAAAAAGCGTATCCCATACCTACTGAATAGTTTGCCTGAAACCATTCGACTTGAAAAAAATAAGAGCAAATTCAAAATACTATCAAAAACGCATTACCTAGATGTACTTATGTAACACCTAGAAAGTTTAGTATATGTATAACCGATTTATGGACAGTATACTAAACTGTTATTAATATTAATGTATGTTTAACCTAGAGACTGCCGTTCCCACAGTCAAACTGTTACTACAGTTTTGTGGGGCTATGTTTTAATTTTTAGTATTAATAAAATGTACTTATTAAATAAATAATTTTAAAAAATGACATGAGGTATATCTGTGTCTGTAATTAGTTCATGTAGCTTCAGATACCACAGTAAAAATACAGCGATTTTAAGATTTTCATTCAAAACTTTTTTTTGCTGTATTTCGTTTGTTTTATACACTGGGATGGAACCATATAAACTAATTACATACATAGATATTCCTCATGTCAATGTATATGCAAAGTTTCGCCACAATCCAACACGTAGTTTTAAAATGAGAGCGAAACTACGTTTGTATGGGAAGGTGAAATTAGGCCGAGCTTACTGCGGACTCTTAAAAAGAGAGACGCACATCACTTACGTATATACGTACGTACATATACATATACATATACACTCGTTAGAACTGGTCCCGTTGTAGTGAACTGTTGCGCCGGGAGCCATCGCCAGTGCGTCGCGTTGGGAGCTCGGGGCGGAGCCACTTCCGGCCGCCACGCACTAGCTCCCGACTTCCGGGCCAAACGGGATACTAGTTGATGAGGTGGTCTATCTCGGTCCACGCATTGGTTTCACATCAACATCTGGGGGCACGGCAGTGCCCCCGCCAAGTCGAGCGCGAAGCAAACACTGCCGTACCATCCTTTACTGGAACCATTTCGCCGCATTTTCAGGCCCCTATTTGAGAACCTCTGGATAAGACCTAAACGCAGAAATTTTCGTCATCCAGTAAGCTATACTCACATACTTAAAATCCAAAATTTCAAGTCTGTAGGTCATTTAGTTCCGAAGTTAAGCGAAAGCAAAGTTTCGCATTTATGACACTCACTCACTCACTCACTCACTCATGATCATCAAAATAGAACTAGTACTTCCCATAAACTCAGAGAGCTGAAATTTGGTACAGAGTTAGGGTTTAATGGCCACATAAAGGGAAAACTATAAAAAACTAGGATAATCGAAGATCTGGAGTACCTGGTGACCCTGGTTAGAAAACACAAGAGCCCAACCAAACTATTAGAGATATATCTATACCGCCTTTACAAAAAATATTCAACTTGGTGGGCCGCTTCATTTGATGTCAAAAATCGAAGGTCTGAAGTATTTGATGAAGAACCCTCAGCTGTATTAGAGATAGTAATGCCCCCTTCTACTATTGGTACATAAAAAAATCGATTGTCATTGCAAAAAGCCAGCGTAGTGGGACACATCTTCTAATGTAAATTTAATCTGGGGGCACGGCAGGGCCCCCGCCAAGTCGAGCAAAACAGCGGCACGGCCGTACCATCCTTTTCTCGAACCAGTTCAGGCCATTTTCGAACCCCCTATAACTTCGTTGTGGATAAAACTAGAAGCCTGCATTTTCATTAACCAAGCACGCATTGTATAAACACGATATATTTCAAATTTCATTCAATTTGAACCAGCTGTTTAAGATTTATAACTAGTCAATGTTTCTTAATTTTGTCACTCACTGACTGACTCACCGATCATCAAAAGTCTAAGGCACTTCTAGCAGACATAGAAGCTCCCAATTTAGTTACTCAAAATTACTTAGGTACACTAAGATCAATTTAAGAACTTAGTTATTAAGGTTAATTAAAAACTCAAAATAATTACAGAAATATATACTTAGGTATACTTACAATAGTTTAAGAAATTAGTTATTAAACTAAATAAAAAAGGTTTACTATTTTTTGCTTTTCAGTTTTTTTTCGGCGGTTTAATTTTTTTGTTAAAAAGTTTTTATTTTTCCATTTTCTGTGGCTCACTTTAGGTAATTACTAACTTAATTACTAGTTACATGCAAATAAGGTATTACACAATCCTCACGATGAACGAACTTTAGCAGAAATGCAGAGACAGAGGTCTACACACAAGAGACTGACAGGTCTAAAGCTCATTCATCGTGAGGTTTTTCACACAACACAACACAACACACACACACACACTCAATCATCCCCTGTTTTCCTACCCTTAGGGTTGAAATTTTTATGTGGGACCAACTTCGAGGTATACCCTTTGTAATAAAGCCATATACCTTGTCATTTCTCAGTGTCGGGTGTGCTTTATGTATTTACATATACCTTGTCATTTCTCAGTGTCGGGTGCAGACCGTGATTGCGTGCATCTCTTAGAGTGGACCTAAGTACTTGCCTTTTTTTAAGTGCTGTCCCATCCAAAAAATCCGAAAGTCCAAGACCTGTGTTCCTAAAGTTATGTGTATTATTTAAAATATAGTTTTTCATGCGCTTACTAATTAGTAATAATTAGTTCTATTTGGACGGGTCTCCGGTGACTATACATATACCTTGTCATTTCTCAGTGCCATTTGGCTTCGAATACACCCTGCAAACACCGACACCCGACAACGCGACACAGAGACAGCGTACCACACCGGATCGAAATCTACCACCGACCCCCGAGAATGGGACACAGAGACAGCGTACCACACCTGATCGAAATGCTAGCCCCGAATCTAGATCAAGTTTCAACGCTACTAAGGCTCTTGAGCCTTGCCAACCATGGGAAAAGTAACTTTCGAGAAATCCGAGATCATTAGCATTATGTTTCAAAACATGCAAAGCTTAGCAAACAAACAGGAATGCTTTGAGGCATTTTTGGAAGAACAAGATAACAGCGAGGCACAATATGTCGCATTTTGTATCTCTGAGACATGGCTCTCTCAGGCCAAAGCAAATCTTATTCGCTTTAAAAACCACCACCTAGCGGCATCATTCTTTCGTGAAAAATACAACGGTGGCGGCGTTTCCATAATACTGCGTGATAACGTTGACTACATTGAGCATAAGGAGATTATGGACATGTCCGTCGAGTACGTTTTAGAAGCTTGTGCTGTAGAACATTTAAAATTTGATATTATATTGGTTGTATTGTATTGGAACGGCAGAGAGACAGACACCTTTTATAATCAGCTAAGATCCATTTTAGAATACCTACAAAATAAATTTAAAAACAAAAAAAATATCATCGGCGGTGATTTAAATATTAATGTTTTAATAAAATCGCAACAATCTGCAAATTTACTAGATTTAATGTTGGAGTATAACTTCAAACAACACGTTTGGGAGCCTACGAGGGTAAATAAAAATAGCGCTACTTGCCTTGACTTAATTCTCACTAACTACGCTACAAACTTCACAACGTCGGTAATCGAATTAGGATTTTCAGATCACAAATGCACAACAATCGATATAGACCATTCCTGTATAAACCAACAATATCAAAAAACAATATTTTGGTACCGGAAAAAGCGGTTGTATAACTCAAAAAACATACAAACATTCAAACAAGAACTCCAGAAAATTAACTGGGACGATTACATCTCTCCACACAAAACAGTGAATGAAAACTATAATTCAATAAACAGGGTACTGCTTGACACTGGATAAAACTATCCCAAAAAGAAGGATAAAAATAAAATCAGTCAATACAAATCATTGGCTTACTCGGGGTATACGAATATCATGTAAGCATAAGCGAATGCTTCGGATTCATGTTATGTCTTTCAAAAACAAAATCTTGACTCAACACTACAAATCGTATGAAAAAACTCTAAAAAATACAATTACGAAGGCAAAAAAACTACAATTCGTTAAGAAAATGAACAAGGCACCAAATAAAATAAAATGCATGTGGCAAATAATTAAACAAAACAGAAATATATAAAACAACGGCCGCCAACAAAACATACAAATACTTATCCACGATAAATTAACGTCTGATCCCCGGCTAGTCGCTAACGCATTCAATGACTTGTTTGTCACCGCTGGGAGGTCACCCGCACGGTCGACCGCGGGCCCAGCGCCGCTCGGCCGTGCCGTGCTGCAGCCGTCCGAGAACACAATGTTTTTGCGACCTGTAGAAGCGCGCGAAGTACACCGTCTGATAATGAGCTTAAAAAACAAAACTAGTTGTGGTATTGACGAGCTGCCGTCCACTCTAATAAAAGCTTGTGCGGATATACTAACTCCACTGCTTACTTTTATTATCAACCAGTCTTTTTCTGAGGGCATATTCCCCGATCTATTAAAACAGGCTGTGATCAAACCCATACATAAAAAGAATACGCAAACTGACCCTAATAACTATCGCCCGATTGCACTTTTGCCCGTGATATCTTAAGTGTTTGAGAAGGCAATGTGCAAACGACTTTACTCCTTTTGCGAAAAATATAATATCTTTAACGACTCACAAAATGGTTTCCGCAAAAAACGGTCAACTACTTTAGCGGCCTACAAATATGTCAATAACATTCTGGATATCTTAGATAAAAAAGAATATGCGATCGGAGTCTTGTTCGACATGACGAGAGCATATGAAAAAGTAACGTTTAGTATATTACTCAATAAATTGTACGGCATTGGTGTACGTGGCATTACTCAGAAGTGGTTTCAATCGTACTTAAGCAAGAGAAAGCAATATGTTGATATCGAATATACAGACGAGCAATCGAGGGAAATTAGTACCATTAGGTCTGATGTCCAGCCCGTATCAAACTCCATTCCACAAGGAAGTGTGGTCGGCTGTCTGCTGTTCATTATTTACATTAATGACCTTCCACAATCACTCAATGAAGAGTGTGTAATGTTCGCGGACGACTTCTCCTTGTTGGTATCATGTAACCGCATCACCAACATAAATGAAAAGTTATCGGAAATCATTACAAGCAGCGCTAACTGGACGAGCGATCACAATTTAGAAATTAACTATTCCAAAACCAAAATTATGCAATTTAGACCTTACCAAAAACAAAAGCTAGATATAAATTTCACATTCCAGGATAACAAAATAGAATGCGTGTCTGACTTCCCACTTCTCGGCATAACTATTGACTCACATTTGAACTGGAAAAACCATGTACAAAAAATTAAAACTAAACTTAGCCAATTTATTTACGCCTTGAGAGCTAAAAAAACACAGACATGCAAACAGCCTGACAGCATATTATGCTTTTGCACATTCATGGCTTTGCTACGCTATAGTCTTATGGGGTAACAGCACAAACGCACACGACTTGCTGATTTTACAGAAAAAATGCATTCGTATATTATCGCATATTAGACAAACGGATAGTTGTAAGCCACATTTCAAAGACCTTAAAATCCTCACAGTACCCTGCATATACCTATTTGAAACCTGTAAATTTGTGAACTTACCCGGACTTCTACTCTAAACTTGGAGATATGCCCCGTCGTTTTGATCCCGGTTCAAAAACAATCTGTTCCAAACAACATCGCAACTAGCTATACATAAAAAGGGCCCCTACTCTATGTCAATAAGAATCTTCAATAAATTACCCAACGAAGTAAAAAACGAGCCTAATAGTAATAGATTTCTCACAAGTTTAAAAGCATTCCTTGTAAATGAAGCGTTTTACTCAGTTAGTGAATACTTAGCCTACAAATGTAATATTTAATTTAATTTTTCAATCTTCGTATGTTAAACAACCACGTAGGTATAAACCCATAGTTGAACCAATCGACTTCTCTACTGTTGTGTGTTGCTAAAATATAAGTTATGCTATTAATATTGAATTTTGCGGATATATAATTTATAATCTTAAATAATTTACATTGCTTCGTTGTATTTTTATTTTTCATGACATTCTGGAATTTAACTTAATTTCATTTTAATCCATTTGATTTAATTTATAATTGTTATTTTTCGATTGTTTTTATTTTTTATTTATTTTAATTCGGATTATGGATTTTTTATTATTACTATAAATGATTACAAAATGTTATAATTGATAAAAATGAAAATGCATGAAAATACTATTTTAAATTGTTAATTGAACTTAATTTTTTATTTTATATTATTTTCTTATCTATATTTCTTATATTATGTTGCAGTGCCCTCGCAGGGTTGTGTTGAAACATTACTTTAAGATCTTTTATACACACAAAGCAATGAATAAATGATTATGATTATGATTATGATTATGTTCTGGAGTAGGTAAATCGACGCGTATGATGCCTTCAAATTCACCGCTACCTAAACGAAAAATCTATCATTAATACAAGTTGTTGTATACTCCAACCGCATCACCATAAGCGAGCCAGTGTATTTATTTCTAAACTTGGATTAAGCGTAGGTACCTTTGACGAAACTCGAGGTCAGAGTATAGTAGCTGGAGCAAAGAGCTCACGATGTTTTGTGAAGAGGGAGGCAGCGCGGGCACTTTCGGTTACGAGAGAATAAACTAAAAGTGCTTTAAAAGCCGAGAATAAAACAAAGCAAAGCTAACAATGGCCGCGCGCGGCGAGACGACTCTGACACGACGCCGATGCGCGTAATGATCGTATTTAAGATTTAGAGAACTAAGAGAGAACTTTTAAACACGTTCTGTTTCACTTAGATTTGACTCTAGCACTGTGCACACAGCAAACCCTCATTCTTCTTCTTCTCATTCAAATCAACAATAGGTCGGCAGCGCGCTTGTGATTCTTGTGGTCGCAGGCGTCCATGGGGCACGGTGCCTGCATACCGCCAGCACCGCCACCGTCACCGCCAGGTAGACTTTATGCTAGTTTGACACTACATTACTATACCTACTCGTTAAATCATGGACGAAAAATGGATTGATAATAAGAAAACTATTTAGCTAACTCCATCAAAGCTTCTTAGCTTGGATGACGGTCATCCTATTCAAAAATTACGTAAATCCCCTGGTACTTAACTTAAGTTTCTAGCGTTTTTGTAATATCGGTGTGGAAGCATGAGTGTCCTCTCGGATTCAGCCTCGAAGTCGAGCCCCGCCATCTTTTATTCAGCGCGCCACCGACACTTCATCGAACCTATCCTGCCTACTACCGCCGCGCCGCAGCCGCCGCCCACGACGACATCACTAAAAGTTGAAACCAAGCAATAGGGGTGTAGACTCGAAAATTAGTATTACTCCAAAAGAAAGAAGGCAAAAAATATGCCTAGTGACCAAAATCCCATTCGGATATCTCAAAGAATTACTAAGCTACAACCGTTTTAATATTGCTTGTAAGAGAGAGAAAACGCAAGCAGTGTGTGACGTCACGTTACGGGATGCTGCCGGGGGCCGCGTTGACGGCGGCGCCGACCACCACGATGCGGCGCGGCACGTTGCCGTCTTCTGTGACGTCACATTCTTCCAGCGTCATCGTTTCATTATGAAGTTGCGTTTTGCGAAAAAGGGACAGAACATACCCCTTCTTAATACTTTGGACACTTATAACTTTGTCATTATTTAACCTTTTGCGTTGATTTTTTCTCTATTTGACTACATTTTTTATCCTTGTTCGAGAAAATATGACATTATTGATTATTTTATTTAGTGTCCACGCCCCTATTGAAATGTGGCAAATGATCGTTCGAATTCTGGCTTCAAAACTATGGTAAGCTATCCAGCTTAGAAGGTCTGTCACACACATCCGTGTGTGACAGACCTTCTTTGTTATTATTTGAATTCAAACAACCCAATAATGATTTTTGTAAATTTAAATTAAAGGAAAAATTTTAAATTTATTTCATACATTCATGGCCCGTCGCTACTAACCAACTGAGCTGTCGGAACAATCTATCTCGGCCACTAAATCTTTCAATCAGTTCCTTCTTACAACGCCTTAGGAAGGCGTGTAGCGACATCTACCAGAAGACTTGGGCTTCTTTACGGCACCAACGTCTCAAATACTATCGAGTAATCGTAATTTTCTCCTTTAATTTATAGTCATAATTTCGTTAGCAGCGTTTTTCTTAATACAAAATTAATGTTTTTGCAGTTAGTATTATGATATTCAATTAGATACCTACTTAATGTTGATTTATAATTACTTGCAAGTTCTTTGCAGTAGGCGTAAGATGGACTAGCAAGCAAGGGCAGCAAACCACAGGATTGCTTCGTACTCCGCGGTGTTGCGACCCGGGCCGCGCAATGCGCTGCTACGAGCTAGTTTTGTAGCTACAGCGCAAAGCGTAGCGTGCTACGACGCCTACGGCCGCCAGCAGCCCATGGCGCTACGTTTGTGCGCACACGCGGCACGGACACTGATCCTGCGATTCCTGCGACAGGCGCACATCGAGCGAGCGCGTGCGGCTCATTCAATTTGTTATCAATTAATTACGTTTTCACGCCACTGCTCGAAATGTGGCAAAAGAAGATCAGAATTCAGGCTTCAAAGCTGGGGTTAGTTGGACATCGCACGAACAGGCGAACTATAAGTTCAAACTGTCCAACAATGTTATTGTTGGACAGTTTGAACAGCTATTCGCTCAAGCTCCCCCGCCGCCGCCCCCGGTGCCCCCGACACGCGAGCGGCCGCGCTAAAGTGTTTCATATTAATTATAATCTTTAATTAGGTACTTAATTTTGATTTATAATTATAATTATTTGCAATACCCTCGCAGTAGGCGTGAAAAGCACTATGTAATGTCTCGGCCAAGAGTGCAATAAATGGACTCATCTCCTTCGAGGTCCTCACCTAGCGGCTCGGACCTCGAACCCACTCGTCCATCTATTGCCTACTTTCTAGCCTTTACAACAATGTACTATTATTGAAGGTTACCCGGCGTTACCCGCATCGTACATAAACATCACACATTCACCGTCGAGCATTACCAAAATGTGGTTTGTTATTCTGTTTGTATTGGACACGATTGTTTGGATACTATATGGAACAAAATGGTGGGTAGGAGAATAAAACACACTTATCTTAATAAAAATATAATCGTTTTCTTTTCATCAGCACAAATCACAAATTTATTCGATTATTCGCATCTGATCACTCAGGCTGCGACACTGCCGCTGTCACCGTGCAGCCATGGCTCGCTGCATAGCATCATAATCATGGAATTGAGACGTACTTATATCAGCTGGTCCTCGTCATACGCATGGCTACTTCTGCTGCTAATTGTATGAATATTTTTGTCCCTTTGGTACACTATGTTTTTCATTTACAAGACATTTATTCACAAGTAGATCAGGTAGGTACTTTAACGCAAAGGTTACTCTGTGCGCGAATACTATCGGCGCCTTATGCATTCAAATGGTTAAAGAGATATAATGCTGGTTTAATATAGGAACACGGACAAGTCGCGGCGCGGGCGCGGGCGCGTCTCGCTCTCATCCTGTACGATTTATAACCGACAGAGTTTACTTCACGTGACTCGTGGTAAGTTCCAAAAGTGGAAAAACTCATTGTGTGAGGCCCCTGACGCCACTTTTGGATGTGAACTACATGCGAAATGGGATATTATATTGCAATTCAGCTTCCACTTCAAATCCTTACTTACTTCGCTCCGCCGTACAAATATCGAATGGTGTGTGTAGCGCAGATCATTCAGGGAACACGGAAACACTGTAGTTAGGCATGACGGAGATATAGCAGCGGTTATATTGAAAAGTTAAAAAAGTTTTAAATTACATTTTTTTTTTATAAAATGTTCATGTTCTAATTTTCTAAATTATGCTATAGCTCTTAAATCGAGAGAACATTTATTGGTACAAAACTGCAGCCAACCGTTCGACACAAACACCTAAAATCACTTCACTGGACTTCACCAAAAGCGCTATCACATGTCCAAGCAAACTTCGACCTCATGTTTCGCGCCGACACGTAATTATATTCTGTAAATACGCCACCACCACGCTACCTATCGCGTTAACGCGCGCATCGCGCGAGCACTACCGCAGCTAGCGCGGTGAGCGCAGGCACGCGTGTGCTCGGCGCCCGCGCAGACAGCGCGCGGGCGCGGCACGCCGCCGCGTCCACCTCGAGCGCGAGAAGCGCGCGCGCACCGTCCCGCGCCGCGCACGTGGAGCCGCGGGCAGCGCGCAGCGCGGCGCGCGCGCCCCCGCCCACCTCGCGCGTCCAGCGGCGCAGCCACGCGCCCAGCCACGCCGCGCCGCAGCCGCACCGCAGACCGGCTTCCTGCACCACCAACCCGCCTGCACAATGCATAGGCTAATAAATACGAGTATGAGGAAATTCAACAATACAATACAACAACCTACATTGATCAGACCTAACAGGGCTCATTCGGGTCGCCATCACAATTATTACCTATATTGTAAAACCACCAATATGCTTCGTTATTTATTGTAAGGCACCTGTTACGTCTTCTGTGTTACCCTTTTTACAAGCTTTATATTAACTTGACTTGTTCGTATGTAAGTATAAAACTATGTATGTAAGTAAGTTGTCCGTCAAATCTAGCAAGTTAAATTTGACTCACTTCCCGGTGACCAATTGAGCTGAAATTTTGGGTATAACTATAGTTTGGATGACAATTCAATATTATGGTACTATCGAGCTGATCTGATGATAGAGACAGAAGGTGGCCATAGGAACTCCGTAATAAAACCACATAACCCCATCGAGTTTGGGCTCGTTAGAATCGTCTCAATGAACAGAAAAGTACAGTCGCCAATAAAAGCTTGTACCAAAAATGAATTTTTTGACAGAAACTTATTACTACTACTAGGTCACTACCCAAAAGTGCGCATAATTTGTTCACGAACCTTTACGAAACGAAGATCTATGTCATTTGACCTGACTAAAGAACTGGGGTGCTGGATAATGAACCCCAATTAATGGGAATACATTAACGTTTCTCGTAATATAATTATTGAGCCGATGTTTTTTTTGTTGACGATTAAAAAAAAATTCTAATCACTCTTCCAACCTAACCTACCTAATTTTGATGAAAAAAATACCGACGAAGACAAAAGGGTTGGTCATCGTCTGACATTTGTAGGTAGGTGTTCCAAAAATCACGCAACTTTTGAATTAAAAACTAAATTAGTTCCCAAAACAAGAGTGTACACGAGCAGAAAATCTTGTGCAGTAGGCATTTGGAATTGATTTACGGCATGATGTGATTTTAATGAAACGATGCCAGTTTTGTTGAAATATTGATGATTTGATGATATTGATGAGACATCTACTTAGTATGAAAATAGGTAGGTGAATTTTCTTTAAATAAAATAATTTGGCGAACTTAAAAGTGTACATTTCAAAATAGCGAAAGCGGGGCAAAAACTTTTAGAGAATGTAAATATTTTGGCATGTAGATCACATCGTGATATCGAAGACCTTTAACAGTTATTCCAGCCTCATTTTCGGAGAAGTACCTAATGGTCCAATAATGCCTTCAGCCCAAAATATACGCACTGAACGGAGACCTTTTTTGAATAATCATGCGCCGGTTTTCTTTCTCTTCACAGTTAACGAAGTGTTGGGAACACTTGTTGTAAGCTTCGGAGAGAGGTAGATACTGTCTAGTGCGTGTCTCAATTTCCATTAACCCTAACCTGTTAGCTATCATATGGTGTACTTTTTCTGGTGCCAAATAAAGAGTTAATCAAAAAGTTGCTTGATTCTTGGGACACCCATGGCATCGCTTTAGAAAGAAAAAAAGAAATCCTCCAATCACATAGCTTCATTCATACCTCATCACCTTTACCTCCGTAAAATATGTCTTAAGAGCGCCAGTCGCGAACATGACAATTATGCAAAACACATACCCGACAGTAGCTTAGTGGCGCGTGTGTTCCATCCCGTGAGGTTGGGGTAAAGCGAGGCGGGTTGCAGCGCGGCCAACGCGTTCCCACTGAGCTCCAGCGCCAGCGCCGGCACCTGCGACAGCGCCGTCAGCGCGGGCAGCGCAGACACGCGTGTGCCGCGCATTCGCACGGCCAGCGCCCGCGCGCCCGAGAACGGCATCAGCGCTCGTGACGTCAGCACACGTACGCCTCCGCGCATTTCCACTGCGCGCAGCTTGCGCGCGTCCAGCCCTGTTAACTGTGAGTCCAGAACTTCCGCGCGTACGTGCAGCGTCAGTGCTTGCAGTGACGCGCTTGCCAACGCACCGCCAAGTGCTGAACGGCCCACGTCTACATCTAACTCCCGCAACGATTGCAGCGGTCGCAGCGCGTGCCCAGGTGGCGTGCGTAGCCCATGCATACGAAGACGCAGCAGCCGCCCCAGCCCT
Organism: Epinotia bilunana; assembly: GCA_947049275.1. NCBI lineage: Eukaryota > Metazoa > Arthropoda > Insecta > Lepidoptera > Tortricidae > Epinotia > Epinotia bilunana. The sequence goes on from OX346262.1 coordinate 24,455,190, forward strand.
TCTAAACCCTCGCCTGTCAACATCAGTGGGTTGTGCGCGACGTCGAGTACTGCTAGCCATGGCACTGCTGCCCACGCGGCGCTTTGTAGCACCGTTAACCGATTTTGTGATAGATTCAATGCCCGAAGCTCTGAAAGCGCGCGTACGTCCTCCTCCCGGCACGCGGTGATGGCGTTCCCGCTGAGGTCGAGCTCGCGCAACGATGACAGCGGTAGCGGTGGCACTGACCGCAGGCCCGCGTCGGCCAGCGCCAGTCGTCGCAGGAGCGGTACTGGGTGGAACAGCTCGCGATAATTAGTGACTAAAGCGTTATGGGACAAATCCAATCGACGCAGCCGTCCCAAGCCAGCTAGCGCAGCGTCCGGAAGCACTCGTAAAGCCGTACGTGCAAGCCCCAGCTCACGCAGAAATCCAGCGCCAGCAAGTGCGGCCACATCCAGCCGTGTCAACGCATTTCCACCAAGCTCGAGCCGGCGCAACGTGAATCCCACAGCTGCTATGGCAGCTGGTGGGCTGCTCAAGCGGTTGTCACGTAAATCGAGCGCTTCTAGCAGCGTACCCGCGAGCGCTCCAGGCGGTAATGCCCGTAGCTGGTTGCTGGCGAGGCGGAGAGTACGCAAACGGCGAAGCACACGAAACTGGTCTGGCTGTAAGGCCGTGAGTCTGTTGTGCGCTAGGTCGAGCTCTTCAAGCGAAGGTGCAGCGGCCAGCGCGCGCCCACGCACCGCCTCTAGCAAGTTCCCTCGCAGACTGAGCACAGCCAACCGCGGTAATGACAGTGCCTCCAGTAACACTAACCTGTTGTACGCTAGCAGCAGACGCCGAAGACTCGCCGAAACACCGTCGAAAAACGCACTGGGGAGAGTCTCAAGTGCGTTGTAAGATAGATCAAGCACACTGATAGGAGCGTTGCCGCCGCCAGCTAATACTGCTATCCGGTTGTGGCTCACGTTAACCGATAGATTGGGTTCTACATCTGCGACGTCCATGAAAGCGTCAATTGCGAAACGCTCAAGGTAATTATACTGTAGTTCCAAAGCCTGCAATCGGGGCAGCGCTCGAAATGCACCCGCTGCCACGCACTCGATCACATTGCCTGCAAGACCCACAAATACTAGATTGTTGAGATGTGCAAAACTTCGTTCGGCCACGTTCGACATGCGGTTGTAGGACAAATCCATACTCTGCAGTTCCGACAAAGTGGAGAGGAACTCTCCGTTTATCGAGCTGATGTGATTATAGGCAAGTCGTAGTTCCTTGAGTTTCATCGAAGCGTTGCCCCAGCCGTTGGGGTCGCTAGGGAACTCCTCGATCTTGTTAAAGTCGAGGTTGAGATGCTCGAGGAGCGGAAGCGCGCGTAGGTCGGCAGCCGTTACTCGGCGGATTTCGTTGTTGTCAAGCGCGAGCCAAGCGGCGACTGGTACGCGCGGGAGCGATCCGCCCCCCAACGCACCCGACAATTCCAGCACGGATAACGCACGCAGCGGAAAAAACACTTCTTTCGAAAGCGAGAAGAACTCGTTGAAACTGAGCGCCAACTCTCGCAGTGGCAGCACGGGGAACGTGCCAGGCGCCAACGTGGCAAGCCGATTCCCCCGCAAACTTAGCGTATCCATCCCCGTCGCCCAAGCGCCGAACGTGCCTGCAGATACGTGCGCGATGCGGTTATAGCCCAGGTCCAGGTGCGCTAACGTTCCCGCCTCCAGCCCAACTAGCGCCTCGGGGAAGTCCATCAACTCATTGCCGGCAAGCGACAGCGCGTACAAACGCGGTGGCAATGCCAGCACCGCTCGCAGGCGGTTGTAAGCGACTGACAACCGCTTTAGTCGAATTAGCTCCCGTACCGACACTGGCAGCGCGGTTAACTCATTGTGATCCATCTCCAGCTGCCGTAAATCACCCGCCAGTGCTTGTAGCGTTGTCTCCGGTACCGTTGCCAGTCGGTTGTGCGATACCGACAACTTCTCCAGGCGTCCGCAGTCTATTACAAACGCCGGTAGCATTGTGAAATCGTTCAAATCCAGCAACAAATGTTTCAACTGAAATCGCACTCCCAGGTCGATTTGAAAGTCATCGCTCAGCGCGTTATGGGTAAGATCAAGCGTATGTAAATGTACTTGCGACTGCAAATCAGACTCGAGTTCTTGCATTCTTTGTATCAAGTTGTCACGAAGCGCTAAATGCTGCAGGCGCGGCAACGTCGTCAGCGCTGGTGCTGTACGCAGCAGGTTATCAGCGAGAGAGACGGATAGCAGTGCGCGCGGCAACGCACCCGCGTCCACTACTCGGATCCGGTTCCCGTCTAACTCCAGCTGCGTGAGCGCGCGCAGCGACTGCAGTGCGCCTGCGCGCAGCACCGTCAGACGGTTGTTGCTCAGCGATAGGCTGGTCAAAGAGTCCTCCAGTCCACCCCACTCCGTCAGCTCTAGATCACTTATGAAGTTACTGAAACGAAAATGCATAACATAAAATAACTGACTTCAATTTAATTGTGCATTTCTAACTTCGGTTTTAAATCAGCCGTCAAACACCATAAGTTACCCTACTCATTTTTTTCATAGCGATATAGCTATAATATTTTTATTTTATTTTTTACTTTTTTTTTATTAATTTGATATTATAAGTACTAACATAGTCTTTTTAAGGATAATACTCACAAATAATGGATCTTGTTATCTGACTTAATAAATGAATTGAATTGAATAGATGGGTCGTCGTTCAGGAGTAGGACTCACTTCTGCAAATTAAGCCAGTTAAGCACCTTCAAGTCGCGCAGCGTCTCGTGCGGCACCTCCGTGAGCTCGTTGTGGCCTAGGTCCAGCGAGGCCAGCGAGCCGCGCATCGACCTGTCGGACGTAATGTTGGAACACCTCACATAGCCGAGCCGAGCATAAATGGTACTGGTATGGTATATAATAAAAGGTACTGTGTATGTATGTGTGTGAAAGAACTGGACACAGTCATGTTGGATGTAGCAGTAATGATAGTAATGGACATGTCCGTCGACCCAAAACTATGAGATGTATGTCCTCCATCTGGAGTTAGTAAAAATAGTAGGTATGTGAAAGACGTGTGTTTATATGTGGTACCGACGCAAGCGCGGCGGGATGCAGCGCGTCGAGCCGGCACGCGACGAGCACGAGCGTGCTGAGCGCGCGTGCGTCCAGCGCCGCCTCGTCGAGCGCGCCCAGCCGCGCGCCCCACACCGACACGTGCCGCACGTCCACCTCTGCCAACACACCGCCCTCAATCAACACACAGCAGACTCATAGTCATAGAGAACATTTGCTAATCATATGCCTATTTGGAAAGTGTTTTTCTATCTTTGATAGTTGCTAAGAACTTGGCTAAGACCACCTTTGACCAGCTTTGCCCTGGACGTGTGGGTAGGCTACCTGTGGCAGGGAACCGATGGAACTGCACAGCATCGCACGTGAAGCGGTCGTCGGCGCACAGGCAGAGCGGCGCGGCGGCGCAGGGCGCGTGCGCGGCGCGACGCGGTGCCAAGAGCGCCAGCGCGAGCAGCAGCCGCGCCGGCGCCGCCATGCGCGCCGCGCGCGCTCACCGTGCACCGCCCGCCACCGCGACCTGTCGAACACACATTATACCCACGTTGCACCCACTTGTCACACTCTGTTTAGAAATCAAAGCAAGCTCTTATCAACACGGCACCGTAGCAGCTTTGTCCCCCCACCGTCAACCAACGCACAACGTAACCGAGTCGTACCATATCCAGCGAGCGCGTAGTAGAGGAGGAATAGCAGCGCTACCACGAAAATCGAAGTTCGTATATCTTTGTCTATGTTGCTCGAGTACCATAAACCATAAGTGCAATAGAGACGGAGATCAGTATACGAACTTCGAGATTCCATTTTCGTGGTCATACGAGTAGCTCAGTTTTGTAAGCGCGTGAGCGTAAGTCATTGACGAGCCCGATGTCCCTGCGTCGCTGGCGAGCCGCAAGCGGGTGTATAGTTGTGTACCGCCGCTACCGCGAGATGTCAGGGCAACAACGATAGCTTGCCGGGAGATGCCGCGTGATGTCGTTACAGCGCCGATACCCAAATAGTACATTAAGAAGGTGAGGGCCATAAATATGCGATCTGGGGCTTTACGAATTACCGCCCGTGGTAAGTACACAATTTTACGTCTTCATCTGGCCACAATGCGAGTTTTACCGTACGCGCAGCGTGCAGTAAAACTCGCATTATGGCCAGGTGTGACGAAAAAATATTAAGCAGCTCGGGTTGACTCGGTGCCGATCGGTCAACGAGTTGATATTGTCACACATTGTCGATTAATATTTATATTAAGTACAATAGCTTCCGCCTGCGACTTCGTCTGCGTTCACCCGAGACATAAACTATCCTATAATTTAATCCAGGCTATAAACTATCTTCGTGCAAAATTTCATCTTAATTGAATAACAAACATCCAAACTTTCGCATTCATAATATTAATAGGATCTATTGGTCTATTAAGTACATATATAAAACTAGCTTGTGCCCGCGACTTCGTACGCGTATAATGTATGGTTTACATGATATTCTTATGTTTAACCATACTACTGACCAATTTTAAAATAAAGATTTCATTTCCATAGACGGCGTGTATCAGTTCCAATTTTCTTCGAATCTAAATAAACACCCTCATAAACTTGGTCGTCAGTATATTATTATATAGAGGTAGATGCCCAAAGTATCCTCCCTATCTAGCGCTCCCTATGCGAGCCCCAGGTTCGAAGACCCTAAGGGCGAGCCCGACGGACACTGTTGACTATCCTCAGATGTCTTGCAAGCGACACCTGAGGCCAAAGTACTTCGGTGATATGAGCGGCGAGGCAAGCGAGCCCACACGAACACTTACTATCCCGTAGGCGAGGCGAGGTACTAAGTCCCGTAGGTGAGTGGCGAGGCAAGCGAGGCCAAAGGCCGTGCTTTTCATTGGAATGAAAGACTCGAAGCATTCCTTCAGAAAGCGCTCTAAATGCGCCCCCATGTCGGACACTCATTATCTCCCGGTGTCTTGCAAGCGAAACCTGAGGCCGAGTCCCCTCATACACTTACTGTCCCCAGCACGGCTATCGCAAGACGGCGCGCGAGCTCTCTCGATTTTACTCGCACTATCCGTCTCTCTCTTATTAGAAAACTTAGAAAGAGATGTAAGGTGTCTTGCAAGCGAAATCCCAGGCCAAAGTTCTGAAGGTAGCGGCGAGGCAAGCAAGGCCTTTTCTTAGGAATGAAAGGCCCAAACTATGCCTTTAGGAGGGACCCCTGACTTACCCCGAACTTCGTGCGAAAAAGACCCGAATCGTAGCATCCCAGGCGAACGAACTGCCAGCGATCCCTCAGGTAACTGGTGAACAGCCGCAGGAGCGACGGCGCGAATCCCATCGAGGAGAGCTTCTCTAAAAGTACGTCTTTGTCGACTTGATCGAACGCTTTCCTAAAGGCCAAGTAAACTACGTCGACTTGGCGAATTTCCTGGAGACGTGGTCAACAAGTGATAGGAGATTTGTGTTGACGGAACTACCTTTCCTGAACCCGTGTTGAGCATCATCCAGGTAAGGATCGATTATGTGATATAACTTAGTGTGTAAGACACTCTCAAAGACCTTGGCGAACGAATTTAAGATGCCGATAGGACGATAATTAGCAGCCTCTGACTTATCGCCAGACTTCAGGATTGGCATCACCCGTGAGATATTCTAGCAATCAGGATAGATCCCGGTTTTAAGAGCCAGATTAAATATGTGACCAAGGGAAAATAAAAGTTGGGTCTTAAAGGCTTTTATTAAGCACATTATCAGGATCTATATTTTGATAATGGTTAGGATAGGGTTTTTTTACATGCTTTTATTTACTTTCACCTGTCCCGTTGTCTGTCTGTCTGTCTGTCGGTAATCAAATCTTGCAAGTTAAATTTGATCCACTTCCCGGTTTCCGATTGAGTTGAAATTTTGCACGAATATGCAAATCGCGTGACAATGCAATATTATGTTGATGTGGAGCTGATCTGATGATGGATCTGGAAGGTGGCCATAGGGACTCCGTAATAAAACTACATAACCCCATCGAGTTTGGGCTCGTTAGAATCGTCTCTATGAGTAGTTGATGATAGTATACAGAAAAGTACAGTCGGCAATAAAAGCTTGTACCAAAAATTAATTTTTTGACAGAAACTTGTTTACAAGCTTTTATTTACTTTCACCTGTCCCGTTGTCTGTCTGTCTGTCTGTAATCAAATTTTGCAAGTTAAATTTGACCCACTTCCCGGTGACCGATTGAGCTGAAATTTTGAGTATAAGTATAGTTTGGATGACAATTCAATATTATGATACCCTCGAGCTGATCTGATGATGGAGACGGAAGGTGGCCATGGGAATTCAGTACTTAACCGTCGTAACCCCATTGAGTTTGGGCTCATTAGAATCGTCTCAATGAGTAGTTGACGATGGTATACAGAAAAGTACAGTCGACAATAAAAGCTTGTAGCAAAAATGACATTTTTGACAGAAACTTGTTTTACTTTCTAGTCTAGTATATGCTTGCCAATTTCCAAGTCTTTGGCTCATAGATTCAAGGAGTTCCCATACAAAGTTCAAGCCCATTTTTTAACTTCTTTGCACTATTGTCTTAATAATTTTTATAGCTTATAACCTGGCCGGGGATTTTCTCGACAGATTAGTAACATTTGCATCAAAATCCGTTCAGCCGTTTTTACGTGATGCGCCTTCATATTCATAAACAGACAAACCAGATAAACAGACAAAAATTCTAAAAACTGTTGGAACGTGTTCTGCTATCGATTCTAAGTATCCCTAGAAAACTTTTTTTTAAATATCTTCCATGTATAGACTTTTGACCCTCTTCAGTGTTATTGTATGTATAGATACAACCGTTACTTAACTACTGACAGACAACACCCAGCTTAAACGGCAGAAGCATGAAATTTGGAACAGATATTGTTCAAGGGACGCAAAGGCGCAGTAAGGAAGGATCATTCGAAATTCAAACCCTGGGTGAAATTGGGGAGCAAACGTATGGAAATCTGTTACGTTTGAGAGTTATACACTCTATTTCGACAGCGAGAAAATAGTAAAAACAAAGAATATCCATTCAAAATTGATAATAAAGACCACGGCGAAAAGATTGTTCAATTTGGCGCCATTTTTAGTGTTTCGTACCAACATTGGCCGAACGGAACACTGATGCGATCGCTCGGAGGCTTTCCGTCTGTCACAGCCAGTTTTCCCGAAGACCGTTTGACATGGGAAGCGGAAATTACTCACGCTTAAACGGCTCAACCGGTTTAAATGAAATTGTGCACGAAGTTTAAAGTCTGGATTAAAATCTACCTAGGATAGTTTTATCCCTTGTTGTTTATTTGTATGCTTTATGTGTATCTGTTTATTAACCGACTTCAAAAAAAAGGAGGATGTTCTCAATTCGGTTGTATTTTTTTTTTTTTTCAATGTTACCTCAGAACTCCGTCATTGAAAGGCCGACTCGTAAAATTTTTTTTTCGTTTGTAAGTATATGCTTCCAGGTGGGTCCCATTTTTTTCAAATATTCAATTGGATGATGGGATCCATGAGGAATTGAGGGAACTCCTCAATTATATTAGGCACGCGTGTAGTGATTTTGGTATTTTCTATTATAACTCGTATATTTACATCTGGAAATCATAAATTTGGTTGAGTGAAATTGATGATGAAGACCACAGATGACTTATGGAATTCCTCAATTATGTACTTAAAAGTACAAAAGTATATCACAGATTCTGATAAGATTCCGTTGAAATAGCAACTAATGAAGTGCCAAAGGTGATCCTTGTGGAATCGACGGAAGTCCTCAAATATTATCGGGTCACATACAGCGATTGGGTTCTCTAATAATCAACGCATTTGTTTTCGGAAATTAGTTCATGTGGTAAATTGGAAAAGAAATGTGGAAATGTTCTCGTGGCTTGGCGGAGTACTAAATTGAAGTCGGTTAAAACTTTGTTTTTAAAGTAAATTATTATTGATGTAATTAATTGTGTATCTTCTAAGTTAGTTTACCTCCTTCTAATTTTACGTACCTACTTGTAATTTTTGATTGCAATTTCTCCGCTACCGTTGTCTGGAAGATATCGCTCTTTAGCGATAAGGCCGCCTGTTGTTACTCTTTTTTAAAGTTTTTATGTCTATTTGATTCATGTTTGGAGGTGTGCAATAAAGAGTATTTGTACTTATTGTATTGTATCGTATCCCAGGTCCACGCAGACGAATTTAAGTCGCGGGCGGAAACTAGTATTACATAAGTACCTACCTATTACTAAAACTTGAATTTAATTCTATACTTAGCAAGATTTGACAAGAAAAACCGACAAAATAGGTATCCATCATTTATCGGGACATAACCTTAGTTAGCATGAAATTATCTTCCTTACTACCTCGGAAAGCCGTCTTTTATCGTTTAAAACAAACTGGTAAAAACGCATTTTATCCACATGGGTCTAGCTGCCTCGTAGTAAGCCAGTACTGTCTAGCTGAGCTGGTCTAAATAGACAGACATTCAGATGTACTCTATGAGTAATGATTGCAAGGATAATACAATACATAACAAGTTCAAGAGAAGGGGCATTTTATCCACTAGTGGGGAAAGTAATTTGAGCTTAGAGCGTGTTTATGTAGCTTTTGAGAGATAACAAAACCTAAAACGCTCATAATAATGGTTCGTTCGATATTAATTATCAATAAATAAATGGTAATTTTATAAAAAATACCCATAATTTTAAGTATAAACCTTAAAATTCCATAAAACATTTGTTTTTTTATAATAATGTTGAATATAATTCTGAACGCACAAATGGTGTCGATGCAATTTCAAAACGCATCGTCAGAAATGTCAACATTGTCAACAAATTTTACTTTAAAACTTTTCTCACCGACTCACGTAAAAATAGACAACCCTGATGATAATGTGTCCAAATAAAGACTTATTTTTTATGAGCTGTTTTATTGCATGTTGTACTTTCCTCGCTACAGTGAGGTGAAAAGTTTTGTTTTACACACGGGTGCAAATGTATTTTACTTCTTTTGTGTTGAAACAATCGCTACACTCAGGATTCTATTTTAGAACCACTCGCTTCGCTCGTGGTTCAACTACAGAATCATTTCGCTTGTTCTTGTTTCAATTCCGCACTCGCGGGTAAAATACAACTTTGCACCCTTGTATAACAAATAACTATTCCTTGAATACAGGCTGATTAATCGGGGTTCATGAACGCCTCGCCACGGCAGATAAGCTAACCCGAGGGACTTGGTAACTCGCCAGCACCCGGAACGAGACTAACTCCATGTAGTAGTTAGCGGGACACGTCATGAATCGGGGTTCATGAACGCCTCGCCACGGCAGATAAGCTAACCCGAGGGACTTGGTAACTCGCCAGCACCCGGAACGAGACTAACTTCATGTAGTAGTTAGCGGGACACGTCATGAATCGGGGTTCATGAACGCCTCGCCACGGCAGATAAGCTAACCCGAGGGACTTGGTAACTCGCCAGCACCCGGAACGAGACTAACTCCATGTAGTAGTTAGCGGGGCACGTCATGAATCGGGGTTCATGAACGCCTCGCCACGGCAGATAAGCTAACCCGAGGGACTTGGTACCTCGCCAGCACCCGGAACGAGACTAACTCCATGTAGTAGTTAGCGGGACACGTCATGAATCCGGGTTCATGAACGCCTCGCCACGGCAGATAAGCTAACCCGACGGACTTGGTAACTCGCCAGCACCCGGAACGAGACTAACTCCATGTAGTAGTTAGCGGGACACGTCATGAATCGGGGTTCATGTACGCCTCGCCACGGCAGATAAGCTAACCCGAGGGACTTGGTAACTCGCCAGCACCCGGAACGAGACTAACTCCATGTAGTAGTTAGCGGGACACGTCATGAATCCGGGTTCATGAACGCCTCGCCACGGCAGATAAGCTAACCCGAGGGACTTGGTAACTCGCCAGCACCCGGAACGAGACTAACTCCATGTAGTAGTTAGCGGGACACGTCATGAATCGGGGTTCATGAACGCCTCGCCACGGCAGATAAGCTAACCCGAGGGACTTGGTAACTCGCCAGCACCCGGAACGAGACTAACTCCATGTAGTAGTTAGCGGGACACGTCATGAATCGGGGTTCATGAACGCCTCGCCACGGCAGATGAGCTAACCCGAGGGACTTGGTAACTCGCCAGCACCCGGAACGAGACTAACTCCATGTAGTAGTTAGCGGGACACGTCATGAATCGGGGTTCATGAACGCCTCGCCACGGCAGATAAGCTAACCCGAGGGACTTGGTAACTCGCCAGCACCCGGAACGAGACTAACTCCATGTAGTAGTTAGCGGGACACGTCATGAATCCGGGTTCATGAACGCCTCGCCACGGCAGATAAGCTAACCCGAGGGACTTGGTAACTCGCCAGCACCCGGAACGAGACTAACTCCATGTAGTAGTTAGCGGGACACGTCATGAATCGGGGTTCATGAACGCCTCGCCACGGCAGATAAGCTAACCCGACGGACTTGGTAACTCGCCAGCACCCGGAACGAGACTAACTCCATGTAGTAGTTAGCGGGACACGTCATGAATCGGGGTTCATGAACGCCTCGCCACGGCAGATAAGCTAACCCGAGGGAGTTGGTAACTCGCCAGCACCCGGAACGAGACTAACTCCATGTAGTAGTTAGCGGGACACGTCATGAATCGGGGTTCATGAACGCCTCGCCACGGCAGATAAGCTAACCCGAGGGACTTGGTAACTCGCCAGCACCCGGAACGAGACTAACTCCATGTAGTAGTTAGCGGGACACGTCATGAATCGGGGTTCATGAACGCCTCGCCACGGCAGATAAGCTAACCCGACGGACTTGGTAACTCGCCAGCACCCGGAACGAGACTAACTCCATGTAGTAGTTAGCGGGACACGTCATGAATCGGAGTTCATGAACGCCTCGCCACGGCAGATAAGCTAACCCGAGGGACTTGGTAACTCGCCAGCACCCGGAACGAGACTAACTCCATGTAGTAGTTAGCGGGACACGTCATGAATCGGGGTTCATGAACGCCTCGCCACGGCAGATAAGCTAACCCGAGGGACTTGGTAACTCGCCAGCACCCGGAACGAGACTAACTCCATGTAGTAGTTAGCGGGACACGTCATGAATCCGGGTTCATGAACGCCTCGCCACGGCAGATAAGCTAACCCGAGGGACTTGGTAACTCGCCAGCACCCGGAACGAGACTAACTCCATGTAGTAGTTAGCGGGACACGTCATGAATCCGGGTTCATGAACGCCTCGCCACGGCAGATAAGCTAACCCGAGGGACTTGGTAATTCGCCAGCACCCGGAACGAGACTAACTCCATGTAGTAGTTAGCGGGACACGTCATGAATCCGGGTTCATGAACGCCTCGCCACGGCAGATAAGCTAACCCGAGGGACTTGGTAACTCGCCAGCACCCGGAACGAGACTAACTCCATGTAGTAGTTAGCGGGACACGTCATGAATCGGGGTTCATGAACGCCTCGCCACGGCAGATAAGCTAACCCGAGGGACTTGGTAACTCGCCAGCACCCGGAACGAGACTAACTCCATGTAGTAGTTAGCGGGACACGTCACACACAGTACACTCAACCACCTAGGTACTACCGGCTGCAAAAAGGCATGGACACCTTACGGCCCAGTTTCGTTTGAATCGTTATTACGTCCTAAAAGTTTTTCATAGTGATATACCCGTAGGTCGAAAGAAATGCGTCCATATGGAATTACGTGCACTCCAAACATATGACCAATCGGAAATACGTCATATATGAACTTTGTACGAAATAGAGCACGTCGAGGATTTTTAAATTGACGTTATTCAGATTCGACCAATAATCTCGAGTTGTCAATTTTTCATGTGTCCTGAATGACAGTAAATCCTACCTAATGATGCGATTTCGAAAATGGGTTGTAGGTACGGAACAGATACACCCGCTGAAGGGGCCTTCAGCGGGCCTTGGGTCTTGGGCCTTGGGTTTTCGGACACAGCGAACCCGAACACGGGCGTGTTCGGGTTCGCTGTGTCCGAAAACCCCAACAACCCGTAAAGCATGTGGGTTCTGGTGGGGTAATATTGACCCTTAACAATGTAACTTTCGTGCTTATTAGTAGGTAATGAAGAGAAAGATATGTAAGCGAGTTTTATGTACCTACTTACAAGAGACACAGGATTTTGCTCGTACCTAGCTAGGAATCACGAGACCGATTTTAGAAAAAATCTAATCAGCATTCAACGTTTTAAAAAAAAATACAGGGCCGGTAATCGAACCCGGTCAAATCCGTCTAAGTAACTAGTACTGGATATGAGGAATTTATGGACCTATTTAATACTAGCTGATGCCCGCGGCTTCGCCTGCGTGGTTATAGGAAAATGTAACATATTGAATTTTCCCGTGGGAATCAGATGTTTTCGCGCTGGAAAAAGTAGCCTATGTCACTCTCCAGCTTCTAAACTATCTCGATACAAAAAATCACATCAATACGGCGCTCCGTTGCGACGTGAAAGAAGGACAAACTAAACACTAAAGACAAGACTAAAATATTAGTAAGGATTTGACAAAATTCCATTTGGGCTAGATCCATTTTGAACATGAAATAAAATTGATATAAAAAAGTATAGACATTTTCACCAAATTCACTTTTGATTGTATTACTTTTCGTAAAATTTCAAAATGGTCATTTCGTGTTGACGATTTTCGATTTGTGCCGAATGACAATACATCTTACGTAGGTAGGTACAGGACCTATCGGTATGTCGAAAAACATCTAAACACCGGCTGGTGGCGGCATGGGTGTGTGGGGTAGGTCAAGTAGGCAAGTCACATGCTGTTTCAGAGCGGGCTGGAGACTTGACATACACTCGAATGATATAAACTGTCTTCCCACTAATAATTATTTAATTCAAATAAAAACTTACGTAATACTTAGTGACTTGTTACAATCCAACACTTTTCAATTTTCCAAAACCTTCATTTTTTAACTGCAATTCGTTGCATATTTTCCCATCAAAGTTACATAGCACCTCCAACACGAACAACAAGTTTAATAAGCGTGTCGTAAACTTGACGTTAGGACGGAAGACGCCGGCGGCGCTCGACTCGACTCCACGAGTCCACGGGCGCCCGGCAACTGCCGCTTCAGCCGCCGCCGCACACAACGCACACAACGCACGAAGGATGCCACGGCTGCGCTGTTCTACAACCAGTGCCTCCCTGACTCCATTTGTTATGAGTTTAGGGATCAAACTATATTAGACATAGATTAGACGAGCCACGGCCAAAGCCTTTGGAACCTCATCTGTAAGTTCCCACGGAGATGGAGTGTTGGGGTAGGTCAGTAATGCTACACTAAACGTCGCTACGGCTACGAGTGATATAAAAGACTAGAGGTAAGTAACACGCAACAACGTAGTCTGGTCGATCCAAAGCGATCTCTTCCAGATCCAATATCGTTAAGAGTCCTTTACCTACTACAGACGAGCGTATTTTGGAAAATGCTTTCTAGCGTACTTAAATAAACATTTCTTAAACTAGGGGCTAAAAAACCGGCCAAGAGCGTGTCGGGCCACGCTCAGTGTAGGGTTCCGTAGCCCGTTCCGTGAACCGAATGTATGAGCAAGAGAGTTCAAATTCCCAAATCAAATCGACCATGTATTATAGACAGACACAATACAAGCAATACTTGGCGAACAATTTTATTATTAGACAACGAACGACCAAACACAATTCGAGCACGACAAATTTTAACCTAATGTATGGGCGCACCTGCTCCGACCCCATTAAATCAGGAAAAATCTTAACAGCGCCATGTACAATGTGAGCGTTCCGCATACAGCGACATCTATCGGCAAATTAAGTAAACTATTGCGTGCGAGCTTAAAGTATGGAAGATGTTTTTTATGGGATAATTCTTTATTGCGTGAACCGATTTTCACCGTTTTTTTACTTTATCTGAAAGCACGTCATTTCATTGTGATTTTGTAGAAATTACAGGTACAATAAACACCTGCTTATACGGTTAAATTCCAAACTTAGTTCAGAAATTATTTTGTATTTTTTTTCAAAAACTATTCAACCTATCAAGTTCAAAATAGTTTTCCTAGATTTTTTTATAAAGTTCTACTTTTGAGATTTTTTCATATTTTTAAAACTTATGGTTCAAAAGTTAGAGGGGGGGACACATTTTTTTTACTTCTGGAGCGATTATCTCCGAAAATATTAACATTATCAAAAAATGATTTTAGCAAACCCCTATTCATTTTTAAATACCCATTTAACAATATATCACACGTTAGGGTTGAAATGAAAAAATACTTTTTGCTCGCCTACACGGCTCCGGTCACACTAGGAGGGATGGCATAAAAGTTTCATTATATAAACAGCGTACACACTTTCAGGCAACTGCTGTTTCATCCGGTTGCCTCGCGATATTTTTTTTTTACCACTCTCCTCCTATTTCCGAACCAGTCACAGTTGGCTCATTTCGGGTTGCACAGGGCAGTTCCACATCACTTCGGGAGCTCTTCGGTTGCCTCTCCGACTCGACGAAAATTAGCCTATAATCACCCTCATAAACTTGGTCATCAATAATATTATATAGATGCCCAAAGCATCCTTTTAGAGTGCGCTCCCTATGCGAGCCCCAGGGCCGAAGACCCTAGGGCGAGCCCGACGGAACATTCACTATCCTAAGGTGTCTTGCAAGCGAGACCTGAGGCCAAAGTGCCGAGCGGTGCATGAGGCACACGTTGTTCATTCCAACGCATCCCCAGGCCCACAGCATCCCTTTAGAGAGCGCTCTCAATGCGAGCCCCTACGCCACTCATTATCTTCGGGTGAGCTTTTTTCGTAGGAATCAAAGGCCTATAGCATGCTTTTAGAGAATATCGGTGGAAAGGTATCGAAAAAAACCGATATTTTTGCATGGCTATTTTTTGGGGCTTACATATTAATTAATCTCGCGTCAGAAAAAAAGCCAATACAGCTGAGCCCACATGAAAATTATTATTATTTTGGTATTTTTAATTAACGCTGGCAACCCCTTCCCACCACCCGATCGATTTAAATTTTTTTTGGGTGTACAGGGAGTGCAGGGTACCGATTTTTGACTTTCGAGCGCTCGACTCTTTCACTCGAAAACTGATAAATATTATGAATTGCTATTTTGAAATGACGATAAAAAAATTAAAAACGTGCGGTACTGACCACTCGTATTCAATTATATCGGTAGAAAGTAAGTGCCTGTGATTATGACACTACAATAGCATTTACTTTTATTCAATTTTCGAGCGCTCGAAAGTCAAAAATCGGCCCCCAGCAACTGTTTGAAAAAAAAATTAAAGTCGCTGAGCCCACATTTTTTTTTCCCCACCCCACTACACCCGCACCCACCGCCCGCGGGCTGCCAGCGCGAAGATTATCGGAAAAGGTTGTTCAGGGAAGTAGCTAACGGAGTTTCAATACAGCTGAAGCTACATGACCGATTTGGTCGCTAGCTCTTAGACCGTAAGTATTCAACTCAACCTTCAAACAACTTTAGATGACCTCTGATTTCATAGCAAATATAGGAAATAATTAGGTCTCTAGTTACTATCGGTGGAGGTATAAACTAGTTTTGGTTAATCTATATAGTCTTTAGCCGCCTAGCACTATTTTACATCCCGTGTTTTTTCACGTTTTATCTATATTTGTAAGTGATGCTCACGGCACTGGGAGATGGCTGGACCACTGTGTTGTATCACAGGCAGCGCGATTATCAGTAGTGGATGTAAATGTGCTATATGACGTACGATGGTTGGACCATTTTCCTTTGCAACTGTGTTGTAATCTTAACATATTAAGACCTAACATGTTGATAAATGAAAATAAGCGTAATCACGTAATATGGGGAGAAAGAGACACCAATCAGGTAGTTATGTTTACCGATTTTTGTAATAAGAAGCTAAAAGACATCGACTTTCCTCCGAGTTTGCGTGATTGTGCTGACAAGTTATGTAATTAATGTTAAGTATTTGACATGTTTTCGTTTTAAATGATATTATTATTTTATTATGAATATTGTTTAAAATTACTCATTATTTTTATATCAAATTTTTTGACCATTGACTATTTATATCTAGGATACCCTAGCTTTTATTAATAATTTGACATTTAAACACATTTTACTCCTATGACATTTGTACCATTTTAATATTATTTCAATTGTTCCTTATTATTATTCTTGTTTTTTCATTTTTGCAATGTACATATTTAGATTTTTGACTTTCATTTATATTATTGTTATTCTTATACACTCTGACGATCTTTTTGTGAATTCATGCTATTTAATTTTCAAAAAATGACGTCAATTTTCAAAATGAAATAAATGAATGAATCTAATCTAATCTAATAAGCCAGAGTGCAGAAAAATATTGGATAACCTATACAGCTCTATCGTGAATGTTTTGTCTGAAGCTTCTCTTATCAGCGATGGTAAAACTAACATAGGACCTAAAAAACCCTACGTCACCGGCTGGAACAAACATGTGAGCATGTTTCACAGGGAGGCTCGCATTAGCTTCCAGTTTTGGCTTTCATCCGGCAAACCGAAATCTGGACAAATATATCAAAAAATGTGTCTAGATAAAAAGGTTTTTAAAGCTAAACTTAAGTGGTGCCAAGATAATACGGAACAGATAAAAATGGATTTAATAGCTTCGCACCACGCAAATAAGGACTTTTCGCGGTTCTGGAAGGAAACTAATAAGGTGAATCCTAAGGCGAGCCTTCCGGTGAGTATCGAGGGAGTGAGTGAACGGGAGAGCATTGCAGAACTTTTTAGGAATCACTTTAAAGTTGAGTCTCCCCTGGGACTTGCCACGAGTAATCCATATTTGAGCCAATCCCACGTGCTTAAACAACACTTACGTTTCTCGGCTAAAGACGTGGATGCTGTTATAAAGAATATGAGTCGTGGAAGGTCCCAGGGACACGATTCTCTTAGTGTGGAGCACTTGAAGTATGCGGGTATTCATATGCCGAGGATACTTGCCATGTTCTTTTCCTTATGCATAGGCCATTCGTATCTACCTAATGAGTTAATGAAAACAGTGGTAGTACCGGTCATAAAGAATAAGAGTGGCGACTCTTCGAGCATTAGTAATTATAGACCTATTTCGTTGGGAACCACTATAGGAAAGGTGCTGGATAGTATGCTTGACAAACAATTAAAGTCACATCTTAAGCTTCACGATGCACAATTTGGCTTCAGGGCTGGCCTCTCGATAGAAACCGCAATATTGTGCCTCAAGCATACGGTCCAGTACTACACAGAGAGAGAGACACCTGTCTACGCATGCTTTCTAGATTTGTCGAAAGCCTTCGACCTGGTCTCATACGATAAGCTGTGGTACAAGCTAGAAAACGAAACTAGTATTCCCAGGGAATTAATTAGCATATTTAAATACTGGTATGAGAACCAAAACAATTGCGTTAGATGGGCGGGTTCTAACTCGAGCATGTACAGATTGAATTGTGGTGTGAGACAGGGCGGCTTGACTTCTCCCAGTCTCTTAAATCTGTACATGAACAGTCTAATGGATGAGCTCAGCAGTGCCATGGTTGGATGCTCTATTGACGGTAAAATGGTCAACAATATAAGCTACGCGGATGACATGGTGCTGCTGGCCCCATCTGCTAATGCTCTCGACACGTTGTTGCGCATTTGTGAGAGGTACGCGGAAACCCACGGCTTGAAGTATAACGTCACTAAAAGTGAGCTGCTTCTTTTCAAGTCAGGCAGCAAAACGTACACGGTTCCCCCGATAACGCTGAATGGTGTCCCGATTAGGCAGGTCACCAAATTCAAATATTTGGGCCACTGGGTTTCCGAGTCCTTATGTGACGACTTGGATATAGAAAGGGAGCGGAGGGCGTTGGCAGTCAGATGCAATATGGTGGCCCGTAGGTTTGCGAAGTGCTCAGGTGGTGTAAAAGTGACGATTTTTAAAGCTTATTGCCAATACTTTTACACTTGCAGCCTATGGGTTAATTATACGCAGAAGGCTATCAACGCCCTGCGAGTTCAATACAACAATGGTTTTAGGATGCTGTTGGGGCTACCACGATTCTGTAGTGCTTCGGGGATGTTCGCGGATGCGCACACGGACGGCTTTGCGGCCATCCTGCGCAAAAGGGTAGCATCCCTAACACGGAGGACGAAGGATAGCACCAACAGCTTGCTAAAAACCATTGTTGATAGATTTCAAGGTCGTATTCAGAAGCACTGGAATGATCTGCACTGCTCTCCGGGGTAGTTTATAATATTTATTCAAATTGTACTACTTATTTTACTACTAATACTAACCATTAAGACTTCATGTCGCTTTTGTACTAACAACTATGGACTTGTTTCCGAAATAAATTATTTGAATTGAATTGAATATATTTTCCTAAAAGTTTGAATAGGGTTCTTTTTACCTTCGAGTCAAGTAGGTATACGAGTACCTATGCTTGCCAATTTTCAAGTCTTTTGCTCATAGAGGCTCATAGAGGAGCTACAAGGAGTTCCTATACAAAGTTCAACCCCATTTTTTAACCCCTTTGCACCCTTATCTTTATAATTTTTATCGCCCTATAACCTGGTCGGGGATTTTCTCGCAGATTAGTAAAATTGGCATCAAAAACCGTTCAGCGGTTTTTACGTGATGCGCGCGTTTACATAAACAGACAAACAGATACAGACAAAAATTCTAAAAACTGTTAGAACGTGTTCTGTTATCGATTGTACCTAAGTATCCCCAGCCAATTATTTAGGGTTCTGTAATCAACAATAGTTTCGCCATGTCCGTCTGGCCGTCCGTCCATCCGTCCGTCTTCGGCTTAGCTCTGTTAGGTACCATTGCTACTAGAAAACTGTAATTTGGCATGGGTATATAAAATCAATCACGCCGACAAAACAGTGGAATAAAATCTTGAAATATTTTTTTTTTTGGTGTATGTACCTACACCTTATCTAAGTGGGGATGTTTTTTCTCGTTAAACCCAGTGGTAGGGTATCGTTGGAAAGCTTGTTCAAAAATATTATGGGTTTCTTAAAAAGATTTTTCAAATGTGTGATTCGTTTGCGAGATATTAGGGTGAATCAACTTTTAAGATACTCATTTCAAAGCGATTTGGAAAAAAAATATCTAAATATATTTTTTTCGAAATACTTGAAAAAAATTATATAGGCGTTAACATTATTTATTGAATTTACGTAATTTTGCAGTAGCCATTTTGACACATTGTTAATTCTCCGGATTTAACCAGATTTTGCAATTGTTGCAGTCAAAAAGTCTTCTGCGTTACCTAATTAAAAATCGTATCACATACAAAGAAAAAAAAGGCTGTAGTCAAGTCTGAATTCTTTATTTGTTTATAACATTCGAGACGTGCATTTCCATACAATATGTTTGTTATAAATCGTATTATTAAGTGAATAAATTGAAATTTCTTAGTCTCTTGCGTTACTCTTGTATTTTACGGAACAGTATTTTCTAAATAATTTCCATTATATTCTTATCAGTCTCATAATTTTACTTTGAAATGAAGGCAAATCTTATTTACATCAGTCACTACCAATTCACAAAAAAAATACAGTGCTGGTTAAAAAACAAACTAAGTTTAAGGCAAGAATTACTTGGGGATATCCGGTAACGTAGGAGAAAAAATAGTAACGCAAGAGACAAAAATGGTAACACCAGAGAATGTTAGCAACCTTAACATAAAATAAAACTCTTATAGTTTCGTAATCAAACTTAAACAATGCAAACTTCCATAATCTTAAAATAATAAAACGTCAATCACTATATATTTTAATAATAAAATCAAACAATAAAGGACGGATTCCTAAAATAGCCACACATGAGATCAGTGTCACGCTAAGAATGAGATCAACATTAAACTAGACTTAACATCAAATTACTTGAATCATTTAAAACTTCAGATAAAAACATAAATCCTCTTAAAAACTTCTAAGCAAATATTTTTTAAGGTAGCAACACCAAGTACCGGCTGGGAAATCAAAAAATCAACATATTATAATGAACACCCAAAATTACAGTTAATTTACTTTTCGAAAACGTTAATAGATGTGTTGAAGTCGTAATATATCCGATAGCCCCTTTTGACGATTTCGGGATTTGGTAATCTCTCAATAACATCTTTGCAATCTACGAGGGCTGTTTGATAAGTCATTTTAAAAAGTAAAAAATATCTATATTTTTTAACAATTTACATTTATTTCTCAACATAGTCTCCTTTGAGGGCCAAACACTTGTTCCAGCGAGTTTCCAATTTTTTGGTCCCCTCCAAAAAATACGTTTTGTCGAGGTCTTCAAAATAGCCGTTTACACCTGCGATGCAGTCCTCATTTGTCAAAAATGTTTGCCCTCCAAGCCATATTTTCAGATTTGGGGATAGGTAATAATCGCAAGGAGCTAGGTCCGGCGAATACGGAGCATGCGGAACCAGCTCCAAGCCCAACTCGTGGATTTTGGCCATTGCAATAGCTGACGTATGCACTGGGGCATTGTCTTGATGAAAGAGGACTTTCTTGGGGGACAATTTTGGTCGTTTTTCCAACAATTCGGCATAAAAACGGTCCAATAACTCTGCGTAACAACGGCCAGTGATAGTCTTTCCCTTTTCCAAGTAATCAATCATAATGATTCCTTCGCCATCCCAGAAGACTGTCGCCATCACCTTCCCAGCCGACAAAACAGTCTTGGCCTCTCAGCGGTCTGGTAGTCTTGGGGTACGCTCACCAGTCGCCATCCATTGTTTTGATTGCTGTTTTGATTCATGTGTATAATGATGGACCCAAGATTCGTCCACAGTGACAAATCGACTCAAAAAATTCCGATTACGCTTCATCTTATCCAAACACAGTTTTGAAATTCGCTTCGTTCGCGTTTTTGTTCGAAAATTTGCGAGTGATCACAGTCAAACAATTTTTAAACTGACAAAAACTTGTTCTTTTTTGCTGAATTTTTGACAGTCTTCATTTGAAAGATTGTGCCTGCCAGTGTTAATGCCATTTACCAGAAAAAAGGTTTTATAAATAGTTTTTAAAAGGACTTATCAAACAGCCCTCGTACATAAGAGACATCTTTTTCATCCAATCGAAAACGTTTAGCACATTTGTCTACTACACGCAGGAACACCACCTTCATTTCTCCATCGTCTTCAATATCAGATAATGCTTTACACACATATTTGTAAGTGTTGACTTTCGTTTTAGTTACGTCAACGTAGACATTTACCAGTAGAAAGTCCCCTATCCCTATTAAAGAGTTTTCTTTGCCGTAACTAGAGCAGGGCTGTTGGTCATCTGAGAACTCACTATATAGTTACTTCTTTAAATATGCTTTTCTGCTATTTGTTACTTATATCTTGCAACTCCTTAGACATTTTCAATGCCAGCAAAGGTGAGTCTTCGTCTGAAGATTCTGAAACTCTTGGAGTGTTGAAGATCATACTTCCCTTTACCAATTCTGGTAAAGAGATTTCGGCTGAGCTATCTTTTTGGTGCTCATTAAAGTTCCTCATATCATACATTCTAGGCTCAAGGCACATGCAAAATCCCCTACATTCAAAAGGACTATCTTCGCAAAAACAGCTTAGCTCCCTGTGCATTAACATACCATGACAGTTACTGGAGACTAGATGTATTTTGAGGGTTCCTAGAAGTCTCGGAATATTACTTGGTAGTTTTCTGTACATCAATTATATTTTGACAAATGTGCTAAACGAGTGCTCAATGTGCTAAACGTTTTCGATTGGATGAAAAAGAAGTTTCTTATGTAGATTGCAAAGATGTTATTGAGAGATTACCAAATCCCGAAATCGTCAAAAGGAGCTATCGTATATATTATGACTTCAACACATCTATTAACGTTTTCGAAAAGTAAATTTACTGTAATTTTGGGTGTTCATTATAATATATTGATTTTTTTGATTTCCCAGGCAA
This sequence comes from Epinotia bilunana, assembly GCA_947049275.1. Taxonomy (NCBI): domain Eukaryota; kingdom Metazoa; phylum Arthropoda; class Insecta; order Lepidoptera; family Tortricidae; genus Epinotia; species Epinotia bilunana. The sequence continues at coordinate 24,477,268 of OX346262.1, forward strand.
TACTTACTTGTTGTTTGCTACCTTAAAAATATTTGCTTAGAAGTTTTTAAGACGATTTGTGTTTTTATCAGAAGTTTTAAATGATTAAAGTAATTTGATGTTAAGCCTAGTTTAATGTTGATCTCATTCTTAGCGTGATACTGATCTCATGTGTGGCTTTTGCTACTAACAACTATGAAGTCTGTTCTTCGAAATAAAGATGTTTTATATATTATTTATTAATTTGCCTGCTTTTCAAAATTAATAGTATGAACATGAGATATATGTAATTAGCCATACAGTCTCTTGCGTTACCGGTAACTCGAGAGACGATGTCTCTGGCGTTATAGGTAACGCGGGAGACATTTTAACATAAACTGCAAGTTTCTACATTGGTTATTATTAAAACAACATTTATGTATGTATCACATCAATATTAGACCTTAAACACACACAGTTTCAATAGTTTGAACCATTTTGTGCAAAAACTTACCGAAATATGTACCGTAACGCATCAGAACAACAATTAAGTCACGCACCTCCTTCGGCGACTGGTCGCTGACTGGCGTCCCCCCGCCGGCCGCCCCACCTTGATGGACTCGGGTCTTCGAAACTTAGGCACATTTCGCTTGCCCGTGAGCAACGACTAACGCCATCTCTCCGGAATTATGACAACTTTGTATAGTAACGCGGGAGACTCAACTTTTGACGCATTCTTGGGGACAAACCTTTGATTTTTTTTTGAAAAATCGTTGCTACGAAAATCTGGATTAATTAGATAAGGTTTCATGCGTCATTTCGTGGTGTATTTAAGAATGGTATTAAGTAAATAGGTCACTATATGAATAAATTTAGAAATTGCTATAATTGTAACGGTACCTATGGCTGGGGACAGACAATTTTTGTATGGGAGCCGAGTTTCGTCTACTACGTTACTGTAAAAAAAAATACTATTTTCTAATCGGATTGTTATTTTGAACAGACATGGATCTGATATTGTTTATTGTATAAAAATGTAATGAAATCTGACACACGCATTTGAAGATATCTTTTTTGTTTTTGTGGGGACACGAAATGAGTACTTTAAAAGTTGATTCACCCATTAATCAAATTCAAATTTTTGTTCGAGTCATATACTTAATTACCTACTTATGTGCAAGGCGTCCCAAGCCTATGGGACATCAAGGGAAAGTACCTTAAATATCGTAGATAGGATATTTTGCTGAAAGAAGACATTATGCTATTTCTAAGAGTCAGTAATACTGCATTCAAAGATTTTCTAAAAATGACTTGGTTCGTCTGGGAATCGAACGGACATAAAGGTGAAAAAAATATATTCGTTTTTTTATGATGAAAATCGAAAGATAGACAAAAATAATATTTCTTCTCAAGTAACATAGTATCTTAAAAGAAAGGAATAACGTCAGGTTCTTAATTCGGTTGTATTTTTTTAATCTTTTTTTTATGTTTCTTACCTACGTGAGAGGGGCTACCGCGAAACGAAAACGAACTTCGTATCTCCCTCTCTGTCGCTCGAACTAGCAAGTGCGACAGAGACGGAGATCCACAAACGAAGTTCGTTTTCGTTTCGCGGGAGGCCCTCAGAACTCCCGTCATTTATGAACCGATTCGTTGTTTTCTTTTTGTTTGTAAGTATAAGTATGCTTCCAGATTGGTCCCATTCTTTTCAAAATCCAGTTGGATGATCCATGAGGAATTGAGGGAACTCCTCAAATAGGTATATTAGGCACGGATGTAGTAATTTCAGTATTTTCTATTACCTATAACTCGTGTATTTACACCCGGAAATCTCGCAAGACGTCTCCTGCAACTCCCCAATGATGTACCTAACTTAAAACTATGAAAGTACGTCACAGATTCTGATACGATTCCGTTGAAATAGCAACTAATGAAGTGCCGAAGGTCTCAGAATTACCTTTCTTGATGAATCGATAGAACTCAAATATTATCGGCCCACATACCTACAGCCAGCCATTTGGATTTTTTCTGTAATAATCATTATCAATGTTCTTGTGGCAAAGTGTACAGGAAATGTGGAAATGTTCATATGAATTGGCGGAGTACTGAATTAAGGTCGATTAAAACTTTGTTTTTAAAGAAATTTTTTTTTAAACAATAGGTACAACTGCATTCAAAAATAAAGTCTCGATTCATCTTGGAATCGAACCGACTAAACGTGAAATAAACTTTATTAGGGTCCCATACCTCAAAAGCAAAAAAGGATCCTAAGGAGGATACCGATACCCAGTGTATCCTATAGTACTCGAGCGAAAGGGATGGAGATATACAAAGATCCCTTCATTATCATTATATACATATACATCATATACGCAAAATGGTTTTTTTAAGAAATATTACCGACCTTTTATTTTCCATACTAGGTGTGCGGTGTCCATTCGTCGTTCGAATTTCGTGGTAGCGCCGAGGATCAGTGTGTGACTGTCCGTCTGTAAAGACCTTTTTACTCAGGAATTCGTGATACTTATCAAGTTGAAATTAAAAACAAATACTCAGGTTTGCAGCTGTGAAAAAATCGAGACTTCCAAGCTGACGCAATCAAAAGATACAGTCGTGTATGGGAATGTGCAAGGGAATCAAAACTTAGCCGTAAAGGAATAAGTGACTTCGTTACTGTACTCGATAGAAAAACTGTTGGGATATAGGTAGGTAATCAGCGTAAAAGGACCTCACACTACTCTAGCTGGCCAAAGCATTTTAAATTGCTACTAATCATAATCAGCTACAACTACAAGTTACTTGTAAAAGAGCGGCCAAGTGCGTGTCGGGCCACGCGCAGGGTAGGGTTCCGTAGTTGCCCGTCTGTCACAGAATGCGGACTTAAAAGGGGCTTTTGGGGTTTTTATTATAGGTAGCTTATACCCTCGTACATAATCTCAAATATGAACAAACACACCAATGTATACCTATACAGCGAAATGACCCTACTTACCTAAGTAGGGTCATTTCGCTGGTTAGCGATCACCTAATTTCATGTGCCGGTTAGCGACCACTCAGTTGTTAGGGACCACAACTTCTCAATTGAAATAACGAGGTCAGAAGGTACATTAAGTTTTTTCAAACGATATGTAGGTAATTAGGTACACAACTTTAAAACTAATCGAACCGCAGATCGCAAACTTTTAGCAGCAACAGGTTATTTACGAAAAATAATTACGAAAATCTCCGAACAGCATCAAGCCGCACATTACAACTAGCCGCGCGCGCAAGCAGCACCGTGCCGTAAGTCCGCCTAAGTTTTAGCATTGCCACGGGTGGGGAGGCATGTCGCAGGGCAGGTCTTTTGCGCGCTCGCCGCGGGCAAGAAGCACCGTGCCGTGGAAAAGCAACTATACCGTCCACGGTAAAAGGTTCAAATTCCAATGACAATTGTATTTGCACCCGAAATTAAGTGCATTTCTTACCAGTTAACTAGTTATGTCTACTTAACTGTGATAGTTTTCCTTTTAAATTCATTATATGTACTACTGCCACGAATATTTTCACGTCCCCAGAAGTAGCCATTTAGCCGGCAGGGGGGTAACACATGACTCGAACAAAAATTAGGGCTTAATCTCGCAAACGCATTTAAGTGAGTTGAACAATAGTTTTAGAAAACCCATAATATTTTTGAACAAGCTATCCAACGATACCCCACACTATAGGTTTAACGAGAAAAAAATACATCACCAATTTACAAGTAGGGGAGGTACTTACCCTAAAAAAATGATTCTTTAGGATTTTATTCTACTTTTTTGTCGGCGTGATTGGTTTATGTACCCACGCCGAATTGCAGTTTTCTAGTTGTAAGGATTACTGAGCTAAGCCGAAGACGGACAGACAGACAGACAGACGGACGAACATGGCGAAACTATAAGAGTTCCTTGTTGACTACGGAACCCTAAAAATCAATGGCTACAAATTACATTTTTATAAATATACACAGGCAACACACACGCTCGCATCAATTACGACCGGCCGTTTGACCATTGTATCACTGTGCTGTCTATCTCACTCTGATAACTGGTGACGTAACCTCTCTAGCCAGCCGCCACGCAAGTATAATTGCCAATAAATAATCAACTGTAATTCAGCCAAACAAAACAAATGCAACAACAAGCATTCTAATTAAAAACAGTATTTACAAATTCTATTGATGAGCTTTTTAGTAGGCTCTTGGATGACTTTTGGTCACCAGGCCACCAGCGATAAACGTCACCTTCGGCCCGATGTGGTAGGTGTGGTTGAGAGAAAAACAGAGGTGGGTTTTATGTTTTATTGGTTAAGCTAGTCCTCACTTCACTTCTTTCACCTGCAGACCTGCAACAACAAACACTCAGTTAATATCCTTCGCCTCAACACAACAACGCTATGTATCATAAGGTCGCTATGTATCTACCAGTGTCAGGCGTAATGCATTACATTTGTAATCGCATTACAAATTACATTACATGTAATGCAATTACGAGTAACACATAATTGCATATAATGCGATTTCAAATGTAATGCATTATGTGTTTATCTCATGTAAGTGAATTGTACAATTCTTTATGAGATTAAATAATCGTAATCCTTTAAACCTTTGCATTACGAATGTAATGCATTACGGTATCGCATTCGTAATCGCATGCAGGGACATTTCAGCACTTAGTAATTTTTTTGCCAAAGTGGTGTCATTATAACACGTATTTAAAATGATTTTTACGTATAGAACACGTCAAAATAAGCATCTTTTACTTGAAAAACTTTTGTCTAAATTTTAAAATGGCCGAAGTATAGCGTTCCAAGGTTTTCTAACTTCAGCACTTGGTTTTTTTGCCAAAGTGGTGTCATTAGAACACATAAAAATAAGCATATTTTTGTAAAAAAAAATCTCGCTTATTCCGCTCTTCGATCAAAAAAAACACCTATCCATCATCAGTCGGTTTTGTCACCTTTAAATGACCGACCTTTGAACCCGAATATTTCGGTAAATATCGATCTGAGCGAATAAACCATGCTTATTTTTACGTATTTATAACGAATAAAATGACAAATATATCAAAAAAGTTCTGTCCAAAAACCTCTACCTATAGCCCAACCAATGTATTTTTTTTTCTACTCATATTTGCACCATTTTTTTTTTAACTAAACAATAATATTTTATATACTTAATTAATGAACCGCTCACAAAATTTCACGAGAATTGGTTGCGAAAGCACTTTTCCCCCAGCTGCAACGGTCGCTTTGCTTGCTTCTTTCAATCAGTTGTAATTTTACGAAGTTTAAGAAAATTACATTTTGTAATCTGTAATGCGATTACAAATAACATTTTGTAATTTGTAATGCAATTACTTTTTGCCCCATTCATGGCCAGCTAAGTGTATCTATCTACTCATGGCCAGGTTAGTGTATCTTAAACAGGCATACAATAAAAACATTTTCTACTCTCGTTTCTAGTGCAGACTGTATTTACTAGGAGGGTTAACTCACTTCTAAGACACTGATGAACTCACTGTGAACATATCCACTTTTCACAGTGAGTGACAAGTATGTTTTTGTTAACTTTCAAATTTAGAACCTACTTATTTGAGCTGTAATGCAAAAAATAGTTTGAGACAGACTATAATGAAATACACAAATTTCTTAAATATGATCTGTTTGTTCATAAAGGCGCGCCCATACGCCTAATCACATACCAAGTTGCCAAATTAGGAAGGACTGGCGAGGAGTGGGGATACCTTTGCAGCTTTACAGATTAAAATGCATAAGAGGAAATATAAATCAGAGTTATGAGGGCACTATTTACTCTTAAGCTTTAAAATCATTGGTTTGTTTACATTTTATGGCCTGTTTTGTTGAGCATCATATGAATACCATTTCAGTGTGCTTGAATCATGATTGAATTTGAATTGATTGAATTACAGTGGGAAACATACCAGGGGGCAGGCTCTGTTTTAGCTTCTCGGCCTTCTCCTTGTCGGTGATGACCAGTGTGTAGAGGAAGCGCGAGCAGCGCACCTTGAACTTCACATTCTCCGGGTTCTTCTTTATCTTCACCGCTGCAACAACACACACAACACAATGTTGATATTAGCACCACTATTGCCATCTGAAGTTATAACTAGTGTCCGGAGTATCGGTGGCAAATTTCACACAGAAGGAAATGGAGTCGCCTTAGTATTTTTATGATTAAACGAATAACGATTCAATGATTAATTTTGCATAATACTTTCTATAAATTATCTTGCGAGAGTTGCGAGCATTACCTAATACCAAGGTTTGTGTGCACATGCCTGAAGCACTGGGCTACCGAAGCTTCATATTACTTACTTTAAATAAATACACAAGTATACTTACATTTGGCATCTTTCCTTCTCGCCTTCAGGAGGAAATCCTTAATGTCCTTGATTTCGCGCGGCTGGAAGGGAAACGCTACCATCAGACTTCATTCACTTCTCTTCGAGCCGAGAACGGGGCACGTACAAACAAAAACACGAGAGGTTATGTTGCAATAGGATATTGAAATAACAACATATTAAATTGACAAAATGCAATGATATAAGTTCGCTCATTACTTAAGGAAGCTATTGTCAAAGTACTTTAAGAGTATTCAATGAAACCAGTGATATTTACCATGTTGAAGTTGTTCCAAAGGATGACAAGTAACTGCAAGAAAACACAAACTTATCAGTAAAATATTAATTCCCTTATATTAACAAGGACGCTCTGCGTTGATTCCAGTTGTTAAATATCAAAATTAACGTCAAATTTCAAAGATTCATTTAGATTTACGAAATTATTTACACAAATCGCACTTTACCCACCTGTCAAACTTTCTGAAAGAAGTTGACTATGATTTGACACTGACAGGCTGACAGCGCCGTCATGACGTTTCAGAGCAATATCTATAGTCTATGGCTTATAGAATCATTCTGATGGTAACACTTGACTGGGCGAGGCGTTCGGCCGAGGCGCTCGGCGAGTGCTACTACAGCGAGTGGTAGCCCTCCACACACTCTTGTCGTGTAGCTCTGTCGTCGCCGAACCATCAAAGATTGATGTTGACATGTCAAAGTTAGCTCCTGTGACAGCTTTATGTGCGCTTGCCCACTATAATTATGTGCGTACTTATTGCAACAAAAAACTTCGTAAACCTTGTAAGAAAAGGAGATCAAAGTGGCGAGCATAACTATAGCAAGTTGTTGTGACAAATCGCTAGGTGTGTAATGGCCGTCACGCGGCCCCGGAGATCAACAAATTGGAATAATGAAGTCTTGAATTAATTATTAAAAAAATATGATTCCTAAACGAAGCGCAACCGACTAGCGGGCTGGGGACTGGCAACACCGACGAGAAGCGTCGAGGTGACACTTTGACAGATAGACGGCCATTGGCATCGTTTAATGTTTATGAACGGGTATCCCGATCGGCGTCAGGGCCCGCGCGCGACATGAGCCCGGGGCCAGCGACAAACAGCGGCAGCGGCGGCGCGCAGAGGCCGGAGCGACGGAACTCGTCGTGAGCGACGCCGCTATGGAGCGCGCCGTCGTGCGCTCGAGCGCTAGGCTCAGCGGCGGCGGCGGCGCCAGCAGCAACGGCGGCGGGGACAGGAATAGGAACACCAGCCGCGCGGAGGCAGCGCGGCGCGCGGCGGCGGCAGCGCTGGCTGCCGAGCGCCGCGCGCGCGCCCGCCAGCGCGCGCAGGAGGTGGAGGACAGCCCGAGCGAGCTGCGAGAAAAGTGCCGCGAGCTGGCGCGCGCCGTCAGACACGCCAAGCATCTCGTGGTCAGTACTGAGCCGACACTTCCAACTGATCCACAGACAACTTGTATAGCTTAACCCATCTGCTTGAGGATGGGATAACATACCAGCATTTGTTGATATTCACTGCTGCCTCTTCTGCTTTGTTGTTTTGTTAATCTTTGCTCAGTGTTTTTCAAACTGTGGGTCGCGACCCCCATGGGGATCGCCAAGCCTTTTAAAGGGGGTGACCCCCTTTAAAAGGCTTGGCTACTATTATTTTTAAAGTTAAAGTGCCGTAAGTATTTTGAACAGCATAGGGTGGGGGGTTGCAAAATATTCTATTCTATACTAAGGGGGTCGCGGCATGTAAAAAATTGAAAAACACTGCCTTAACTCAACCTGAACTGTGGCTCCTACCCTTGTATAGAGAAGTTAAAACTTGAGCATTCATACAGACAACTTTGAAATATTTGAATTGGTCTGGTATTATTTATTTATTTATTTATATAAATAATACCAGACCAATTGGGGGTTTTTAATTTTACTTTTATATTGTCCTTTTTAAAGTGATGATCTTCAAATGGCTGATCAGGTCATCGTTACAGGGTGGCCACTTTCTGGAAAACCGGGAAAACCGGGAAAAGTCAGGGAATTTCGTTGATCATGGAAAAGTCAGGGAAATGTCAGGGAAATTTAATGGAGGTCAGGGAATAAAAATTGTCTCTGTATTGTACCTAATAAAAAAAAAACAAATTATTAATTTTACCATCTCCAAACATTATATATACTATAATAGGTTAATAATAGGTAAATGCGACCGCGCGGCGCACGTGCCGCTGTATTACTCGGAAATCGCCGCCGGTTTTACGTTCTCTATACTACCCATTCTGCTATAGCCACGCGTGACGTGAAACTACAAGGATTTCAGGCTCGAGTTCCATAAAAATTTTGTACAGTACGTTGGCTCGAGAACTTTAGCGTTATAAAATTTATACGCAAAACGTTGAAAACATGTGCAGGGAATTAAAAACGAAAACAAAGCACCTGACAGCGCAAGCTTTAGTAAAGCTGCATTGGAAGACAAATTGGCCTTTTTTCAATCGGTGGCGGTGCAAGTGAAACCATTTTTAACATTATTTCAATCCGACGCACCACTTGCTCCACTTTTATACTAATCACTTTTGGCCACACTGAAAAAAAAACATGCAAAGAGTTGTTAAAGCGGATGTATTGGATTCTGCCACTAATATCACGTCGATTGACTTGAAAAGGGAGTCTAATCTGATAATCGCGAATCGCTGTAAAGAATGCTCTTCGAAATAGCCGCGATATCAATGATATCGATATCTTGCGTTTTCGTCAAGACTGTCGAAAGAATCTGATAGAATTTTGCGTGTAATTGTGCCAAACATCCCCACTTTCGTATGCTTTGACTAAGAGAATATCTTGTTTCGATCCCGCAATCGCAGTCAATGCAGAATTCCGACGACGAGAGAGGCTCGATAAAGTGTTGGACATATTTGTCAAAAATAACCGGCTTTCAGGATATGAAGCAGATAACGTCAAAAGTGCCTTCAATGATATTTGTAAATGAACCTGAATTTGTAAAATCAATGAAACAATTTTCCATTACGGATGGTCACCAACTGGATGATCTTTGGCTCGGTTTGATAAAAACTTTTTAACAAAAAAATTAAACCGCCGAAAAAAAACTGAAAAACAAAAAATAATAAACCTTTTTTATTTTGTTTAATAACTAAGTTCTTAAACTATTGTTAGTATACCTAAGTATATATTTTGTAATTATATTGAGTTTTTAATTAACTTTAATAACCAAGTTCTTATATTAATCTAAGTGTACCTAAGTAATTTTGAGTTGGCGCCAATCATCCCCTGTTTTCCTACCCTTAGGGTTGAAATTTTTATTTAAATTTTATGTGGGACCAACTTTGGGGTATACCCTTTCTAATAAAAAAAGGGTTATCAAAATCGGACTACTCTGTAAAAAGTTATGCGTAAAAAAAAACTCGTTGACTTGAGAACCTCCTCCGTTTTTTTCGTCGGTTAAAAAGGAAAATAAAGACTTGCTTGAACTTTAATAAATGATCATGGTGTTATCCCACGGAAACGCTTATAGTGTGCGAGGCTTTTCCATCAATAAGGAGATATTAGTGGAAAATCTTTCACAAGTCTATAATTGCGCAAAGACGCGTTTACGACGCTCTATCCTACTACGGCAAAATAAATATTGAAAAAAAAAGATCCACGCGGCTCGTAATGCTCACTAATTGTACACGGAGGAGCTACACAAAAAACAAGGAAAATTTAAGTTCAGAGGCGAAAATCAGAGCAGAAAAAAGAAAAACTGTGGATATGGTCAGAGAACTAGAAGCAAAAAGACAAAAAAATCTCGAAGGAGATGCCAAAGAAGCTGCATTATTGGAAAAACGGATTACCAAGTTTTAATAGATTTTGTTATTAGTTTTTAAAATATACATATAATAAACATGATAACTGATGACTAGGTAGTATTGTTTCAGTTATACCCAAGATTTTTAACCGACTTGAAAAAATGAGGTTTCTCAATTCGTCGCTTTCATTTGGACCATAATACGCAAAAACGTTGAAGTCTAGTACTTACTAATACGGTTAAGGCCCGCATAAAGTGTTCCCTTTAGTATTTCTCGCTGGATTATATTATATGATACATTTAACGTATCCAATAAATTCAGTAGTCAGAGTTTTAATTGGTTTTTCCTGTACAGCTTTTAACAAAAATGGTCAAAAATTAAATGAATTATTGGGTAATTGTAGAACTGTCTGATAGCAAATTACAATTTATAAACATAATGAAACAGTATAATAACGTCACCTGACGTAAGATGTGAACCCACGACTTCCGTCTGACTATGCTTTCGCTCTTACCAACTGAGTTATTCAGATACTACTTCTTATTATTTCCGTTTTTGTAATTTGCTACCAGATAATTCTGCAAAAACTCAAAAATGTATCCCAATTATATTTTTTATATTTATTACATTTAAGATTATGGTCAGGGAAAAACTTGAAAAAACGACTGGAAAACCGGGAAAAGTCAGGGAATTTTTGTTGTAGTAAATAGTGGTCACCCTGCGTTACCTTACCATATACTTTCAATATCATTGAAGTAACATGGTACCAAATTTTCTATCGTTAGGACATATGGAAGGTAGTCAGATCCCCTCAACAACAATTAAAGAGCTGATGATCTTCAAACGGCTGATCAGGTCATGGTGATCTTACCATATACTTTCAATGTCATTGAAGTAACACGGTACCAAATTTCGAATCGATTGGGCATAAGGAAGTTGGTCAGATCCCCTCATCAACTAGAAAAGAGCTGATGATCTTCAAATGGCTGTACAGATTTTCATAAAACATGGCTAAGAACACTCAGAATAAAATTGCCTGTGATATGCCATTCAGGAATTCAATTATTAAAGTGGTCTACTTTATGCTGCCTACAAGTAGAGATGTGCCAACCTGAAAATATTTCAAACCAAATTGAACGGTTCGACTTTCTATGTAAACCGGTTTCAACCCGGGTTGATCAAACCGAGTTGCTATGACGGTCCTAAACGTATTAATATTAATGTGGTATTCGGTTTGACCTGTCCGAGTCGATCCGTGAATTTAAACACCTACTTGTTCGGGTTTTAAACCTAAACTAAACTGTTTATAGGTTATTGTTACATTTGTGAGCGTTACCTCGGTAGCGCCATAGAATAATAAGTAATTATAAATTGCTCACTATATTTTATTCAAAATTAAATTGCAAAACAAAACTACAAACCTTGTTGCAACGAGATAAGGTCTACTAATGGTCGTCGTCGTCACCCGCCCACCTGTTCGGGAGAAATCGGGTTTATTCGGCTACTCATTCGGTTTGCCCGCTCCGGCCCAGCCCGCTCGCGCGAGTCGCGCGCGTCGTTTCGGTTTCGTTGGCTCGGGCCGCTGTCGGCGAGCGGGCTCGAATGTTGCGGTTCGCTGCTCGTTATAGAATCGAGTTAGTGGACTAACAAACCGGGTCGGTTCGACTTTAGCTTGACTCGGTTTGAACCGGGTTGGCAAACCGAGTTGACACATCTCTACCCACAAGCTGCCTATAATTGACTCATGATTCATTATAGTTTGAATTGATCTTTGCATCAAATGATATTATATTATACAAAATTGCTACTGTGGTGGAAAAGTAACTAATCAAATTACCAATTAATTGCATAATGACAATGAGTTCTAAATGTGATATCTTACCTATACAATCAACGTAATTCTACAGTAAGAGTTCAGCAGGGTTCGAAAATATCCGATATTTATTATAAATATATGTTTTATTTATTTAAGTACATAAAAATCTTAAAATCCGACAAATTAAACCAAACCAAAACATAAAATCTTATATATCTTTTATCTTATAAGTAATACATAAAAACCCAACTCAAAAACATAAAACTTTTTTTATAAATTACACACACACACTTATTTCTGCATTGATATATATCGTAAAAAATCATTGGATATATATCGGATATATATCAGATATATATATCATGATATATATCCTCGAACCCTGGAGTTCAACTCTTGGTTCTCAAAATATCCTAATAAATAAATAAACTAGCGGCACTGTACACTGTAGAACTTGCAAGCCTTTTCCCAAGATTATTACTTTAATCAAAAACATGTTTGCACAAACACTATTTTTCAAAACAAGAAACTATTTTTATTGAATGACTGCTCACAAAATTTCACGAAAATAGGCGTGTCCACACCGCACGAGCGGTTCGGCCGAACACCGTGCGCGCTCTGTAGACGTGGTTCTGCGAATCACCGCCCGCCTGAACCAGCGGCCGATCCGAATGCTATGTGGCGCGCCGCAGCCTATGTGGCGATTTTTGCCCTATAAATATCAATCATACTCGAGATCGAAATCGATGGAATCGATTTTTACAGAGGGGGACAACCGGATAGCCAGCTATACTACTATGTCCAGACATACGAAATCATTTTTGCCCTATAGTTAAATATCGAACTCGCTCACAAAATTTCACGAGAATCTGTTTAGAGATGCAACCTATAGAGGGGATAGCCGGATAGCCGGACATACGAAAGCATTATCATCACTACATAATATAAAACAAAGTCGCTTCCCGCTGTCTGTTCCTATGTATGCTTAGATCTTCAAAACTACGCAACCGATTTTGATGTGGTTTTTTTATTTATTTATTTATTATTCGGAGAACCAATAGCTAACAATTCAAAATAATAATATAAGCTTGTTATATAACTTAAGTAACAGAGAGCCAATTAAAGGTTCCAACCAGTAGCAACAGGTTAACAAACAATTGGTGGTTAGCACTAAATTTTACAACCCACAAGCATACAATGACGTTAGGATCAAGTTATGCGATACATTAATCCTGTCCAAATTAAACTACGTCGACACGGTAATTAACGGATGCCTTCTAGCTCGCTCAAGAACGCTTATTCAACGGATCCAGAATGCCTGTGCCCGTTTCGGTTTCCCTATCCCACCACGCACTCACGTCACACCCTATCATAACCAAGGCGGGATGTTAAAAATGGAGGCCCGTCGTTCTCTTCATTTTGCCATTCTGCTTTTCGGTGTAGTGTACGATCGTCAGCCTCAATGTCTATACGAGGGCTACTACTTATGTATTCGGAATCCAGGATTCCAACTTTCTTAAACACAATTTTTGACCTCCATGGTAAAATTTGAACTTTCTTTTAATACTGGCTGCTATATATTTTTTTTCTTGAGTACGCTAGTGTTTTGTTTTTGGCGGTTTTGGCTTGCAAGAATGGAACTTACTCGTGAAAATATTAGTGCTATGATTTATTACGATTTTCGGCGTGGCTTAACGCAACAACAATGCATAGATCAATTAACTTTGACTTTTGGTGATGAAGCTCCATCAAAAACTACTGTGTATCACTGGTTTAGTGAGTTCAATCGTGGACGTAGTATGCTTACGGACGAACTTAAGGAACGTCGCCCTAAATCGGCCGTTGTACCACAAAATATTGAAGCAGTGCGGAAACTTATAATGCATGACCGTCATGTTACGTATCGCGAGATAGAGGCAATTCTGGGGATATCTATGACGAGCATTAATAAGATATTACATGAACATTTAGCTGTAAAAAAAATTTGTTCGCGTTAGATATCGCACAATTTAACTAAGGATCAAAAAGGGGCTCGCGTCGAATGGTGCAAAAAAATTATGAAAAAATATAACCGTGGTGACTTAAAAGCTGTTTATAATATCTACACAGGTGACGAATCTTGGATATATGCGTATGATCCCGAAACTAAACGGCAATCAACAGTGTGGGTGTTTCAAAATGAGCCGAACCCTACGAAAGTTACTCATGCAAAGAGCACCTTGAAGCAAATTGTCGCCTGCTTTTTTGGTATGAATGGCCATGTGGCTACAGTGCCACTAGAAAAACTTAAAACGGTTAATTCGGAGTGGTACACGACCATTTGTTTGCCAGAAGTGTTTGAAGAAATACGTAAAGACAACCAGCGACGCAGAATCATTCTTCACCATGACAACGCCAGCTGTCATACATCACGCGAAACAACTCGATTTTTGGAAGGTCAAAATATAGAATTAACGGGTCACCCACCGTACAGCCCTGATTTGGCACCTAATGAATTTTATTTATTTCCAAATGTAAATAATAAATTACGTGGTCAGCGATTTTCGACCCGTGAAGATGCGATCGAAGCGTTCAAACAACACGTTTTGGAGATACCTCAATCAGAGTGGCAAAAGTGCTTTAAAGATTGGTTTACACGTATGCAAAAGTGCATCGATCATCACGGAGAATATTTTGAAAAACAATAAAACTATATTTAGTAATGTACGTTTGATTATTTTTTCTATTCCGGATACATAAGTAGCAGCCCTCGTACGAGAAGCTGACATTCACTGCCCGGCCGACCAGAGGTGCGATCCGTCTTGTTTGCCCAAGACACGGTAAATCGGCAGCATTTCGTGCAGTTTTCGCTACTCAGCCACGAAATGCTGGAACAACACCTATTCGTAATTCTATAACTAAGTACTTTTAAGCTCCACTTCAAAAAATATCTATTTACCCTACAACTCTCGTAGCCCGTGTCGTCAACTATTTCATGTATTTTTGTTAGTCGTAGCTAGGTATAGCAAAAATCGTCATAATTTATCCCATATAATTATTATCCAATATTCTGTTATAGTAGTACTTAATATGCTTGCAACTTGCCTCGCACAAACCTACTCCTAACTCTTGTTATAAGTAATTAAATATTATATTCTTAAATAAAATTAATGTATATACTGGATATGCAAACGTTAATTCATCATTTTATCCCTAAATGTATGTTGTAGTACCACGTTTGCCACTTTTTGATGTTCGGAACTACCTTACAGCCCTGGGCTCCACGCAAGACCAGCGCTGTGGCATTGTTTAATGTCAGAGCATATGCTGAGTGGTGTCCACTTGCGGCCACTATAGCAGCACCACCAGTCTTCCTTACGTACACGTTATTTTTAGTTTAAGCTGGTATTTATTAAGTTTCTTTTTAGGGTTCCGTAGTCGACTAGGAACCCTTATAGTTTCGCTTTGTCTGTTCGTCCGTCCGCGGATAATCTCAGTAACCGTTAGCACTAGAAAGCTGAAATTTGGTACTAATATGTATATCAATCACGCCGACAAAGTGGTAAAATAAAAAGTGTTTATTTTTAAATTAGGGTACCTCCCCTGTACGTAACGTGGGGAGTGTTTCTTTTTTTCATTTCAACCCTAACGTGTGATATATTGTTGAATAGGTATTTAAAAATTAATACGGGTTTGCTGAAATTATTTATTGATAATGTTAATATTTTCGGAGATAATCGCTCCAGAAGTAAAAAAAATTGTGTCCCCTCTAACTTTTGAACCATAAGTTTTAAAAATATGAAAAAAATCTCAAAAGTAGAACTTTATAAAAACTTTGTAGGAAAATTATTTTGATCTTGATAGGTTGAATAGTTTTTGAAAAAAATTACAAAATAATTTCTGAACTAAGTTTGTAATTTAACCGTATAAGCAGGTGTTTATTGTACCTGTTATTTCTACAAAATCACAATGAAATTACGTGCTTTCAAATAAAGTACAAAACGGTGTAAATCGGTTCACGCAATAAAGAATTATCCCATAAAAATCATCTTCCATACTTTAAGCTCGCGCGCAATAGTTTACTTAATTTGCCGATAGATGTCGCTGTACGCGGAACGCTCACATTGTGCATGGCGCTGTTAAGATTTTTCCTGATTTAATGGGGTCGGAGCAGGTGCGCCCCATACATTAGGTCGAAAATTTGTCGTGCTCGAATTGTCTTAGTTGTCTTTGGTCGTTCGTTGTCTAATAATAAAATTGTTCGATAAGTATTGCTTGTATTGTGTCTGTCTATAATACATGGTCGATTTGATTTGGGAATTTGAACTCTCTTGCTCATAGATTCGGTTTACGGAACGGGCTACGGAACCCTACACTGAGCGTGGCCCGACACGCTCTTGGCCGGTTTTATATATTGTGTTTTCTAATTAAGAACGAAATTGTGATGTGGTGTTATTTTGGCTGGCAATAAATTCATTTCTGTTCTTCTTCTAATACCTACGTAAGAAAAAAAAAAGAAGACTTATTATTTATTAAGTGATATAAGTCAACCGTTACAGTAACATACTGTCGCGCATGCAACTCGCTCACTTAAAAAACTCGTCTGTTAAAATCCGTCTTATAGTGGTGATGTTGCTATTGAAAACGTCAATATCCCCCTCCTTCGTTAGTTCATTTAGGCTTTTACCAGCTCGCAATAAAAAGCTATTTTTTTTCTATAATTACGTAATGTAAATGGAATTGAGAGGGGAGGGAAGTATCTTTTAGACCTAGATGGAGTATTGAAGGAGAGCTTAGCTAGTAATTCCGGACAATCAAATGTGATTCGGTTGCGAACCGCGACCTGTAGAGGAGAACGACAGGACAGCGGGACACCCGAATATCCGGAAATACGACAGAATGTTGGGCCAAGCTGAAGCAGACAACTTTCTCCACTTTGCTTGATCTTTCAACAACTGTACAATTGCTTCTACAGTTATTGAACGCAAGATATACATACCCGGGTCGTCTGAAAAGTTTCTGGCCTAACTGTCAAATAAGAACTTTTTAAATAAAAACTCTTTGGCATTACGATTATACTTTTTTCAGAAGTTAAATGTCAAAATTGCCGTCATTTTTGTCGGCAACTTTTTTTTAAATTGTTTATTTTGTAAACTAACCTCTGTGTTCTTGAAAAAATGGATAAAATTGAGTGCCGAGCTGTGATTAAATTCTTATATTTGAAAAATATTACGCAAACACAATCCAACACGTAGTAAAATGAGAGCGTAACTACGTTTGTATGGGAAGGTGAAATTCGGCCGAGCTTACTGCGGACTCTTAACGACGTGCTTAAGTGACAGTATTGCACTCTCAGTTGAAAGTTGCAGTCGAAAACCAAACTGATTGTCATGGAGACATATCATAGATATCAATTTAACTGTTGGTTAAGCACGACGTCAAATACTTTCGCGACTATGGTGGCTAAAGAGAGAGGCCTATAGTTGTTTGTATCTGTCAAGTCTCCATGGTTGTTTTTCACGACATTTGACAAATATTGTCGATGTTTTCTTTCGTTTTTCATGTCTATGTAATAAAAAATAAATAAAAATTAAAATAAAAATCATTTAATTCGGATATCATAGACCCATAAGAATACAATACAATTAAATCAACATGAAATCAATATTGAATAGGATAAAATTAACATGTTTGACAATAAAAAGAAATAAATTACCTACCTACGCTTTTGTATTTTCTTACCATAGAATGGTAGTGATTGGCTTGTGCATATCACAACAGTGCCGTAAATATGCACAATCCATCCTACCTGCTGACATCTGCAGGATATTGTTGGGGCTGGCCCGCACCCGACGCATCAGGGACGCGCTGCGTTTGCGCATTGTCGCGTAAAAGCAGTCTATTCCTGCCCCAGCAAACATCCCCGATGCGCTGCAGAAACGGGGCAGCCCCATCAACACCCGGAACGCATTGTTGTTATGTCACTGTATTATGGTTGATAGTGTGTAGTGCGCGTGTGCAATAATAACAGGTGTGTTGTGGTGTGCAGGTGTACACGGGCGCGGGCATCAGCACCGCGGCGGACATCCCCGACTACCGCGGCCCGCACGGCGTGTGGACGCGGCTGCAGCGCGGGGAGGACATCGGGTGCGTGCTAGGCTCTGCATCTGATCTGGGGACGGGGAACTCGGACCCACTTGTGTTATCGCCGTCACATTACTCTATACCTGTTCTCTATGCTTAACATGGACGCACATTATATTCAGTTCCTTACTGCGCTAACCTTATAGTGCTTTGTAAATTTAACTATTATTGTTGTACCTCCTTGTAAATGTCCTCGCTATGGCGCTTCGGTATCCCCATACCGAAAAGTTCTCGTTAATCAACCTTGCCTGTTGCAAATCCAATCAGATCTATGTATAATACAAATGCTCGCGAATCGCGATAAAAGCAACATGTGTGTGTGTTTGATTACAGGCGCGTGGAGGTGTCGCGCGCGCAGCCGACGTTCACGCATATGGCGCTGGCGGCGCTGGTGGCGCGCGGGCTGTGCAAGTTCGTGGTGTCGCAGAACTGCGACGGGCTGCACGTGCGCAGCGGCCTGCCGCGCCGCTCGCTCGCCGAGCTGCACGGCGACATGTTCGCCGAGCGGTGCGCCGCGCCGCGCTGCCGCGCCGTGCTGCTGCGTGCCTTCGACACCACGCAGCGGACCAGGCGATACGCTCATGCTACCAGGTAAGTGGAATTGTACAGCATGCTATGTGCTAATAACTGTAGGAACCTGGACAGTGTTCGTCCCATGTATGAGTCACAAATATCAAGTATTACAAATCAATATTATGTTCGACAATTTTGCCATGAACATGCCGTTCGAGAACTTCCAGGAATTCTTCACAGATCTAACGAAAAACGGGACTATACAGAGGTAACAACGGAAAAAAATTAAATTAAATTTTAAACTTTTTCTTTACTGGAAGTTGTTAGAAAGTTGAATGTGATCGTTAGTTGTTGATATGGCATATTATCCAGCGCGAATAGTTAAACATGTGTAGTATGGTCCTCGCGCTGCCGCGATGTCGCCAGTGTGCCTGCGCTGTGCCTGTGTGCTAGTGATGGTCGGTCGCGCAGGCGCACGTGCCCGCTGCCGCGCTGCGGGCGGCCGCTGCGCGACACCATCGTGCACTTCGGCGAGCGCGCGCGCGCCGCGTGGCCGCTCAACTGGGCCGGCGCGCTGCGCCACGCCGCCGCCGCCGACGTCATCCTGTGCCTCGGCTCCAGCCTCAAGGTTCATTCACATCACATCACATCACATACACTAACTACTATCTACTCGTATATATATTATACTCACCCGGTACAGTACAGACTGACCCTTTCGCTGCCTATAGCCACACGCAAGAAACCATGCTCAAAATGCAGGGTTAGCATAAGAATATATTTATTTATTTATTATTCGGGAAACCAACTGCTACAAACATTAACATATGATTTGAGCATGTGATACAAAAATGCCAATTACAGGTTCTCACCAGTAATAACAATAACACACTAGGTACACTGCATCACAAAACCTGAGTGAAAAGTGGTAATGAAACGAAACATTAAAAATATAATAAAATATTGAAACACAGTGAAGTCGGACTAAGGCATGCTCATTTAAAGAAACACTCTGTAAGGCATATATATACATACATATTACTAGACATGACTGTCTGACTGAACCATATCTTAGTTTGAGCATGGTTTGAACTCTCGTCTCCATTTTGAGTGTTCTATATGAGAATTGGTCCAACGGAACACTTATTGAGCGCTTCATGATGTAATTGATTAATTTATTTATTTATTATTTATTTATTAATTATTCGGAGAACCAACAGCTAACAATTCAAAATAATAATATAAGCTAGTTATACAAGGTGTTTGCTCCATCGTTTGCCAAATTAAAACAGCAGGTAGTTTGGGTCATTACCTATCTTTTCCGGCCTCTAAAAAAACTGGTATTTTTTTGTATTCTTTTAAAATAATTTAGAAATTTTCTATATGCTAAAGCGTTTCAACTTGAATAAAAAAAAATGGGAAATGGTAGAGCCTAATTTTTTATTTTATTGTAATGTTGTACGGCTCTATCAAAGTCAAAATTATTTGCAAGTAACGTCTACTTATTTTTTTATTAACCCTCCAAAAAAATGAAGATGCAAGAATTTCGTCTTGGGTAACTTTAATTTGCAATTTAAAAAAAAACTACAATTGATAATGTTCTTAAAATTCTTTAAAAAAGTTCCCTAGTCTTTCCTCTTTCTAATGATGTACAATAATGCCAAAAAACCTTCATTGAACTTTATTAATTTGCCAATTTTGTGTAAGGGCCGCACTAGGCTCGTAACCGGCAAGCGATAAAAAACATACTTTCGCTAAATACGAGTAGTAGGTAAGCAAGACTTGCAGATTGACGACTGTCATACGAACGCACGCGTAGCATCTGAAAGGCTACCGCGAAACGAAAACGAACTTCGTTCGTGTATCTCCCTCTCTGTCGCACTTGCTAGTTCGAGCGACAAAGAGGAGAGGAGATACACGAATGAAGTTCGTTTTCGTTTCGCGGTAGCCACTCAGAAACAGATGCTATGCGTGCATTCGTAATGAAGGCCGTCAATTCGAGCAAGACCTGTAAAGACGAATTTATTGATTGAAATGATTAAAATTTAACTATTACCAACATACTTACAGTAGTTTATTTACATAAAAACCAGCTTATCGAATTTAATTGCCTGGTTGGCATCGTTTATCGTTTATTTGACGAAAGAGAGAGACAGCTCATGCATTTCTAAGCACGTGTCACGTGTGGTTTACAAAAAATATTGTACGCCGATTAAGAGCCTAGTCCGTCCCTTACAAAAAATTGGCAAATTAATAAAGTTCCTTAAGGGTTTATGGCATTATAGTACATCATTAGAAAGAGGATAGACTAGAGAACTTTTTTAAAGAGTTTTAAGAACATTATCATTTTTAGTTTTTTTTTTTAAATTGCAAATCAGAGTTACCCAAGACGAAATTCTTGCATCTTAATTTTTTTTTGAGGGTTAATAAAAAAATAAGTAGACGTTACTTGCAAATAATTTTGACTTTGATAGAGCCGTACAACATTACACATTACAATAAAATAAAAAATTTGGCTCTACCATTTCCTATTTTTTTTTATTCAAGTTGAAACGCTTTAGCATATAGAAAATATCTAAATTATTTTAAGAGAATACAAAAAAAAATACCAGTGGACACAAAATTTTTTTGGAGGCCGGAAAAGGTAGCTAATGACCCAACCTACCTGCCGTTTTGAAACGATGGAGCAAACCCCCTGTATAACTTAAGTAACAGAGAGCCAATTAAAGGCAATTAATGCATAAAAAAATGATAATGATAAATACAAATAGTGTGATGTGATGTGATGTGGCAGGTGCTCCGCCGGTACCCGCGCCTGTGGTGCATGGCGCGGCCGGCGCGCGCGCGCCCGCGGCTGTTCATCGTCAACCTGCAGTGGACGCCCAAGGACGCGGCCGCCGAGCTGAAGATCAACGCGCGCTGCGACGCGGTGATGCGCGAGCTGGCGCGCCGGCTGCGGCTGCGCGTGCCGCGGTACCGCGCGCGCCGCGACCCGCTGCTCGCGCACGCCACGCCCCTGGCGCCCGCCGAGCAGCACACGTGCTCGCGGCCCGCGCTGCCCGCGCCGCCCGCGCCGGGGGACTTCAGCTCCGACTTCTCCGACTCCGACTCCGACTCCGACTCCGACGACGGCCTGCCGCTGCGCCGCCTGGCCGAGCGGCTGCGCCACCGCGAGCCCGACGAGAAGAAGCTCAAGTTGGAGAACGGAATCTGCCACGACGAGGACGAGTTGAGATCTTTCGAGGTGACTAAAATTCTAAAAACCTTGTAAATACTTAAATCACTGTTTTGTCTAAAAATGCATTAAGCTGCGTACGAATTAGAGCAGCCTCGGCTTGAGGCACGCACGGCACCTATTTCGCTCAAATTCGTACGCGCCCACGCGCAGTGCGCTCACAGCCCGCGGGCGGCGCGCGGCGACTCGGCGAGCCGGCCGGAGGCGGCCTCGTGCCCGCGCTCAAAGGCGCCTCAGTGTGCGTGCCGAGCGTCATTTGGACATGTATCTGAGCTTTCCGCGGGCAGAGCGACACGTACAGACTTGTTTGTAGGCGAGGCGCATATGAATTTGAACAAATGGATGAGCCGTGCTTGTGTAATCGAGTTGATTCGTAAATATATTAATATAATTCACTGAAATATGATAAACGCAGCAGCAGCAGCTGTCATCGTTTCCGACGCCATTTTGAACGACTCACAATGTCGGCTCGCCGCGAGCAACAATTAGTCTCGCGAGCGCCGCGCGGGGCGAGCATGCCTCAGGCTGAGCCGCTCAAATTCGTACGCAGCTTTAGATACTATCGTATCTTAAGAGGGGGCGTACCGCCATCAGAAATCACCCGCACGCCTCGCACCTGCCGCGCTGATGCGTCTATTGCTGCCCCGCTCCTTCTCGCATAGTATATGCCCCGACAGTCAGATAAAACATGATGAATACCTATGGATAATTATAAGTGGGAAGAGAGACAAAATCTGTACCTATATTTGAAGATATAATTTTCGCCAGTAAGTATAAGTTTCGAGAGCTATAACCGAAATATGACCTTCCGTTTTTTTACTAAATCACGTATGTAAACTGTGGTTGTAATAATACAGCAAAGAACCCCAATTTGTGTATATAGCTTTATTAAATCAATAATTCATAATTTACAAATAAAACGTGATCAATTTGAATATAAAGTAACTCTAGTTGCCAAGTGATGTTCCCGTGTCGAGTGCCCATTAAAAAAGTGGTCGCGCGCCGCCCGGTACGTCGGTTTTGTTCATCGAAGTGGCGCCCTCTGTCGACCGGAAACCAGAGTTCGCCCGCAAGGAGTAGCGCGCACCGGATGTTGCCAACACGGCCATGCTGCACGGTGTCAGCCTCTGACACCATACATGCCAATAATATGATCCTGAAACATATTATGGAATGTCATTAATGATAGTACTTTATTTAAATAATCAATCACTGGATGTTATATGTATATTACTTTGCGCCTTCGTCATATGATGTCATAGCGACCAACCAAACCCTCGCACCCAAAGAGCGAACGCTTCACTTGAGAGACCGAGTTGATTCAGTTGCGTCACTATGGCTTTTGTTCCATTTGAAGTCACTCACACTTAAAGAGCAAACCGCTTCACTTAAGCGTTCCAGTATACCTTCAAACATACGGTATTCATCGACATGTACGCAAAACCAACATACACGTAACAATATGTATAGGTACATATAATCTAGTATGTAAAGAATGCAATATAGATTTTATAGATAACTGTGTAATCATGACTATCCTTAATAAAGACATATTTAACAATGTTAACTATTATTTTGATTGCAATATTTATATTACTTATGTGATGAAATAAGGATTATGCATGTTAATTTTCCTCTTTGCCAACACGGAATACTCACAATATAATTATCCAGAAGACCAATCATCGATTTTAATCCATGGCTTCATATTTTCGGCTGCTGCCCACATAGTTTTTGTTACTACGTTCAGAACCTCTTAAATCCGTCACCTCATATCGATCATTTCCTAATACGCGTTTGATTTGAAATGGGCCTTTAAAAATCGGCATCAGTTTTGTGCTTTGACCGTCGTTATTTTTGCTTTCGATCTTAATCAGGACTAGGTCACCAACTGAGTATTCTCTTGCCTTCATCCGAGAATGATCAAACCTCTTTTTTGACAAATTGCATTGGCTTTAATATTATGATCAACATTCTTACGCAAATCAGTCACGTCTATTAACTCCCCGTTATCAAGTCCTGATCCCATAATATTATCTGCATCCGTTCTCAAGCGATAACCAAAG
Organism: Epinotia bilunana; assembly: GCA_947049275.1. NCBI lineage: Eukaryota > Metazoa > Arthropoda > Insecta > Lepidoptera > Tortricidae > Epinotia > Epinotia bilunana. Next base: position 24,501,154 of record OX346262.1, read on the forward strand.
AAAACTTCGCTTGGGATCGCTTTCGTGGTTTTATGAATGGTACTATTAAGTCCTTGTTGTAATATTGTAACGTACTGATCCCAACAATCCTCATCGCTATTAGCACCTAAAGTTCTCATGGCTTCTAGGATAGTTTTATTAAATCTTTCAGCCTGACCGTTAGAGCGAGGCATGCCGGTTGCAACTGTATGCAAACGAATGTTTTTATTGATACAGTACTGGGTAAAATCTTTGGAAGTGAACGCGGAGCCAGCGTCACTTATTATGCGCCTAGGGTTACCAAAAGTTTTATACACCTGATCTAATTCCGATATTACTTCAGCCGAATTGGTAGTCTTTACTGCCGAGATAAATACGAATTTTGTAAAAGAGTCCACCATAACTAACAGATACTTATAACCGTATTTTGATTTTACAAATGGTCCCAAATGATCCACGTGGAGCGTAAGGAACGGTTGGGCGTATTTCGGTAACGGATACAATTCGCCCTCTTTTGGGCCACCTTTCGTTTTATAATATATACAATTGATGCAGTTCTTGATATACTTTTTTACTGTATGTCGTACTCTTCGAAACCAGTATGTATTTTCTATACGCTCTACAGTTTTATCTACTGAAAAATGACCCAAATCGTCGTGGTTACTTTTTATGACCTGCCAGATAATTTTTTTTGGTACCACACAACGACGACCTTGGGTTGTTCTTCGATAAACTTTATTTCCTAGAAGCTCGTATTTACTAAAAATATTACTATTTTCATCGGCTTGTCCTAACTCTAATATTTCCCTGATTCTAACTATCTCCGGGTCCTGTAATTGCACTGTCATCAACCAATCAGCCTCAGTTATGGATAGAATTACCTCCGATTCTGATCTTTTCCCGGATGGCACGGGGTTTCGGCTCAAAGCGTCTACGTGCTGCATACGCGAGCCGCCTCTATGATAAACATCAAAAGCAAACTCTTGTGTTGAAAGTACCCATCGTGCTATTCGGGGAACTATTTCTTTTTTTGTCAGAGCATATCGTACAGCGTTACAGTCTGTTATGATTTTAAATGGTGAGTCCAGTAAGTACAGTCTAAACTTCTGTAACGACGAAACAATAGCCAGTAGTTCCAATTCGAAAGAATGGTAACGTTTTTCGTCATCGGTCGTTTGTCTACTATAATAGTGAATAGGTTTTTCACCCTCGTTAGTCACTTGCATGAGGATGCCAGCTATGCCTTCCCGACTAGCATCCGTGTACAAAACTTTATCTTTGGACGGATCAAAGACGGACAGAACACGACTAGAAATTAATTTTTCTTTCAACGCAAAAATGCTTGATTCTGTACATATCCCCACACGAAAGCTGAATCTTTTTTTAGTAATTTCATAAGCGGTGTCGATAACATTGCACAGTTTCTGATAAACTTTCGGAAATAACTGATCAGCCCTAAGAACTGGCGAAGTTGATGTACATTTTTGGGCGCCGGAAAACATTTTACTGCCTCTAATTTAACATCGTTTGGCATAACCACGTTTGGCTTAATTTTGTAACCAAGAAAATCGATTTAACTTTTGAAGAAGTGACATTTTTTTAAGTTTAACGTCAGTCCGTTATTTCTGAAGATTTCCAGTACTTGATCCAGTAATTTAAGGTTTTCCTCAACCGTCTTAGTGACTAAATATACGTCATCTAAATAAACAATCACATTCCCAAATCGCAGATTTCCTAACACTTTATTCATCATTTCCTGAAAGCATGCTGGACCGTTTACTAATCCGAACGGGAGTCTTAAAAATTCGAAATGACCTTCCTCTGTACTGAATGCCGTCTTGGGTATTGATTCGGGACTCATTAGTATCTGATAGTAACCACTTTTTAGATCAAGGCTTGTAAAGCACTCATTTCCCTGTAACCTATCCACCAAATCTTCTATGCGTGGCATAGGATATTTGTTCTTAACTGTCACTTTGTTTAACGCGCGATATTCTATGCAAAGCCGCTTTTCACCATTTTTCTTATTGACTAAAAGCGCGGGGCTAGCATATGGCGAATCACTATGTCGCACGATATCGTTGGCTAATAACTCATCCACAATCTCTCGAATAGCTTTTTTGTCTGCAGGAGACGACCTAAATGGTCGTCGTTGAATTGGACTGGAGTCTGTGACTTTAATTTGCATTTCATGATTATTTACTTTTTACCTAATTCCTTTACATTAGTAGCTACACAGTCCCTATATTTCCTAAACATAGTTATTAATTCCGTGTGATGCGAATCAGCATCAAGTTCAGCCTCGCCAATACTATTGCAAAAGTCATTCAACGTTTCAGCATAATCAAACTTTAAAACTTCACCTATTCGAGAATAAATCAAGTCGGGGCGTTCCGTCACGCTCCGTCCAATTGAAATGCCACATCCTACCAAATCGTCGATCACGTAAAGATCCACATTGTTTATCTCCACCGAATCAAGCTTCAAATTTACGCCTAACGCTGTGGTGACAACTTTTGATGATTGTTTTGAAAACCCTTGTAAAGTTACTGGGCAAGGTAGTTCGGTTGATTGTAAACAATGTTTATTTACCAATGACTGTGATATAATCGAACAACTACTTCCGGTATCTATAAATGCATCATGCTCTAAAATGTTGTTCATAATTACCTTTTTTGACAAATTTATTCCGCGAGTTCGAAGATGAGACAAACTTGGTCTCAGGTTTTTCCGGCTTTTGTTCTACTTTAAGATTTTTTTTTCTATTACACGTTGACTCAGCGTGACCTCTAATACCACAATAATCGCATTTTATATCGCATTGCATTCTTTTATTATTTCCACCGCACAGAAAACATTTAATCATTTTACGCGTCTGTAGATTACTCTCATTGACACCGCTAGAACTTGACGGAGCGACTCGATTGGCTGTCGTAGACGAGATTACATTACTATTACTAGTAAGGGCGGGCAACTTAATTTGATTTGCTTTGGATTGTGAATATAGTTGTTTTTTAATTTTGTACGTCCGGCTATGTAAATAACTTTCAAACTGATCACACGAACTAAACGAATTCGCTTCTATGTTACCGTCGCCAATATTCCCGAGTACTATTGAAATAACGTCCTGATCAGAGAAATGCAAACGTAACCGATCGATTTTAAATTTTTGATCGAAATAGAATTCGTATAACGACTGGTTTTCCACTGGTTTTCGTTCTATTATTTCTTTCAAAAGTTCAAACATGTTCCTCTGAATTTGATAGCTAACAGATAGCTTACTATGCCAGTCCGACCATTTCCACGATGGCCATTGTTGATCAGTGCGCAACAACGAATCATACCACACCTTAGCAGAACCTTTCAGCTTATTTAATGCTTGATAACGGGTTGTCTCGTCTGACCAAGAAAACGTATTTGCGTATGATTGAATGATCCTAAGCCATGCATTAATGTCATCTTTTAGAGGGTCAAATTCCGGTATAATGTTATTCAATGTAAGTGAATTAGAATGACTTACAGTTTCGGCTCCATTTGTGCGTAAAGGTTTACTTGACACGTCTGATATCTTGCTCTTCTTGCGTTTCGGCGGCGGAGGTGACGGGGTTCGGGCACTCTCACTGTCGGAACTTAAACTGCTACTAGAACTACTGCTGGGTGATCGAGCACGTTTACTATTACGGCTTTTCTTTTTCTTATATCTCCCCATGACACGCGGGTGAACACTTCTGATGTAAACTGTGGTTGTAATAATACAGCAAAGAACCCCAATTTGTGTATATAGCTTTATTAAATCAATAATTCATAATTTACAAATAAAACGTGATCAATTTGAATATAAAGTAACTCTAGTTGCCAAGTGATGTTCCCGTGTCGAGTGCCCATTAAAAAAGTGGTCGCGCGCCGCCCGGTACGTCGGTTTTGTTCATCGAAGTGGCGCCCTCTGTCGACCGGAAACCAGAGTTCGCCCGCAAGGAGTAGCGCGCACCGGATGTTGCCAACACGTAGGGTTGCAATTCAGCATAATTATGGCTAGTAAAAGCCTAAAGCAAAAAAACAGCTATAATCGAATTTTAACTTTTATGAGACATGTCTAAAATACTACTACTAAATCCACGGTTAAATTCACGTATTTAAATGTCACGACAGACGACATGCGACAGGCGACATGTTTCGAACTCTTCGGGAGTTCTTCTTCAAAACAAACATGGAAAACACTCATCCTGAAGAAGAACTCCCGAAGAGTTCGAAACATGTCGCCCGTCGCGTCATTTAATTCGTGAATTTAACCGTGAATTTATTAGTAGCATTATAAAAACTATAATATATTATGAAAACTTCGATCATGTCTATGAAAGCCAGATTTTCAGGCCACTGTGTGGCGGCCAAATTTTTCAATTCTGATCTCGGATTCGTACTTGGAGACAATGGTGACGCTTTGACCTTTAGTTATCAATTTTGAACATATTAAAGAATAACTGCAAAATTGTGTTCACTTTTTTAAATGTAAAAACGTCCAAGTTCGCAGGCAATAATTGTTGGAATCTGCACCCTCGGTAACCCTAAAAGCGACACCCGTAATGACTTTAAAGAAAGACTGTCAATAATTACACAGTTCAACCCACGTATTCAATGTCACTACAGGCGGCATGTTTCGAACTCTTCGGGAGTTCTTCTTCAGGATGTTTTTTATGTTTGTTTTGAAGAAGAACTACCGAAGAGTTCGAAACATGTCGCCGGTCGAGACATTTAATACGTGAATTTAACCGTGGATTTATTAGTAGCATTAAAAAAATCTTTAATATATTATGAAAACTTCGATCATGTCTATGAAAGCCAGATTTTCAGGCCACTGTGTGGCGGCCAAATTTTTCAATTCTGATCTCGGATTCGTACTTGGTGACAATGGAGACGCTTTGGCCCTTTAGTTATCAATTTTGTACATATTAAAGAATAAATGCAAAATTGTGCTCACTTTTTTTTTATATATACGTTTTTAAATATAAAAATGTCCAAGTTCGCAGGCAATAATTGTTGGAATCTGCACCCTCGATAACCCTAAAAGCGACACCCGTGATGACTTTAAAGAAAAACAATGTCAATAATTACACGGTTCAAACCCACGTATTAAATTGATTGTTTTTTTGTTTTTTTTTGTTTTGTATTAGTGATCTATGTGTATGTATGTTGTTGTCATGAATAAATGATATTCTATTCTATTCTATTCTATTCTAAATGTCACTACGTGTGACATGTTTCGAACTCTTCGGGAGTTTTTCTTCAGTATTTGTATTTTCGCGGCGGTGTCGCTTGAATCACGACGAGATTCAAGCGACACCGTCGCGAAAACACTCATTCTGAAGAAGAACTCCCGAAGAGTTCGAAACATGTCGCCCGTAGTGACATTTAATACGTGAGTTGAACCGTCTATTTTTATATTTTTTATTTCTGTTGTGTTGTCACGAATAAATGTTTTCTATTCTATTCTAAACGTCACTACGGGCGACATGTTTCGAACTCTTCGGGAGTTCTTCTTCAGTATGAGTTTTTTCGCGGCGGTGTCGCTTGAATCACGACAAGATTCAAGCGACACCGCCGCGAAAACACATCCTGACGAGTTTGAAACATGTCGCCCGCAGTGACATTTAATACGTGAGTTGAACCGTGTAATTATTAATATTATTTAAACATGTCTCACGAAAGTTTAAATTAGAAAGCAATGTCCGCCATCTTGGAATTCAAAATGGACATAATTTCTAGAACCTGCACCCTCGAGAAGCCTGAAAATGTATGTTGTTCTTTAAAAAATACGCGCATATTAATTTACAACAAATGTTTCAAAATTTTTAAATAATGCGACCACTTTTTGAAATATTCCTGACTTTGAATTCGTATTTAGACATCTCAGACATCGATTTTGAACATAACCGGATTTATTCTCAACTAGCGACCCGCCCCGGCTTTGCACGGATACTATATTATACATATAAACCTTTCTCTTGAATCACTCTATCTATTAAAAAACCGCATCAAAATCCGTTGCGTAGTTTTAAAGATATAAGCATACATACGGACAGACAGCGGGAAGCGACTTTGTCTTATACTATGTAGTGATAGTGTTAGTGATAATCTTTCATAAAGTAAATACACGATCGACAGAAAAATGTTCGTCTAGTTTTATATGTACTGCACAAATTATTCTAAGAAGCCGGTCACCGGCCGATCGCTACGTAATCTTATGGTTGTATTTTGAACTTTAAGATCTACATGTTAAGGTCGACTTTTAAATATATTATTTCAAAATGTACCAAAATATCTACTGTAATGTAATGATACGTTCATTCACTGGACGAATATACTGGGTCACAATATTATTGAAATAATTATGTTCACCGTGCTGCCGTGAGAGCACAGAACGTAGTCCTTGCGTCTCAGCGGAGCGATTGCGACTAGCTCCGCCCGTGAACGGCAACAGAAGATATACCGAACCGCACGAAACATGCGACAGGAGAAAAGGTATCCCGCTAAATAAAAAAGACCTATACGCCAAATACGTTTCACCTCAATAAGTCTGAAAAGGTACTACATAAAAAATCCCCGCTAGTCACTTCGCTAGGCAATATCAAAAGCTATTAAACACTCAATTTTTACGTAAATTACATGCTCGGGAACGTCACACCATTGAAATTGAGTAAAAATAGGACATGTTTTGGCGGTTCTTTTCTATCGAGGCAATTTTGGTTTTGTATGGTTTTTTTTCAGACGATTCGATTGCAAATATGATGTAGTTTTGGTATGTTCTTTTTCCTGGCATTCGCTTTAGTTTGTCATAGGTAAATATTCAATCGAAGAACCCCGATTTCGCGGAGCGCCCCCTCTTAAAAGGCTTCGTCTGTGATTCCTTCAAGTCAATTGTCTTTTTATTTTTACTCTCTAATAAACCAATGTGCCATATGCGTTGATATCACAAGTTTGTATTGTGTAAGGTTTTTGAAGTGAAAACTTCTTTAGCGGCGCTGTGCACTCTTGTGATGGGGAAACATTGTTAAACTCGCCACAGGTCACGTGGCCGTAAGATGTCACGTGACCGAGAGATTGAAAATTCGTAAGACGGACACGTGGCCTGATCGAAAAACTGTTACAATGTCAATGAGTTTTCACTTCTGCCGGCACTCCCGGAGTGCAACCCGGTCTTCTATCTATATATCTATATTTATTTATTTATTTATTTATTATTCGGAGAACCAACAACTAACAATTCAAAATAATAATATAAGCTAGTTATATAAAGCTTGTCCCAAGAAAAAGTGTCGTTACAATTAACACTGGTATTAAAAAAAAATCCAACAAAAAGGTATGCAATATGTTGTTGTCCTGTTAGATATGAATGCCATTAATTGGTTATTAAAAATAAATAACTGTCCATGTCACATTTATAAAGATGTCTTCGGCCCAAGAAACCCTACATGAAAAAATTCTGTACAAATACGTTAAAAATCGTGGTATTTCTGTGAAAAAAGTGGCAGACGAGCTCAGTACGTCTACGAGAACTGTTCAAAGGGTGCTAAAACGGTTTAGAGAAACTGGTAGCATACGTCGAAAGCCTGGAAGTGGCCGTAAGTCAGGGTTTGTCAATAAAAAAATTGAAAAAGCGGTCATAGTTTCTTTGCAAAAGAAACCTACCCTGTTTGTTAGAGACTTAGCCAAAAAGTTTAAAACTTCAAAATCAACGGTCCAACGAGTGAAGAAAATTAATTCCATAAAGTCCTTTAAACAATCTAAGGTACCTAACAGAAATGCAAAGCAACAGACGGAGGCAAAAACCAGATCTAGAAAACTTTATTCTAAATTGACGTCAAAAAATTATTGCATTGTTATGGACGATGAGACTTACTGCAAACTTGGCTTCAAAACACTACCTGGACATCATTTTTATTCTGGGTTCGATAGAAAGACAGTCAGTGATGAGTTCAAGGTAATTAAAACAGACAAATTTGCAAAAAAGGTTCTCGTGTGGCAGGCGATCTGTTCGTGCGGCAAACGCAGTACTCCATACTTCGCTAAGGGAACTATGAACGGCGATATATATCTCAACGAGTGTATGAAAAAGCGATTGCTGCCGTTCATAAACCGACATAACAAGCCCATTCTGTTTTGGCCCGATCTGGCTACCGTGCACTACACGAAGAAAGCGATAGAGTGGTACAGAACCAATAACATCGAATACGTGGAAAAACACCAGAATCCTCCCAACTGCCCTGAGTTGAGGCCTATTGAGAAATACTGGGCACATATGAAACAAAAGTTATTAAAACATAAATCTAATGCTACTGACTTTAATAACTTCAAGCGGAAGTGGAATGAAGCGTCAAAACTTATCACAGACCTTGATGTACAAAGTCTGATGGCAGGTGTTAAAAGAAAACTGAGAAGTTTCTGGATGAATCAAGGACAGGATCTGATTTAATACAAAAATATTAAAATACATTAAATTCTACATTAATTTCCATAAAAAGTTGTTTCATTTTCATTTTTTTTATAATATATTTTATTAAAATAACAAGTGACACTTTTTCTTGGGACAAGCTTTAACTTAAGTAACAGAAAGCCAATTAAAGGTTCCCACCAGTAGCAACAGGTTAACATACAATTGGTGGTTATCACTAAATTTTACAACGTGTTACCCACAAGCATACAATGAATACCTATGTAAGAAAAAAAAGAAAACGTATTATTTATTGAGTGATATAAGTCAACCGTTACAGTAACATGCTGTCGTGCATGCGACTCGCTCACTTAAAAAACTCTCTCACTTAAACTATATATAAAAGAAGACTTCCTGACTGATTCATCATCGCACAGCCGAAACTACTGGGACTAGAAACTTGAAATTTACACCAGGACTTCCTTTAATGACATAGGCAAGGGATAAGACGGGATTTTTGGAAATTACACCCCTAATGGGGTTAAATAGGGGTGCAATGTTAGTATGGGGGAAACATTACTTTTGGATCTATGTAGAGACTTAAATCTTTGTAGAAAGATTACTTATTAGAATACAAAAAAGCACTTTCTGCGTTTTAGAAAATTCCATCCCTAAGGGCGTTAAATAGGGGTGCAAAGTTTGTATGGAGGGAACTTTATTTTTTGAGCTAGAAACTTGAAACTTTGTAGAAAGATTACTTATTTGAATACAAAAAATAACTTAGCGTTCTTGAATAAATCCACCCCTAACGGGGTTAAACAGGGGTGCAAATTTGTATAGGGGAAACTTATTTTTTGAGCTAGACATGAAACTTTGGAGACAGATTTCTTATTAGAATACAAAAAAGTAGGTACTTTCAGCGTATTAGAAAATTCCACCCCAAGGGGGTTAAAAAGGAGTGCAAGGTTTATGGGAAAGAGAGTAGAGATTTGAAACTTTGTAGACAGATTACTTATTTGAATACAAAAAAATACCTTAAGCGTTTTGGAAAATTCCACCCATAAGGGGGTTAAATAGGGGTGCAAAATTTGTATGCGGGAAACACTTCCTTTTGAGCTAGAAACTTGAAACGTTGTAGACAGATTACTTATTTGAATACAAAAATAACTAAGCGTTTTGGAAAAATCCACCCCTAATGGGGTTAAATGGGGGTGCAAAGAAAAAAGAGATGCAAGGTTTGTGTGGGAAACACTTTTTTTGAGGTAGAGATTTGAAACTTTGTAGACAGATTACTTATTTGAATACAAAAAAATACCTTAAGTGTTTTGGAAAAGTCTACCCCTAAGGGGGTTAAATAGGGGTGCAAAGTTTGTATGGGGAAACTTAATTTATTGACTTCGTTTTTTGAAATTCATTCCCCTAGGGGGTTAAAAGAGGGTTCAAAGTTTATACGGAGAGCAAGATATTTTTAAAGTAAGAGATTTTTTACTTAGGTTTGGACTGTTTGTTTAAAGATTAGAAAACGATTTCAGCGTTTATTTTTATTCATCCCCTAAGAGGGTTAAAAGGGGGTTTGAAGGTTGTATAGAGAGCAAGACCTTTTTTATAGTATTTGTTTTGTAACTTCGGATAAGTTCTCATCACACTGTTAACATTTAGGCTTAATCTCTGAACGGATTTAGGTGAAATTTTCCGTACCTACAGATAATTTGAGACCCTTGGAAGGATAAAGGATAGTTTTTATCTCAGAAATCATCCCTGGTAGAAGTGTGTTTGGGACAGCGATAATTAAACATATTTTATCTACGACGATAACAAGTTCTACGGAGACGAAGACGGGCAACAGCTAGTTTTATGTATATAATAGTGCATGCATGCTGTTTTTACCTTTAAGTGATTGTAACGCTTAGCAAAACTACTTACTTAATATAACTTTGATTAGTGTAAACAATTGTTGGTAAACCAAAATAAATAAATAAAATAAAATAAAGTATGCAATGAATGAGGTTCTGACGGTTTGCGTCTGTCAGGTGACGCTCGCGGACGGCGCGGCGCGCATCCTGTTGCGCGCAGCGCACGCGCCCGAGCCCAAGGAGGAGGAGGACGAAGGCGGCGGCCTGGCGCGGCTGCTGCGGCTCGGGCCGCGGCCCGCGCGCGCCGACTCGGGCTCCGAGAGCGAGGCGTCGCGCGCGGCGGCCGCCTTCATCGCGCGCGCCGTGCTCGTGTGCCGCGCGCAGCTCTACCCCGGCCTGCACACCATCCTCGCCGCGCCGCCGCCCGCGCCGCGCGCCGCGCAGGTCGCCTGCGCCTGGTGTGCGCAGCACTACAGGTCAGTGAGGAGTCGTGCTCGTGTGCCGCGCGCAGCTCTACCCCGGCCTGCACACCATCCCCGCCGCGCAGGTCGCCTGCGCCTGGTGTGCGCAGCACTACAGGTCAGTGAGGAGTCGTGCTCGTGTGCCGCTCGCAGCTCTACCCCGGCCTGCACACCATCCCCGCCGCGCAGGTCGCCTGCGCCTGGTGTGCGCAGCACTACAAGTCAGTGAGGAGTCGTGCTCGTGTGCCGCTCGCAGCTCTACCCCGGCCTGCACACCATCCCCGCCGCGCAGGTCGCCTGCGCCTGGTGTGCGCAGCACTACAGGTCAGTGAGGAGTCGTGCTCGTGTGCCGCTCGCAGCTCTACCCCGGCCTGCACACCATCCCCGCCGCGCAGGTCGCCTGCGCCTGGTGTGCGCAGCACTACAAGTCAGTGAGGAGTCGTGCTCGTGTGCCGCTCGCAGCTCTACCCCGGCCTGCACACCATCCCCGCCGCGCAGGTCGCCTGCGCCTGGTGTGCGCAGCACTACAGTTCAGTGAGGAGTCGTGCTCGTGTGCCGCTCGCAGCTCTACCCCGGCCTGCACACCATCCCCGCCGCGCAGGTCGCCTGCGCCTGGTGTGCGCAGCACTACAGTTCAGTGAGGAGTCGTGCTCGTGTGCCGCTCGCAGCTCTACCCCGGCCTGCACACCATCCCCGCCGCGCAGGTCGCCTGCGCCTGGTGTGCGCAGCACTACAGGTCAGTGAGGAGTCGTGCTCGTGTGCCGCGCGCAGCTCTACGATGTGCAGGCCGGGGTAGATTCGACAAGCCACCTTGAATACTTATACAGCGTGGAACGGAACGATGGACTTTCCCGCAAGAGGGGGATTATTGAGCGCTAGTGTAGCATGGTAGTATGTTTAGACTAGACTAAGTTAAGTACGTATTGTTTGTTAATCCTTGTACCCTGTATGTAATCACGTATTGTTTCACTCCTATATATAAGCCCGTGCACCTTCAAATATATCGTCAGTTCATAACCGAACCTCGTGTATTATTCACGTCCTTCACATGGCGACCTTGCCAGTAAAGAGTCGATTAATTAAGCGCAGTCAGAACGGGCCCGCTCCGTGCGCCTGCCGGGACGGGCCCCACCACCCCCCTCACCCAACATAACGTGAAGTATTATTAAATTGGTGAACTTTATAAATAAATGTATTAAATTGATGAATTCGCGATGTCGAGTTGCTGGTGCCCTACCCTCCTGAGTAGCCTTCCTGACGTGATCGAGCATTGTGCCCTCCACACGAGTGAGTGTAGTGTTTTTATAAAGTGAGTTTAAAATTAAGGACAGAGACCTATCGTTGTGTGGAATAGTGTTATTTTTTTTTTAAACTGATAAAAAAAAAACAATGCATACACTATTTTCGTTAAGTGAGACTGAGGTTGTAAAACAATTATTAAAAAATAAGCCAAGCCATAGGCTTGTTGTGACACTGTCGTTAATAACAAAGGAAGTGCTAGAAAGTGATATACCAGAGACACTAAAAGCAAGTTTAATTAGGGAAACCGTAAGAACATTAAGTGAAATAGAAATAAAAAATTATATTAAAGCGGATCAATGTTATGCGGAAAGCATTGATCATCCGAAATGTAGGAATAGAATTAAGTCAACAGAATTTTGGGTTATTCCCAGTGAAGATGATTGGATATATAGTGACTGCGATAATATATTATATAATATTACATGGGTCTAACTATCACGATTTATAAGATACAGCCTGAAGACAGACAAACAGACACACAAATTAACAAACAATACGTACTTAACTTAGTCTAGTTTAAACATACTACCATGCTACACTAGTACGTCACATTTTCCCGATAAACTATTTTTTTGACGCGATTTTTTTTTACATTTGTATGGAGCTCGTCGCTCCAGTCGGCCAACGCTCCATACAAAGGTAAAAGAAAAATCGCGTCAAAAAAAATAGTTTATCTGGAAAATGTGACGAACTAGCGCTCAATAATTCCCCTCTTGCGGGAAAGTCCATCGTTCCGTTCCACGCAGTATATAATATCTTTTTCTCAAACATGCTCGGAAATGTATGCGTTAATATCACGAAATGAAGACATGAAGTTTCTTGTTTAAGGCTCCCTACATTTCTTCTTGTCCTTACGCCAAAAAGTAATGTATGAAAACCCTAAGCAAAACCATTATTGTCCGCTACTTTTTAAATTTGCTTACTAATATTAAACTGACAAAGGAAAAATTATATACTGCCAACCACCTAGGCTTGCCAGATAGAATGACCCTAATATCGGGAGAAAATTGCCGGGCTAGCTTGTTATTGTTATCGGGTGCACGGCTTATCGCTATTCACATTCCAGATGCACCGCACAGGGCACGCTCGCTTAATTATATTCGTCTTCTTCCAACACCGACATCTTAAGTTATGCTTAATTACTCGCTCTTTCACACTTACTATAAATTGCATATGCCTTCTAACGAATACTACAATGTGTTGCAATTATTTCCAGTCAGAACTAAAATTATCTTACCGTCGTATACGCTTATTTAATATAATTCACTGTTTAGGCAGCTCGTTTAATCTGTTGATATTTTATTATTGCATATATTGTGGAAATGGCTGTAAGTAATAACAGGGGAGGTATTTATCCTACAATTTATTATCAAAACGTAAGGGGACTTCGTTCCAAAACTTCTATATTTTATCGCAATCTGAAAATTTCATCTTATGACATAATTTTACTAACTGAGACGTGGCTACTAGATGGAGTATTGGACACGGAGTTATTTGATGATCGATATGTCGTTTGGAGGCGTGACCGTGATTATCTTTTAACTGGTCAAAATCGTGGAGGTGGCGTTATCATAGCTACTCGCAGGGAGCTAGCGGTCATACCGCAACCTACCTACCAATCATCAGCTGAAGACCTGTGGGTGACCTTGACTATTAAGAGCTGCCATAATACATCGATTAAACTGCACCTTTGTGTTTTATACCTATGTAAACAAGGTAATGGTAATACCTTCTCACAGCAATTATCTAACTTTGTTGGTAGCGTGGGCGAAGCTGTTTTACGTGGTTGTGATGACAAGTTTTTAATAATAGGCGACTTTAATATGAGCAATATTATATTTATTTATTTATTTATTTATTTATTATTCGGAGAACCAACAGCTAACAATTCAAAATAATAATATAAGCTAGTTATATAACTTAAGTAACAGAAAGCCAATTAAAGGTTCCCACCAGTGGCAACAGGTTAACATACAATTGGTGGTTATCACTAGTTACAACGTGTTACCCACAAGCATACAATGAATACATATGTAAGGAAGAAAAAAAGAAAATGAATTATTTATTAAGTGATCTGAGTCAACCGTTACAGTAATAAATATGATGTCGCGCATGCGACTCGCTCACTTAAAAAACTCGTCTGAATATGGACACATCAGTATTCTATTTTGGTTCCCTCGAACTATAAAACTGACGATGAGTGCAGTTTAATTGATGAGTTAAACACATTAAACTTAACCCAATACAATGATGTTCTAAACCAGTACGGTAAGTTGTTGGACCTTGTCCTGTCAAATGATGTAGTGCATGTTGGCGAGTGTTTGGACCCTTTAGTACCGATTGATCCCTACCACAAAGCTATATTAATCTCGATTCAATTTGCACAAATAAATAGTCTGAAACCTGCTTCTCGTATTAAATACTGTTATAATAAAGGTGATTATAATTCGATTAGTAATGAGCTGACCTTGGTTAATTGGGAGAATGAATTCTCGCGACGTTCATTGGAGGAGTCTGTTAGCTTTTTTTATTCCATATTTAAAAAATTGCGACTTAAATATATCCCTAGTAAAATATGTCACACTGATAGTTTTCCGAAGTGGTACTCGCCGGCTCTAAAAAAAGCTGTCAAAGAGAAATTTAAATATTTAAAGAAATTTCGTTTATACGGCAATATATCTGATTCAAACTCTTATAATATTCTAAGGGACAGGGTCAAAAAACTGGAACAGTCATGCTTTAAAACATATATTCGTAGCCTTGAAAACAATATCGTTAAAGACCCGAAGCAGTGTTGGTCCTACATCAAGTCACGCTCTGTATCACATGGTGTACCGAGTTGTCTGAAGTATGATGAAAGATTGGTCAATTCAGCCGCTGATATATGTGAGGCTTTCTCTAGCTATTTCTATACAACTTTTTCTGCGCCTAGTACTGAGCTAGCGGTGCCGGTCAACCCTACAGCTAGTTCAATTACGCATATATGTAATATACAAGTTAACTCGGATGTTCTCATAAACTTACTGTTAAAACTAGATCCGTCCAAAACAAATGGACCTGATGATATGCCGGCTCAATTTTTGATTAATTGCGCGAAAACTATTGTGGTACCAATATCGCTACTGTTTAAGCGCTCTTTTGCTGAATGTCATGTCCCTTCGATTTGGAAATCAGCCTACATTACACCCGTCCATAAGAAAGGCCCAAAAACTGAAGTAACTAATTATAGGCCAATTTCAAAACTTTGCATACTTGCTAAAGTACTTGAAAAAGTAGTTCATGCTCAATAATATGCGGCAATTACGAACTATTTTAGTCCTTTCCAGCATGGTTTCCTGCGTTGTAAGTCTACCGATTCGAATCTAATACTCCTTAACGATTATGTAACTAAAGCCATGTCCGAAGGTAGCCAAGTGGATGTAGTGTACACTGACTACAGTAAGGCGTTCGATAGAATTGACCATAAACTGCTAATTCTTAAATTAAACAACATATGTATTCATGGTGATCTATTGCGATGGTTCGCATCTTATATTGATAACAGGTCGCAAGCTGTTGTCATTAACAACTATATGTCTGGTTGGGTAACTGTTCCCAGTGGCGTCCCGCAAGGATCGTTGCTGGGACCATTGCTCTTCAATGTATTTGTTAATGACATCAGTGATTGTTTCCACTCTTCCAAATTGCTATGTTTTGCTGACGACATGAAATTTTTTATTAAAGTGAATTCATTAGATAACCTTACGCGGCTTGTCGCATATTGTCAGACCAATCGATTAGACCTTAATGTATCTAAATGCTTTACTTTAACCTTCACAAGACAACGTAGTATAATCCCGACCATCTACAAGCTTAATGACATGTGCTCAAAACTGTGTCATGCATGAGGGACCTGGGAGTCACCCATGATTCTAAGCTTTTATTCGAAACTCATGTTGATAGTATGGTAGCTAGTGCTACTAAGGCATTAGGATTTATTATGCGTAGTTCCTTACATTTTACCCAAATTAAACCGATTAAAGTTCTTTGCACATATGTCCGAAGCAAACTTGAATATGCGTCTCAAATCTGGAACCCCTCTTACAATATCTACATTAACAGGTTGGAACGTATACAGAAAAAAATTATAAAATACCTCTGCTTTAAGCTAAAAACCCCTTACAATTCGTCTAATTATGAAAATATTTGTAAAAAACATCACCTCATTCCATTGCATAAACGTCGTCAAATTGCGGATATTATTTATATACTTAGTATCTTAAATGGTAACATTGATTGTCCGGAATTACTAGCTAAGCTCTCCTTCAATACTCCATCTAGGTCTAAAAGATACTTCCCTCCCCTCTCAATTCAATTTACATCACGTAATTATAGAAAAAATAGCTTTTTATTGCGAGCTGGTAAAAGCCTTAATGAACTAACGAAGGAGCGGGATATTGACATTTTCAATAGCAACATCACCACTATAAGACGGATTTTAACAGACGAGTGTTTTAAGTGAGCGAGTCGCATGCGCGACAGCATATTACTGTAATGTTTGACTCATATCACTTAATAAATAATACATTTTCTTTTTTTTTTCTTACATAGGTATTCATTGTATGCTTGTGGGTAACACGTTGTAACTAGTGATAACCACCAATTGTATGTTAACCTGTTGCTACTGGTGGGAACCTGTTTTCCTACCCGGTTGCAACCACTTTATATTATGTCCTCTTGCGAAGAATAGGTATTTTGGCTCACCTAATTCCGATCACTGTAAATAACGTACGTACATGTAAGGTTTAATAAACTATTAGACCCTACAACTTTAGTAACAGAAAGCCAATTAAAGGTTCCCACCAGTAGCAACAGGTTAACATACAATTGGTGGTTATCACTAAATTTTACGTGTTACCCACAAGCATACAATGAATACCTATGTAAGAAAAAAAAAAGAAAATGTATTATTTATTAAGTGATATGTAGTGATCGTAATCAACGTGCAATTTTCGTGGCAAAGTGTATGGTTGACAGAAAAAGCGAATATTCAATTATTTATTTTCTAGTTTTACACAATCACTATAAAACAAATACTTGCCAACATAGGATTACATCTCTAGATAATAAATCTACACTGTACAAAACCTTTTCCGCCCTAAATATTTTTAAAACAATATACGTCAAAATGACATTAATTTGTCATACATAAACATATAACTGCAGCTGAACATTCGATAACATTACGCGAAGAGTTTATTTTAATCTAAATAAAGGCACGTCGTATCTCGAGTTGATGATAATCAAGTATTTCAAGTGGAGTCTTAGTAAAGTGCACATTATGGTAACAGTATTTATATTCACAGTATGGAGTTAACACAATACCCGGATATTATAACGACGGATGTAGGCACGCGATGTACAATTTGCAATGTCAATATTAAAAATAAAAAATACAATATAAATAAGCATATAAAGTCGAAATCTCATCAAAATAAAATGAGTGATTCGTACTCACATTCGAAGCTACAACACAGCTTAAAAAACAACCCTGATTTTGAAGTCAAAGAAAGAACGTTATTTTGTAAATTGTGTAATTCGTCATTACATCTCTCTTTATTCAGTTTGGACCGGCATGTAAAAACTGATTTACACCAAAAACATAACAACAAGAAAAATGAACAAAAACAGTTTAACAGAGACTTGGCTGAATTTATGATTCAATGTAATATACCGTGGTCAAAACTTGACAACCCAAAATTTCGGAATTTCATGGAAAACATGTTAAGCAATAAATATGGAAATAGCGTCAATTTGCCCAGTGAATCTAATATACGGCTGAACTATCTCCCAATCATTTACGAGGAAAAAAAAGAACAAATTAGGCAGGAACTGCAAGATAAGACGATATGCCTTAGCGTCGATGAAACAACCGACTCGTGTGGAAAAAAAGTGGCCAATGTTTTGATTCAGTCCCTGGATGGAACAAGCACCAAAATGCATTTGTTTACTTCAAAAGTTCTGGAGAAAACTAATTATTTAACTACAACCAAACTCGTTAAAGAAACTCTTGAAGATCTTTGGGGCCATAAATATAATGAGAACTTAGACAAATTACTGTTTTTCATTACTGATGCTGGATCATACATGCTTAAGGCGGGTAAATGTCTCACACAGGAATATCCCAATTTAACACATTTAACATGCTTAGCACACGGACTGAATCGCGTCGCAGAAAAAGTGAGAATTCTTTATCCTACAATTAACAAATTAATAGACTGCGTAAAAAAAGTTTTCCTCAAAGCCCCTTCTAGAACGCAAAAACTCCGATTGATGTATCCGAACATTCCTCTTCCTCCGCGACCAGTAATAACCAGATGGGGAACATGGTTAAATGCTGCGTCATATTACAACAAATATTTTAATGAAATCAAGGCTGTGATCAATGCTTTAGATTCACGTGAAGCAAGAGCAATTGTCGACGCCAAGAAAATTTTTCGCAATTGCAATTTAAAATCAGAGTTATTGTTCGTTGACACACAATTCAACATTATCGCCAAATCAATTCAATTGCTGGAGGATCCAAAACTAGAACTAAAATGTTCATTAAAAATTGTGTCTGACTTGATAAAAAGAATAGCAAAGTTGAGATTGCATCCCACAGGCAAAGAAATTTATTTTAAATTAAAAAATGTTCTGAATAGAAACCCCGGTTACAGTACTGTAAAAGTCGTGCAGCAACTGATGGAAGGAAAAGAGGTAAATATGCCGGAGGGCGTCAATAAAAGTTGCGTGCAATATTTTAATAGCTTAAATTACCTTCCCGTGACTTCTGTCAACGTCGAAAGGTCATTTAGTTATTTAAAATGGATTTTTTCCAATCGTCGTGAACGACTGACGGCAAAATCTGTTGAACAAATTTTAGTAGTTTATTCAGCATAATTGCAGAAGTGATAGTAAATATGTATATAAATGTTATAATTTGTGAAATATAATAATATTTAAAATACTTGAGTATTTGTTTTTTTGTCAACCATACTTTGCCACCAATTCAGCACGTTGATTACGATCACTAAATTTTACGTGTCACTGATATGAGTCAAACATTACAGTAATATGCTGTCGCGCATGCGACTCGCTCACTTAAAACACTCGTCTGTTAAAATCCGTCTTATAGTGGTGATGTTGCTATTGAAAATGTCAATATCCCGCTCCTTCGTTAGTTCATTAAGGCTTTCACCAGCTCGCAATAAAAAGCTATTTTTTCTATAATTACGTGATGTAAATTGAATTGAGAGGGGAGGGAAGTATCTTTTAGACCTAGATGGAGTATTGAAGGAGAGCTTAGCTAGTAATTCCGGACAATCAATGTTACCATTTAAGATACTAAGTATATAAATAATATCCGCAATTTGATGACGTTTATGCAATGGAATGAGGTGATGTTTTTTACAAATATTTTCATAATTAGACGAATTGTAAGGGGTTTTTAGCTTAAAGCAGAGGTATTTTATAATTTTTTTCTGTATACGTTCCAACCTGTTAATGTAGATATTGTAAGAGGGGTTCCAGATTTGAGACGCATATTCAAGTTTGCTTCGGACATATGTGCAAAGAACTTTAATCGGTTTAATTTGGGTAAAATGTAAGGAACTACGCATAATAAATCCTAATGCCTTAGTAGCACTAGCTACCATACTATCAACATGAGTTTCGAATAAAAGCTTAGAATCATGGGTGACTCCCAGGTCCCTCATGCATGACACAGTTTTGAGCACATGTCATTAAGCTTGTAGATGGTCGGGATTATACTACGTTGTCTTGTGAAGGTTAAAGTAAAGCATTTAGATACATTAAGGTCTAATCGATTGGTCTGACAATATGCGACAAGCCGCGTAAGGTTATCTAATGAATTCACTTTAATAAAAAATTTCATGTCGTCAGCAAAACATAGCAATTTGGAAGAGTGGAAACAATCACTGATGTCATTAACAAATACATTGAAGAGCAATGGTCCCAGCAACGATCCTTGCGGGACGCCACTGGGAACAGTTACCCAACCAGACATATAGTTGTTAATGACAACAGCTTGCGACCTGTTATCAATATAAGATGCGAACCATCGCAATAGATCACCATGAATACCTATGTTGTTTAATTTAAGAATTAGCAGTTTATGGTCAATTCTATCGAACGCCTTACTGTAGTCAGTGTACACGTTATATGTTAATGTTGGGTTGTTATGTTGATTGGAACGATATCTTAAGTAAAAGATGTAACCGTCCTGGTTGAGTACCTTTACTGCACTGAAATAACAAGTAATAAAATGTATTAGGTAAACAGCGTAATGACGCACGCTCGGGTGCATCGTAAGCTTAATATTAAAATGTCGAGTGTGCTCGTACATGCTGCCAAATTTAAGAAATGAGAAAAGAAAGTTAACCTAATCAAGGCGTAGTTGCCTTGTCAACATGTGTTGCGGCATGTACAATCACCTCACTGACGGTGTCAGAGTCGCGCGGCTGTCGAAAATGTCGAAATGACGCATCGCCATGGTCATTTTTCGGTTTCTGGCGTTTCTGCTCCTTGGTGATGGCTCGCGCTGCTGTGTTCCGCATTCTGCGTCTCATGTAGGTGCCGGCCCAGACGCTAGCTGCGATCATGCAGATAACGATAAATGATATGAAGCTGTAGTGATGCGTTTCGTGAGATGATGTTATATTTTGCAAGGAATCTTGCTGTATCTTCACAGTGTCTATGCTGGTTTTCAGTTTGCGTAATGCTTCTCGATGATCTTCAGTGACAACGCTATAGTTTTTCTCAACGATGACGCGGTTTATTGAAGATTCTTGTATGTAGAGGTTGTTTTCGCTTATTGTCATCTCACTGTGAAAGTTGTTGTGAGATTGGATGACAACGTTATCTCCTTTTATCATGCATCCCGTATCAAGCGTGATAATTCCTGTTTCGCGTAGTAAGAGTGGCGTCACACCGGCTGGACAAAATGTGCGCATAGCTCATTCCTGGCAGCACGCAAACAACCAGGCGCCGGGCCTGTGTAATCGGATCCAGTTGTCGGTGCACTCCGTTGATATAGTCTTGCAAGCCGATATGTTTTTATTGTTAATTAATTGAGCTTCACATATGTTAATGCTTGATTTTGTGTCGTAGATAGGTAGGACCATACTGCATAGTATATGATGTTCTTTAAATTGCAGGCACGATGTAATATCTTGATGTGTTAATGGTATCACCGCATCCTTTTTTAAGGTTGACTGCCATGTATTCTGCTGCTATCACGATTATCTGTTGTTCGTGATAGTATTTGCGGGATCGGTATAATTCGATTGAGCTCATATTGTTCAGTGTTTACTAACGGTAATTTAAACTCGAAAATTATAAAGTTGTCCGTTATATGTACATGTACCCGCGACAGTTTGTACATGTCTCTGATGCAATGTTTCGTGTTTGCACATGGCAGAGATAGTTCCCCCGGAAGTTGCCCGGAGATGATGTTTAGTTGCGCTTCGAATTGGTCGGGTTTCAGTAGCTGCATGTTGACACGTCCGTCCTTGACGTCATTTATTAAGTCTAACAGCATTTGTTGTAATCGCCTTAGGTTGCCCATCACGATGTTAGCGGAAAGCGCGGTTGCTGTTATGTATATGTTGTTAATTGCGGCTTCATGGTCAGCTCTACTCCGTTGGTCCGTTTCTTCAAGATGCCTGTTTATTGCTGTAAATTGTTGGTTCATAACTTCTTCGTGTCTCTTCAAGAGGTTGTATTCAGGTTCAATTATTGATGTATGATTTTTTAATAAGCTCAGCAGGTGATTTTCGTTATTATGCACAAGCTGGATGTCCTTGTCGTACTGTTGGGCAAATCTCTCATCTAACACGCCTAATAGAGAGTTGGCTAAGTATCCCACGCCGTTAACAAGGCCTCGCCTTGCTCTCTTCGTATATAATCCGTGATCTGTTGTTAAAATGTCGTTATAATGTTTCAGCTCTCTTAATTCGTGTTTAAGTTGAGCGGTGACGGTGGAGAATGCTGTTTCATAGCTGCCAATATTGGTGAGACGGTTAACGTAGTTTTCCACGCTCTTCAATCCTTCTCAGTATGTTGTCATGTTGTAGTATACTATCAATTTCTATTGATCCTGGATTATCTGCATATCGGCAAATTTATCGAAATAAATTAGTTTGTTAGGGTTTAGCTTGATAACGTTTGTTGTTTGTTGTGTTGATGCAGGAACACAAGATGCCAGCAAAAGTAAAAGCAGGCATGTGTAGCTATTGTAGCCCGGTTTTGTCGCCCTTCGGGTGCGTGTTGGTTTTTGTGTTGGTTGTTTGTTGGGCGTTTGTGATTCCGAGCTTGAATCTTCTTTTTCTTTGTCCGTGGCATCTCCTGGTAATGGTGACAGTTTAGTAATTGGTCGTTTCATAATACTTGTTTTTGTTTTCAGTGTTACGACCCTTACGTAACCATCCTTTCCGGTGTGCGTTTCTATGACCTTTCCCAGAAGCCATCTTGCCGGAGGGATGTTATCTTCTTTCACCAACACCATGTCACCGACCTTCAGGTTTCTTTTGATGCTGTTCCATTTGCTGCGAGTTTGTAGGGTATGTAGGTATTCAGTCGACCATCGCTTCCAAAAGTCCTTGTGCAACTTTTCTGTTAGTTGCCAGCGTGTGCGAATGTTGCGCGTTTCTTTTTCTGGAGACAGCGGACCTGCCAGTACTGGACCGCCGACCAGAAAATGTCCAGGACTAAGATATTCTAGATCGTCTACGTCGTCTGTTAGCGGCGTCAGAGGCCGGGAGTTCAGACAACTCTCTATCTGTGCTAGGAGAGTAGAGAACTCTTCAAACGTCAGCTTCTGCTCTCCGAGAACACGTCGCAGGTGGTATTTCGTGCTCTTCACTGCAGCTTCCCATTCCCCATTGGCTGTAGGCCACGCCGGCGCACTGAAGTGCCATTCAATGTTGGAGTTGGCCAAGTATGCCAACAGCTCAGTGTTTACGTAACGTTCAAGAGCTTCCTTCCTTTCTCGCGCCAGCACCATAGCTGAACCTGTGAAGTTGGTACCGTTGTCACTGTAGAGAGGCTGGGGTGAACCTCGACGAGCAATCAGTCTATGGAGTGCCGCTAAGAATGTTTCGGAGCTCAAATCTGAGACTAGCTCAAGGTGTATAGCCTTAGTCGACAGGCAAACAAAAACCGCTATGTAGCCCTTGGTTGTTTTAATTCCTCTTCCTTTGTTGGCCTTGACCTCAACATAGCCAGTGAAGTCAACGCCCGTGTGCGTGAACGGTCGCGATGGTGTTACTCGGGGTGCCGGCAGATCTGCCATAACTTGATTGTTGGTTGTTGGTTTGAATCGGTGACACCTGATGCAAGTACGAAGCCGATCCTTCACTGTTCTAACACCTCGTAGTATCCAGAAGTTGTTTCGCAGATGCGCCAGAGTGAGTCTCGGGCCTCCGTGAAGTGTTGTTATATGGGCTTGTTGTATCAGTAACTCCGTCAGCCTGTCGGTGTGCGGAATGATAGCTGGATGTTTCTGTGCGTATGTAACACACGTGTGTTCTAATCGACCACCAACCCGCAGTACGTTATTTGCGTCCAATATCGGATTAAGTTTTAAAAGTAGACTTTTGTTAGATATGGCTTTATGTTTCTTTAATTGCGCAATTTCCTCGCTAAAATGTTTGTTTTGCACAGTCCGTATTATTGCAGTCTGCGCATTCCTTAGTTCCGACGTTGTTAAGTACGGCGACTGCAATTTATTTTTTCCACTTGCGTTGTTAGCAAAACGCGACACCCAGCCGAGCGTTCGAACTAAACGTGTCATAGAGCTGTTATTGTTCAGAAGGGTTTCTATAACCGGCGATGTCGATTGTAGAGAGCATGATTGTTTGGTGTGTTTTCGCTCTTCTGTGGGTTCTTGATATACTGGTGTCTCCGTTAGTGTTGTTATGTCGTTAGATAGCGATGGTGGGCCTTCAAACCATAAATGGTGTGTTAAAAGTTGCGATGGCAGTATGCCTCGACTTGCGCAATCCGCGGGGTTGTCTTCCGACCGCACATGTCTCCAACAGTTGGCGGGCATGACTTGGGTAACCTGAGTGACTCTGTTGGCGACGAATGTCTTCCATCGTGTTATGTCGCCTTGTAGCCATCACAATGCCACAGTTGAATCGGTCCATCCATAAACTTGTACTGTCTGATTGTTTAGCGAATTTAAAGTTTTTCGCATTAACTTTGCAGGTAAGCCCATTCCACAAAGTTCAAGTCTCGGTAGAGTGACGTGTCAGGTTAAAGGCACCAACTTAGTCTTTGCGGCTATTTGTTTAATTGTTATTTGGCCATGTTTATTGGTACTTTTGCCATAAATAACGCAGCCGTACCCCTTTTCAGATGCATCGCAGTATCCATGTAATTGTTGTACATCTCCGACCCATCTTGGAATTGTTATATCGTTAAGCATTGGCAGATCGGCTCTAAAGGTCCGCCAATCTTCTTGGATTTGATGCGGGAGGGCCTCGTCCCAAGACAGAGGCTGTTTCCATACTTGTTGAAAAATGATCTTGCCCTTCATTGTAACTGGAGAGAGCCATCCAAGTGGGTCATATAGTTTTGATAAGTCGGATAGCAATGACCGCTTGGTGATGACGTCATCTATGCGCGGACTTAAGTCAGCGATGTTGAACGTAAATTGATCTGAGCAGGGATTCCATAGCACCCCGAGTGTTTTGTTGTTATTTACGTTCTTAAAGTCGATCAAGTTTTGGCTGATTTGATCTTCCGTCAAATCCTCAAGCAGGCGAGGGTTGTTACTAGCCCATTTGCGTAGGTTTAAGCCCCCTGCTCGTAGTAGTTTGATGAGTTGTTGTTGCGATGTTTTGGCTTCCTCAAGGTTATTGTTTCCGCCAAGGAGATCGTCGACATACAGTTGTTGGTCTAAAATCGTGGCTGCGAGGGGATACTGTGGCCCGTCGTCTGCGATCAGCTGTTTGATAGTCCGCATTGCCAAGTAAGCTGCGGCCTTGGTACCGTATGTCACAGTGCAAAGCAGAAACTCCTGGATTGGTTCGGATGGCAAGTTTCGCCAAACAATTTTTTGTAAATGTTGATCTTCTTCTTTTATAAGAATTTGTCTGTAGAACTTCTCGATATCCGCAGTGTATACGTACCGATATGATCTCCACCGAAGAATTATAGCTTGGAGGTCTTGTTGTAAGTTTGGACCGCTCTCCATAAGTTGGTTAAGACTTCTTCCTGACCTTGTGGGGCTGCTAGCATTAAAAACTGTTCGTAGGCGTGTTGTGGTGGAGTCAGGTTTCATTACTTGATGATGCGGAAGAAAGCAGCTGGGCTCTCGCTGTACGGTACACAACTTCATGTGCCCTAGCTTTATGTATTCATTTATGAAATTTTTGTAGCTGTTACTTAGCTCTTCGTTTTTCGCTAAACGTTTCTCTAATTGAAGTAACTGCGCTATTGCCTGTGGCTTAGAAGCTCCTAATTTTTCTTCGAAATTGGGTTGCATTGGAATTTTCACCTCGTAACGCCCACTTTCCAATCTTTTTGTTGTTGTACTGTATAATGTTTCGCAATATTCTTCCGTTGGAGTCATATTGCTAGTTTGTTCGGTTATTTCCTCGATTTCCCAGAACTGAGCGATGTCTTCAAGGTTGTTGAGCACCGCGTGGCAGTTGAATGTTTTTACGTTTCCCAAGAGCACCCATCCGAGTCTTGTTTGTTGAGCAATTGGGGCATAGGCAGGACCTCTAAGAATGCCATCCATTATTATATCTGCATACACTCCAGCATCCAGTAGGGCGTCTATAGGCCTAGAAATGTTGTAGTCCCGGTCTGCTAGGTTGATGTTGCTGAGATGAGACCATTGTTGTTTTTCGAATGAGTAATTTGGTAAATTGTTTATCATGTTATTCATAACTAGTGCATCTGTAGAGAATTCATGATCCCCGTATAGTGACTGGCATAATAATTGTACAGTTCCGTTGCTTTGTTTGGCGGACATTCCAATGCCTGAGACCGTGGCGTTCTGTTTATGTCTCTTGAGGCCAAGTTGTTGAGCTGCAGATTCAGTGATCAGGTTTATCTGGGATCCCTGATCCAGAAGACAGCGAAGCTGCATGAAGGTACCGTCAGCAGCCTTGACCTTAATTTGGACAGTAGCTAGCAGGACCTCGTTGAAGTTTCCTGATACGTGATTGTTAGACTTCCGTTGTTTATCCGAGGTTTCAGGTTGTTCTTGGATCGCCGACATTGAAGAAGCCGGCGGCGCGCGGGCGGTGTCACGTAACAGGTCATGTAACGACGTGTGATGTGCCGTATTGCACACCTTGCAACGTTTGATTGACGTGCATTGTTTTCCGTTGTGCGAGAATAAACAATTTCCGCAAATGTTCAATTGCGACATCGTTGCCTTTTTAGCACTTGGAGTCATGTTCTGAAATGTTTTGCAATAGAGTAGAATATGATTTGTTTTGCATATCGGGCAATTACGTTCTGTGTTGGCATGATATGATTTCGCAATATATCGCTTGAACCTGCCGCTGTTGTGCCCATCGTTTTGTGGCGCGGGAGGAAAGTCTCGGGCTTGTCCGGGACTAGTCCTGTGTTGGTTTGTAGTTGTTTGTTTCCGCTTGACCACAGGTTCTAATGCTGTGAATTTACCCTCCAAAAATTCAATGAATTCGTCGAAATGTGGCAATTCAATTATCGCTTACCATCAGGTGATTCGACTGCTCGTTTGCCTCCTATATCATTAAAAAAAAAAAAAAAAAAAACACGCGGCTTCTTTCTTGCTTCCATGTAGGATGCATAGGTGTCGGAATCCAATTTATTAGTCAAAATGTGCACCAAAAGTGGGTCCCAAGATGAAGTATCGACACCCATGTTGTGGATGGCGTGCACGACCTCTAAGCTGGTATCGTGAAGTCGCTTAATTTCAAAGGCACTTTGCTGTTGTATGGTTGGTTGGTTAAGGAATAATTGCATCTGCTTGGTGAAGAGTAGTTGCAGGTTGTTGTATCGGTGGTTGAGAAGCTCCCAGCAAGTGTCGTAGTTTTCAGCCGAAACTGATAAATGTTGGACTATGCGCTCCGCCTCGCCGCGAAGCTTGCCTTTCAGATGTTGCATTTTCTGTGCCTTGCTTATCATGTTGTTGTTATGAATTGCCTCAGAAAATAAATCGATGAATGTTGGCCACTGGGTATAGTTCCCAGAGAATGTTGGAATATCTACCTTGGGCACTGCTTGGAGCTGATGAGCCGTGGAGTTTAGCTTTTGTTGAAGTTGCTTCTTAGTAGACTCGTAGACGGATTCGTGCTGAGTGTACTCCTGTTCGTAATCTACGTCTGCACCAATAAACATATTGTCCAGTTTCCAGTGAACTTCGTCGATCGCCTTCCACCTCGTCTGTAGCATTTGTAGTTTGTCCTCAATTTCCCATCTTTCTGAGATCTGGTTGAAGTCGATATTCTTGACCATACGAGTGAAGGCTCTAAAGTTGGTTGTTTGTTGGCTGAATAACTCATCTGCCTGCGATGGAATACCCTTTTCCTCCGTTGTTGAAAGTACACAGGTCTGTAGCTTGTTTTTGAACATGTTGTACAAACTCTTGACGTTGTCTACCAACTTGGCGTAGTCTTCGTTCAAAATGGTCTTGTCCTCTGAAAGCCTGAGCTCTTCATGTTTCGTGGTAAACTCTTCCCAGAGAGCTTCCAGTGTTGACATTCGTTTCTCAATGTAGTCAGCAGTTTTACGTCCAGCAGAATCTTTCTGGAAGTTGGTCTTCATCTTATCGATGGTTTCGAAGATGATGTACTGTCTCTTCAAAGTTTCCATTGTTGATGTTGTTGTTTCCTTAGAATGAAATGTTGATTGTCTGGTTCAATCCCGCGCGATCGTGCCCTTGTTTCTTCTCGCTCAATCAGACTGGTGGAACCCGCTTGTGGGAAGCCAGCCAAACTGAGCCACCGTGTAGAAGACACAATCACACTGAGAGAATCCGGTTCGAAGGACCAAAAATGTAGGGTCTAATAGTTTATTAAACCTTACATGTACGTACGTTATATGTTAATGTTGGGTTGTTATGTTGATTGGAACGATATCTTAAGTAAAAGATGTAACCGTCCTGGTTGAGTACCTTTATTGCACTGAAATAACAAGTAATAAAATGTATTAGGTAAACAGCGTAATGACGCACGCTCGGGTGCATCGTAAGCTTAATATTAAAATGTCGAGTGTGCTCGTACAAAAGTTATATAACTAGCTTATATTATTATTTTGAATTGTTAGCTGTTGGTTCTCCGAATAATAAATAAATAAATAAATAAAACAAATATTTTTCGGGATTAAGGGACTTTGGTCGGGAGAAATTATCAAATTAAAGAAACTCTATTAAAAATATTAAAATCAACAACATTGAAAATTATTGTTACTTACATACAAAAACTAACAAAATGGTTTTCTCATTACCCATATTAAAATAAAATAAAATCAACAAAGTTCTATAAGTACATTTATTTTATTTTGGGCTAGCCAGTTGTATTTACTATTACTACTAACAGCTTTCAGCATTTTTTTTACCTTTTTCGCTGTTTAAAGACGACTTGAAACACAGTTTTCATTAAAAGACGAATCATTAATTCAGCTTTTATTAGGTCCATACTCATTAGTTGTTGTGTAAAGGTTATTCAGTTATTCAGCAATCCCTTACTTCAGGCCCCTGCAGTAATGTACTATTAAGTGTTTTCAAATCGTGGCTGTATACCGAAGGGTCTTTGCCATGCGCGCCTTACGTCAAATTCAACAAAATGGACAACTGACATGTCGCAGTTTTTATTACGATTTGTATTAATTTCATCTAAAATGTATTTGTTTCCTTGCAAATGTGATGAAAAACATTGTGTATAACACGGGCGTAAAAATATTGCAAACTCGAGTCATCAAAATAAGCCCTCCGCCTTCGGCGTCGGGCTTCTGATAGACTCTTGTTCACAATATTCCCTTACGCCCCTCGTTAAACAATGTACTATTATCTACCTTGATTGTTTTGTACGTACGCTCTTTATTGTACACAATAACAGGTACATTACATAAACATCGACGTAAAAGACGTCATGTCACCAATTATTATTGTTAATAGCGTGAGTGATCGTTGTAATGTACTCGTAATGTAATGTAATGTATGTTCCAGTTCGCGGCGCTGCCTGTGGTACTTGCCGCGCGACCCGCTGGCGGCCGGGCGCGTGTGGCGGCGCGTGCGCGGGCGCCGCTACCTGTGCGCGTGCTGCCCGCGCGCCGAGGACGCCGGGCCTGAGGCCGGCGAGGCCGGCGAGGGCGGCGAGGGCGGCGAGGCCGGCGAGGCCGGCGAGGGCGGCTGGTACGGCAAGGGCTACCGCAAGGGCCGCCGCAAGCGCAGGTAGCCCAGTCCGGGCCCGGCGCCCGCCGAGACTATCGCCCGAACAACCTTGTGCTGGTGTGTGGGGGACACATGAGCTCCGGTCGCCGGCCGCTCGCGCATACACGCTCCCGGTAGCGATAGCGTCGCGCGTCGGCGGTGTCCGACTGTGAGGTCTTGAACTGTACATACTGACGATATTTATTGAGTAAGAATGCGTAGTGAATGGTGAATTGGAACCAAATACTCGTGTCGTAATCGGGTTAAACCTGCGAATCGCGCTCTTAAAGGACCTTCATTACACGTAATGGATACGGTGGCGAGTTGGCGAGACGTCCGTTTCGAATGATAACAAAAGTATCAGTAAACACTAAGCATTCGAGTGAGAACAGCCTCGCCATTGCCTAGAAATTGTGTAAATTTTAAAGGAACTTCTGATCGTTTTAACGGTTATTTTAAAACTAAATATGAAATTGGACACAACGTGTTCGCAACTAACGTATTACCTGTAACGTGTAATGAGTGGAAAACGGTTGTGATCACAGTGTGCAGTGACGCCTAATGAAGAGTTGTTGTTCTGTTACTTAATTAATGTCGAAACCTTTCGGGGCCCGAGGGAGCCGCCCGAGGGCTCGCGTCCAGCGGCGCGGTGCCCGCCGCGGGGGACGACGTGCTTGCTGAACAAATTACTATATTTTAGTCACAAACGAACAAATGTCTTGATGTGTTGAATGTGAATTGATTAAAAATCTAAATAAAAGCTACTTAAATAATTGAGCTAATGTTATGATAACGAATAATTCTAATGAATTTGAACTGAATTTTGTATAAATAAGATATTTCTTAGAGCATGCATGGACGAATTGTGTCAAATTTTTAATACATGAAGTTAAATAATTAAGTGAACAAATCGGTTTTAGTTTTATTTACTTATTATGTGACCCCCTCCTCGCCCCTTCGTGTTACTTCAGCGCTGCCCTGCGCGCTCGCGAACACGGTCGAGAGAGTGGAGATCATGCAACTCACAGGAAAGCGCCCGCTACGTATTGTTACTTAATTGTGCAAGCAAGACGCAGGCTAGACGTCACCATCTAATATGGGCTTCAGAACCCTATACAATGTTTAAATGTAGGTATCTTATTATAACTCTTTGGATATTACTGATGCTATGGACATAGGACAAAACAGAAACTTAGACGTTACACAATACGTAGCGGGCGCTTTCCTGTGACATGCATGGTCTCCACTCTCTCGACCGTGTTCGCGAGCGCGGAGGGCAGCGCTGAAGTAACAATACGTAGCGGGCGCTTTCCTGTGACTTGCACGATCTCCACTCTCTCGACCGTGTTCGCGAGCGCGCAGGGCAGCGCTGAAGTAACAATACGTAGCGGGCGCTTTCCTGTGACTTGCACGATCTCCACTCTCTCGACCGTGTTCGCGAGCGCGCAGGGCAGCGCTGAAGTAACAATAAGTAGCGGGCGCTTTCCTGTGACTTGCACGATCTCCACTCTCTCGACCGTGTTCGCGAGCGCGCAGGGCAGCGCTGAAGTAACAATAAGTAGCGGGCGCTTTCCTGTGACTTGCACGATCTCCACTCTCTCGACCGTGTTCGCGAGCGCGCAGGGCAGCGCTGAAGTAACAATACGTAGCGGGCGCTTTCCTGTGACTTCATGACTTGCATGATCTCCACTCTCTCGACCGTGTTCGCGAGCGCGTAGGGCAACGCTGAAGTAACAATACGTAGCGAGCGCTTTCCTGTGACTTCATGACTTGCATGATCTCCACTCTCTCGACCGTGTTCGCGAGCGCGCAGGGCAACGCTGAAGTAACAATACGTAGCGGGCGCTTTCCTGTGACTTCATGACTTGCATGATCTCCACTCTCTCGACCGTGTTCGCGAGCGCGCAGGGCAGCGCTGAAGCAACAATACGTAGCGGGCGCTTTCCTGTGACTTCATGACTTGCATGATCTCCACTCTCTCGACCGTGTTCGCGAGCGCGCAGGGCAACGCTGAAGTAACAATACGTAGCGGGCGCTTTCCTGTGACTTCATGACTTGCATGATCTCCACTCTCTCGACCGTGTTCGCGAGCGCGCAGGGCAGCGCTGAAGTAACTATACGTAGCGGGCGCTTTCCTGTGACTTCATGACTTGCATGATCTCCACTCTGTCGACCGTGTTCGCGAGCGCGCAGGGCAACGCTGAAGTAACAATACGTAGCGGGCGCTTTCCTGTGACTTCATGACTTGCATGATCTCCACTCTCTCGACCGTGTTCGCGAGCGCGCAGGGCAGCGCTGAAGTAACAATACGTAGCGGGCGCTTTCCTGTGACTTCATGACTTGCATGATCTCCACTCTCTCGACCGTGTTCGCGAGCGCGGAGGGCAGCGCTGAAGTAACAATACGTAGCGGGCGCTTTCCTGTGACTTGCATGATCTCCACTCTCTCGACCGTGTTCGCGAGCGCGGAGGGCAGCGCTGAAGTAACAATACGTAGCGGGCGCTTTCCTGTGACTTCATGACTTGCATGATCTTCACTCTCTCGACCGTGTTCGCGAGCGCGCAGGGCAGCGCTGACGTAACAATACGTAGCGGGCGCTTTCCTGTGACTTCATGACTTGCATGATCTCCACTCTCTCGACCGTGTTCGCGAGCGCGCAGGGCAGCGCTGAAGTAACAATACGTAGCGGGCGCTTTCCTGTGACTTCATGACTTGCATGATCTCCACTCTCTCGACCGTGTTCGCGAGCGCGCAGGGCAGCGCTGAAGTAACAATACGTAGCGGGCGCTTTCCTGTGACTTCATGACTTGCATGATCTCCACTCTCTCGACCGTGTTCGCGAGCGCGGAGGGCAGCGCTGAAGTAACAATACGTAGCGGGCGCTTTCCTGTGACTTGCATGATCTCCACTCTCTCGACCGTGTTCGCGAGCGCGGAGGGCAGCGCTGAAGTAACAATACGTAGCGGGCGCTTTCCTGTAACTTCATGACTTGCATGATCTCCACTCTCTCGACCGTGTTCGCGAGCGCGCAGGGCAGCGCTGACGTAACAATACGTAGCGGGCGCTTTCCTGTGACTTCATGACTTGCATAATCTCCACTCTCTCGACCGTGTTCGCGAGTGCGGAGGGCAGCGCTGAAGTAACAATACGTAGCGAGCGCTTTCCTGTGACTTCATGACTTGCATGATCTCCACTCTCTCGACCGTGTTCGCGAGCGCGCAGGGCAGCGCTGAAGTAACAATACGTAGCGGGCGCTTTCCTGTGACTTGCATGATCTTCACTCTCTCGACCGTGTTCGCGAGCGCGCAGGGCAACGCTGAAGTAACAATACGTAGCGGGCGCTTTCCTGTGACTTCATGACTTGCATGATCTCCACTCTCTCGACCGTGTTCGCAAGCGCGCAGGGCAGCGCTGAAGTAACAATACGTAGCGGGCGCTTTCCTGTGACTTCATGACTTGCATGATCTCCACTCTCTCGACCGTGTTCGCGAGCGCGGAGGGCAGCGCTGAAGTAACAATACGTAGCGGGCGCTTTCCTGTGACTTGCATGATCTCCACTCTCTCGACCGTGTTCGCAAGCGCGGAGGGCAGCGCTGAAGTAACAATACGTAGCGGGCGCTTTCCTGTGACTTGCATGATCTCCACTCTCTCGACCGTGTTCGCGAGCGCGGAGGGCAGCGCTGAAGTAACAATACGTAGCGGGCGCTTTCCTGTGACTTGCACGATCTCCACTCTCTCGACCGTGTTCGCGAGCGCGCAGGGCAACGCTGAAGTAATAATACCTACGTAGCGGGCGCTTTATACTGTGGATTAATGAATGTGGATCTATATCTTAACCTAAAGGCTGATTAGCTTTCTTTAAACTAAAAAAAACATTACACTCCTCTTCGTTGGGCAGTCGTGTAATAACAATGATTTACCGCAAATAATAAAATCTGACCACTATAGCCAGTTCTACAAATGTAGGTAAATAGGATCTACTTGTAACAAAAACAGTCCTAATATAAAAGGTTCAGGCTTCCCGCCGCGGATCTCAAATAGCGCGTTATGTTTACATGACGCCAGAGCGTCGGCGAATAAATAAACGCCGCGCGACCATCTGTGCGCCCGCTGCCGCTGCGCGCTGGACACATCAGCTGCAGTTCCGCTCACAACGCGGCGAGACTCGCTGCCGGACGGAGCTTCAATTGGCAATAAAGACAAGACTAAATAAAGGTATAAATAAAGGCTCTATCGTCGTACTTGACTAAAACTACGCTGCAATCAGACAACGGGTTGGCAATTCGTTTGTCCTCGCGATTAGATTCTGCTAGCCGGCGGGGTGCGGGTGCGGGCGCCGCCGCGGAAGCTGTTATCTGCTTCCGCATCGTCCTACAAACCTACAACTTATACACAGTTGTGTTGTGCCATCTATTTTACTCATTCAAGTGCCTAAACTGCGACAGCAGTGTGTTCTGTCATGGTGAAGTTTCAGGTGAGTTTGTTTTCCTGTTTTTTGCTATAATGTGAAGAAGAAGTGTGTACTTAACTTACCTTTATGATAACGAAAATCACTAGTTCTTTGAAGTCGTTTGAAACTAGTTTGTTGTTATTCATTTATTATATTTCACCACGTCACAGTATGGCCACTTTCCCGTGGCAGTTTAGTTAGTTGTAGTTAATATACCTACTTACTTACGGAACAATGCGAATGCAACAAGACAAGAACCCTTCGAACTTACAATTCAAGGTTCTTCTTAGTCACCAAGTTCTGGCCAGCTAGCCGTGCTAATAAGAATGCCCCCATCTCTTTCTTTTATACTTAACATTCGCACGATAAAAAGGGGATGGATGAATATCCTTATCTCGTGTTGGCTGACTGTAGAAAAAGAAAGCTAAACCTAATGGAGTTGTGGCGCATGCGCAGTCTCGCGTGCGGCTGATGTGGGTCCGGCACGTGGGCTGGCGCGCGCGCGCGGCGGCGCTGCTGGCGCTGGCGGCGCTGTGCGTGCGCGTGCCGCTGCGCAGCGAGCTGCGCGCCGTGCTGCGCGCGCCGCCGGACAAGCTCGCCGCCAGGCTCGCCAACTTCAACCACCTGCGCGCGCTCTACCCGCACATGTAAGTATCCCGCTATTACTAGCACAGTTATGATGGCTCGTGCGTGGGTTTGGGATACTTTGCCAGTTTTAATACTTACTCATAACGTGTTGTTTTATGATTGTTAAACAATACAAAAACAAATTATCGCTTTTAAGTAAGAACAGTCGAGTTCATAAATGTGTGCTATCTCCTCTCTTATTTTCTATCTTCATCAATTCCATCACACACAATATATCCTCTCATTATCATCTTTATGCCGATGATCTTCAGATTTATACACAGTCCGTGCTTGGTGATCTCCCTTCTGCCATAGAAAGAACTAATGATGACTTGGTACGCATTCTGAAATGGAGTCAACGATATGGTCTGAGTGTGAACCCAACGAAGACCCAAGTCATTGTTATTGGCAGCAACAATCTGATTTCTAGAGTTGATTTTGTAAATCTCCCTCCAATACTTTTTGATGGGATTCAGATTGATTACTCGATGCAAGTGAAAAATCTTGGGATCATTATGTATCGCTCTTTGTCTTGCCTCAAGTGAGTGAAGTGAGCAGGAAGGTATTTGCTGCAGTGGGGTCTCTCAGGCGGCTTCGTAATTTTCTGCCTACTGCAACTAAAATTGCGCTTACACAAACTTTACTTCTTCCTATTCTTGATTATGCTGATGTATCCTATCTCGACCTTTCTGAGGAGCAGCTTAATAAGCTTGAGCGTCTCCAAAATGTCTGCATTCGGTTCATATTTGAGTTACGCAAATATGACCACGTTTCTAGTTTCCGTTCCAAACTCAAGTGGTTCCCTATCCGTTATCGCCGTAACTCTCACATTATTTCGCTTCTGTTTAGTGTCCGTTTTAACCCTGCAACTCCCCGCTATCTCAAAGAGCGTTTTAGTTATTTGAATTCTGTTAGATCTTCTAACAATTTAATATTAACTGTGCCTTTGTCATCTGCCAAATTTTACAGTAGGTCGTTCACCGTTAAGGCTATTCGACTGTGGAACTCTCTCCCTCTTCATATAAGACAAGCTAAAACTATCGGCAACTTCAAATCTCTTCTTAAAGAACATTATTTGTCTTTCCCCTCACCCTGATTGTCTTACTATTATTATTATTGGCTGACTGTTTATGTATTATATATTTTTATTTGTGTTATTTGTATATATGTATGTTTATATATAGAGCTATTTATGTACGTGCATTAATATAGTTATTTTGATTTTTGGCTTATTATAATCTCTGCACCACCTACTACATAATCTAGTTTTATCTCTTTCTCCGATACCCAAAGGTTGTCTGGAAGAGATCGCTCTTCAGCGATAAGACCGCCTGTTGTCTACCTCTACCTACATGTTATGTTATTGTATTGTTTTTCTTTTTAACCGCTTTGTTTGTGTGAGGTGTGCAATAAAGAGTATTTGTATTGTATTGTATTGTACAAGCATTCCCAAGGCTTCATAAAAAAATTACATAGAAAGGTACGTATATACATCTGAATAGATATTTCTATCAAAAATATGTACTTACTTACACATGTCACCTGTCATATTAATCTGAGCAAGCCTGTCAATAATATGTGCGTAGCTGCAAACTAATAAATAACTGTAATATTTTTCAAAAATATTTAACCAAGTGAAAGTAAATAAATATCTAAACAAGGGTTTTTTTCAAATATTTATAAACATTTAGTGGCACAGACATATTTATTTAAGTATTTATTTAAACTTTATTCCACAATACAAGATAAAGTACAAATGGCGGGCTTAATGCCATAAGGCATTTTCAACCCTTGGGTTAAACAGAAACATTTGGTATTTTTTCTTTACTCGAAGTGTTATGTTTGTTCAGATATTTATGAACTTCTACTTGTTCACATAAAATTGGAATACGTTAGGACAGATATTTTTGTGCCGCTATATGTTTATAAATATTTGAAAAAACTTTTGTTTAGATATTTATGTAAGTACTTACTTTCACTTGATAAAATAATTTTGAAAAATTGATAAGTATTAGAAATAGATATTTATTAGTTTGCAGTTCTGTGTATTGAGAGGCTTGCTCAGATTAATGTGACAGGTGACGTGTACTTATTTTTGATAGAAATATCTGTTCAGATGTAGGTATATGTACCTTTCTATACATTTATTTTTAAAGTCTTGGGAATGCTCATATATTTATGAACTCGACTGGGCCTATTCAAATTATTCTATATTAAATAGAGGGCACTGTGTACCTAGAGGTCATGACACTGCTCCGGTAAAGCAGAGGGCTCGGGTTCGAGTCCACTTTATGCTACAGTCGATCACGGTAATTTTTTACGTTCTAGTGAATCCTGGCGTCTAGAGTCGCAATGGAGCAACTACACGTCGTGGCGCTACACGCTGTCGTTCACGTGCGGCGGCGGCTGCGCGGGGCGCGGCGCGGTGAGCGCGCACGACGTGTACGCGCGCGCGCCGCAGCACGGCCGCGCGCCCGCCGCGCGCGGCGGCTACCGGCTCGACACCTGCCGCGCGCCGCCGCTCCTGCCCTGGCCCACCTTCTGCGGTGAGAGTGGCACTACCGTACACGTACACTCTATTCTCGCTTGCTTCTTACATATTTACGAGTAGATATCCTGACTCAATCAACCTTCCTCTCACTGTACCTCATACTTTTCAAAGCGCTACTAGAATTGGCTTCCTAGGTATTATATGTATGTATTTTAGTGCTCGCATTGGTATCCCTATACCCAAACATAAAGTAGGTATATATTATATTTTAAAAAAATGAAGTTTTTGTTTTAATAGTTTTACACAATATTTGTTTTTTGACTTAGCACAATCTATCAATATGCGCAATGCGATTCTGCATTGACTAACGAGGAAGGTTAATTCTTATACTTACATTTTAAGCACATGAATACCTAGTTGTTGTCTACCTACAATTATTCCTGTGAAAAATGAAAATAAAACGGGAATAGTTGTCTAACTATTCCTGTTTTATATTTATTTTTCACTATCTCATTTTCTGATTTGTAGTACCTACTTATAATCAGTTTTTTTTATGTCTTTATTTGATAGTTATGTTATGTCGCTTCACATTGATTAGCATAAGATAGGGCATGTTGTGCTTACCTGTAGTTAATTGGTTGGATAGACACTGTGCTTTGTTTTTGTACCAAGTTTAGTTCCAAAGTCTCATGGCAAACCTTAAATAAATAAATTCTGGATTTAGATCAGTTTCGTGTAGTCGTTTCCACGACAGCGATTGAAATACGATCGGGACGTAAAAGAGATGGACCGAGTTGACCCTCCCGTCCCGTGGTGTGTTTGTTGCAGACTGGGTGGAGGTGAAGTGGACGGTGGCGGTGGCGGGCGTGGGCGCGGAGTACGCGGAGTCTGCGCGGGCGCGGCGCGCGCTGGGCGCGGCGGCGCTGGGCTGGCTGCGCGGCGGCGGCGGCGGCGCGCTGGCCGCCGAGCGCAGGGAACATCTGCGCGCGATGCAGGACACCGCACCTGACGAGGGTCGGGCTCACTAAACACGTGTTGTTAACACTCCACTTCTGGGACTCCTTTTCGTTCGGGACGTTCACCTTGCGCGGTTATCACAGGACAGGTGTCACACCTGTTGACATCCATTACCTATAAATAAAACTTTTTTCAATAAATGTTTATTTATTTATTTATTCACTAGCCCGCGACTTTGTCCGCGTAGAACTTGTTATCGTTTTAGAAAATTGATCGCTTCTAAATTGTGTAAGGCGCAAGCTCAATTATCGCTGTCTCAAACAGACTTGTACCATCTTAATTATGTCTTTAACTATGTATTGGATGGATGATTTCCGAGATAAAAACTATTCTACGTCCTTGAGTCTGTTTAAGTTTAGATTGCTAAATTTAAATTGAAAACTCCGTTTTTAGGATTCCGTAGTCAACAAGGAACTCTTATAGTTTCGCCGGGTGTACATCTAGTCGCATAATGACTCTCGTCATAATTTCGAAAGCCATACAACTTTAGGCATAAAGTTGTTGCGCATAAAAGTCTTTTGTCATTTATAATTCTGCGCATTTAATACTTTCATTGTCATAACTGTACTAGGTCATATTTTGTTTAACCAAAATGTTGATCAGCATACAAGTTTTAGGCATTATATTGAAGATCATAATTATTTTTAGTCATAAGAATTGCTATGCATAACTTATGACAATAGGCTGTCATTATGATTGATTCGCAAAGAAAAACAAGTTATTATATTAGTTGACTAGCATTTAATTAGGTTAGGGAGCTAGAAAAGGGGAGCTCGGGCGGCAAGGCCCCCCGAAGTACAAAAATAAACAATCGCAACAATTGTATTTTTGGTAGGTTAGGTTATGGTTTGCTTGTGTTCCTTAGAGCGGAAATAGGCACCCCGCTGGCGGTTTGGTTAAAATAATTGCCAGGTGTTTGTTTAAAAAAAGAACGTTGGATTAAGTTTAGGTTACAGACAATTTATTTTAAAAAAATGTACAGGATTAAAAATGACATCAAATATTGTAATGACCACCAAAAAATGCTTTGATACCCTAAACTCTTTTACCAACAAAAATATACTGAACACCAAATATAATCAATCTACCGTTACAATAGTACTCGTACTAGCTGTTTTAGTATCGAATGCACATGAAATTGTATTCGAAGACCAAATTTAGTAAATGATCACCAAATCTTGGCGAGCAAATTAATACAATATTTCTACCTAAATAACCCACTATGATTGCCATAAAGTGTATGCATGTTACCAAATAAAGTATAATGATACCAAATCAGCGCACCCCACTTCCACGTCTGTCCTACCCCTAGAGTGTATATAAAAGCCTCGCCACCTCCCCCCACTCGCTTCGCTTCGGCCTCGTGCGCCCGTTCAATTCAGGACCTCCTTCGCGAGCTTCTGGCGGGAGCCCGGGCGGAGGGCGGAGGGCGGGAGACTGAGTCCCAGAAACGAGAGCGGGGCTCCGTCGAATTTAGGAAATTATTTTACTATTTTTGGGTTAGCAATGATTTGCTAGGATAGCATTTTCTTTAATAGGATAGTAAGATGTTATAATTTGGGTTATTTTATTATTTCTCATTAATAGGAGATAATGTTTTGGTGATAATTTACTATTTTTGGGTTAGCAATGATTTATTAGGATAGCATTTTATTTTATAGGATAGTAAGATGTTATAATTTGGGTTATTATTTCACATTAAAATGGAGATAACATTTTGATGATCATTTACTATTTTTGGCAGTAAAAAGTATTTTTTTGGGCGTTATATTTTACTATATCTGGCGGTCCGTTAAACATATGCCATTAAAAATGTTTGTCTTATACCTATGACTTGAATACGTTATGCGCAAACATATTGGTATTTCGTTCCAGTGGCAGAACATTTTATATGAAGCTATTCACACTAATTGTCTGACACCAATTTGTATAAGGCGCCGACACTCGATTAAAAAATCGGGCCCGACAGCCGACAAGTGGGAACCGGGGGCAAGGGTTACTTGTTGACTACGGAGCCCTAAAAGTAGGAAACGTGCAGTGAGCATCAGAAGTAGCTACGCAAAATAACACGCTCAAAATGATCTACGCAGTCCTTATCCTTTCGACATGAGTCGTGTGTCATCGGGTCACTGTGGGCACTTGGCCCGCGTCGCTGCTTTTGTTGCCGTACTATGACATTTACAAAAACAATCATGTGCATTAATTCAGAAAACACGGAATTGAATTATTATTTGTCGAAAGTCGTAAAGAGTAATTTTTAATTAAAGTTTATCGATACTGACAATGTAAACGTGTGTACCTATACTATACATATATATATATGTATAAAATGAAAACCTTGCTTAAGTTGATAGTCCCTGGGTGACCGAGCGCAGCTCGGGTAAAAATAATAGAAGTAGGTAGTTGATATCACTGGACGTGTTTGTGGTAAATAAATTGTGCAGCTGACTGTACCCATGTACGCTGCGTTGATAATAGTTATGTTCGCTAGTCAGTGTACTGCCTTTGATATAACTAGAACCGATTTTAAGGTAAGTGGTTGAGCATCCTCGTCCTCCAGTGGGACAATTGATCAGGTTCAGTGGTAGTATTTTGCACTCTACATAGAGGGTGACATTTAAACAGTGCATTGTATAGTTTTAAGGTACTTAGAGAATGTATTTTAGAATATTTTAGAATTTTAAAAATACTCCTTATGATGACGGAACCTCCGGAACTGATACCCAGAGCATGTCGGTATAGGTAGGTATCACTCATATCACTTTAGGCATACCAGCTTACCAGCGATATCTATACCCGCCTAATACCGAATGTCTTCAAACCACCACACGATTTCCAGTCACAATTCTATTGTTTACTACACTTAACTACTAATCCATCTCCACATGCTCCGCAGCCCTGCCTGCATGCCCTCTCCTCTGTCGAGGCCCCGTGCCCGGCGCGGCAGTGGGACGTGTAGGTACACAGTCTGATGGCGGGATGACATACCGCAGGTGTGGAGGAAACTCAACTTCAGCGAGCAGGTGGTGCTGCCGACGCTGGACGACTGCGCGTGGACGTGGCGCAAGTGGGGCGTGACGCAGGAGCGCATGCGCCGGTACGCGCGCGCGCCGCGCCGCCACTCGGACGACGACAACGACGTCTTCGACTGCGCCTGGGCCTGCTTCTTCCTCTGGATGGGCTGGGTCTGCCACTACTATACAAGGTGTAACAAAAATGGGGTATGAACCGATCAAGGGCTTAACAGGTATCGTGTTCCGATAAGAAAAAACAGAAAAAAAAATTACGCGATTTTTTTTTACTTTAGTATGGAGCGTTGGCCGACTGGGGCGACAAGCTCCATAGAAATGTAAAAAAAAACCTGATAAGCCCTTGATCGGTTCATACCCCATTTTCTTACACCTTGTACTGACAACCGACAACCTCCACGTATCTTATGGCTTGCTTACTCTATACACATAACATATAACTATGATATAATACATTACATTAAATTATAAACAGCATACGCTAGCGACAGTCACCTACGACCGCTTTGTCAAGTAATGCCCTATTCGGCGATGAAGTTAGGACAAGGAGGGATAAGGTATACAGGGTATATTATACTTATGCACAGGTCCAAGCAACTGTCGCGGTGGGACAAGGATCAAAAAAAAGTGAACACAATTTTGCATTTATTCTTTAATATGTTCAAAATTGATAACTAAAGGGCCAAAGCGTTTTCATTGTCTCCAAGTACGAATCCGAGATCAGAATTGAAAAAATTGGCCGCCACACAGTGGCCTGAAAATCTGGCTTTCATAGACATGATCGAAGTTTTCATAATATATTAAAGTTT
Organism: Epinotia bilunana; assembly: GCA_947049275.1. Classification (NCBI taxonomy): domain Eukaryota; kingdom Metazoa; phylum Arthropoda; class Insecta; order Lepidoptera; family Tortricidae; genus Epinotia; species Epinotia bilunana. Next base: position 24,543,013 of record OX346262.1, read on the forward strand.
ATTTAATGCTACTAATAAATCCACGGTTAAATTTACGTATTAAATGTCACGACAGGCGACATGTTTCGAAGTCTTCGGGAGTTCTTCTTCAAAACAAACATAAAAACATCCTGAAGAAGAACTCCCGAAGAGTTCAAAACATGTCGCCTGTCGTGACATTTAATACGTGAATTTAACCGTGGAGTTATTAGTAGTATTTTAGACATGTCTCACAAAAGTTTAAATTCGATTATAGCTGTTTTTTTTGCTTTAGGCTTTTACTAGCCATAATTATGCTGAATTGCAACTCTTACGTGATTTAGTAAAAAAACGGAAGGTCATATTTCGGTTATAGCTCTCGAAACTCTGACTATATCTTCAAATATAGGTACAGATTTTGTCTCTCTTCCCTTCACTTATTATAATTATCTATAGGTATTCATCATGTTTCATCTGACTGTCGGGGCATATACTATGCGAGAAGGAGCGGGGCAGCAATAGACGCATCAGCGCGGCAGGTGCGGGGCGCGCGGGTGATTTCTGTTTTTTCCCTGGCCGTACGCCCCCTCTTAAATATGTTTTAAGGTTGTTTTTTCCGGGCAGCGGTTGAAGTGTTAAGGGCCCCTTTTCCCGAGAGTTGAGGCATTTTGACACTCAGATACGGCTTGCGCCCGCGTCGTACCGGAGCAGGAGCCGGCGCGATATCAACACCAGTCACCGGGCGAGCACGGCACAGTACAAAATAAATCCCATCAAAAACATGTCAGACCTTAGGCTTAAATATATTATCCTAAGTTATAAGGAGAAATTATATCGTAAGTTGTTATAAAATATTTTATGTTGGTATAAATAGATTTCAGGACTGACCTTTGAACTTGGCACCCATTTAGATCTCACTTCTTTTGTCGTTGAAGTCAACAAACAACCAAGGCATATTATATCATAATATTGGACTTGGCTCTCATTTCACATTTATGTTTTTGTTTGGATATCATTACTTTTTGTACAGAAATTATAAGTCGGTACTTATTCATAATAAAATTAATACCAATTGGTTTTTGTTAAACTAAGTACTGTATTTTCCTACGCTTACGTGGTATAATTGACTTTTTTGTGTTATTTTCAATATTTTCTTGTACCTTTGAAATGTTCAAGTGAATTGCCCATTTAGTATGAGGTTTTTTTTTATAAAAGAGCGGAAATAAGTACTTGTTTGCAACACAAATATTGTAATTTTTATCCTACGACGATCTAAATAGGTACCTAAAAAAATAAACAACCAAATGTATGTTATGCCAACTAAAACATTATACAATAGGAAAGTAGGCGTTTTGAAAAATGACATTATAAACACAGACCACATGTTGAGTTGGTAACTGTTAAGTTGGCAAATAAAACAAATAAATTTGTTAAGTTGGGAAATGAACGTTCGGCGAAATAAAATTACGCGAAACGTGAGTTGGGAAGTGATAATCGACCATGAAATTTTCGGCGATAAATAAGAGAACCCGTGCAACTGTCTTGGCTTGTTACTAGACCCATTCTAAAAGTGAGTCGTTTTTTTGCCTCATATTTACAGTTAATTCCTCATAACAAAAGAGATCGTTCCATAAATTTGGAGCACTAAGGGATCCTTAAACATTTAAGGACATCAGACGATGTCAAGTTTTCGAACGGCGACAGTTGTCTCACTGGAGGCAGTTGGAGCAGATCGCCAAACAACACTATATGAATCTTGCCGAACCATCCGTCGTCAGCGTCACCGGTATCATATATTTCTGTAAAGCGAAGATGGATGTACATTAATGTTATATTGGAAATCATACACACTTCATCAATTATTAAAAGTACCTACTACATCTTTTAAGTCACATCTTAAAACTTTTAGTACTTGGTCTGATAAGGAAGTGTACTTGGGACAATTTCCGTGCTCTTCAGACAGCTGTAGGAGCCTCCGTATTGTTAGACCGTTTACATTAAAAGCGGCAATACCAGTGGGCGCAGCTACTGCAACTAACATATTCATTCGCTTCTTAATCCATTTTTTTAATTGTATTGATTAAATAACTTTTTTCCGTGCCGTCTGTAGCACTAACGCCACCCACCAGTTATTCTATTGTACGACTCATTGTACAATATAAGAAGTATTAAGATATTTATTTAAGACGATTACGTAACGAATTACCTATTATCTAGTGAATTCCTAAGAAAAAAAGCTTCTGTCAAAAATTTCATTTTTGGTACAAGCTTTTATTGCCGACTGTACTTTTTTTGTATACGATGGTACCATAATATTGAATTGTCATCCAAACTATACTTATACAGAAAATTCCAGCTCAATCGGTCACCGGGAAGTGGGTCAAATTTAACTTGCAAGATTTGATTACAGACATACAGACAGACAACGGGACAGGTGAAAGTAAATAAAAGCTTGTAATATAGTGTTATGACGGCGGGGTATTAACAGTCTCGTTGCTATAGTGACACGCCGTCAAGGTATTTCAAAATTCGCCGTGTTGATATAACGTCATCGTAGCATCCATTTTTAATAAATATTAAGTTAGTTACTAGTAAGTGTTCCTAATAGAATCAATTAATTGAAAAATTATAATAAAATGATTAAAATTTACTAGTTTCTGATTGTGTACTTTGTATTAACCCAACTACCTATCTGGCTGCCAAATTTAAACTTTCTAGGTCATCTGGAACTGGGTTAGAGTTTTGATCTATCCCAGTTTTGATCTATAGGTAGGTCAGTGATAAAAATGACGATTTTTGGACGTTAATATCTAAATAACCATTTCAGGTGTGTTCATGAAATTTGGAGCACATATGTATCTCGCGAGTCTTAATATATGGGCCAAATTTGACATGTTTATGTGACAGTTTTTGATTTATGAGGGGGTCAAAAGTGGCTCCAAATGGTTCGTGTAATATTACACACGGTGCTGCTCGCCAGTTCTGTTAGCTTGAACTTGGCTTGACACGCTACCGCGTGTCTAGATGTTCGTTGAGAATATAATTTAGAACATTCTTTATACGTTAGTGGGTACAAGTCAACGGCCAAGTCACACAACATTAACTATAAATAATAAAGAAATCGCAGTAAGGAACCTTAGACTTGGTACGACTTTGTCTAGATTTCATTACTTTTTAGAGATAAAAGAGCAGCTCCATCGAGACTTGGCTAGTTTTTTTACAGGATGTTTTTGATGGGATTTCACTTCTTTTTGTAGAAACCTCACGAAATAATAAGCGAAATCAACGAAATGCAAATAATCCGTCCTAATCCCTTTACATAGATAAAGTTAATCGTTCGACTATTTCTTCTTGTAAACTTGTAAGTATAAGTATAAAAGCCAGTCTAGTCTTATCCAGTTTTCCTTTAATTTTATTTATATGCGTATTAGAAGCAGAAGGGGTGGCATTTGCCCAGCAGTGGGACGCTATAGGCTAGATTAAATTAAAGTTAGAAGATGTGTCCCACTACGCTGGATTTTTGCAATGACAATCGATTTTTTTATGTACCAATAGTAATAGGGCATTACCATATCTCTAATACAGCTGAGACCAGCTGGGGGTTCTTTATCAGATACTTCAGACCTCGATTTTTGACATCAAATGAAGCGGCCCACCAAGTTGAATATTTTTTGTAAAGGCGGTATAGATATATCTCTAAGTTTGGTTGGGCTCGTGTGTTTTCTAATCAGGGTCACCAGGTACTCCAGATCTTCGATTATCCTAGTTTTTATAGTTTTCCCTTTATGTGGCCATTAAACCCTAACTCTGTACCAAATTTCAGCTCTGAGTTTATGGGAAGTACTAGTTCTATTTTGATGATCATGAGTGAGTGAGTGAGTGAGTGTCATAAATGCGAAACTTTGCTTTCGCTTAACATCGGAACGAAATGACCTACAGACTTGAAATTTTGGATTTTTAGTATGTGATTATAGCTTGCTGGATGACGAAAATTTCTGCGTTCTGGTCTTACCCAGAGGTTCTCAAATAGGGGCCTGAAAATGCGGCGAAATGGTTCCAGTAAAGGATGGTACGGCAGTGTTTGCTTCGCGCTCGACTTGGCGGGGGCACTGCAGTGCCCCCAGATCAGTAGCTCGATTTTATTGGCTATCCTTGGAGGAATGTGTTGTTAAATATGATAAATAATTTATGTACCTACTTGTTAAATTAATTTCTGTTTCTTTATAAGACATGGATTAAGTAATATATTTGTGAATAGCTGACTGCGAATCAGTAATTTATTTATAAATAAACCATATCATAATCCTAATCATTTCATGGATCGATTTAGAATGGACAGCACATCAACTTATACAACGAGGTACGAGTACCATGCGTGCTGGTAATAAGAGCTAGTTTGCAACATAAACGAATAGGGTAATTCCGGGGTAGATGGTCATAAGGGGGAGAGCCCATCGAAGTATTTCATGGAACCAGTGACTTGATTTCGCGAGTTTTTGTTTATTTCGCCTCGCTTCGTGCGTGGAAGCACGGGTGCAATTAACAACAGCGAAAAAAAGCACAAAGTAAGTAAAATCGTCTGATTGTTTTGACTAGTGTCAATAATTTTGGAGGGTTCATGTTTTACCTGGTTATGATGTTATTTTCATCAAATAATGCTGTTTTTTGTATTTTTTGCAAAGTATATGAGTGTCTCATTGTGCTAAGGTCAGATTTTGGCAAGTCGTGGTCATGACTTGTTTTTATTTTAGGTGTGGTCATCTCTCCCTAAAGAAAAGTATAGAGATAACCACAGGCTAGTTTAATTCGGTATGCCATATGATGCTGAATGTGTGTCAGAGAAGATTATAAAAAAGGAGAGCATATAACAAACCAGGAAAGCTAACAATGAAAAAATATCCGAAACGAAACTCGATGTGTAAACGAAAGAAACGACCGCGACTGGTATGTGGTGGATGAGCTATCTTCTTCGAAGACTGGTTTCAGTGTAGTTTTGGCTAATTAAGAATTGCACCGAATTCTAGGACATGCTTAAGAATCAAAAATAAAACGAAAAGAATACTAACTGAGAGTTAAGTTATGACCATCTTTCCTGTAAAGGTATGGTCATTATACACCCGGACATCTTGGGAGAGATGGCCAATCATGTTTTTTTTCTAACAGTTTTTTTGAGGTGATTTATATAGATATTAACTTTTTTGTTTAATAATCTAAAGTCAATAGGGGTGTAGACACTAAATAAAATAATCAAAAATGTCATATTTTCACGAAGAAAGGATTTAAAATGTACTCAAATGGAGAAAAAATCAATGCAAAAGGTTAAATAATCACGAAGTTCTGTGTCCAAAGTTTTAAGAAGGGGTATGTTCTGTCCCTTTTTCGCAAAACGCAACTTCATATGAAACGATGACGCTGGAAGATTGTGACGTCACACTAAAAGACGGCAACGTGCCGCGCCCCGTCGTGTTCGACGCGGCCCCCCGGCAACAACCTGTAATGTGACGTTACACACTGTTTGCGTTTTCTCTCTCCAACAAGCAATATTAAAACGGTTGTAACTTCGTTATACTTTGAGATATCTGAATGGGAATTTCGTCACTAGGCATATTTTTTAGCCTTTTTTCATTTGGAGTAATAATATTTTTCGAATCTACACCCCCATTAACCAAAGTTTAATGACAAATAAATAAAAAAGCAAAAAGGCAGGCGATGATCATAATTCTAAAATTTAGAGAATGGTGGTTGGAGATTTGGTGAGTATTATAATGAAAGACAACCATAATTAAATAACCTATTAAAATTGCAATAGCAAATTTGTACCTATACTACGAGTCATAACTAGTAAACTAGTGTCATACGTATACATCATATCATCACATCACAACATAGTTTAAATAATATTTTATATCGGAAAATATGGATGTGGGAATTTTTGGATGGATGTTTGTTGGCAACCTACCGAATATTGTTTGTCCGAAAACTTTCGTATTTTTATGATTTCTCCGAATAGGTATACAATGCATTACTTTTTTCATTTACCATTTGATGCTATCCAAATGTTTCAGTTTTCCGAACAACTTTTACCGCTACAGTCATTTGAGCTTTGGCTTGTGCTTCTTTGCTTTCCGCATTCCATACATTTAGCCAAATATACATTTTGAGTGAAGTTCAAAGTAGTTTCATAGACTCTAAGGCAGATCGCTGTAGGTACCATGACGAGCGAAGCGTGGAGGAGTGTTAGGTAGAACCGCGACCTTACAACGCGCGAACCGAGCGAGCGAAGCGAGCGTGCCGCGGCAGCGGCTGGCAAAGCGCCAGAACCGAACACTTTTTTATTATTATATTTGGATACTGGCGGCACTGCCGCGGTGCGCGCGAGCCGTTTTTCACGTATATATTTTATATAGAAATAATTTACTTTAATAAAAACAGTTTATTTTATTTTATTTTATTTATAGTATAGCAAGGGTTTCACTGTCGGTTAACTAGCTACTTTCCTACTCGCTATTTAACTCGAACAGAAGGTTGCAGGCGTCTGAAGAAAACACGTAGGCGTCAGAAATTATACAAATTGTAATGTAGAAAGATATTGGACGTTACAGAAGATATAGGTAGGCAAAAGCGGAACGATACAATCTTAAAACCGTCAATTCGCGTGAGTTATGACGCGGCTGCGCTTGAGCAAAGTGGTACGTGCGTGCGCTGATACGGTCTGGGTCGCTCTGCCGGCCGCTGCTCGCTGTCTGGGCTTGCGCCCCGCTGGACCGGTTGGTAACGGGCGGCGCACACTGCAGGTGTCGTGCGCGCACACCGCGCACGAAATTATTTGTTTGGTATGCGCCCATACTACTCCCCTGCCGAGACCGGTGCTACGGTCGACAGTGGTAATAGTCCGGGAAGTTTACTCGTCTTCCACTGCGTGTTGTCCTTGGTTGGCTCGTTGAGGAACTTGGCAGCGCCGGTAGCGGCGCCGGAGGTGAGGGCGAGGATGCCCCCTCGCTGATGTAGAAGGCTGGCTTGAGCCGGTCGATGGACACGGTGATGACCTTGCCCTGGACCTCGATGTCAAAGGTCTTGTCCCCCCGGGTGATGACCTTATGTGGCCCGGTGTAGGGAGGCTCGAGAGACCTCAGAGCCTGCCCCTTTCGCAGGAACACATGGGATGAAGTGGCGAGTTTCCTGGGAACAAAGAAAGTTTTGGTAATGTGCCACCTGGGTTGACATGGCGAGAGTTTGCTGATATGCGCACGAAGTCTTTGCGCAAAATCTGTAACTTCAGCTGGTGCTGAGTGATCTTTGGGGCTTAGGAACTGGCCTGGCAAGCGTAGTGGCTCACCGTATACTAACTCGGCTGCTGTGGCCTGTATGTCCTCTTTCCAGGCCGTGCGTATGCCAAGAAGTACCATAGGTAGTGTCTCTGCCCAACTGCTGTTGCCGTGGCACATGATGGCTGCCTTAAGCTGTCGATGTAGCCTCTCTATCATACCGTTACTAGCTGGATGGTACGCGGTGGTGTGGTGTTGTTTGGTGCCCATGATGTTTGCGATAGCTTGGAACAGACGGGACTCAAATTGCCTTCCGCGATCTGTTGTTAGATGCTCTGGGCATCCAAATCTGGCAATCCAGCCGGATACGAAAGCCATGGCACAGGCTTCAGCAGTGATGTCTGCTAAGGGGTATGCCTCAGGCCAACGAGTGAATATATCGATTGCTGTGAGACAATACCTGTATCCGTGTGAGTGGGGCAATGGACCAATCAGGTCTATGTGGACGTGCTGGAATCGTGATGAGGGAGTGGTGATCGATGACAATGGTGCTGATGTGTGACGTGTGACCTTGCTGCTCTGGCACTGGATGCATTGGTTCGCCCATCGGCGGCAATCCTTGCGTATGCCGGACCAGACGAAACGTTGAGTCACTAACCTTACCGTTGCTGATGCACCGGGGTGACTCAGGTTGTGGAGTGCATCAAAAACTTGACGACGAAACCTGGTGGTCACGTAGGGTCGCTGGATACCAGTGGACACGTCACAATATAGTTGTTGGTTACTACCTGGGATTCTGATCTTCTCTACTTTCAAGTTAGTACCCTTCTGTAGTAGAACCTGCAGCTCAGTGTCGCCTTCTTGATCGTGCGCTAGTGCTGTGAAGTCGACAGGGGACACTATCTCCTCCACACGAGACATTGTGTCAGCAACAACGTTCTCCTGTCCTGGAACATATTTGATGTCCGTTGTGAACTGCGCAATAAAATCAAGATATCTGTATTGGCGTGGTGAACATTTGTCTCGAGATGTGCTGAAGGCGTGAGTCAGTGGTTTATGGTCGGTGTGTACTGTGAAGTGTCTTGCTTCAACCATGTAGCGGAAGTATTTTATGGCTTCGTAAACAGCTAGAAGTTCTCGATCGTAAGGGCTGTACTTGGATTGTGAAGTTTTGAGCTTACGAGAAAAGAATGCTAACGGCAGCCACGAGTCGCCTTTGCGCTGTTGGAGCACGGCTCCGATGCCTGTGTCTGATGCGTCTGTGTAAATTGACAGTTCAGCTTCCATGTCGGGATGAGCAAGTAAGGTGGCTCGTGAAAGACTTGCCTTGCATTCCTCAAAGTCTTGAAGTTGCTCTGCTGTGAGTGTGACGGATTGAGAACCCCTCGTTTTGGGTCCGGACAGTAGGGCGTTGAGTGAAGCCTGGATTCGTGCAGCACCTGGTAAGAAACGACGGTAAAAGTTTGTCATACCCAGAAACCGACGCAGCTCCTTCACTGTCTTAGGTGCCGGGAACTCCTTTATTGCTTGCACCTTCTCTGGTATAGGCTCTATTCCGGCAGAAGAGACTTTGTATCCTAGGAATGTGACTTCATTTTGTCCGAATGTACACTTTGCTGAGTTCACAAGTACCCCAAACTCGCTTAGACGCTTGAATATAGTTTCCAGGTGTTCCAGGTGTTCATCATCAGTTCGTGAGAACACGAGTATGTCATCGACATAGCCAAAACAGAAATCCAAACCCTTGAGTACCTCGTCTATGAACCTCTGGAACGTCTGTCCAGCATTTCGGAGTCCGAAGGTCATATAGGGGAACTCGAAGAGACCGAAGGGAGTGGTGATGGCTGACTTCGGGATGTCATCTTCAAATATCGGGATCTGATTGTAGGCCTTTATGAGATCGATCTTTGAATAGACCTGGGTACCTGCTAGCTGGTAAGAAAAGTCTTGGATGTGTCGCAGTGGGTAGCAGTCAGGAATCGTTCTCGCGTTCAGGGCTCTGTAGTCGCCGCATGGCCTCCATCCAGCGTCTTTCTTTGGGGCCAGGTGAAGGGCAGACGACCAAGGGCTCTCGGATCTACGAGCAGTACCACACTGGAGCATCGCTCAAACTCCTTCTTAGCTATCTGCAGGCGATCAGGCGCAAGACGTCGAGGACGAGCAGTGACAGGTGGACCAGGTGTAGTCCTGATGTGATGGACAGTTGCGTGCTTAGGCTGTACAGGTTTACCTGCTGGTTTGGTGATGTCAGGGTACAGCTTCAAGGCGTCATGGTACCTCGTGTCACCTGATACAGCTTTGACGGACGATATGGCTTCCGTCGACTTGGAGTGTGGAACCTGGATAGAGAGAGTGGTGAGACCATCAATGAGTCGATGATGTCGACAGTCCACTAAAAGGTTGTAGAAGCTCAGGAAGTCTACGCCCACTATGGGTTTGGTGACGTCTGCGATGACGAAATTCCAGGAGTACGCGCGACGAAGTCCTAAGTTCAGTTCCAGGTGTATGGTTCCGTAGGTAGATATGGTAGACCCATTTGCAGCACACAATACGTACTGTGTCTTTTTACGGCGTTCTCTGACGGCGGACCTAGGATATACGCACAGGTCTGATCCTGTATCGATCAGGAACTGCACCTTTGACTGAAGGTCGGTGACAAAGAGACGGCCAGATGATCGTGGACAGTCGTTTACCGCCATTAGCGACTGCCGTTGATGTTTTCCTTCTTGTAGGTGCAGGGATCTTCGCATTTCCTCGCATTACTGCCAAAATTGTTGTGGTACCAACAATGGTCCAGATTTCCCTTGCCTGAGCGGGAGCGGGAGCGGGAACGAGAGTGACCGCGATACCTTCCACGTTGGTTGCTGCGGGAGCGACTGTGCTGTCTGGAATGCTGGCCTGCCATCAATGATGCTACTTGCCTGGTCAGTTCTGCCACTTGCCTTTCAAGTGCGCTGCTACTACCTTGCGTCATCATTGCGCTTTGTGACGTCATCCGGCTGCTGGCAGCTGCAACTTGAGGTGTTGGAGCCAATGGAGTCACGACCTCGTGCACCCTGTCCGCTAAAGTCGCAAGCGCGTCCAGCGGAATATCCTCCTGACAAGCAAGTACAGTTTGTATGTTAGTGGGTAGTCTGCCAATCCACATAGTGCGTACGAAATCATTGGGATCGCTCGTGGTGCCTGCTAGCGATTGCATATGACGCAATAATTGCGAGGGTTTCCTATCGCCAAGCTCCTCATGCATCAATAGCTGCTTTAGCCTCTGGTCACGTGATTGCGATAAGCGATTTATAAGCGTAGTTTTAAGCTTTTGATATTTATCGGAAGCTGGCGGTGACACAATAATATCTTTAACCTCCGCAGCAATATTGTAATCTAAGTGAGAAACTACATGGTGGAATTTGGTAGCATCGGCAGTAATATTAGAGACGTGGAACTGACCTTCAATTTGGGCAAACCATAAAGAAGCATCCTCCGGCCAAAATGGGGGTATCTTCACACCAAGTCGAAATACCGTTTTCGGCTCGTCATCTGTTGCGTCAACTCGTGCGCCCGGTTGCGATCCACTCTGTGTTACATCCGTATTCGGCATCTTCGATGTTCTTATTCGGGGTCACCAGTATAGCAAGGGTTTCACTGTCGGTTAACTAGCTACTTTCCTACTCGCTATTTAACTCGAACAGAAGGTTGCAGGCGTCTGAAGAAAACACGTAGGCGTCAGAAATTATACAAATTGTAATGTAGAAAGATATTGGACGTTACAGAAGATATAGGTAGGCAAAAGCGGAACGATACAATCTTAAAACCGTCAATTCGCGTGAGTTATGACGCGGCTGCGCTTGAGCAAAGTGGTACGTGCGTGCGCTGATACGGTCTGGGTCGCTCTGCCGGCCGCTGCTCGCTGTCTGGGCTTGCGCCCCGCTGGACCGGTTGGTAACGGGCGGCGCACACTGCAGGTGTCGTGCGCGCACACCGCGCACGAAATTATTTGTTTGGTATGCGCCCATAATAGCCTCTTATCAGAAAAATTATGTCTTCTGTGTGCCTACTGGCAAAGGCCTCCCCCCGTCTTCTCCATTCCTCCCTGTCTGTGAACACTCTGGTCGATGTCTTGCCGGCCATTTCTATAATTTCGTCCTCCCATCTTTTAAATTGTCTGCCTCTCTTCCGTTTACATCCTCTTGGGTACCATGTTGTTAAAATTTTACTCCATTTCTCAGGTCCTCTTATTGTATCATACATTAAGAGGACCTGAGAAATGGAGTAAAATTTTAACAATACAACAGGACATACAACTTGTATGTCGTGCCCATTTCCATTTAAGGTGTTTAACTATATATGCTACATCCTCAAGTTTTGTCTTGGTTATCAGTTCTGAATTCTTTATTTTATCTAATCTTCTCTTCTTGAGTATGCTTCTTTCCATGGCTCTCTGACTTACTTTCAATTTCTTACACTGTGCCGTGGTCTGCAGTGCCCAAGTTTCGCAGCCATATGTGAATATGGGCAATAAGTATACATGTGTTGAATAACTTTCTCTTTATAATACTGGTACTAAATTGGGTGTTTTTCATAATCTCCTTTATTGACCAGTATCTTTTCCATGCATTTCCAATTCTTCTGTCTACTTCTTTTGCGGTCGACTCATGTGGCGAGATTATTTGACCTAAGTATAAATATTCTGGGACAGTTAAGCCTGATTATTGTTTTGTTATTGGCATTGGACATAGCTTTAGTTTTTTGTACATTCATCGAGAGTCCCACCTCTTTGCTAGCTCTGTCAAGGTCTTCTAACATTTCTTGTACGTCTTCTGCGCTTGTAGCAAATACCACTATGTCATCAGTAAATCTCAGATGGGTAAGTTTAACACCATTTATGCGCATACCAAAAGGGGTTTAGGGTTTTAGGGTTTTGTACTTAATATGTCAACTCAATGTAACAAATAGCCCATTTTTTTAACGCTTAAGTGGGGACACTTACTGTGACTTTCGTCTTTTTTTCGTCTATGTTGTTGCCGATCTTTTCTCATGTTTTTTCTTAATAGTTTACTTATTTGGGTTATTTCTTTTCTAACTTCTGCCGTCTTAGGTGTTGTTGAATCATTTCTGCTCTATTTTGCATTAATTGTCTCGTGTCTTCCGATAATACGTCTTTACCCTTTTTATCCTACTAATATTATAAATGCGAAAGTTTAGATGTTTGGATGTTTGTTACTCAATCACGCTTAAACGGCTGAACCGATTTGAATGAAATTTTGCACGAATAGCCTGGATTAAAATATAGGATAGTTTTTATCCCGGGTCCACGCGGACGAAGTCGCGGGCGGAAGCTAGTTATATATATATAACAAAGTTTTAACCGACTTCAATTTAGTACTCCGCCAAGCCACGAGAACATTTCAACATTTCTTTTCATGAACTGATTTCCTCTAGCAAATGCGTTAATTATTAGAGAAAATAACCGAATCGCTGTATGTCGGCCGATCATATTTGAGGACGTCCGTCGATTCCCCCGATTCGGTACTTCATTAGTTCCTATTTCAACGGAGTCTTGTCAGAATCTGTGACGTACTTTTGTACTTTTAATCAAGTACATAATTGAGGAATTCACTCCACCAAATTTACGATTTCCGGGTGTAAATACACTACGAGTAAATACAAGAGTTCAGTATAATAGAAAATACCAAAATCACTACACGCGTGCCTAACTGAATTTTTGAAAAAATGGGACACCCCTGGAAGCATATATGTATATGTATGTCTTTATTTGTATTAATCATACATTGTCAATTACATAAAACGATTAATTTAAATAATTAACTACATTTCTGCGTAAGAATGGCCTAAGAATGAAATTAAAATAATATGATACAATTCAAATTCATTACATTTCTAATGAGGTGTTCGGCTCGACATATTCATTCATCTAGGAACTCCTTCACAGAGCAGTAAGCCTGTGTTGCGCAATATATTTTAATTTTGTGCGTAAAACTACTTTCGGTGTCTAAAGTTCTGATTAATTCTGGTATTTTGTTGTAAATTTTAGCACCCATTACACCAAGAGACTTGCCAGTCTTTTGGGGCCTGTGCGCGGGGACGGCCAGTCCTGGTTTGCGTCTTGCAGAATAAGAGTTACCTATAGGGAACTCCTCGGGGTTTCTTCTAACATATAGGTACTTACCGACCTCGAATATGTATAGAGAAGGTACTGTCAAAACTCCAAGATTCGCAAAAAATGGCCGTGCTGTCTCATCTGATCGGACACGGCAGATTAAACGAATCGCTTTATTTTTGTAATATGAACGGCCGGTCCCTATCAGCTGCTAGACCCCACAGATCGATTCCGCGTATAAGGTGAGTGTGGCATAGTACGCTGTTAGTAGGTTCTTTAGCGTTAATGTGTGAGTTAATCGAGATATGGCATAACAGGCAGAATTCAATTTTGCGCATAATGAATCGATGTGATCACCCCATTGCCGAACTGTCATCAAAAGTGAAA